>CM032128.1:23378631-24594464 GCA_018894105.1 Jacaranda mimosifolia | reverse complement strand
ATTGATTTTAAGTTAACAACATCAAGCTCATTTCACAATTTAAATAATTTTAAATTAGAAGGAACTCCAAATCCTTAAATAAATTTGTGATGAATTTAAAACTCTCATAAACTTTTATCCTACTATTACTATAGACTAACTTTATTTAAGTTGTCTTTTTATTTATTTAGAAAAAATTATCAATTACACCATTAGGTATATAAGATTCTCATATTTAATTTAGTACAACTATATTTCAATATAATTAATTAATCTAAATAAATTATCATAAAAAAAACACTAATTTCCACATAAAAGTGGGATTTAAACTTCAGATATTTTACTAATTATAGAGTTTTCGCCCCAACTCTAACTTTTAGACAAACCACTATCAATGATCATATGCAAATAAATATGAAGTTGCACAACCCTCAAATGCAAATTATGATCCAAACACAACCATTTCATGCACTTGAAAATTAATCATTGAACTCATGAAAAGTCAATTTCTTTTGATAAAAACCCGCCCAAAAAGAGAAGAGGGGGGAGGGCGGTGGGTGGGTGCAATTTCCTTGCCGGTGTTTGAAGAAAAAACAAATTACAAACTAAATCCTGGGGGCTTCCCAATGTCGGTCACAAAATCATTACAATCAAATGAAAGCCAACAAATAATAACATAAAAATATTAACTATAATGTACACTAATCCTCGTAATATTCCAAATGAATACACTCCAAAATCCAAATATACAATTGTATGGCTACATCATAGCCTTTTCACTTATCAATTATGTCCTTGACATATCATTAGACTCTCCTAGCAACTAATTAACCTACAATAAAATACATATTTTTACTAATAAAAAAAAAAAGTTATACAAATTTATTAAAATACCAATTAAATATATAGCACAATAAAATCTTGCAAAAATAACAACAATAAACAATCAAATAAACATGCTACAATAGACATACAATTCTTCTAAAAAATCAAGTAAAGATAACAATCATTAATATATACAACAATTCCAAAGAAACAAAATCAAAATATCATATCTCTTGCCGGGGAAAAATCTTAAACATATACATAATTCCACACTTTGTTTTTCAAAAATTGAACAATAAGAAAAAATCAACATATAAAAATATTGATCAATACATAATTAAAAAACACAATTCATACAATTTAACCTAGAGTGTTGACTAATAAGTTATTCAAAAACACATTTTATATAATTATAAATTCACAATAAAATAATTACCTTTTTCAATGCCAAAAATATACATAATTTTAGCCTCCACACTTGCACAATTAAATAAAAATATTATATAACCATAAAAAAATTCAAAAGAAATTAAAAATTCAGAAAAAAAAATAGAAAATGTAGGTGGCTCCTACTAAAAAGTGGGAGCCACCGACCGAGGCCAGCTGCTGTTGGCCTCCGTTGAGACCGGAGGTCAGCGGCAGCTGGCCTCTGGTTGCGAGGCCAACATCAAAGCTAATGGCTCTCGCAAAGCCAGCTGCCACTGCTGGCTTTCGCGAGGCCAGCTACTGCTGCTGCCTCCGAGGAGTTGCTGCAGCGACGACCAACTCATCACCGCCGCAGCGGAGGTGTGCTGGAAATTTAAAAAAAAAAAAAAAAAAAACTTACCGAGAAGGGTTTGCTACAACAGCGGGAGAGAGACCAGGCTGCAAGGGTTTGGGGAAATGTTTTTGCAGGGGCGGGTGGTGTAGGGGGGGGAAATGTTTTGTCCAATTTACTTCCTTTTTCTTTTCTTTTAATATTTTGTTTTTATATATTTGTTTTATATTTAAATTTTAAACTTTTACTTAATCATAATAATTTATATTTTAAATGGTAAAAATTTTAAAAACTTTAAATTCAATATTTCATTATTCAATAGTTTAAGTATGATTTTGAAATTCATATTTATGTACTTAATATTTTTATATATTATATTTTAATGACCAAATTAGTGACCCCAATTGTCGGTCACTAAAATTAGTGACCGATGAAAATTTAAAGTGACCAACTTAGTGACCGAATTCAATTTCGGTCACTAATTAGTGACCGAATTAGTGACTAAAGCAAGGGAGTCACTGATGTGGTCATTAATCGGTCACTAAGTGGTCACTATTTTATTAAAAAAAATATTTTTAGATCGGTCATTAATCGGTCACTAATCAGTCGCTAATTAGTGACCGAAAATTCGGTCACTAAAAACCCCCTTTTTTGTAGTGGGAGTGCTTTTAATTAATAAACTTATTTTTAATTTGACATGAAATATATCCTTGCTAATACTTTTATTATTTTTCTATTTGCAATTCATTTTATTGATCGCAATTTTTATCTTAATTAAAATTTTTATTTAATTTTTAATATTTTATGGGGCCATCTAGCTCAAATCTTTTCTCGTACATATTTTTAATTTGTGAAGGACAATATCCATCACTAGTCCTTTCCTTTATTTTTTTACTTTTTTCATTTGAGACGGATAGCTACGTCATGAAACTATTTTTTTATAGTTTTGTGATGGACATTTCCATCATAAAACTTTATATATTAGAACTTTAAAACTTAGGACTTTTTGTTATTAACTAAAAGACATTATGTGATACATTTTGTTTGGTGTGTGATTTATATTTATATAATAAGTTTTCATATTTTCGTAGTGAATTTCATAGTAAGATCCTTGTAACTTGCAAGAGTTTTTTTGGTTGTAAAAATCTGTCACAAAATTACTATTCTTTAGTGTGGAGCTAAACATTTATGAATTATGTGGAGCTATGCGTGATACAAATCCAAACATTTATGAATTATGTGGAGCTATGTGTGATACAAATCCAATAACTTGTAAACTTTGTAAGATTCACACGTGGTAGGTGGCAAATATAAAGACCTCTAAAGTTATTGATTTATTTTAGAACTACGTATAATGCAAACTTAACTACTATGTCTTTCTAGAAAGTTGAAAAATAAATGCTTTCTTTATTCATTGAAATGATATGATTAGGAAAACCTAGGTCAAATATAAGCCAGAAAGGTGCTTTCAATGGAACAAAAAGAATAAAAGAAAAGAAAAATATTAAAAATTTCTTGTAAGTGTGAAATCCCTATGTACAAAATTCTAAAGGCATTTGAGATCTTTCTCCAACTATCGATCAATAGGTGGCGCGGCCGCTTTGTAGATGGCGTAATCATTTGACAATATTTAATGTCGTAAAGGATAGTTGATGGCTGCATTAATGCATATGCGAACAGGGACAACTGCATTTAATATGGATGCAGATGACAAGTGTCGTCAATCTTTATCATGCATTTAAAGTCGCTACTTGGAGCTAGTCACCTGAGGGAGATCAATCTTTGCAGCATAGGCATCCCAACTTGATTTCTTCCTAGGGCTCCAGGGCATTCGATCAATAGCCTAGGTTTGCTTATTAGTCAATCAACTAGTTTCTAGTCCCCAGCACAATTTTTAGAGATTGGTGGATTAAGGGTGATTGTTCGAAGCACAGCATCGACCTAAAAATAGTCGATGACAAGAGATCAATTATGATAGAATTATTTTCTTCTGAGAAAGGGATAGACAAATTGTGAGCTGCATGAGAATGATACAATCTCTCCTGTTAGTTGCATGCTAAGAAAAAAAGTTATAGAGCATATAATCAACAAAATAAGATTAGGGCTATACGTAGCTTATACAGGTTGAAGAAAGCTTAAGATAAACAGGAGCTTGTAAGCTCAAAGAATTAAGATAGGAGTTGTAAGTATAGAAACATTTGCATGAGTTTAATTTAGTGGTATTTGCAATAAGCTCTAAAACATTTAATACTATGTACAATACTAAATAACTTGTAAACTTCGTAATGTTTACACGTGCTTAACAGTAACTACAAAAAAATCTGAAAATTTTTTATTTATTTGGAAATTATGTATCTTACATAATTACTTAACTTCAAAAGTTGGAAGTAGACATTTTATTTACTACTTGATTATGGTAAATTAATATCCCTATGAGGCCCTAGGTCAAAATTAATAGATAACGGCAACTGCATTTAATAGAACACAAGTATATGTTAATAATTAGTTATAATCATCCAATAAACTGTAACACAAAGTACATGTAAACAGGGGCTTCCAAATAACTCAAACAACATTTAATGTGACCTTAACATAGTAAAACAGTTATGTTTTATCATAGATAATAAACAACAACCTTTATTTATTGCTAAAGCGCTGGAATCCAATAATATATAAGCACATCCAGCTCGTAATCTTAAATAAGATTGAGTTTTTTGGTGATCATATAATTATATATATGAATAATGAAAATTGAATACTTTAATATCTATCATTCACTAATATTTGCATGAAAACTTGAATATTTTCTATATCATTCACTACTATTTGCATAGGTATGAATTCATACAATCTCTAATTTTCTATTTGTGGAAGTTAAATACACACTAAAGGAGTTTTAGAGTGTGTTTTAGTGTGTATTTTAGACTCAATTCATTATGATTTTAGATTACACTATGTATCATTCTGGACTCTTGAAAATTGCGGACTAGTTGGTTCTAAAAGCATAATTAGATATATACAAATAAATTTTTTTTTATAGATCTTGAAAGCTAAAAGAATTAAGATAGGAGTTGTAAGCATAAAAACATTTGTACATGTTTAGGGTCTCCGCAATGAGCTCTGAACATTTAATACTATATATAATGCTAAATAACTTGTTAACTTTGTAATGTTTATACTTATTTAACCGTAACTACAAAAAAATCTAAAAAATTTGCAATTTATTTGGGAACTATGTATCTTACAAAACTTAATTACTTAACTTCAGAAGTTGAAAGCAGATGCTTCATTTACTATTTGATTATAGCAAATTAATATCCCTGTGAGGCCCTAGGTCAAAAATAATAGACAGTGGTATTGCTTTCAATAGAACACAAGTATATGTTGATAATTAGTTATAATTATCCAATAAAACCATAGCATAAAGTACATGCAAAAAGGAGCTTCTAAATAACTCGAACAACATTCAATGCCACCTTAACGTAGTAAAATAGTTATGTTTTAGCGGAGACAATAAACGACAACCCCTATTTGTTACTAAAGCATGGAATCCAACAATATACGAACATACTCTTGTGATCTTAAATAAGATCGAGTTTTTTGGAGACCAAGCCATATAATTGAATGAATGATGAAAATTGAATACTTTCTATTGTTCACTAATATTTGCATGAAAACTTGAATACTTTCTATATCATTCACTAATATTTACATAGGTATGAATTTATACAACCTCTAATTTTCTATTTGTGTAAGTTAAATGCACATTCTAGAGGAGTATTAAAGGGTATGTTAGGCTCAATCCATTAAGATTGTAAATGATACTGTGCATCTATCATTTTGGACTCTCAAATATTGCGGACTAGTTGGTTATAAAAACCTAAAAACATACTGATGGTAATTATTGTTGTGGACATGCTAAAAGACCATTTTACCCCTTACTATAATTAAAATACCCTGCAGGACAGGATCCGCATCTTTTTAGGCAGGTCGGGTCACGACCCGGATGAACCCGACCTGGACCAAGCCGCGACCCGAATGCTGGACCGTTGATCAGCCAATGATCCCACGTGTGGTACAGTGTCAGCACGATCCGTACAGGAATGACCAAACGCTGCATATAAAAAGCATATCCAGCACAATTCCAGGTCAAGTCAAATCACCTAACTACCACTTACTATCTGCATCTCAATCCCTTTTTTATCTCGAACTTGATTAATCACCTCACTAACTTAGGTATCGGAGGGCCTTAGCTGAGGACGATCTCAGCGAGCCTAACTTGTTCTCTTGTGGTCAGGTCAGAAGCCTAAAATTCACTTGTGTGGTTTCGGGTCAAGGTCTTGATTGCGATCAAGGGTACAAGAGACATTCTGGATCTAGGTCACATCCGTGGAACCCGAGCGGCATCAGTTGGCACCATCTGTGGGAACTCTAATTTGATTTATCGGTAGTAAGAGTCAGCCGTAAGTAATGGATAGAACACCTGGAAGAACTCTAGATACTTCAATCCCCATATCGCCAATGACCCCATCCTCGCCAATATCCCCTACCTCCCCATCACCACCTGTGGCAATGTTGCAAAATGCTCAAACATGAGGGGAACCAAGAACTTCACCACTAGATCCCAGCGGAACACAGATCATTCAAATCAGTAGAAATGACCTAGAATAAATGGTCTTTGAGATGAGCCAGTGGTTATAGGAGGAACGCGAGCATCGAGCCCGGGAAGAGGTAGTGGCGTCTCTCTAAACAGGCCCCGCACTGATGAACTGGCCGTTGTTCCAAGAGAGAAGGCTGGGTCCATCGCTGGCAGAAAGGGTACAAGAATTGAGAATATCCAGGGGAGAGGAGACAGCAGACTCTGAGGAGATGGGGAGTAAGGTGGCGAAAAGGGTAAATTACCTACCTAATGTTTACCGAAGGGAGAAAGAGTCAAGATTGGAACTGTTGACATTGAATAGGGATGACCCGGCAATTAAGAGACCCCAACCTTCGCTTTTCAGGGATGAGGTTAACGAGATAAATGACCAGGTTGAACAGTTGAGCAGGAAGATCGATGACCTTAAAAAGAAAGAGACTTCGGCATTGTAGAAGAGGAACTCACCGTTCTCCACAGAAATACTGGCTGAGTTTGTGGCCTCACTTTAAACTACTCGACTTGCCTAAGTACGATGGGAACAAGGACCCTCATGAGCACGTAACCACTTTTGAAAATATCATGAACTTATATGGACAGTCTGACGCCATGAACTCTAGGATCTTTGTAACCACGCTAGCGGAAGGGCGCAAGAGTGGTTTATGGGGCAGGTCCCAGGAACGATAGTGTCTTTTATGATCAACTCATAAGGAGGTTCCTATACCAATTTGCTAGTAAGAAAAAGTCTAAGAGGTCGGCCACATACTTGTTCACTATACGGCAGAGGGAGGACGAGAGCTTGAGAAGCTTCATGAACAGGTTCAACAACGAGATGCTGGAA
The DNA here is from genome assembly GCA_018894105.1 of Jacaranda mimosifolia. NCBI lineage: Eukaryota > Viridiplantae > Streptophyta > Magnoliopsida > Lamiales > Bignoniaceae > Jacaranda > Jacaranda mimosifolia. The sequence goes on along the minus strand of CM032128.1, from coordinate 24,587,426 downwards.
GTGGAAGACTTGCGTATTGACATGATCACAAGCATCCTCATACATGGCCTCAAGAAGGGACCGTTGGCATCGGCTCTTACAAGGGAACCCCCAGAGGATATGGAGCAGATGATGGAGGTAGCACAGTGTTACATTCAAGAGGAGGAGATCAACGTCATGAAGGATCATGAGTGGTCCAAGAATGCTCCCCGAAGGTCTAAAAAAGACCAGGGCCTCCTAAGGCTCGATCTGAAAAAGATCGCCAACGTTCCCCACCGCAGAAGTACAATCACTATGCCCCACTCAACACCATGAGGTCCCACGTACTTATGGCTATCAAAGGATCGAAGATACAACAGTGGCCTCAGAAGATGCGAGATACCCCAGCAAGACAAAACTCAAACAAATATTGTTGCTTTCATAAGGATCGAGGTCATGATACTGAGGATTGCATTCAGCTCGAGGATGAGGTAGAGAGGCTCATCAGGTAAGGATACCTGAAGGAGTTCATTTCCAGAGATTTCATAACCAAAGGGCGTGAGTTCGAAGAGGAGCCCAGGAAAAAGAGGGATCGATCTCGAACTCGAAGCAGATCCAGCAGTACGGAGAGGAAGGGCAAGGAGGTAGCCAATGATCCTGTGGGGGATAACTTACCCAAGCGAGGAGTCATATACATGATAGCTGGGGGTCCCACATCAGGGGATTCCCATAGCACGAGGAAGTGGCATGTCAGATCCATCAGGAACTAGGTAAACAAGAAAAGAACCAGTATCGTGATGAATATTGCTAACGAGCCCGTTATTACCTTTGATGGCAGGGATTCTCAGGGGGTCAATGGACCCCAAAATGACCCCATGGTCATCACCATGGACATAGCAAATTTCTCTGTGCACAAGGTCTTGGTGGATAGTGGAAGTTCAGTGGACATGATATTTTTGGAGGTCTTGAATAAAATGGAGCTTACGCTCACAAGAGTCTCACCAGTTTACACACCCTTGGTGGGATTTGGAGGAGCCGAGATCACGCCAGTAGGAACAATCGACCTCCCGGTGTCCTTGGGAAAGGAAACCGTGCCGCAAGACCCTAATGCTTAAATTTTTGGTGGTGGATGCCTCATTCGCATATAACGTGGTCCTAGGCAGGCCTGGCCTAAACCAATTTCAGGCAGTGATATCAACTTTCCACCTCAAAATGAAGTTCCCAACTAGCAAAGGAATTGGAGAAGTGAGTTGCGACCAGAAAGAAGCAAGGGAATGCTACCACGTGTCTCTGAAAAAGAGGCTCAAGGATGAAGGCTCAAGCTCGAGATTGAGGTTGGCGTCGAAAGGTAAAGACGCAGGGTCAAGGTCAAAAGGTAAAAAGGCTATTGTAGCTTTTGCTAAAGACCTTGCAAACTTGAAACCCCAGGATGAAAATAAGAAGAGGCAAGTCGAGGAATGCAGGATTGAACCAGCCAGCGGGATCAAGGAGATCAAGTTAGTGTCGGGAGATCCAAGCAAGATGACGAGAATTGGCACCCAGATGACACCAAAATTGAAATTATTGACAATCAAATTCCTACGACAAAACATGGACGTCTTCGCTTGGAAGCCTTCAAATTTTGAGGGGATAAACCCTGGGGTGATAGTGCACAGGTTAAATGTAGACCCCAAGTCAAACCCATCCAACAGAAAAAGAGAAATCACGAGGCCATGAAGAACCGGATCATAGAGGATGAAGTAAACAAACTGCTGGAAGCGGGTTATGTCATTGAGATCCAGTTCACGAAGTGGCTGTCGAATGTGGTAGTCGTGCTTAAAACATGTGATAAGTGGAGAGTGTGCACGGATTACTCAGACCTGAGCAAGGTCTGCCCAAAGGACCCCTACTCCTTATCGCAGATCGATATGCTGGTAGACTCCACAGCAGGATGTGCCCTCCTTAGCATGACAGATGCTTTCCAAGGATACCACCAAATTTTTATGGCAAAAGAGGATCAAGATAAGACGACATTTGTGACTAAAAAGGAGATCTTTTGCTATAACTCCATGCCATTCGAATTAAAGAACGTGGGAACCACCTATCAGCGATTAGTTAACAAGATGTTTAAGGATCAGATCGGGGTCATGATGGAAGAATATGTGGATGATATGCTGGTCAAGAACCTGAATGAGCCCGATCACTTGGTGCATTTGGAAGAAGCTTTCACCATAATGAGAAAATACAAGATGAAGCTTAACCCGTCTAAATGCACTTTTGAAGTCAAAGGAGGGAGGTTCTTGGGATATCTGGTTAGCGAGCACGAGATAGAGGCGAACCCAGAAAAGATTAAGGCTATAACCGACATGAGCTCACCCAAGTCAGTAAAGGATGTGCAGAAGTTGACTAGCATGATCGCATCTTTAAATCGGTTCATCTCGAGGTCAACTGATAAGAGTTTGCCGCTCTTTAAGATCTTGAGGAACATGAAGAATTTTCAACAAGATGATGTGTGTGAAAAGGTATTTTAAGATCTCAAGGGGTACTTGGCCTCACCACCTATGTTGGCAACACCTGTCCTAGGGGAGCCCCTCTACTTGTATTTGGGAAAATCAGAATATGCAGTTAGCTCGGTGTTGGTCAGAGAGGAAAAAGCGGTACACAAACCTTATGACGGTAGCGAGGAAGTTGTCCTTGCCCTTATGACAGCAGCGAGGAAATTGAGACCCTGTTTTCAATCTCATAAAATAATTGTCTTGACTAACCACCCATTGAAACAGGTCCTAGCTAACATGATGTTTCAAGTAGATTGACCAAGTGGGCCATGGAACTGGGGGAGTTCGACATAAAATATCGGAGTAAGAGCGCGGTGAAAGCCCAAGTCCTAGCCGACTTCATAGTTGAGATAGTGGGACAAAACCCCGAATCGAGTGAAGAAACATGGATGATGCATGTCTATGGGTCTACCACTTCACAGTGCAGGGGAGCGAGAATTTTCTTTAAAGGACCCGAGCGGGTGGAGCTCGAGTTCGCTATTAAACTAGCTTTCAAGGTCACGAACAACGAGGTCGAATATGAAGCATGGTTATAGAAATGAAAGCTGCCAAGCACATGAATATTAAGAAGTTGAATGTTTATACCGACTCACAACTTGTGGCTCTCCAGATCGAAGGAACTTTTGAGACTCGGGAGAGGTCGATGACTGAGTACCTTAGAAAGGTAAAGGAACTCATGTCGGAGTTTGAATTTTGCCAAGCACAGCAGATCCCGAAGGAGGAGAATGAAAGAGCGGGTGCCTTGGCTAAGTTTGGCAGTTCATCTATAGGAACCCAAAGCGTGAATATAACTCTGTTGGTAGTTGAGCATTCTGAGTTAGAGGACGACATCTTTGAAAAAGAGAAAGTGATGCAAATAGAAGAAGGGACGACTTGGAAGAATGGCTTGATTCGGTATTTGACGAATAGGACCCTACCTGAGGACCCGAAGGAAGCTAAAAGACTAACCTTCAGGGCAAACCGATTCATCATGGTCAATAAGGATTTATATAAGAGATCGGTGGAAGGACCTCTGCTAAAGGGCTTGGGACCCGAGAGAGCTCAGTATGTGACGCGAGAAATCTATGAAGGTAGCTGTGGAAACCACTCAGGTGGAAGGTCTTTGGCAATGAAGACCCTCATATATGGGTACTTTTGGCCCACAATGAGCCAAGATGCGGCCACCTTGGTGAAAAAGTGTGAGAAATGCCAAATCTATGCCAACTTAACCCATTGACCCGCTGTACCGATGGAGCCAATTTCTGTGTCATGTCCTTTTGATCAATAGAGGATAGATATTCTAGGCCTGTTCCCAACGGCTCGGCGTTAAAAGAGGTTTGTGATAGTAGCTGTCGAATATTTCAGTAAGTAGGTAGAGACAGAGGCATCAGTAAAGGTCACAAAAAAGGAGGTCATGGGTTTCCTTTGGAAGAATATAATATGCAGGTTCGGGATCCCCAGAGTATTGATCTCAGATAATGGATCTCAATTCAATGGGAAGAAAATCACTAGTTAGTGCGATGAGCTCAAGATCAAGCAGTGGTTCACTTTAGTAGGGAACCCGAAAGCAAATGGCCAGGCAAAAATGACTAATAGGGACCTCTTGAAAAGATTCAAGGCCCAATTAGATGAGGATAAAGGAGGTTGGGCCGATGAACTCCAGGGGGTCCTATGGGCACATCGCACTACCCCAAAAACGGCTACACCGAGACCCCATGCTGCTTGGTGTATGGAGCTGAAGCGGTGATCCCTGTTGAGATTGGCGAACCGACTCGGAGAATCTTAGAGTATGAGCCCAGAGATAATGCTGATGCCAGAGAATTCAAGATAGAGGTAGAAGAAAAGCGGGACAAGGCTTATATCAAGATCCAAGAATATAAAAATCTCATGGCATGGCAGCACAACAAGAAAGTTCAATGGAGGAGCTTTGGGGTAGGAGATTGGGTCTTAGAAAAAAGTGGAAGTTTCTAAGCATGTAGGAAAGCTAGACCCAAATTGGGAAGGACCATATAAAGTGGTGAAGAAAACCAGGCAAGGGTCATACAGGGTTGAAGATGCTAGGGGAAAGGAGCTACCGAGATCATGGAACATGCAGAACTTGAAAAAAATTTATATTTGAAAGTGTAATGAACTTTGTAAAGCCATTGCGTGGCTAATCCTCTTTGTAATGCGTTTTACTTAATATGCTTCATTTATTTCCAAGATCTTATTTCTCATGCAATTTTATCTATGTTTTCCCATCAGCAACGAGAAGATCCCAAGTTACCGGGATCGAGTTCCCGCATGAGATCTGCACAAGATCCCAGCAGCGAGAAACTCCCAAGTCAATGGGATCGAGTTCCCACAGGGGATCTGCACAAGATCCCCATAGCGAGGAAATCCCAAATTATCGGGATCGAGTTCCCGCATGGGATCTACATAAGATCCCAGCAGCGAGAAACTCCCAAGTCAATAGGACTGAGTTCCTGCAGATCCCCGTAGCGAGGAAATCCCAAGTTATCGGGATCGAGTTCCCACATGGGATCTGCACAAGATCCCAGCAGTGAGAAACTCCTAAGTCAATGGGATCGAGTTCCCGCAGGGGATCTGCACAAGATCCCCGTAGCAAGGAAATCCCAAGTTATCGGGATTGAGTTCCTGCATGGGATCTACACAATATCCCAACAGTGAGAAACTCCTAAGTCAATAGGATCGAGTTCCCGCAAGGGATCTGCACAAGATCCTAACAGCAAGAAAATCCCAGGTTATCGGATCGAGTCCTCGCATAGGATCTGCACAAGATCCCGCGATGCATGAATGGGTAGTTGAGATAATGCATGGATTCTACTATTCAAAGTAACGTCTTTATGTCTATAGCAACAATTGACAAGAACCCTGTAGTTCATTAAATCCAAGTGCTTACAATATCTTTTAGGCCTCGGGTTCACAATACAATATAAGGATTGGGGGATAGGGGAACTCAATCCGAGAAAGCAAAAATACAAAACTCCGCCAAATGCGGAAGAGCTATTCTTGCTGCACTTGTAGCCTGGCTTCCGCGATCGCTTCGAGAGGAGCAGAAGCTTCGGGGGGAATCTCTCATTCCTCAGTAGCAGAATGAAGGACCTCGTCTTCCTTGGCTAAAAATGAGAACTCGTCCTCAGCTTCGTCCTCCTCTAGGAGTCTGCTTGATGGATAGTCTTTTAGATCAGCGTCCTTGGTGAGGTCGAGTTGCTTTAAATTAAAGCTTTCAACAATCCCGCCCAATTTCTGTAGTTGAGCTTGGCACTTCATAAAGCTCATGTAAGCATACTCGCAGCCTTTTCCTTGACCATGGACTCAAATGTACCAGACTTCTTGAAAGCTCGCGCTCTCTCCATCCGAGTGTTCTCAATCAGCTCTTTATACTCGATAGAACTCTCGAACTCCCCGCATCCCTTGGAGCAGCCAACTCATAGGGCGCCTTCTTTTCTGAGGCTAAGGACTTCTTCATTTTGGAAAGCTTTTGTTCCAGGTCCTTGATCTTTTGGTCTCGGTCCTCCAGTTCCTCTTTATGTGATGTGAGCTCGCAGTCGGTGGACTACGGAGTTGACTTTACGTTAGCTTCAAGCTCTTCTTTGGCTTCCTTGAGTTTCATGACCTCCATGTCTTGGGTCATGAAGCGACTTCTCCAGTAGGCGCACTGAAGGGACAATTGATGCATGTATGTGATCCCTTGGCAAACCCCAGCAGTTGAAAAAATTCCAAAAATAGTTCCACGAGATTCTAAACTTGCATGTATTAGGGCATGGGCACCGTGCTCCTTGAGCTGAGCGAAGTTCATGGGCGCGAGTAGGGCTTGATCTTGGGACATCAGGCACCCTTTATACAGCTCAAATGAAGTCTCTCCTGATCTCGACCGTAGCACGGAGCTCTGATCTGTAATTTTCCAATTTGGATCAAAACTAGATGCGAAGAATCGCTGGAAAAGCATGAGTTGATGGTCTTGTAATTCTTACGTGCGTCGTTCAGCAGGACCTCGCGTCGAGTGATGATGTCGAGGTCGCGGGATGAGGCAAGTGTAGAATCAAGCTCGATTCGTGCCTTCTTATCCAAAGAGCCCCCCCTCACTCGACCCCTTCCCTTTGGATTTCTCTGAGGGGCTCTTACCAGAATGACCGGGGGAGGTCAGCTTTGGGCTCTTGCTCTTGGAGCTATGCTTTCGTTTCTTACCCTTGCTCTTGGAAGTGCTTTTAGCAGCAACCTCAACTTCGGGATTGGACTTGACCTCAGGACTAGGAACTTGGTTGAGGGGGGACTTGCTGTTCAACCAGAGCCACCACGCTAGGGGACTGGATCGGGGTTGGCATGGGGGTCGATGTAGGTGGAGCAGGCACAAGCCCAGATGAATATGCCTTGGCTAGCAAGGCCTCTTTTTGGGCCTTCATCTTGTTGATTATCCTCAGGTTCTTGCTCGATATGACTGGAAGAGAGAGAGAGAGAGAGAGAGAGAGAGTTTTACGTTGACCTGCTACAGATAAGCAAAAAATGGAGAAAGAATGAGTTAACAAAATGACATAGAAGACCATATTCCAAAGTCCTTTGGACCCGTATGTTAGCTGGCATAAGACCAGCGATCTTGAGGACCTCCTCTTTCAAGAGCTCGTTAGCCTTATATATGTGGGTAATCAGAGTGTCTATGAAATCTTCTCCCCACGTGACCTCATCTGACACAGAGGGCTTAGGCTTGCTATGCCTCCAATTGGATCTGAACGGCCAAGGACGATTGGCGGGGGCTCGGATAAAAATGAACTTTTCTTTCCAAGGGCCTAAGGAGGAAAGAATCTTATCTATGAATTTACATGAGGGTCGCGCAATAAGATAGTAGAACCCGCACTCCCCGGATCGGGTCGAGTTCATGATCGAGTAGATTAACCAGAAGTGGACAAAGGAAGGGCTCAACCCCGAGGTAGGTCATCACAATAAAAAAAACAGAGGATATATCTTATTGCGTTGGGGATGATATGGGCTGGGCACACACCTAACCCTAACAGGATGTTCTCTATGGGAGTGGGGATGGGAAATCTCAGACCCCCCTCCAGCATTCCTATTGAGAAGGTGGCACTGCCAGAAGGGGGGGAGATGCATCCAATCTGACTTATTGAGGAAGATTATTTCGTAATCTGACGGAATAAAGAATCTCGACCTGACCTCGGTGACCACTAAGGACCCTAGGTTTGGTATTATTACTAGCCAGGGAGACGTTGCAAGAACGTACTCTTCCATCTAGAGATCTTGGACTGACTCGCTTATCAGAGTTGGGGCGGACCAACCGAGTTTGGGGTTGAAGGATCGGGATCTCGGGAAGTGAGGGAAAGCGGAGTGGAAGCCAAACCCAAAAAGGGGACAATTTGAAGGGAGGTCACACCCTCAGAACCTGAGGAGGAGAAAGTACTTTCATTCGACCCCAACTAATAAGGGCTTGGAGTCCCTTCAGAGAAGGAACTCGAACTTAAGGCCATTATTGCAAAGGAGAAGATGAACCTAAAGAGATGGGATCTTGAGTTGATGAAGATAGATGGATCTCGGGGTTTGAGAAGGTTAGCAGAGACAATACAGAGAAAGAACCAAATGAATTTGTGGAGTAACTTGAGGAATTTATAGGATAGGAGGGTGACGGTTCACTCATCGAGGCAACATCAATGGCCCAGATCAGAGGGGTTTGATCAGACGGCTGCGGTGAGTCAGCATCTACTTCCATAATTGCATAGGCTCATCTCCCCAAGCAGGAGCAGGAACCAATGCACTTTGGAGGTAGGGGAGTTAATGATGGTAATTATTGTTATGGACATGCTAAATGACCATTTTACCCCTTACTATAACTAAAATACCCCCACAGGACAAGATCATCGTCTTTTTACGCGGATCAGGTCACGACCCAGACCGAGCTGCTACCCGAATGCTGGACTGTTGATCAGTCAATGATCCCACGCGTGGTACAGTGCCAGCACGATCCGTACAGAAAGGACCAAACGCTGCCTATAAAAAGCATATCCGGCACAGTTCCAGGTCAAGTCATATCACCTAACTACCACTTACTATTTGCATCTTATTCCCTTTTTGATCTCGAACTTGAGTAATCACCTCACTAACTTAGGTATCAAAGGGCCTTAGCTGAGGGCGATCTCAACGAGCCTAACGTGTTCTCTTGTGGTCATGTCAAAAGCCCAAAATTCACTTGTGTGGTTCCAGGTCGAGGTCTTAACTACGATCAAGGGTACAAGGGACATTCCGAATCGAGGTCATATCCATGGAACCCAAGCCGCATCACATACATACAAATAAAAGTTTGTCTACACCATGAGAGTACATCTTGAGATCAATATTACACTGTTTTTAATTTGATCTTGTTGATTGATCGTAATTTTCATTTTTGTTTTTGAAATTAATGGAATTCCTCCTAAATTTTTCTGGCATATTATTAAACAATTCACTGAACATGGGTAAGATTTGAGAATAGCATAAACCCAAAAAAAGAGCATCATGAAGACAAGAAAAGTTATTACTAAATGAAAAAAATAGGCATCTATGAATCCTCAATGCTACATTAATTAATTAAAAGAGATTTTCATAATGAAAAAATTCTATAGATAAGCACCAGAGATTTTCATCATCTTATTCCTTGCAACTTAATAATTAATTATTGTAATCTCCAAATAAAGCTCAATGGAGTGGAAATTGAAAGATCGGCTTGTTAGTTTTGGTCAGTGTAATAATGATACAATAATCCTCTAATTAATAGAAAATCTGCTGCAGGTGTGGCGATTTTTCAACCTCTAACTGCTATATAATCCCATTTCCATGGGCACCATTATCACAACAACCCTTTTCCAGCAAAACAAATCCAATTCTCAGCCCTGTCCGGATCCTTAAACTAATCAAAAAGTGTGTTTTTCAACACACACTGGTTGTTCTCCAGGTCCTTCAAAATCACAGCTAGGGTTTCTCTTTTTTCATTTTTCTTTCAGTGGAGGCTACACACGATGGATTACTGCAGGAAGCGAATGGCTGCACTGGAAATTGGCGGCTCATCAGCGAAGGGGCCGGCAGAGATAAAAGATCTCTTGCCCTGGCCAATCCGAACCGGGAAGAGAGGCAGCCGGCTTAGCAGGGCCCTGGTGGCTGTTGAGCCTGGCGAGCCACCGGTACCTGACAGAATTGGAATGGAGCTTGCCATTGCAGCTTTCATGCCATGGGAGATGGCGGATTTGCCTCTCAAGAAGAGGATCCTCATCGTAGCGAAGGGCCGAGACCAAGATCAGCACATCTGCATTATTTGTGGGCGGGTCTTCAATGACTACTGTGCCTTGGGCGGGCACAAGGCCCACCACACGAAGAGGAACCACCGGGCCACGGAGGAGAAGGATGACGAGGAGTGGTATTCTGGCCCAGGGGAGCTTGTTTTGTACGGAGAGCCACCACTGCCTCAGCTCTGCCTGGGTCGGGTCCACGAATGCCTGAGGTGCGGGAGAACTTTCTCTTCCGGGCAGGGGCTTGGTGGACACAAGCGTCACTGCAAAGGGCCACCAGTGGCTCTGGTTGAGAGCGACAGCGGAGCAATTGGTCGCTATTTCGATCTCAATGAATTGCCACAGCCTGAGGAAGTACTTGCCCTGCCGTGGTACGGTCACGATGAAAGTGGAGTCACAGAGATATAGGAATGGTTCCTCAAAGTAATAGCTTCTTATGGTCTTTTTTTTTTTTTTCTTTTTTTTTTTTTATTGTTGTTGTTGTTGTTTTACTTGAACTCGATGGCTGTAGATATGCTATTCTAATGAAAAATTAAATAAAGTAGAGCCATAGTGTATTTTCTGTTATTTATTTAGTTTAATTATATGTTTATAATAATCATCACATATTAAACCAGCTATATGTTTATTGGTTGACATCTATAGGTTCATTTATGAATTCTTGTATATGGCTAATATCTGTGTACGCCATTCATTTGACTATTGAAATTTAGTAGACAGCCGACATATGCGTGTATAAATTTAAAAAATAAAATAAAATAAAATCATTTAAGTAATCTTAAACCCAATAATTAAAATATACTTTTTTTTTTAATTAAGAACCATACTTCACAAAACAATACTTAATTCATTGAAAGGTATATATATATATATATATATATATGTATTGATCTTCGGCCCCATTTACTTTGTGTTATGGGATAAGAAATGATTGATGAAATATCGAATGAAATGAGCGATAAGACTAAATAATCAAACAAATATCATGTATACTTCATAAGATTATTCAAATGATATATTAATCAATAATAACCATCACATATGTACTTTAATGGACTATTATATCTAAAATACATATTTTACCAATATAGTACTCTTTGTTCCAAAGTTTCAAAAATACACTATTATGAGTGTTAAATAATTCAATACCAATCATCAATAAATCTATTTTTTTATAAATTGATAAAAAAATTATATTTTCCCAAACAAATTAATAATTTAAATAAAACAAAATATTGAGTTTATTCAAGTAAATGTCATTTGTCCACAAACTTAAATAGTTTAATTGAATTTTATTTTTACCTCAAACTCCACGATATCATATAGTAAATCTTATTTTTATTATATTTAAGTAAACCAATTTCATATATATATATATATATATATTGCTAACCAATTTAATAATCTAAATAAAATAAAATATTGAGTGTATTCAAGAAAATATCATTTGTCCATGAATTTAAATAGCTTAATTGAATTTTATTTTGTCTTAAACTCCATGATAAATTTAAATTTTATTTTGTTATATTTAGGTAAACTAATTCTATTTTTATAATTTGCCAACTAAATTAATAATTTAAATAAAATAAAATTTTGAGTTTATTCAAGAAAGTAAAATTAGATAAGAATATTTGGTGTAATTTATTTTAGGGTTTAGGGAATAATTTGGATATTTTATTTTTATTAATAAATGCTAAAAGAAGTTGGATAAGAACATCCCACATTTAAGGTGGGATGTCTCATCCCATGATGAGGAATTTTCAAGTCGGGCTAGAACATTAATATTGGGCTTACATCAGACAAAGTATATACGCACGGCATTAGGCTAGATAAAAGAGTATATCCAACCTAATACGTCAAAGTAAACGGGGCTTTCATGTATATACGCATCTTCTTCTTCTGAAATAAACTTTGAGGACCTTCTTTGAAAGATCAAAGAATCAAAATATACATAATTATATATTTTCGTATATTTTTAATAATTTAGGTCAAGATAAATTATTTACATCGCATAGTTTTATTTCGGCATATTAATTGATGTGAATGTACTCCTTGTTTTTGTAGCTTTTAAGCATAGATGGAAAGAGATTGACATAAATATATAAACTAACATCAAGATAAGGGATATAATCGACAAAGTGTAGATGAAAGAAAAGAGAGATAAGCTAAAAATGAATATTTTTTAAGTTTCACTTATAATTATTTAAAAATAGGATGGCATAAAATCCATAAAAACTGAGATATGAAAAACCTGAAGAAATGAGCAACCTAATTAGATAAACTTTTTTTTCTTAGAAAATCTAGATTTAATGCGTCCCAATGACATTGAATAGTTATGGAGTATAATGATTTTCCTTCTTAGTTTGATTTTGATACATTAATTTACTTTTCCTTTTGTTAATTTTCTAATTTTTCACATTAACAGACATTATGACAAAACTGAACAAAGTCCTACCGTCTTTTCCCATCAAGTATTGAAATTGCAATCGATTCAATAGACCACATATAACGTCTGCAAAGCATATAGGTAAAAGGTGAAACCTGAAATCATAATATAACAAATTAACTAATTACTCACATGAGTAGAATTGCATCTTTACTTTTACTAAAGAATTGCATGGAGAAATATAGTGATTATTTCATGTGGAGGATCTAAAATGAACATAAAATAGCTATAACAATCCAAATATGTTGAGATACATGAAAATTTATTATCAAATTTAAAAATAAATATATTTTTACATGTAAAAGATAAGGTTATATAAATACCCAAATTGGTACATGCAAGCAAAAAAATTTATAGGGCACACAATCAATAAAATTGAGTTTAGGGTAGCACATACAAATGAGTGTACTGCTCCAAGCTGAAAGTGCTTAAGATGCATGCAATTTCTAAAACTGAAACAACTAAGATAAAAAGTTGCAAGTATGGAAATATTTATACATGTTTGGTGGTCTCTACAACGAGCTCTAAACATTTGTATGTAGTTTTATTTTCAAATTGTGTTACAAATAAAATAGCTTGCAAACATATAATACATACATGTGCTTAGTGATAACTTAAAAAAAAAGCCTCCAAAAATTTTAAATTTATTTTGAAATTATGTACATTACAAATTTACTTAATTAGTAGTGAATTTCAAAAGTTGAAAAACAAACACTTTATTTATTCCTTGATCATAATAGATACCCTAAAAGCTTGTTGCTTGGTATGTTTGGATTATGTATGATACACATAACTAGGATAAATTGTGAATTATTGTGTATCCTGACTAAAGTTTGTTTGCATATTTTAAATAACTTGATATTTAATTTTGATTGTTTGTTTGGCATTACTATTCCATTTAACAAAGTATAACTTATTTCTAACTTAAGTTGGAAAACATATCACATTCTAAGGTATTGATACACAAGTTAAGTTTGGCATTAAATGCAGGTCGGTCATAACTATATCAATGGCTTCTAAAAATAAACCAAACATTAAAATAGAGTTAGATTGTGTATCCATCGTGCAATATCAAAACAAGCAAACAAGCTCAAAATCAAAAGTATGTGTAAAAAGAAACTTATAAATATATAACTAAAACAATATTTAATATAACCTCATGAAATAAAACGGTTATGTTTTGTGGAAGACAATAAATGACAATCCTAATTCATTTTTGAGTGCGAAATGAAACAGTAGGCGACAACATCCTCATAATTTTAAAAAAGAGCTATTTGCAAAAATATAATATACGAACATGACGTTTGACCAGAAAAAAATCATCTAACTTAATTTCAAATTATGGTAATTTTTTAATCTTTTTGTTATGAAGTAAAATTCTTATTAGTTATTTGACATTAAGTTAAATCCTTACTTATTCAATTCCAAATTTTAATTTTAAAATTTTAAAGTGGGCAAAGTTTGAGGACAAAATATACAATTTTTTCCATTATATTCTTGCTATTTTCCATAATCTTTTCATCTCTTCAAGCATTATTTATTATTATTTTATTTGAGTTATCTTAAATTTACTAAGTTGTTTTTTGTTATGGCCTGAAAATACAAGCATTTTGTATTTTTAAACTGTACCTTTAAAGATATGGTGATGTTGTGAGGGGCATAGCTTTTTATTATGTTTGATAGCTCGTATATTTTTATTTAGTTGAAAAACCTTCAATTTTGTAGTATTTATCTAATTAAAAAATATATTATAAATTAAATTTATTTTTTCATAAAATTAAATAATATAAATTATATTTTTAATTATAATTAGCATAATTCATGCATAGTACGTGGCACAGTGAAACCTGAATAAGATTTAGGAATAGACATAAGCCAAGAACACTGCCATCAACACCACATAAGTCACATTAGTATGAAGTTGGAACAAAATTAGAGTATGAAAACTAATGGAAGAAAATAATGGCTATACTAATGGAAAATTAATGATTACGAGATTTTGTAAAGTAAGAATTGTACAGATGAGCACCACGTCCATTACGTTTCATCATCATCTTATACATTACGTCCGTTTTAATATACCTCACGACATACACATTAATTACGTCCGTTTAATTATATATTCACATTACGTCCATCATTTGCTATATTCAGAAAATCAAAACAGTTTGCATAGAAACAATGAATTCAAAATCAAAGCAATTAATCTGCAATTTTCCAGAATCTAGATTGATCCACAGTTAATTATCACTTAAAATCTTGATGAATTGAGCCTAATATATGAATTATCTGAAGAACTGAGCCTAATATGCATGACTATAAAACTCCTCTAGATCTATATAGTAACTACATTCAGAAACAGCAAAAGCTATGCATTCATTCCTACGCGAATTTTACTCAATCATAGAAAATATTCAGTTTTAAACAAGCACAAACTTATATCACCAAACAACTCTTATTTAAGATCATGATGATATGATGTTGTTGCATGTTTGATTCCATTTTTAATCAATAAATTGGGGTTGTCTTTTATTCTTTCCAATAAAACCTAAACATTTTATTTAAGAAATTTGACATCTATAAGGTTTTATGGGGACATTAATTTATTGTAATATATCAAAATGAATAAAGTATTCATTTTGCAATTTTAAAGTTAATTATAAATAATTAAGTTTGTATTGTACATATTTCTAAATAAAGCCAAATTAGTATTTGAACTATAGACATGTATAAATTTTATAAAGTTGGTTTGGATGAGCTTATAAGTTTTTCAAAATATTTTATAAGATATTTGATGACCAATAAAATGTGATAAAGTGTTTTGAAAAATTAAAAAGAAAAAGTTTGTAAGTTCCCAAATTAAGACGATAGGATCTTATAAGCTTTTTAAGGAAAAAAAAAGGGAGAAAAGAAGTTACTAACTTCTTTAATTAGTTGTATTAATTAAAAAAATTATCATTATTAACATATATGCCCACAAGAAAATAGGGTCTTTGCAACGAAAATTTCCATTCAATTCTGTTGCTAAGGACCTTAACAACGGAATTGCAAAATCTCGGAAGCTAAACCACTCGATGCAAAATCGAATTGTAATAGAAATAGTGTGGTTGCTAAATTAGCAACAGAATAATTTTCATCATTAATAAATTATTTCATTGTTGGTCTTTTTGATAGTTCTTTTTCAAATTCCATTACAAATATATGTTGCAATTTAGTCTATTCCATTGTTAAGTTTTTATGTGATTATGTTGCAATTCCATGCTAACTATATTCATTGTAATTCCTAGCTAACTCTATCTGCTACAATTCCGTTGCTATCTTTGTTCATTACAATTCCGTTGCTAACTATGTTGGTTGCAATTGCGTAGCTAACTATGTCCGTTGTTATTCCGTCACTAACTATGTTCATTGTGATTCCGTTTGCTATCTTTGTCCATTGCAATTCCATTGCTATCTTTGTTCATAAAATGTAACAATTTATAAAATATTTTACATAAATTTAGCCAAACACCCAATTTAAGTATGTATTTTATAGAATTCCAAAATAAATCCAAAATTTTTGGATATCATTCCATTGACCACACTAAATACATGTTAATATTTTTGTGCTTACTATATTTATTCTAATTCTTTCAATTCACAAACTCCGCACATCTAAAACTATCTTATGACTCTCAACTTATTTGAATTATTGTATTATTTTTATTTTGAATCCACCTCGTCGTGGATGCAATAAATCATTTTATTTCTACACTCAACTCCTTTGTAATAGAAAAAAATGCAATTTTGATTAATCTAAAAGTAAAGTAGATCTATATAATTTCAAGTTTTACCCTTTATCTACTAGTTGCAATTATAGTGTATTGAGTAAATGGCGATTTCAGTTTAATTAAGCTGAAAATTCAATAATTTGGCTGAAAACTAAATTGTCTTCAAATTGATAAAAAGTTCAAACTTCTAAATTTTATGGGGTACATTGCACAATTTTTTTTCTGAGAAGTTCCAAAAGCCTAACTCAGCAACCGTCCGATCCGTCGGTGGTGCCTTGATGACGGTTGCGCTGCAATGGTAGTAATTTAGGTTGGCTTTTGTATATTTTTCAAATACATAGATTTTTTTTTCAACGTTGCAACAAACGGGTATTTTGAAAAATTTACCCTCAAAAGAACCACTAAAATTTTTAACTACCAGCCAAAATAATTTTCTTTCGGCTAATTTATGGTTATGAAATTGTTACCTAAGTCAATAACATTATATTATACTAAAATTATAGTACGAATAGATAAAGAGTAAAACATAAAAGTATAATCCCATCTTCTAGGACCAAAATTAATTACATTTTCTTGCCCCTTACTGAAGATCAAAAG
Source organism: Jacaranda mimosifolia (assembly GCA_018894105.1). Lineage (NCBI taxonomy): Eukaryota > Viridiplantae > Streptophyta > Magnoliopsida > Lamiales > Bignoniaceae > Jacaranda > Jacaranda mimosifolia. The sequence goes on along the minus strand of CM032128.1, from coordinate 24,570,874 downwards.
GATGTTCTCTTTTAATATTGGATTCCATGCTTGAGGAATAAACTAAAGTTGTTCAGCTCACAATCTCCTATATATTTGTATAAACTCTGTGAAGCTCGTATCATTGCAATCTATACGTTCTTCTATATGTTGTATGCACTATAAGCAATAATCAAGTTTGTTACTTATTATTTCCGAACAAAATTTAATTCCTTTTCAATTGCATTGAGGTCGAATTTAATGTTGTTTGTCGATTTAAAAGCTCGTTTTTGCATTTAAGTTGTGCTCTAATTTTACTAGCTAGGATACGTATTAGATTACGAGTTTATTAATATATCTTATCTATTTTATTCAAAACCACCTTTCCATATAGAGTTATTAATTAAGATTGAGTTAGGGTTACGTTTTACGTAAAAATTTATCATAATCGAGGTATGAACACACATTATCCGCATTATAAATTAGATATTCAGTAACAAAAACAGAGAGAAATTAATAATCATAAATGAGGCGAAACATATAAAGTTTGCGTTAAAATAACAGAAAATAAAATTCCCTATATCCTTTTTCATTTTTTTCATCAAATAGGCTTCAATATGACCAGCCAAAGTATGTCTATGGACTTTGGGCTACGGTCAGCTTGAAATTATAGTAGTCTTATTTAATTTCTGAAAAACTACAGATAATCAGTTGATGTCATCCTCAGGGGTCGATCCATTCAGGTGGAAGCTCATTCAGGTCAAAGTTGAAGACTGTAGATTGGTTATTGGCCTCTTTCTTTCCTTCAGTAGCCGGTCCACTGCACCCCACGTACGCAGCCACTGTGCCAGCAGCAGTAACTCCACAGGCATCGTCTTGTCCTGAAGACCTAATTCCATTGATACTATGGTGGGATTTGTGTCCACCCAACGCTTGGTAGCTCTTGAAAGACCGGTGACAAATGGTACAAATATGCTTCTTTTGGGATGATCTGGAGGGATTCTTATAAGCATTTTCATCATTAATGAACAAGGGATTCTTCCCCCCGATTGAACTTTTTGGCCCTGGATTGTTGCTGACTTCCAGATAATCAATGCCACCTCCAAGAACTACAGGCTTCTTGTTCTTAGATGAAGAAAGCCCGGAATTTCCAGCGCTTGATGAGATGGATAGCTCCAATTTTTTCTTCTTTGGATCGAAATCCTGTTTCCCTGGTTCGCCACCGCCACCGGGAAGGCTCATCAGATCATAAACTCCAGACATGGTCAGTTCCTGATGATGAGGAGCTGAAATGTTCATTGGGGCTTTTTCGTGCCAGCTGCTTCTCCTTCCCGTTTTCTGCCATCCAGACGACAGCAAATCGGAGCCCAACTGCTTATACTCTTGACTTTGATCCGCCAGATCCTGTCCTTCTGCTGCAGAACCTGAAACAGGCTGCAAGGAATTGCCATCTCCGGCTTCTAAAATCGGAGGATTCATTCCCCTCCAATTCCTCTCGCGGTGCTTCCTCATGTGTCCGTGCAACGACTTGTCTGAAACAAAGATATGGTCACAAACCGGGCATTTTAGGGTTTTCTCAGGTACTTTAGCCTCCAGATTTGAGATTTGAAGCTCCCTTCCAGGCTGCACATGAGATTCGTTCTTGTCCTTGTGCAAGTTGTGAATCCTTTTGTGCCCTCCTAAAGCCTTTCCGCTACCAAAGCTTTTCTCGCAGAAGGGACAACGAAAATGCAGCTCATTTGCAGCAGCTTCTGCAGGGATCTTGAGTTTTACTATCATATTATCCATCGCCTTCAGCAACCCTTCTGCAACTTAATCCCTGGGGTTCTCAACTATAAACAACTTCCCTGCACAACTATAAATAAAATCTAGAGCAAATAAAAATTCGTCAAGATTTTTTCACAGAACCATAGGAAAACAAGGAGGTGCCATATAAGGTGATTGTACTCACCTAATTATAACAAGGGATTATTTCAGGTGCTGCCATCTTAAATGCACCATACTCATTAGAGGCGTATTGAGATATATCTCGTTCTGCAATGGGAAGCTGTACATTCAGTTTCTTCGGGGTTGAGCTTATTTATTGTGCTTATTCAGCGTAGCAATGATGCACTGTCCAAATATTTGCACTGCCCTTTTGTAAATGCTGAAACTTGTAATCTTGTTGCTGAGCTACTTTTGTAATCTGTAATTGGATTATCTATATTGCTGAATTCTTAGTCAAACCCCTTATTGGTTTCATTGCTTGCCGGGATTTTAAAGTTCGAGCAAAAGCATGAAAAAGATAAAAACAAAAAAGCAAAGAAGAAAATGCAAAGCATCTATTGGTAATAAAGGAGACCTACTCAAAGTTGTTATTTTCTTACACAAATAATAATGGTCATTAGAATGTTTAATGGCTCAACCAAAAAATAAGTCTTTCTTTCTATGCGTTCAAACATTAACTCTGCATATCTTCTTCAACTACCAACCCAAATAAAAAAAAGCCATAAAAAATAAATTGTATATGGCTCCTTCGTATTTTTGTGTATGGAGTTCATACATATATGGCTTGGTTGCACATGATTAAAAGGGTATTTAGCTAAACTTATTTAAAAGGTTTTATATGTTCCTACATATATTTTATAAGACATTTTTGGAGCATATAAGATGCTAAATTTTTTATAAAAATAAGTTTTTAATAAGGTGTTTGGATAAAATAAGATCTTGGAGTATATAAAATGTTATCAATGGTAATTTTGTAAGTAATATAATTAAAATTAAGGGAATTACTTGTTAAAATCTTAAAAATAAGTTAGAAACTCCTTAATTTTTTGAAAAAAATTTATAAATTCTTAAAATAAATTGTAGCAGCTTATAAGCTTTTTTTTAAAAAAAATTACCAAACTATCTTTGACAGTTTATAAGTTTTCAAACGTTTTATAAAATGTTTTGAGGAGGTTATAAGTTCATACAAAACACCCTCTAAATCATTTAACCTAAATAGTGTATCCACAAACCAAATAAAAAACATCTTCACAAAACAATTAAACTTTATTGAAAAATTTAACAAACATAAATATATAGTGTAATTAATTGGTTATATATGCATGTATATAATTTGCATGAAATACTAAATAAAATTCACCTACAAATCTCGCTTTTGATAAAATCAATTACAAACCCAACTCACATGCACGCAACGGTGAACTGGTATTTATTAGGTCCACCCAATCTCACACAGACCTTAAAAATCCCTAGAGACCTAGTGATGCTCCAAAGGAATTTTCTAAGAGAAATTTAGGAAAGATTGAAAATGCCTATTAATTAGGTTTCCTTCCTATTTATCTTTTCGTCCATATAATGATGAATTTTGCTAGCCTAAATAGTTTCCTCCATTAGTGTTGATATTGAATGAGATTATCACACAATTCTTGAATCTTTTTCTTGGACTAATTATGTTCAAACCGTGTTGGGTTGAAGAAAACCTGTGATTGTCGACCCATGGAATTAAAAGCTGCATGAAACCAGCACAGAGTTAATTAATGTTGATAATGCCAATCAAACAAAGAAAATCTTAAGTACAAATCAATTTTGCTACAGTACTTGAAATGAATTAGATGCATGGACGTGGATCTTACTTACTGTGTTATTTAATTAATACTATATATGGAAAAGCTAGGTAATAATCTACGATAAATAAAAATACCAAAACCTTTTAGTGTTGCATGCTTGCTATTTCCACAGACATATATGGACAATATGCATGTATACATATATATGGAATTAAATTAATATGCAATTAGGGAATACAAAAATATAATATGGAATTAAGTGAGTAATTGTAAGTAAGTAGATAAAAAAATGAAGATAAGTTCTTACGAAAAAATCTATAATGGATTAATGAGAATCCAATCTACAAATGGTGCATTCAGATATAAGTCACAAGCTACATGTTTAAGGGCAGGCTAAGCATTAATTAATGATTACTCACCAAGTTTTTTTATTTTATTTTATTTTATATTTTATTTGCGTCCTTGTATGGGAATACATGACTTCCATTGTGGGATTAGCTTTCTATTAAAGTGATAAAGAAAAGAAAAAAGAAAATAAATTATTCGCAAAATCAAACTAAGAAATTTTGGTGCTTAATCATCACAACATATAGGTTTAATTTGTAGAATTCCTACTTTTCAAAAATCTCTTAATCGGCATTTAATGTAGCGCGCGTTTTCCTTACTTATAAATCAATATATTGTGATTTTGCGTCCCCTTTTTTCTTCCATTAGTTTCTGGGGTTTCCACACTCCTTTTATCCTTAACTTCTTACTAATGTCACTTTCTAGCTAATTTACCTTCCCCACGATATTGTTGCTTTTGGTTTATGTTTATTCTCAATTAAGGTAGGTTTCATTGAATTGCTTTAATAATATGCTAGATATATTTCAAAGAGAAATTGCATCCCTTGTCATGAAAAAAAAAAATCAAATTATGACCAATTATGAGGATGGACAAAAAAAATGATAGTGTAAATTTCTACGCACTCTATTATATAGAACAAACTTTATTTTATATACATGTAAATATGGGAGCTGATTTTTGTTTCAAAATCGAAACCACTTTGTAACTTTGAAGAGTATGAATGATCCGTAGTTGTGGCCTGAAGTCTGTCTTAATGAATTAATGAGCCTAATATGCACCATAAAACTCCTTATACTATGTATTGAGTTAGAAAATTAGTTTATGTATCCATTAGAAAGCATTCAATTTTAAATAACTGCATCTACTTAATTATATTTTTCTAAACATCTTTCATTTGAGATCACGATGATGTTATCGTTGTTGTCGGATTCCATGCTTAAGCAATAAATTAGGTTTCTTATTTATTCTCTCCAAGAAAACCTAACCATTTTACTGAATTCAGGTCTCATCTAATGTTTTCCAAATAACTCAAAAGCTCTTTTTCGCAAATACTTTGTGCTATAATTTTAATTATGGGATATTTGTAAGAAATAATTAGTATTAATGTTTTTTAAAGCACCTTTTTATATTAAATTTGACGTTGGGTTTCATGACAGTATTAATTTATTGTAATCCAGGAATAGATAAAAGCGCTTATTTTCCACTTAAGTTTAAAGTTGACAGGTAACTAAGTTTGAATTATATATCTAAAACCAATCCAATGTTTTTTAGTTTGTAGGCTACCACTAAACATGTAAATTGTTATCGAAGTGTGCAAGTTATTAAGTTTGTATTCTACATAATCTAAAATAAATAAGTATAAATGTCAGAGATTATTGTAGTGGCCGCTAATTAATTATAAACATGTGTATATGCTTTCATAATTACAACTTTTATACTAATTCCTTCAGCTCACAAGCTCCCACTCTTCTTATGCTCTCTTCATCTTGTGTGATAACTCAATATGTACCGTAAGATTCAATTTTATGATTTTACACTACAAATTTTTCTCTTAGCCTGCACCAAATCTTAAATATTTATACTATCATGTTTTATCCATTCAAGGTATTAGATTTTTTAACTTGATAATAAATTTTCATATATGACTCTTAATATTTGAATTATTGTAACTATTTTTTACTTTTATTTTAGATTCTCCTCATCACATATCAAGAACTCCCTTATATTTCTCCACACATGACATTAATAGAAGTGAAAATACAATTCTGATTTTACAAGTTGGTTATATGTTTTCGAGTTTCTATCTTTACCTATCCACTTTGCAGTTATGGTATATTGACTCAATGGCAACTTCAATTTAATATGGCATAAAAAGTTTAAATTTTAGCTTAAAATTGATCAAAATTTAAAATTTTAAAATTTTTCGCCATAAGTTGGTGAAAAATACCATGTGTTTGGCCTATGTTCCTTAAAAGAAAAATATGTATTAGGACCAACAAACAACCTCAACTACTATGTGTCCGCAACTATGGCGTAATGACAATTGCCACACCATTAAAAATTAGTTAAGATGGGCTTTTCATTATTTTTCTAGTACATAGTATTTTTCAACATGCACAATCATGATTTTTTTATGCAATATAGCCCGAGAGACCTCCAAACTTTTGAATTACTTATCAAAAAAAAAAAAATTTGGCTAATTTTCGTAGGTCAAGTTAAATTGAAGTTGCCCTATATCAATAAATAATAGATTAAAATTACAAGACAAATGGATAAATGAATTGAACTTTGAAGACCAAAATTAGAAATTAATGCAACATCAAGTGGCTCACATTCATAAGCCTATTTTAATATACTAGCTCTAGAGATAAGTCGCCCTCTTTTTTTAGCACACTTTTCTCACGAAAAAAAAATAAAATCAAAAGAGAAGTTGACAATAAAACCTCCCTAGCTAGTGTGATCATTTTCTTAACCTTTTACGCTATGATACAAAATTAAAATTAGTATCAAAAAGAGAAGAAATACAAAAAGCACTATCTTAAGTCCATCGCATCACAAGAATGTCAAACTAAAATGTTTGAATTTTTAATTATAGGACAACGAAAAAGCTCAAATTCGTTTCTAATATATCTAAAATTTAATGCAAAAATTCTTTGACGGATTTTCCACCAAAAATTAATTTGCAATGAGACTTTTTTCGGCAGACTTTTTTCCATTGAAATTCCTCTAGAAAATTCGATACTCGATGAAATTCTATTGAAATTAGTGAGTTTTTTTGTACTGTATTGTCCAAATTTTAATAATAATCATAGTATATGCACCTAAGAGGTTTGATTCAATTTTAAAAAATGATCATTCAATAGTTCCCTAGTAAGTTCAACGTAAGGTTAGGCCAAGTCTTCAAGGGAGAGGTGCATTTTCAAATCACCAATGCAGTGTTTTATTTTTATCAATAGGGTGTAATAAGAGTTTTAGTAAGGGCTAATCTCACGTTTGATATATGAAATTAAGATTATCGAGCTAGAATAAATTAGCGATCCAAGCTTCTGCCAACTCTACACCACAGCACCAATTAGGTGCTAATTAAATTACAGAGCTTGAGGTGAAATTAATAATATCTCCATCCCGATTAATTAACAATTTGAATGATAAATCTATTCTCCAATAATTATGTGAAATTACCGTAAATCCTCTAAAATTAATTCAAATTTAAAATTTGAATGCTTCTCACTTTGGCGCCTAGTTTATGCCTTGATGCGTTTACGATTTGGTTGCATAGACACTACATAAGTGTGCATTGAAACATGCCTATCTTTCATTAACAGATTGGTGCATAATTTGTTTTCATACTATGCCTAAGCGGTTCTTTGTTGGTAATAAAATATGCTCAATTTGGCGAATAAGCAACCACATATTCCATGCATATGCTCAAATGTTGCATACTCTTGCTCCCAAGTCATGACATTGCCTATCTACAATAGAGACCAAAACAACCATTATGACCTGAGAGATGCTCTATAAGAATTGATGGGGATAGATTAATTTTTGGGATAATATCACTTTTTCAACATCCTTTAATGACTTCATCGAGTCACATTCAACAAATGAGCTATTGAGTGTAGAAGCAATTTTGGAAAAACAACACAGTATCTTGTCAAACATGACATTGTGATTTGAATATGCTAATTTGTTAAATCTAATCTAAAATATCAAGCAAAAAGTTACATTACTAGAAATTATTCTAATTTTACATTATCGGTTAATTAGGATAAAATCCCTTTACCTATTTTCATTTTACACTTTACTTCCCACTTGATTTTCTAAACACTAAACTCCCTACTTTTTTCAAAACTTTAGGAATCACTCCCCAAATGTTTGAGAAAGATTTAATACCCTTATACTTAGCCAAAATAACAAAAAAAAAAACTAGCAAATGGTGATTTTCTTCTTCCCACTCTATCAAATGACAACTTTTCTTCAAAAGCACGTTTTTTTTTGTTTGGAAACCGTTTTCTCCTCTGAAGAACAAAAAGTGCGAAAAACAGCCTCTCGTTTGCCAACAAAAGGGTGCGAACAAAAGAGATATCAGGAAATGGAAAACGAAATCGACGCAAGAAGGTAAAAAAAAAAAAAAAAAAAAAAGCCCGACTACTCTGCAACTTGCGAAAATGGAACAATCAGGAGCACCAACAAGGAGCGAAGAACATAAGGAAAAGAACATGGTTCAGAAATGTATGTTTTCTGCTACTCATTTAGTGGACTTTGCTTTCTTTCAAATGTGTGTATTTTTCAGTTTTATAAGTTTTGCAAATAGATTTTCTCATCTTTCTTTGTTTGAACTCTTTTTTAGTTGTTAAAAACTTTAACCCATTTGTTATATATATTATTTTTGTTGTAATAGTTAAAAATATCTGATTTGCACTTGAAAGGCATGAAAGTTATACTTCACTTTCTTGGGGTTTATACTTCTTATACCTGAAATTATACCTTGAAATTATCTGAAAATAGTAGTATATAATATGTTTGTGTAAAGTACATTTTACAAGCAACTGTAGTATAAAACATTGAAGCTTTCAGTATATATTATCTGAAAGTATAGTATATAATATGTGTATTTGAAGTACATTTTAGAAACAACTGTAATACAAAAATACTCAACCTTTCAGTACACATTATCTGAAAGTGTAGTATATAATCTGTTTGTGTAAAGTACATTTTACAAGCAACTGTAGTACAAAACATTGAAGCTTTCAGTACATATTATCTGAAAGTTTAGTATATAATATGTGTATTTGAAGTACATTTTAGAAGCAACTGTAGTACAAAAATATTCAACCTTTCAGTACACATTATCTGAAAGTATAGTATATAATCTGTGTATTTGAAGTACATTTTAGAAGCAACTGTAGTACAAAAATATTCAACCTTTCAGTACACATTATTTGAAAGTATAGTATATAATTTATGTATCTAAAGTACATTTTAGAAGCAACTGTAGTACAAAAGATTCAAGTTTTCAGTGCACATTATCTGAAAGCGTTAGTATATAATCTATATGTCTGAAGTATATTTTAGAAATAACTGTAGTGCAAAACATTCAAGCTTTAAGTACACATTATCTGAAAGTGTAGTATATAATATGTGTATCTAAAGTACATTTCACAAACAACTGTAGTACAAAACATTCAACTTTTCAGTACATATTATCTGAAAGTGTAGTATATAATCTGTGCGTCTAAAGTACATTTTAGAAGCAATTGTAATACAAAATATTCAAGTTTTCAGTACACATTATCTGAAAATGATAGTATATAATATGTATATCTGAAGTATATTTTAGAAGCAATTATAGTACAAAATATTCAAGCTTTCAGTACATATTATCTAAAAATGGTAGTACATAATTTGAGTATTTGAAGTACATTTTAGAAGCAACGGTAGTACAAAACATTCAACCTTTCAGTACATGTTATCTGAAAGTGGTAGTACATAATTTGAGTATCTGAAGTACATTTTGTAAGCAATTGCAGTACAAAATATTCAACCTTTTAGTACACATTGTTTGAGTGGTAGTATATAATTTGTGTATCTGAAGTACATTTTATAAATAACAGTAGTACAAAATATTCAACCTTTCAGTACACGTTATCTGAAAGTGGAGTACATAATCTGAGTATCTGAAGTACATTTTAGAAGCAACTATAGTACAAAACATTCAAGTTTTCAGTACACATTATCTGAAAGTAGTAGTATATAATTTGTATATCTGAAATATATTTTAAAAACAATTGTAGTACAAAACATTCAAGTTTCAGTACACATTAGCTGAAAGTGGTAGTATATAATTTGAGTATCTGAAGTACATTTTAGAAGAAACTGTAGTACAAAATATTCAACCTTTCAGTACACGTTATTTGAAAGTGGTAGTACATAATCTGAGTATCTGAAGTACATTTTAGAAGTAACTGTAGTACAAAATATTCAACCTTTCAGTACACATTATCTGAGTGGTAGTATATAATCTATGTATCTGAAGTACATTTTACAAGCAACTGTAGTACAAAACATTCAATCTTTCAGTACACATTATCTGAAAGTGGTAGTATATAATCTATTTATATACTAATTTTTCTTTATTTGATTGCAGCAAAAGCAAGACATAATGAGGTTTGCTCTCGTTGCTCCCCCAATATTTTCAGGCTAAATTGGAGCATGTGAAATTCAAGATGGGGTCAAAATATTTTGATGCATTGAAAAAGACTCATTTTTATATATACATGGATATGATGTTATGTTGAAATACCATTCAATTAAAGTTAAATATTGTATCAAGGTTCAGTACAATATGTGGAAAATCAAGTACAAATACAGAACAAACGAAGTATATATGGTATTATGTTGAAGTATTCTTCAATTAAAGTGAAATATTGTAGTGAGGTTCAGTATAATATACGGGAAATGAAGTATAAATACAAAACAAACGAAGTATATATGGCGTTATGTTGAAGTATTCTTCAATTAAAGTGAAATATTGTAGTGAGGTTCAGTATAATATGCGGGAAATGAAATATAAATACAGAACAAACGAAGTATATATGGCGTTATGTTGAAGTACATTTCAATTAAAGTGATATATTATAGCGAGGTTCAGTATAATATGCGGGAAATGAAGTACAAATACAGAACAAACCAAGTACATATGGTGTTATGTTGAAGTACACTTTATGCAATTGAATAATTAGTCTCTAATAATTGTAGGGAGGGTCAAGTACAATATTTTGAGACTATCGAACTAGGCGAAGTACATATTTGTACTGGTGATAAGATGGATATGATTGTCAAATGCTCATGTTTTTACAACTTTCAATGCATAAGTATACTTTGGATACTACGAATGATAACGCTGATTTGTTGAACACTAGTGGTTATCACTTTAATCTTTAATATTATTTTATTCATACCATACTAAATATTACACATATTTTTAGAGTTTTGGTTGTTAATTACCAAGAAATAAAAGGCAAATCATGGAACAAAACTCAAGTTCATCACTATTAATACAGTAAACAAGAAATCAAGTACATAATTGCCGCAATAAAGTATATATGTCCTGAAATCAAGTATAAATCTCCCTCATTGAAGTAATATCTCATGTTTTTGTTCATGCTCTGGTAGCATATTTTCAGTATAAATGAAGTACAAATACAGAACAAATGAAGTATATATGATGTTATGTTGAAGTACACTTTATGCAATTAAATAATTAGTCTCTAATAATCATAGTGAGGGTCAAATACAATATCTTGAAACTATCGTTTGTCCTGAAATCAAGTATAAACCTCCCTTATTGAAGTAATATCTCAAACATTTGTTAATGCTCTGGTAGGATATTTTCAATATAAATGAAGTACAAATATAGAACAAACGAAGTATATATGGTGTTATATTGAAATACACTTTGTATAAAATCTCTCTTATTGAAGTAATATCTAGGGGTGGGCGTTCGGATCGAGTAATTAGGGTACCTACCCGATCGGATCGGGTCGGATTTTTTATTTTAAAAAAATTACGGATTGAGTACCCGATACTCAAATGAAATTTTAGGTCGGATATCAGTAGGAAGTCCTACCCGATCGAGTAGTTTGGGTACCCAATTTTAATTTATATATAAATAAAGATATATTATATATAATAAGTATATTTATATGTATTGTATATAAAAATACATATATATCTATATATATCCAATATATGTAATATATGTAAAGATACTTATTATACATAAATATATAATTTAAATGCTTATTGTATCCAATATTTATATATGGTGTGTGTGTGTGTGTGTGTGTGTGTATTTTAAAAGGCCAAAGTTTGGCCACTATTAACACTTAACAGTGGCAAAACTTTAATAGTGGCCAAACTTTGGCCTTTTAAAATATATATATAGTGTTAATAGTGGCCAAACTTTGGCATTTTAAAAATATATATATATATATATAAACACACACCATATATAAATATTGGATATAATAAGCATTTAAATTATTGAACTTTGGCCTTTTGCCTCTGTTAGTCTAATAGAGGCCAAAGTTCATTACCTTTTTTTTTTTCCTTTTCTTTTTAGACTTTTTAGATAATATTTTTATTAATCTTTTTTTTTTCAAAAAAAATCATGTTGGGTACTCGACAATTTCGGGTCGGTGTCGGGTAGCTAAAATTGCTACCCGAAAAATCAGGTACCCGATCCGAACACCCACCCCTAGTAATATCTCACACATTTGTTCATGCTCTCGGACAACATGCACATGCTACCTTTTCACTCTAAATCTAGTACATAATTATCGCAATGAAGTACATATATCCTGAAATCAAGTAGAAATCTCCCTTATTGAAGTACAAAAGCATTGATATCTCGGACAACATGCACATGCTACATTTTCATGCTAAATCAACAAATAAAACACTTGAAGTATAGAACTTCAATAATAGAGTACAATTTTAGGTAAAATGTAGTATAAATGAAGTGCAATTTCAAATAAATGAAGTATAATTTTATAAAAAATGAAGTACAATTCCAAAACACTTTAAGTATAAGACGCCATCAATTGCAGTTCAATTTTGGATAATCAATTAGTAGAACCCTTGAAGTATAAAACTTAAATAATAAAGTACAATTTTATGTAAAATAAAGTATAATTTTAGGTAATGAAGTACAATTTTATATAAAAAGAAGTACAATTCCAGAACACTTGAAGTAAAAGACTCTAGCAATTGCAGTATAATTTTGGATAATCAATTAGTAGAACACTTGAAGTATAAAATTTAAATAATAGAGTACAATTTTAGGTAAAATGAAATACAATTTGAGGTTGAAGTATAAAACTTGAATGTTTTGTGATACAATTCCTTGTAAAATGTACTTTACATAAATAGATTATATACTCCTACATTTAGATAATGTGTACTAAAATGTTGAATGTTTTGTACTACAATTGCTTATAAAATGTACTTTTTATATATATTACCACTTATACTAATGTATTCTAAAAGGTTGAATATTTTGTACTAGAATTGCTTGTAAAATATATTTTATATAAACAGATTATATACTACCACTTCTAGTAATATGTACTGAAATGTTGAATGTTTTGTAGTGCAATTGCTTGAAAAATGTACTTTACATAAACAAATTATATACTACTACTTTTAGATAATGTGTACTAAAATATTGAATATTTTGTACTGCAATTGCTTGTAAAATGTACTTTAGATAAACAAATTATATTCTATAATTTCTTGTAAAATGTACTTTACATAAACAGATTATATACTACTACAATTCTAATACAAATGATACAGTCCGAAGTTCTTCAAAATTCATCTCCTTCTTCATACCCACATCTCTGGCAAACACTCTTTTTGCTAATTAAGAAAAAAAAAAATGAAGAGAATGACTTGGTAATAACTGAAAAAATAAACTGGGAAGAATGAAAATAAACTGAGAAAATAACCTGACAATGATGAAAATAAACTGAGAAGGTGGAAATGCGGTGGTCGCGCTAGTGGTGGTGGTGCCGTCGGGCTCCTCGTTCGCGCCGTCAAGCTCAATTTGCTTCTTCGACTTTTTTTTTTTTTTTTTCTTTCTTCTGATGATGAAAGATGAAGGTGGGGTTTAGTGTTTGGGAATAGAGATAAATGGTGTTTGGTTGTGTGGATAGAAAAGAAGTGAAGAAAATGAGTGAAAAATATTGTACTTAAGGGTATTTTTATCAAATCAAGTGGATATGAAATGATCTCTAAAATTTTAACAAAACTAGAAAGTTAATTCTATAAAAATTCAAGTAATGACTGAACATGAATTTGAAAAGTGATTTTGATACTTTGTTCCTTACATTATTTACTACGGAACAAAATTAAGGTACATTATTAATACTTGAAATCAAATGCGCCATAAAAAAATTTCCACATTATGTGTAATTGTCTTTTTTAATTTTTGGCAGGGCAAATGAGACGTGACACGCATCCGCCGGAAATGAGTCAAATAAATAAAACTAGTCAATCTAATATTGGTCAGGATTTCATTCAAAAATAGAACTTATCCAAACACGACGATCCAGATCAGCACACGTACTTAAATCTATCCTTTCCATTTCTTTCCCAAGTTGACGATTTCTTTTTATTTCCAATTCTGTCCCTCCTCTCCGCCTTCTCTCTCTCTCTCTCTCTCTCTCTCTCTCAAACCTCCTCCGGCGATCCCTTTAAACCCCTCTTCTAACACAGTCGCTGTTTCTTTAGATATACATACAGATGGACAAATACATGTAGTTTTACTGTTCGTGTAGGTGAAAATATGGGAAATGCAAATGGAAGAGAAGAAGGTAGTGAAAACAATGGTGGTGGCGGCGGCAGCGATGTGGTTTCGGACGGTTCGAACCAGGGGCAGACGGCGCGCGTGGCGTCTGCTGATTTAATGGCGAGCTCTCCGCCGCATGACCACCGGCAGTCTCGCTCTCCTCTCTTGTTTTCTTCTCAGGTGACCTTTCTCTTTCTTTTGAGGTATATATTTGTATCTATATGCAGGTCTGCATGTGGATTTTAATTGCGTATATGCAAGTGTGGGTGGAGAGGTCAAAGAGAATGGTACAATCTTTGAAGGTTCTGCGACTTGATATGAGTTGCGTATGTTGTGATTTGTTGTAATTTGACTAATTACAAGGCATGGTACTCGGATAATATTGTTCAATATTTAGAAAATATAATTGATCTGCTAACTCTTGATTTTTGCTGATGGTGATTTGCTAATTTGCAATGTAGGATATTGCTGTGTGATCTTTGAGATTATGTGAAGTCAACTGTGTCTTCACTTCTTGTGGCAACTGAAATGTTGATTTGGAAATATTTTTTATTAACAATGTATTTGAAGGTTAGATCAAGAGAAATACTTCCCCTATCATTACTGTTATCTGGTCTTGCAGTTTCTGCCCTATGTGAGAATATCTTATCCTTGTCGAGGCTTGAGATTCACTTAGGAAATCAAAGTGCGAATCAACTGTTGTGTGAGGTGAAGACGGAATTTCCTAGACAGTGCAGTAATTGGATATAATATAATCAAATCACGATAGCTAGATTAGGTAAGAACATAGAGCATATGTTATACCAGTTATCAGTTGTCATATAGGGATCTCGGACTGAGTAGCCCTGATGAAAATTAGTCATTGTGGTGCTACTGGTGTGTATCTTGACGTAGTGGATCCGACAAAGAAGTTTACAGAATAGGAAAGTACTGGAGCTAGGTTGCAAATGGATTCGGGCAATCAAATGCATGCATACATGTGACATGTGGACCCTTGTCTTCTCTCTTTTTTTAGCTGGGAGAACGTAAATGCACTCCTTGGAGGCCTACAATGTGCACATATAGGCACTAGGTAATATACTTATGTTTGAAAGTGCTAGTATACTCCACCGACCAATGCTTATGACTTTTGGAGACTGTTAGGTATACAAGTGTATTGAACAATAATACAACCATAGAACATTTTTTATTTTTTTAATTGGATGTTCGAATCAACCTCTTCTGAATTTTTACCACCACTGTGGACACTCAGAAATAAGCATGTTTTGGTTTCCCTTTTTTTTGTTGTTGTTTTTGGTGGGGGTGGGGAGGGGGGCGGGGTTGTTGTTCTTTTTCAAGTTCAGTCCTGCTTCTACAAAATATTGCATCTTCTATATATTGGTTTTCCATGCGGCTTTTTATCTTCATATGGCCTTTTGATTTTTCTAACCAAATCTTTAAGTATTAGGAAGGATGTGATTCTTTATATTTATCAAATTTGTTATATCATAGTTCCTTTCTCCCGGTGCAACAACACATGACACACTCCTGAAAGTCAATGCTTATTGATAGTGTTGGGATGGGTCGGAGAGCTGAACCAGTTTTGATGTTTGCACTGTCTTTCGAATGGTGAATAAAAAACATTCTGCCTATGGCCTATGCTTTGCTAGGACATTGGTAAAGAGGTTGAATTTAAGGATTGTTTAGATGGTGATTGTTGTAGCTTGTACAGCAGTTGGCAGGAAATTGTTTAGTATCTGTTAATTAGGATAATTACTAGCCCCTCCCTTGAAAATGAAACTTATAATTACCTTTGCTCTGACTAACAGGCACAACTGTTAGTCAGTGGCGATGGAAGAACTCTGAAAATATCTAAAATGTTCTTGTATAAAATATAGTATTACATCCTGCTAATTTGCATAACTACCACCTACTCCCTTTCCATTTCATAGAAGTCAAAATTTCTCTCAAATATGTTAATTTTAGCGAAGTTATTAAACTTCCTCTCCTACTAGTTAGTGTAATTACCAATTCTTCCTTTCTTATTTTGGTTAATGCTCTTTCCCGCCAAAAACTTCCCCCATTGTGCCCCCCCCCCCCCCCCAACACACACACACACAAAAAAAAAAAGGGTCCAAACACAGAAGCATGTTAACTGTTTCCAACCTCATTTTAACCCAACCACAGTTTAGTTGCTCCTTGGCATATAGCCATTTGATTAATTTGTATATTAAGTAAGTTACAATTTTTCTTGGTTTACACATTGAGGTAAGCGGACCAACCAAATAATGTAGGTGATTATTTTGACTCTTCTTATGGGGACTGCAGGGTGCTCGTAGGATGTATTTGTCTTTGCAATTTTTACTTTCCAAAATTCAACTGTATTATGGAACAATGTCTATTCATTGTCATGATTTATTTATTTATTTATTTAATTGTTTGTTTGTTTTGGATAAATCATACAAATAATTGTAACTTCTCCCAGCATCAAGGTCCCACAATGAGCCATGCATGAAGCTCATTCACAAACCCCAGTGTTTTTACAATGAATATATATAAAGATGCTACTTCTCTTATGTAATTCTTTTCATGTCTCTTGTAGCATCTGAAAGACTTAGTGTCTCAAGCTTATGCCTTATATGAAAAGAAATACTTACTGTCTCAAGCTTATGCTCCTATTTTCTTTCTAGAAAGTCCCTAAATAAGAATCTATTTCCTAAAATTGAATCCCCCCCCCCCCCCCCAAAAAAAAAAAAAAAAATCCTCTTACTTAAAAGTTATATGTGATATCACTAACTCTATACTAGTACTTTTAAGGGAATAGTGTAAGAATTTTCTCAACTCTTATCTAAAATGTCATGTCGAGTCAAACTAGAACTATAAAAATTGGACAGAGATAATAAGAGCGAACTACTACGGGTCGTGGGACTATGAATTACAAAGCATCAGGAAAAATTATAATTGAACCTACGATTTCTTGAACAGTGCATGCATTCCCTATTTTACACCCTCCTAAGCTCCCATGTAAACCATACAAATTACCCTTCATATTTTGGTATATTACACTCACATCCCTCACATGCAAGGGTATTTTTGTTAAAAAATACTAAAGAATCCACAAAGGGGCAAGTTAGGAAGAGAAGCCAAATTTGATGATGATGTCAGCAGGCTCCATCACTTACACTAACAGAAGGAATAATTGCAGCGTCAATCGAATTGGAAGGGAAATTTTTATCTTTTGAGATGAAGAGTTGGTAAGTACCCTAACTACTAGGGTAAGACAAATGTAATTAACACTTATCTGTAATCTAATAGAACTTTTTGTTTGATTGAGGATTGAAGGAGAGGGGCCAAATTCAGAACAGACACTGAATTTTGCCATTACTGTTTTGGCAAGTTTGGATACACTCAGGGAAGTTGAGTAGAAAGATCTATTAATTAGCAAATTAGTGACATGTATTAATCCTTTATGTAGATCTTTAGGCCTCATTTGATGATACATTATTCAATCAGATTTGTCTGGGTTTCTATTCTAGTCATGTTAATACATTTTATTGCCTTTACTATTACCCGAATCCATACCATAATTTATTTGCACAAATCATATAAGCACTCACTGGAGGCAGATATAGGCAAGAAAATTTAAATTACATTTGGAAAATCATTGATTTATATATTTCCCATTTGTTAGCTGGCAATATCATTTTTGTTGATTCTGATGGGATGGTTTAGTACCTTTTTGTGTTTGGAAGCCAGATGAAGGTAATTTGATGCATATTTATATCACAATAGTTGGATTGTGAAAAGAACCTATTGATTGGACCCACTGAGTTCATGTTTCCCGAGCTTGGTCACTCCACTAAAATCAGGTGAAGTGGAGAATGGAGATTGGCAATTTTTTTAATGAATTTCCACTCTGATTTTTGTTAGTATTGGCATGTCATCTAATCAGTGGCATCTTGAAATGTGGTGGGTTTTTTTTTTAAGCTGTAGCTTGCTGATTTTCTTTAGTTTGTATGGATGTGATAACTTCATTTTCAGCATTAAACTTCTTTCCTATATTTGTCAGTGAAGCTATCTTTCTTGATTTTTGATCAATTTGTTCTACATACCTGATAATTTCTGCAATTTGCAGGCCCCAGTAGTTCCTTTACAAAGAAATGATGGCCCCTCATACAATTCATTGCTGCAGAATGAGGCTCAGAGAGCTGTTGATCACCCCCTTGCACAAGGTATACCAACTATAATAACTTGGAGCTTTGGTGGTAACAATGTGGCTGTGGAAGGGTCTTGGGACAACTGGAGGACAAGGTGACTTGGCACATTCCAGCCATATTTACTTGACTTGTGTGTTTATTTTCATTAATTGGGATCATTGAATAATATGTCATCAAACAACTGTTTCACTAATCTGGTTTTGTTTTCTAATAAATATTCCATTTCTGCTGCAGGAAAATACTCCAAAGATCGGGCAAGGATCATTCCATTCTTTTGGTCCTGCCCTCGGGCATATTCCGCTACAAATTTATTGTGGATGGCGAAGTGAGATATATCCCAGATCTTCCAAGTGAAACAGATGAGATGGGCCATGTTTGTAATCTTCTCGATGTCCATGTAAGTGAATACTTACATAATGCAAACATTTTCATAAACTGATTTATTTTGTTCATCAATCGAAGACCTGGTATTGGGGCGATGTCTCAGAATTACCTTAATATCTTATTATATTTAGCTTAATTAATTTTCAAATGGTTAATCACATTAGCTTCCTGGACAAACATCAGTGTCTTGCTGTCTATCTATTATTGCCACACCTGGTGCAAAACTCCATTGCAGACCATAATATTCATGGCTAATTATGTCTATCCCCCTCCTAGGTATGTCCAAGTTAATGAGACTTCCTCTCTGACAAACTGCCACCTTCCCTCCCGTTAATGACCATTAGGGAAATGAGCAGTAGCAAATGACAATCCTATCTTTTCTGAATTTGATAATAATAGCTAAAAATATGAAAGTATCTTTACCAACAAATAGACTAGACTGGCCCATGTGTATATTATACTAACATTTGTGTTTATGATCCTTCAAATCCTAGGAATTGAGTTGGCAAATATTAGGGACAGTAACTGTAAATCCCCCTTAATAGATTGGCACACACTGCCATTGGCAGGTCATTGAATTGTTGATTATTTTTAAGAAAAAAAGACAGCAAATTAAGTAAGACATGGATTGAGTATTTTTAACTGTTAAAAGTCTGTACCGAACCACAATATATGACTATTAAAATATTAAACTGTTATTAATTAGTTTTTGAGAAGTCTTCCATTAGGCTCTTAATAGATTGGTCCAATCTAAATTACATTGGACTTGGCGGGGTAGCGAATTGATTGGTTGGTCTTAGGTCTAAGAAAAAAGACAATAAACTAATACTAGGGACATGCATTAAGTATTTTTTTAAACTGTTAAAAACTGCAATATTTAACTTATATAAATTACGATATACATTGAGTAATAATAAAAATGCTAAAGTGGAACTAATTAAGTATGATATTATCTTTTTGGGAAGTTTTCCATTGTACACTCTTATGTTTGTTTTAAGTATTATATTACCTACAAGAATTGAATTAATTGTATAAGTTATTACTGAACTTTGATAATTGTGACCATTTATTAATCTAGTTTATATATGAAATTTACAGGTATCAATGACATTAATTAGGCCTATGACAAGAATACCATGATTCTGGAAGCATAATATATGAATTAATCATACTTATTCATTAATAAACTTAAGTCACACAAAAGAAAATGTATTCTCATATTTTTGCTAATTACATATTAAATGAGAGCTTTATTTGGCTAAAAAAAATTATTAAATACTTATACTATGATCATTGACATGTGAAAGATCTAACAAACTAACTCATAAGTATGTAAGCACAAATCATAATTTACTAACTCTTAAGTATGTAAAGACAAATCACAAATAATAATTCTGCCAATCGTGTAAAATATAAAATTATTTATAAAATATTGTTATGGTATAATTTGGTAATATTAGAAATCTTAGGAACAAATTCATGCATATAAAAATAAGACTAAATATGAATAAGATTAAGTAAAATTTGGAATGGATAACAAGATAATCAATGTTAAAATTTAATGCCTATTCGTACATACTGAAAGAACATAATCTCCACATAAATACATACTTTAAGCATATAAGATCTTAGTTTTATGTTGGTCCCACCCCCCACCCCCCCCAAAAAAAGAGAATAAAATGCAAACTGTGAAGTGCATTTTTTATGATGATCGAGTGATCTTGGGCAAGGTAAACTCAAAGCTGCAAATGATAACTCGAGCCAGAAAATCGAGACTGGCCCCATCAGCACTATGAACACCCCTAACTGGTTAATGTGATTTAGAACCTAGGAGAAGTCATCTGCCGCCAATGGAACACCACCTCCTTCCCACCCACTCCCACCAGCACCTGCTCTTTAGAAATCCATAAGAACCAAGGAGCCACCTTTTCATAATATCTTAGTCTTTTTCCACCAAATATTGACTCTCGACCTCCAAAACCCTAATCCAATCACTGCCCTCAATCCTCTCTCCTTGCCACATTGCCTTTTCAAGCATGACATGCCTAAACTCAATCAACACAGACACAGACATCACAGACACCCCATGTAGACTTGTAGTCAATAGAAATGGGTCGTATATAGGGTAGCTGTTATAGTTAGTTGATACTGTGTTTGAGAGGTTGATGTAGACATAGTGTAGAGGTGGCAGAGGAGGTTGTTAGTGGAACCAAGAAGGAAGAACAACAGGGAAGAGAAAAGTTAATAAGAAGGAAGAGCAAGGACAAGAATTTTGTATGTGAAGAGAGGTGAGAGTGGGGGAAGTAGAGAAGGAGACCAGCAGTTAGGTTGCGATCACTGTTTCAGCATAGGGAGGAAAATATGAAGGATACCTTTTGATATTTTTCAGTTCTTTATTTTAAGGTTTGGTTCTTATATATTTTATACTCATATTTAAATTGACTTATGAAACTTTAAATAGGCTGATTTAATTCTTAAAAGAGAATTAACTAATTTTTTTGCATATATGTGTAATTTTATGATAGATAGATAGTTTAACTGATTTTAGATTTTTAAAATTTATATTATAACAGTAATTTTAGAGTGCTAGTAAGTATTAATCTCATAACCTATTAAAAAATACAGTTTTGAATTAGTGAAGAAAAGTAGTTCAAAGAAGAAATATGTATGGAAAGAAGTTTATAGCTTTTACAGTTAAAGGTAGGAAAATATTCTGGTAAGAGGACAGTGAAAACAAGAAAAATATTCTAGTAAGAAATTAGACAATAAATTTGAAGATATTGAAAAAATCACGTTTGTACTAATATATACATTTTTATATCTAGTGAAGAATGATGTATTTTGGGCTGAAATTCCTTTTAAAAATGAGAATTCTTTAGAACAATAACTTAAACACATATTTGATTAAATTTTTAGCATTTATTTGAGTTTATGGCAAGTGAGCATTTGTGAGTAAAAATTAAAAATTGATTGAAGTTATACTATATTTATGGTCACTATATCCCTCTATATTTTGATTATTACAATTAGACCTGCATGTGCGATGCACTTGTATATTTTGGGTACTTTTGTCCACAAAATCTCTTGAATTCTAATTCAAGAAAAAACATTTGACATCTTACTACAACAATTTCGTTGAGCACAAGTCACCATAACAGAGAGAAGGTAAATGTTTGCAAATGTCATGGGAGGTAACGGTGATTACGATTGTACGAGGAGGTGTCTTGTTAATTTGGTCATGCCTCAGGAAAGTACATTTAATTGACCCTAATATTTAATGAAAATTATAAAATATTGGTGAAAATCTTCTTCTGGTTCACACATTTGCAATTTCCATGAGATCATAAACTCCATTGTAAGACTTGGACAGCTTCTGATCAGGAGCTGGAAATGTGCTTCAGCGCTTTGCCTTGCCTGCTTCTCCTCTCCATTTTCAAACATCCAGGCAATAGTAAATCTTATCCCCGTGACTTTGATGAGTTGTCTCATTTCTTTCCAGTGCCACAGTTCCAAAATAGGCAAGAAGGAATTGTCGTTTCCCACTGCTGAAATTGGTGATTTCATTTCCCTCAAGCTCCTCTCTGGATGTTTCCTCATGTGACCATTCAGAGACTTGTCTGAAACAAATGTTTGATCACAAACAGAGCACTTAAGCTTTTGCTTCGAAATTTCGACTTCCAAATTTGAGACTTGGATTTCCCTTCTTTGTTTATGAGTTTGGGACTTTGCAAGATTTTGTCCCCTCCTAAAGTGTTTCCCTGCTGAACCTTTTCTCACAGAAGGGACAACCATAATGCAGCTTATTTAGAGTAGCTCCATCACTTTTAGCTGTTTGGATCTTGACATCCATTATTAGCTTTTCCAGTATTGTCCCTCTGGTTTTTCTGTCATATAAGTGTCACCAATTGAGTTGGATGCTAGTTATGAAAAAAAGTAATTTACACATGAACGAACCCTGAACCAAGTGTACTCAGAGATGCAGAGTTATAGGCTTTGGTGATATTTGGCACCATTAGATACGTCTATGTGTGAGTACGCCCCCCCCCCCCCCCCCCCCTCTCTGAGACAGAAGATTCTTCAAGCATGTTGTCTAAAGGAGATACACCCATTAGATGTTTGAATGCATTTTCGATATTAATCTGAAGTTGGATTTAAATGTATATCCATATTTACATCTGCTTACCAGATTTGAGATCTTTGTATGCTCAAGGATTTCAAGTATTGGTGCATATAATGTTAAATTTTGACTTGTTCAAGGAATTTAGGACAAGTAGGGGTGTAAACAGACATTAAATGGATTGGATACACTGTTTCCATATTCGTATCCATTTAACTTTTCGAATATTCGGATATGAATATGGATTTGACGGATATTTAAAAATAATATCCAAATTTGTATCCGTCGGATATCAGTTGGATTCGGATATATCTGTAATCAATTATGATTATTCAGATACATTCATATTTTATTACACTTATCCGTTTATTATAATTTATTAACTTTATTCTACAACCTTTTCTCTATAATACAATAATTTTTCAAATTTATTCTTTTTTCTTCCAAATTCTTCAATTATAATTTATATTTATACATATATGGATTATGAGATTTCTATTGAAAAATATAAATAATATATTATATAATAAATATGTATTTGGATCGGATACGCATTTACCATATCCGTATCCATTTATAAGCGAATATCTACCAAACGAATACGGATAATAACCGTTTTAAACGAATGCGGATAAATTTTGTATAAACGGATATGAATTCGAACGGTAAATGAATTTTCGAATATCCATTTACAGCCCTAAGGCAAGGTCCTAAAGCAATTATTGTTGCCATTCTAGAGCATTTTGAAACTTGAAACATGAATCATGAATGATCTAATGTTCATTTGTGAGTCCACCCTGTAGTGATTTCGTGGGTGTCTATTGCAATTACATTAACTTGGTTCCTATTAATCCACAGTCCATTGAATTTACTAGCCCCTACTTATTATAGAGTAATTGCATGTAGAAACTTTAGATGATATCCAAATCTATAAGGTAGTTTAGTAGAATTGAAGTATTGTCTTTTGATATTATGAAAGAACTCCTGGTCTGTTGGTGGGTTTTTTTTTTTTTTTTTTTTAACCTATATATTTTTTTATATCTATAGGATTATGTTCCAGAGAACCTTGATAGTGTAGCAGAGTTTGAGGCTCCCCCATCACCAGAGTCCAGCTATAGTCAAGTTTTCCCAGGAGATGAAGATTTTTCCAAGGATCCAATGTTGGTTCCACCTCAACTCCAATCAACTGTTCTTGGCTCGGAAAACCATAAAGGAAACGCTGCTGCTTCAATTCCCCAGCATGTGGTGCTAAACCACCTTTTTATGGAGAAAGGACAGTCATCCCAATCTGTAGTTGCTCTCGGCCTTACTCATCGTTTCCAGTCCAAGTATGTTACTGTTGTCCTATATAAGCCGCTCAAGAGGTGATCCTAACCTTTGCATGCTAGAGCCTTGCTGTAACTTGCATTGACAATTGTGATCTTTCGTACTTCGTAACAGCTCAAAAATATCACTCCCACTAATGTTTTCTTGTGTTGTACATTGCATCCTAATCTCTGGAATTGTGTTAATGTAAATTTGTTTAGCAGAAGCAAAGGGAAATCTCTTCAAATGTTGCTCGTTTCTATTCTACGAATGTGCTAAATAAACTTGTGGGGTCACTACATTCATAGCATAATGGGCTAATCATAAAACTTTGTTTTTATTCTTTCATATATTTCTTGTACATGCTAGGAAACCACACTATTACATGGGTCATGTGCAATGCATGTATGAATTCTAACCATCCTAAACATTGGCATCTTATTTTTCACTTTTTCTTAGTATACTCAATTTTCACATTCTGTAGAATTCAATATAATAAAGCCTTAATAAATCTTGCAATGCAGAGCAATTCAAGCTCAACTTGAAAGAGCTAGAGAATTTTTATGGTGTACATAAAAGCAAGAAAGAATAAGTTCTAACTAACCAAACCACTAGAATATTCAATGACAATTCAATTACCAATTTGGTGGAAAAAATGTTGCAAAATTTGGGTCCTATGCAATGCAAACAGCAGCCCCAAAAGAGAACCAAAAATTTATTTTTTACAAATGTATAATCATCCATAAACTGGAAAAGAAAATAAAAAACAAATAAGAAAAAACCTACTTCCAAAACTTACAAGGCAAAATATATAATTGAATTAACATTTCCAAAATAATTTGGAATACTTATTCTTCATGATATATTGCTTTACAAAGATTGTTTATAATTTACATACTTTTATTTTCATCATAAAGCAAAATTCAAGAATAAAGAAAACAACTTTTGGAGTCTTATCATCTTGGCTTAATAGTATTACTGTTATCTTCTTAGTGATGCATTTTAGTAAATAATGGATCGTACTCAAAACATCAGGGATGAACGTAATTGTAAGGCTAGATTAGTGTATAGGTCTATGAGTGTCAAAGAAAAAAAGAAGCTTTTTGAACGGCGTAAACAATATTATAGAAATCGTATATCCTAATTGAAACAACAACAATCTTTAGGAAGGAATGTCTACAAATGCCCGTTTTGTGTCTGCTTCTGTTTCTCCTTGTACTTAGATGTCTGTTAATGTTCAACCTCGTGAGTCATCTGTTAGCTTTGGGCACTAAAGGAAAGAGTAAAATTTTGGAATAACATGGAGAGCAACATAAGAGTTGTGTTCATCGATTTAAACAGTTCCAATCTTTGAAAGAGTGACCGTCTGATAATCTTCCATTTTTCCTGGCAACTGTTCCTTATTCTACCTTTGTTGATACATAGACTTCAAAACCAATGGAATTAGCTTCAACTGTCATGAATTTTGATGGTATGTGTCTATTCGGTCTATTCATTTATAATAATTATTATCAATAATAAATGTTTTTAGATTTTAAGTTAAATATGCTTAAGGTATTTAGTCGAATGAATATTAAATCTTTTATTTGGGAATATCAGGTCGAGAAAGTAGCATATTAATTTAGCCATCTAGCCAATGTTTCTCGTGTTGCTACCATGTTAATCAATTTTCAAGATTATCAAATTTGTTACTCACACATTGGACTACCTTTGGTGCCTAATTGCTTATATTGTGGTGCTCATCGTTTTTATAGAGAAAGTGTAGGATTTTGTTGTGGTGGTGGTTGGGTGTCATTGCCTCCTATGGTGGTTTATCTAATATTGTATAATTTATTTGATGTGGATACATCCAGTATTGGTAGTCACTTTCGAAGGAGGGCAAGAACCTGCAATAACAATTTTGCTTTGACTTCCATTGGTATAAAAACTAATCCCCAATATTGTTGCAATCATTAAGGAGTTTATGTTGTTAAAGTTAATGGACAAGTTTGTCATAAATTACACCTTTTCAGCTCTTCAATAGAATTGCTCAAACGATTGCAATTATTTTTATTGATACAGCTTATTACATTAGCATTGAAACTTTAAAGAGTATGACTTGAAGCCGAAGATTCTTTATATTTTGGTTAGAGCTTTAGCTGACAATCCTTACATTAAGGTATTCAAGCGGCTTCGATCGTGGGATAGTTTGCAAAATTGTCCTATTGTTTTGCGCTCTCATCCAAGGTTAGATATAAGAACACATAATTTGCCAATGGAAGATCAATTTGCTGTGATTTGGGATGAAACTACAAATGATCATCAAGATATGGAAAGGGACTTAAAGTTTATACTGAAGGAAATGAAAGTCGTTCTATTGAATATCATTATGGATGCTATGATCAATTACAATATCCTTTGCTATTTCCATATGGAGAGTCTAGTTGGCACACTGGAATAGAATAGATAAGTTAATGACAAAATAGGAGATCTATATATAAAAGTACAAATCTTGTGAGTCCAACATTAGATCAGTCTGCAGATGACATATTGAAAATGGAAGAAGAAGGTTTTTACTAAATAATAGAGAAACAAGTGAATTTTATACTTATCATATATTTCTTAATATATAATGTGCTAACTATTTGTTTTGTTTTTATACAGTTTACCAATGAAGTAGGAAAAACGGGCAAAATGTATCATGTCGAGAGTTTACATGTTACATGGCCCAAATTAAGATAATGAATTTTCAATAATTGACTCTAGGAAAATAGGTTAGCAATATGGAATTGATTCTTATATTAAATTATAGACACAACAGTTGAACTTTTATAGGATGGAGCATTAACAATTTGATGTTTGAATGGAAACTTTTCAAGCTATAGTTGACGTCTTAGGCATTGATGGAGAAAATGATCCAACAAAAGTTGGTTAGAGAATTGTGCTACCATCTTCTTTTATTGGGGGCCCTCAAGATATGTGAAGCGGTATGTTAATGTTATGGCATTGGTGCAAAAATTTGGGAAACCTGATTTATTTCTTACCATGACATGCAATCCATCATGGAAAGAAATTTAGGATAAACTACTACCAACTGAGAAAGAGCATGATAGGCTAGAATTAATAGCACGTGTTTTTAAGGCCAAACTGGAAGAACTGAAAGATAATATTGTTAAAAAGAAACTTTTTGGAGAAATCGCTTTGTATGTCTATGGTGTTAAATATCAAAAAAGAAGGTTGCCCCATACACATTGGTTAATAATGTTGAAAGATCACCACAAACTAACAACTTGAGATATATGATCAAATCATAAGTGCTGAATTTCCTAATGATTCACATCCATTAGTGGTATTTCATATGATGCACGGTCCTTGTGGAGGCTGTAATCCTAAGAATGTATGCATGAGAGAAGGAAAATGCAAGAATAAATTTTCAAAAGTATTTTGTGAAGTTACTACTCATGGACGAAATTCATATTTTTCTTCTAAAAGGAGAAATAATGAAAGGAAAGCTATATTGTAAACATGCGTTCCCTTGGATAATAGATAGTCATTCCTTATTGCCCATATTTACTCGTGAAATTTGATTGCCACATCAATATGGAGGTATGTTCTGACATCAAGTTGGTGAAGTACTTGTACAAATATATGTATAAGGGACATAATAGGATCTCATATAATATAGTGGGCCTCGCATTTGTTGCAACAATAGATGAAAATAAAGAGTTTCAAAAAGGAAGGTGGAGTTATGCAATTGAGGCATATTGGATAATCTTTGGATTTGAACTAACTGAGTTACATCTTCCTGTGATTATTTTACTGGTGCATTTGCCAAATGGATAGTATATATCCTTCGATAGAGAAAGAACTCTAGATCAGATTGTATCAAATCCTTTCTTAGGTCGAACAATGTTGACAGAATTCGTTTGGATGAATGCAAACAATCCGGATGCCAAAAAATTGAATCTTTTGTACGAAGAATTCCCTAAATACTTTATTTAGGAGCCAAGAGATCGGAGATGGAGGTAGCCGGGAAAAAAAAACTATTATTGGAAGATTAGCAGTTGTTGATCCAATAAAAGATGAACGCTACTTTTTAAAGGTCCCGCTTATGAATATGAGAGCACCACCATCATATGAATCTCTTCTTTCAGCTAACAATCAATTATTTCTTACATTTCGCTATGTTGCACTACATAAGTGATTTATTCAATCTAATACATATGTTGAATAGTATCTTGATGAAGCTAGCTATAATCAAATGCCATTAAGCCGAAGAAGGCTATTTGCGATCCTTTTGGTAAATTGTGTGCCTCCAGACCCCATGGCAATATGGAATAAATTTTACAACTCACTATCTAAAGGTTTTGTAAGAGAAGGAAAATATACAGATATAGAGATTTGTAAAAATACTTTGAACTCAATTTATGATTTCCTTCTTAGCATGGGTAAATCAATTCATGGCTTCTTATTGTTGCCCAATTCTCATAAATTAACTAAAGAGGAAAAGTTCAACAGAGAAATGGCTTAGGAAAAAAAAAATAAACATCTCAAATGCTGATTTGTTAGCTACATCTAAATTAAATGAGAGGCAAAACTTAGCTTTTAGAGCTATAATTCAAAAGGCCAACGAAATTAAATCATGAGCCTTTTTCATTGATGGGCCTAGAGGAACAGGAAAAATATTTTTATATCGAGCTTTACTTACATATGTTAGATCAAAAGGAGACATAGCTTTGGCCATAACAACATCTAGAGTTGCAACATCTTTATTGGTTGGTGGTCGAACATAGCATTCTAGGCTCAAATTGCCTTTGAAAATTGAGGAAATTGAAAATGCAAAAATTAGCAAACAATCGAGTCTAGCAAAGATGATAGTACTTGCAAAACTTATTATTTGGGATGAGGCTTCTATGGAAAACAAAAAATCAATAGAGGCATCTGACAGATTGCTACGGGATGTTATGGAGTCTCCAGATTTACTTTTTGGTGGCAAAGTTGTTGTTTCTGGAGGTGACTTTAGGCAAACACAACCCCTAGGACCACAAGGAATAAGCCAACATATGAAAAAAAAACCAAGTTTTATTGCATCCCCTATTTCGACAAAACTTAAAAAAATTAAATTAGATGTAAATATTAGAGCACAAGAAGATCCTTCTTTTACTTCAATTTTGCTTAGAGTTGGTGATGGTAATGAACCATTTATTTTTGAAGATAATATAGAAATTCCTAAAGACATTTTCCTTCCTTTTGTTAATAATGATCATTCTATAAATAACCTTATTAACATTGTTTTTCCTTCTATCGAATTCTTTCACAGATAACCTATATTCTTTAGTTAATAGAGCTATACTAACACCCAAAAATGATTGTGTGACTAAAATAAATAATATTCTTATTCAAAAATGCCTATTAAAGTTAAGCTTTATATAAGTTACAATAAGGCATGTAATAAACAAGATCAAGGCCAATACGAAGATTGCTTCAATAGTATAATAGTAAGTGGCTTGCCACCGCATGAATTGATTTTGAAAGAAAATTGTCCCATCATGTTACATCAAAATTTAAATCCCATTGAAGGACTCTGTAATGACACAAGATTAGTATGTAAAACATCAATATAAAACTTTATAGGAGTTGAAATAGCTTCAGACGACTTTAAAGGAAAGCATGTTTATATACAACGCATTCCTTTAGAATGCACTGACAAAGAAAAATGCCCAACAGATTTTCGAAGAATACAATATCCAGTAAGAACATGTTTTGCAATGACAATAAACAAAGCTCAAGGTCAAACACTTGACTTCATTGGTAGACTTGGCAAAATTCAATCCATACCCGTGGGTACCCAAAAAAATACGGGTAATGGGCCTCGTTTCTCCTACCCAAAAAATTGCGGGTAATTTTACCTGTACCCAATTTACCCGCCATCTTTTGACCATTAAATATTTTTTTATTTATATATATATATGTATATATATATTTACATATAAATATTTTTAATCTAAATATTAAATTTTGATTTCATAAATTAAAAATCTATAGCAAATTAAATTAAAGTATATCCTAAAACAACTTGTTGTGCATATTCCTATGGATGCAACATCTTCTTCCACAAGAACAACAATGTTTGATTGATATTTAAATTTTCAATTCAAAATTTTTTTGGCATGTAATGGATTTTAAGTTTGAACTTTTGAACGTGATATACTTTAAATTTAGTAGATTTTGAATACTTAAGATATAAGTTTTGAACTACAATATTATTAATATGCTTCAGGTATTTGTTCAATTTAATGTTTGAAATTTGTAGTCTTTTTTTTAGTTTTATTTAGTTAATATTTGAGTAACATCATGTTTACCTTTAAATATTAAAAAAAAAATTACGAGTACCCACGGATTACCTGTTACCCATCCTCATGGGTAACGGGTCCCCTACCTCGTACCCAATAGAAAACGGGTAAATTTACACCCGTGGGTAAATTTACCCAATCCGTTGGTACCCGTCATTGGGTTACCCATGGGTACCCAATTGCCAGGTCTATTCATTGGTGTTTGTCTTTTAGAACCTGTTTTCTCCCATGGACGGTTATATGTTGATTTATCTCGTGTTAGAAGTGCAAATGCCAAAAAGGTTCTAATAACCAACACTCGAAGCAGAATCCCCACAATAGTGTGCTAAAAGCATAGTGTGTGCAAAAATTTATCAATGGATGGAGTTCCAAAACTGGTGAATAATTTTATTCAGTTCTGTATACATCATGTAATTGTATTTTATTACATCTAATGAATATTTATATTTAATTATAGTGAAATCTATTCATTGTATGCACATTTCTAGGTACTTATTATTATTGTTAGCTAATATAATTTCACTATAACTTTTTGAATGGTTTATTATTACAAATAACTAATATGAATTAGCAGTGGTATATCAAGGATATCAATCCAGCATCATGAAGCTGGACAACAAAAGTCCTAGTGGAATCCAAAATATCGCCGAGGCAGTCATTAAATACTTCCAAGAGATATCAAAGGCTTTTGTTTGTTGATGAACAGGTAACAAACAAGTTATAAAATTCGCAAAAATCATTTTAAGCTTTCTATATTAATATTTAACATTTCTAAATTAATTTTCATTCTCGCTTCAGTGATATTGTCTATTATGCATGTTTCTCTCTCTCTCTCTCTCTCTCACACACACACACACATGTGTGTGTGTGCGTGCACGCATAAATTTCAAGCATAAATGCATATCTAATACACAATTATATTTGTAGGGAACATAAATTGTTGGAATAATATTCAACCTTGATATCAAATAGCTTGAGAGTACCCTAAATCTGATGGAAACATACTTAATATCAAATCCCTATTATGAAAACTGACAGACTGAATATCAGGATTATTAACCCGTGAATTGTGGTAAACAAAGAAATGAAAAATCCTATCTCACAAAGCATTATTGTCCCAAAATTTTCTCCAATATCTGAGTTGACCATATCTTCTAAAAGAAGGACTATCAGTATACACTATATAAAATATATTTATTATAATTTTTTCTGTACACTCATTTACTCACATAAAAAATATATGTTTATCCATTTTTTTGACAGATGTACTCGCAATTGTCATAAAAAAATATGAACACACTATTCAATCTTCTAATGAAGCCCATATTGTTCAAGAGTTTGGCATTGCAGACCAAGAGTAAAATTAAATTACATATCTCTTTCTCTAAATCACATATTTCCTTTTGTATTAAAACAACAACTATTAATTTCACACCTATATTTTATTACATATTATGAGTGTGCAAGACCAATTATTTTATCACTTTGGAACAACGTGGCATCCTCTGAAGGTAGCAAAATCCCATCTTCGATTGATCCAATGCCCATCATATCAGCAACAAAACTCAATGTATCACCATACTGCAATAATACATTATGCCATACGTTATTATTTAAATTTATGCATACAAAATACATTTTTAGTTTATACAATTCTACATATTTCATTCTTTTCAATCTCAGGCCTATCTCTCGGATCAACACCAGCAATGAATATAGTTATTGATCCACCATACCCAGAAATGAAATAGCTAAAAGCATGGTTAGATTTATTTTAAGTACTTCAATTATTGGTATAACTATCAAACTATGATGCACTTGTAGAATAACTTGAAAAATACACAAAATTAGGCAAGCGAGTAATTAGGAAGTGGTAATAGAAAGTCTGCAACAACTTGATTTCAATACAAAAAATCAAACGTCAATGAAAGAATCTATTATGAAAGTGCATACAATTGCAGATGTTATTGCCAATGAAAATGTAAGTTTATAAATGATAGACATTTTGTCAGCGAATTAAGGCAATAGATATGTGAACTTATAATATGTTGAAAAGCTAAAAATACTTATATAACAAACTACTTTAGATTGACATATTTTCTATGCGAGTAAAAGCAAAAATCAACAACACAATACAACGTTTCTACTATGTGGGTTGTAACAAATGTAACACATCATATGTAGCTGATTTTGGTTGGCCAATTGACTGCAGAAGTTGCAGGCAAACAACAACTGCTTGGCCAAGGTAAATCTAAATATACGCTAGTAGAATTTAATACATTTAATTGTTTTATCTTTTAACACTCCATCTATACCTCTAGAGCTCTACTCCTTGCTGAGTTGTATGACGAAACTGGTGAACTTAGTGTAACAATTTTTGGTAATGAGGCTACCATGTTACTTTAAAAAGATGCAATGATGTGCATGGAAATGTAAAGTTCGGTAAGCCATCAAATGCATAAATTATTTTACCAAATGTATTTAAAAAGTAGCTAATAAGATCATGCTTTCATGCAGGGTGAAACGCAACAACTAGATGAAATAAATTTTACTCTGAAAAGTACTATATATCTTACAATATTAAGAAAATTGGTAAGGCGAAGGTATGATAAAGAACAAATCCAGTATGTTGTCCTTAGCCTTGCTAAATAAAAAATCCCCGACATGCCGATATCTGAAACATGCTCAATGATGATAGCCTCGCAAGAAAGCTCTTCTATAGGAGCACAACTTGGAGAACATGTTAACCAAAAAGCTTCCACCAGACGAAAATCATCCAAAGGAGGTAACTTTATTCCTCATCTTACTCACAAATTAAAATATCACAAATTGAATATCATGATAAATCAAAACTTGTATTAAGACAAATGCAAAAAGTGACCCAAGAACTACTAAACCAAAGAGAGCCAAACTATTATCCCAAGCTCTACAAATTCAGACCACCGAACAAGCAAAGAAACAAAAGTAAATATGTATGGTTGTGACAAATAGTATCTTCGCCATCTTTGCGATATTGGTGAAAATTTTGTTTTACTCATAATCCCTTTTTGACATACAACTAATGTTTTATATTATTATATATATATCGATGATTATACTTCTTCGATATTTCTTTCCACTAATGTTCTACAGTTATTGTATTAGCTCTTCTACTTCCATATTGCTTAGATCTTATTGTCTATTTGTAGTATATGTACAACTCCGACCTCCAGTAATTATTTGTTTTTCTAAATTCTACTTGTAAATTTCATGTGCGGAAAAAACCAAAATTAGGTATGAATATAATAGCTTATTCTAGACAAATGTATTTTATTATATTTCACTAGCTTCCTTTACTTCTTGGTACACTTAATTTAGCAATAGTATTGTTGAACGAAGGCTTCAGACATTCAGATGTTAAATCTTTATTTTTTACCTTAAGAATGCTTCTACATACTTGCAATTGTGTTAGCTCATTTTCTATCTATTTTGTAGATTTTAATATAATAAAGTTTGTCATAATATTTTTAACTTGAATGCTATTTACAAATTCCTCTGTCCACATAGATAAAGAGAAAAACATACACCAGTATATATAATATATATTGTCTAGAAATTTTATTACCAAATTAACGAACATAGCACATTCATTAAACATTTCATGTGCGGTGCACCAACAACTAGTAATACAAAGAGGTACCACTTTTGATACTAAAAGTGTACTACACAATAAATACAATATAAAATTGAGAATATGAAATATTTGCTTGCTGATATAGCTGCTTTGCCTTTCCTATCCACTAGGTTTACTTTTTCGAACAACCATCATATCAACTAAGGTTCATCTTTAAGCACAAATGCAGATTTTGGACACGTCCCCATCAGCATTTAAAGTCACATATATTTTTTGAGGGGGAGCAAGCAAATTTCACACCATTTTTCTCTAGTTGGAAATACAATTCGATTAGAGTCTTGCTTTCAAAAATAAATATGTATGGAGTTTTTCATTGTACATACAACTCACTAACAATTGAATTTGTGGTTCTTCCCTACTACTCGATATTTTTCAAGGTAAAAAATATATAAAAGAACCGTTGCTCACGAAAGAGTAAAATGTTGCTTTACCATGCGATAATGGAAAACAAATAGGTTTTCTTCCTACTAAAATATCGTCGGCGATTGAAACGAGAGAGAGAGAGAGAGAGAGAGAGAGAGAGAGAGAGAGAGAGAGAGAGGGTACTCTCGAGTCCTTTCTCTTATCGGGCTTTTTGACTCTTTATTCTCTTGAGTTGTGTCTCCTTGCTTCGATCCTTTTGTTTTTCCTTTCTGCCCTTAGGAGCAAGTTTAAGGGGTCAAATTTTCAGTTACTTAGGGTCAGTAAGGTAGTATGACCTTGGGATGAATTCATCATAAAAGAACAATTTAAAAGTACATGTTGTCATTGTAATATATATATATATATATATATATATATTAAAACACACATGTTTTTAGACATAAAAAATTTAAACCGCTTATATTTTTGATTTTATATTTGTCCTAATCATTATTTTAAACAAAATATTCAAATATAATCTCATTTTTATTTTTAAAACTATAAAATATTTTTTCATCTTTTAAAAATATTGGAAACTAAACGAGTTTGATGCAAGTTATTAAAAGAACAAGAAAGAAAGAGAAGGTAGAAGAATTTAACAGTAATCTTATCCCATTATAATCTTCAATATGTGGACTCATGAACAACTGTGATACCCAAGTCCTAAACCTATACAGAAGAGACGTGTGTGTGTGTGTGTGTGTGTGTAAAGATGAATTGTACATTCTCAATCATTCAATGAATTGGGAAATGCTTTACATACATTGCCATTGTATTATTCCCTGATAAATCAACATCAACATCAACAGCAACGCGGGAACAAATTCTTGGGACCAAACATTCATCCATATTGGACCCGACTTGGAATGAATTTAGCTGTTAGCCGTGTTGAGTTTGAATCTTGATGGGTCCGGTTCGATTGCATAGCAGGCACATGGACTTATTGAGCTCATTTTAGGCTATCAACGGGTTGAATTTGGATCAAATCTATCATATTTAAATTCGAATTCAATTAACAAAATTCATATTCCAATTCAACCTGAAATTCTATAGAATTTTTGTTAGTCAGTACCATATCCGAATCCGATAGATATCCAAAATCCAATTAAAAAATCTGACCCGGTCTATTTTTTTCTTTTTTCTTTTTTCCTTTTAAATTTAATAAAAATATTGTATTTATAAAATAAATATATGTCATATTTGAATTTTTATCAACTTTTTATTATACATATTAGTCCAAAAATTAAATATTTGAACACTAAACTCTTTTTTCACATTATATTAATATATAGATGAATTATTATATGATATTATATTTGACATTTTATCAATATCCCTCTTATTTTTTAGATTAGAAACTCAATATTAATAGTATAATATAGACATTAATATAGATATTAGGTCAATATAATACATAAATATTATTTTAAAATCTTTATTAATATTATATATAGGAGTATTAATTTAATAAAAAATGTTAAGGTTCGAATTCGGATCTTTAACTGATCGAATTATTTAATTCCATATCCAATCCACTTATTTCGAATTTCGATTATTTATAATCGGATATGATCCATCGAATATTTTAATCGAATAAAAATCCTAAAATTCGAATCGAATTCGAATTAAAATCCAATCCATCGACAACCCTAGCTTGTTTCTGTACTCCATATTAGGCAGAGGCCTTGAATTAATTTATCATAAATTTCATTATTCATTTTGTCACTTGAAACAAATTACATAAGATATACTTACTATTTAATTTTATACTGGATCTTATTAATTGAAAAGAATAAAAGAATTATTATTTAATTAGTTAGTGAATGTAGGTTTCAATCGAAAAAATAAGTATTCAGTTCGAAAATGATAATTATAGACATGGAAATATAAAAGTGCAAATATGTAAAACAAACACAATTTCGTTTCTCATAAGCCTAGTTAACCCATCAAGTAAAGACTACAGCTACTTTGGACCACGTATAATTTCACATATACTTCAGAAAGGGTCATCATGCCCAGGAGAATGCATCCACAAAATACTACTTGGAAACACGGACAACCTATAATAGGTCACTTTCCCATAAGCTATGGGATAATCTTGCAGACATCACAGGACAAATAATTGATCTGCTGATACACGAGCCAAAACCCCAGAGTTTATAATACAAGATTAGCAAGACCAGGTTGAAAAAGGAAGTTGATGGGTTCTGCAGGAAAATAGAGAATATAAAACAGACAGAGAGCTAAGGTTGTATGGAACAGAGACTTAAGAGCATGTTCAAGAGACGAAGCAGAGCAAAGAATGCTCGCAAGACTTTATGTATCTCAAAGCCAAAACCATGAAGACAGTAGTCTCAAAGGGCTTTGCAAACCAACTGGCTCCTGTGCTCACAATAGATATGACCAAGTGATTACACAAGAAATGCAATCATGAACCAGGGCCTGAACCCATAGCTCCAGAATTGTAAAAATCAGGGCTAATAGCTGAGCAGTAACCCATCGCACAAGTTGATTTTTTTTCATCTATTAGAGGATTCAACGAAAAACAAAGGAGGAAATGCATCCAAGCATTACATAAAAAAGTAAAAGAGATCAACACACACAAAGACTATATAGAGCAACAAAAATCAAAGTTTCCCAATTCTTCTAGTCCTGATAGCAAGTGTTGAAAGAAAATAGTTGAAGATACTAACAAACCCAAGCAATAAAACAAGGGACGGGGTAGACAAGCATACACTGAAGAATAGCACTTAAAATCAATGCAAACTGTAAAACAGGCAAGCACCTAGATAGAACTAATATACTGAAAATGCATCCTAACAGAAACAGAAATCTTGTCACACTTGCCTGCCCTGATTCCTTTATCCAGTCTATCTTAATACTTCAAAAGATTAAGTCTTGGATTGTTCAAATCTCACTTGGCCATCATAACCTTGACGAACTCTTCGTAGTTTATTTGCCCATCACCATCCACATCAGCCTCACGGATCATCTCATCAACCTCCTCATCAGTGAGCTTCTCCCCGAGATTTGTCATGACATGGCGAAGTTCAGCTGCAGAAATAAATCCATTTTGGTCCTTGTCAAAAACGCGGAAAGCTTCCTTGAGCTCCTCCTCAGAATCAGTATCCTTCATCTTCCTGGCCATCAAGTTGAGGAACTCCGGAAAATCAATTGTCCCATTACCGTCAGCATCAACCTCATTGATCATATCTTGAAGTTCAGCCTCTGTGGGGTTTTGTCCTAAGGAACGCATAACAGTTCCAAGCTCCTTAGTAGTGATGCAGCCTGTAAGAGAATTCACAAGAAATTATAACCCGGGACATCTAAAATTTTTGGTAACAAAAACAACAAATTGGAAAAAATACTAAGAACTAATACCCATGCAATAGACAAAACATTCAAGATTTTGAGGGCAGAAGCATGATCAAGGTAATGTAAAGAATAAAGGCGGAATTTAAATCTACACACATTACATAAAAGCAAAAGACAGAACAGAAAAGAATAAAGCCATGAATGATTAATATCGATGAACTCCATATAAATGAATTATATGCATAATTTTTCAACTAATTAAGACAGTCACTTCAATGAACTTCAAAGTTCAAAACTGGAAAACAATAATTTAAAGTTGATAAAAGATGTAATAACTAATGATGAATACCTTTCCTTTGTACCTTTCCTGTTAACTGAAGGCACATAAGAAAAACATTTTTGACAAATCTAACATATTAGGCTCAAAATAAATGCCAACACTAGTAAAGAACAATTAAAAATTTTACCACTAACATCAAATGATCTTCCAGTAACAAAAATACAACCCACTACGGCACTACCCACAACTAATATCACCGAGTGGTTGTGATCATGCGCCCTATAATTCAGACACCAGGGTCGACTTCCTCGACCCCATCGGAATGAAATCAGTCCTGACCCGCTAGGTATGTCAAAAGCTTAAATGTGGTCGACAATCAACCCCATGGACGAGCTCAACCCTATCTCGATTCTCGACTCTATGGTCGGAATTTGGGGGTCAGAGACCGAAGAACAGACTCCTGCAAGAATGATGTAAGAAGATATTCACTGCATTTAATGCTGTCTCCTCTGCAGCATCTTCCACATTAAATGCGGCAACACGCTCCGCGCCACCCCTGTGTACTATGCACCAGAATTACATCATCCCGGTCAGGAGGACTAAAAGTCCATGCCTACCCCGCAAAACGCTTCGGTCCACCCCTGTGTACTCTGCACTAGAATACGTCATCCCGGTCAGGAAGACTAAAAGTCCATGCCTACCCCGCGAAGACGAGCTTGAATAGTTATGAGTAGACTAGAGGCAAATAGGTAAACTCGATCCCCAAGACGCAAGACTATAAGTCCCCAATCAAAACCAAGACCTAGGTACGCAATATACACACTCTCAAACCCCCTTTGCTTTACACCCTCTCATTACAACCAGCACAGTACTGACTTAAGCAGACTTATGCATCAAAGGGTTATAGCCGAGAGCTCCTCGGCTAGCCTAGCGAGTGTTGTGTTGCAGGTCGACCCACCCAGTTCGAGGGAGATTCTCGACCCCATGAGATCCAGCATTATCAGGTTGGATTTGAACTACGTTCGGCATGTTCCAGCATCAAAGTGTAACCACCACAATTCATAATCTATTCTACCACAAATACGTACGCCGAACATGACACTTCAATGTGATTCCGTCGTGACAGGTAATAAATCTCGCCAAAAAACGAGAAACTTCAATCCGAGCACATCAACAACAACCATCAGACGTCATTAATTTCTTATCATTTCAAAATTCAACACACAAAGACTTATATCAAGATTCAAGAGACTTTGAAAACTCACCATGTCTCAAAATCCATTCACAAAATAAAATCATTAACAAAACAGAACGCATACAACCACACATCAATAACACCATATGTAACACACACACAATCATTAACAAAATTAATACAGATTCCATGCAAGTAACATGAAGAAACTAAGAGCAGCTCGCAAAAATCAAAATATACGGCCACGAAAACGTTAACAAAACTAACCATAAAGAAATCGAGAGAAGAAAACAAAAAACCCCAAAAATCTATATCAGCAGACAGATACACAAATAGAAATACATATTACTATACGCGTGTGAAATTAGGGGACTGACCGTCTCCATCCTTGTCGAATAGAGAGAAAGCTTCCTTGAATTCGGAGATCTGATCGTCAGTTAGCTGATCCGCCATTTCTTCTTCCTCGAAAACTCTTTCTTTGAGGTAATAATAGTACGACGCTGATATCCCTGAATGGTAAGAGAGAGAATGTGGGCGTCAACGAAGAAAACGAGAGCGAGGAAGGGATGTTCAATTATTCCAAAAATTATTAAAATTTCCTTTAGTATTTGTTTATGTAAAAAAATTACAAAATTGTTTCTCCATACAAAAATTTTATTCCATCTCTCATTCCATGAAGTTTAACCTCAACTTTTTACCTATTTTCGAATGAAGTTACCTTTAATATTTTCACATTAAGAAAATTATTTATTTATATTTAGTTTTAAAATTAGTTATTGTATTCATTACTTCGTGGTAAAAATATTTTATCAAAATTAATTTTGAACTCTAAAATATTTCTTTTACTTAATTCACTCTACTTAAAAATTAAAAAGTCGCTATTTCTTAATATATATGCATGTATAATTTAAGAAAATATTTTTTCTCTGAAAACTTAATTTATTAAAATTAAAATTCTCACCAATATCAATAAATTTAAATAATTTAAAAGAAGAATTTATCAAAAAATAGTTTATTAAGTTTTTTTAATTTAAGAAATCAATGATAATTTAATCAAAAAAATAATTCTTTCATTTCTTGAAAAAAGTTAATGAATGAATTTTTCGCTAGTTTTATTTTAAAGATTTTTTAATAACTTTTTTATATTATTTTTCCCCCCAATATAAATAGGTTCGGGTGGGATTGGTGGAAGAAAAAGAATTTAATGCCTTTCTCTTTTCCCTTTCTTTTTCTATGGTATTGATTTAAAAAAAAAAATGGATATGTTTTCTCTTTTTGTTAATTCAATTAATTTATGTGGCATAAGAAGGGTCATGCTGTTTAAGATTGATCTCCAAATTAATTAATAAAATTTCGTTTGATTTCGAATTCATTATACATAATAAATGGATATTGAATGTGTCTCCGTTCACTAAAGTTTGGAATTGTGCTTGAATACATTTTATAGGATTTTTTTGATTTTATGATTGAGATTTATATTTTATTGCTTGTCCTTATCATGTTTATCACTTCCATTTTTTTATTTTTTTTTGTTCTTATCAGCAGTCTTTATCACGTGTTCTTTTTTTTATTCTTCTTCCACTATACAATTTGTTCGATTTTAGTTCTTGGAGCCATTTTATTTAAAATATTTATTAGTTTCTATATTTTTATAAATATTTTCAACATCTATAAGATGTTAAATTATATTAAAAAATAAGCTCATAATGTGTTTTCTGATTTTGTTAACATCCTTAGCTGATAGATCGATCGAAGGAAGACACATCGAGATCTTACTTCCGTCTCATCAAAAGCAGGCATGTAGGCTATAGAGTATAGAGTCCCACCTTCTACTCTATTAGCTACCGTACCTAATTTTTAGCTTTTTTATCATTGGATTGCTAGTTTCGGGGCTCATTTTACATGGTAGAACTATTGGGAGACAAAATAGAACGTATTTAGACCAATAGTGCATTTTCTTCTCGACTCACTCATTGTCTCCTTAATTGCATTTTGCAGCTGTCCCGCTGCCCCTATCCAGACACCTCTTGTTCCAACTGCACTGCATTATGGATAAAATAAAATTTTGAAGCTTATAAAATGATAATATGACAATTTTATAATTAACATATCTAATATTATTAGTGTTTGTTAGAATTTTAAAAATAAGTTAGGAACTCCTTATTTTTCTTAAAAAAACTTTGTCTAACATCTTACTTTGAGAATTTATAAAATTTTCTTTTCCTAACTCATAAGATTTTTCTCTAAAAAATTTAACAAGTACTTTGTAACACCTTATAACATTTCAAACATCTTACAAAATATAGGAAAACTTATGAGCTCATCAAAACATTCTCAGATTTGCTTTTTCTTAGTGTTATAAACTTTATATTCGACAATTATTTAATGAATTTAAACATTTCACATTAAAGATATTGTCCTTGGTAATTTAAGGAGTAGACTAATAGAGTATGAGGCCATAAGGATCTGCATTCAATCAACAATCAGTCCCTCAACTCAAGGCATCTTAGTTGGGTCTCTGTACGAAAATGCTTTATAAAATTTGGGACGAGGTCCAAGTGAAAAATGTAATGAGGCCCAATTTGCTCATTAATATAGTTTGTGAAGAATGGGGCAGCAAGGGAGGGAATCGGTCGACCCATCATCTAAGGAGATGGGCCTTGATATGGATGCTACCATTTTCTGATTTATTGGGCAACATTTGAGATATGTAATTACATTTAAACATATAATCGAATCAAGTCGAATCGAGTTTAAGGAATAACTTCAAGCTCAAGCTTCAATTCAATATATATATATATATACGCACAAGCATGACTTGATGAAAACTCTAGTTCGGTTCTAGTTTGCTCGACTAACTTGAATTTTCAATTGAGTTTTAAACAACTGCGAGTTCAAATTCGAGCTCAAATTTAAAATAAAATCATAGTAATATAATATATAACTATTAACAAAAAAATAATATTTACCAACTCACGACTTTAAGCCTAACTACAAAAAACTCGACTGACTTGAAATAGGTATCGGATCGAACTCAAAATAGGTATTGAGCTTGATTAAACTCAAGCTCGAATCGAGCTAACTCAACTTGTTTGCAACTCTATTATACCATGCAACCAATTTTTGCATGCCTAATAAAGAGGTGAGCTACTCATAAGTGAGATAATACTTTTTCTAGGAAAATGTTTATCTTAAGTCTTAAGTGTTCCGATGTTATTATTGTTTCTTCAAAATTGTGTTGTTGACTTGAGTTTTATAGGATTATTATCAGATAAATCATGAGCTTCTAAATTAGTTCTTATAGGAATTTGTTTTGAATAAAAAAATTACTTATGAGGGAATGTTTCCTAATTGAGTGTGCACATTGGTTGTTGTTAAGTGGTAGTAGGAAATTTCTGTGATCGGTAAGAATCAAGTAGTCTAGGAGAGAGTTGAGCTCTCTATCTTTCAGAAAAATTAGCCCCACACTGGTGATAACGGCAAAATAGCTATCATCTCCCACAATACAACAATTAATTCAGACGGTAACAGCACTACAAACCGCCTGATCTCTCGAACTTTAAGCGTACGGAATCTCTTCTTTTCGGTTACTAGACAATGTTGTGTGATGTATGTGAAAATGTTATAGTTTTGGACTGTTTTTTAAAGAGCCAAGATGCAGTTGAAAAGGTGGTCAAAATCTAGCAACTATTTTCCAATGCAGCTAGTTTTAAGGTTGCTGTCTAGATACATCAGTTAATTGCTGGAGAATTTATTCTGCTCATTTTCCAATTTCCAGAAATTCACACTGAATTTAATGTCTGGTAGAAGAA
Source organism: Jacaranda mimosifolia (assembly GCA_018894105.1). NCBI lineage: Eukaryota > Viridiplantae > Streptophyta > Magnoliopsida > Lamiales > Bignoniaceae > Jacaranda > Jacaranda mimosifolia. The sequence goes on along the minus strand of CM032128.1, from coordinate 24,527,651 downwards.
GTTTGAAGGTTTCTATTTTTCGGTTGGGCCAGATAAAATTCATATTGAATTTGGTCCAAAACGTTAATATTAGACCAAAGGCCCAATTCAATTTAATCCAAGCCCAAGCCCATGACCACGCCACGTCAAGCCAAGCCTAAGCCTAGGCCTAGCCCAGTTAATCCAGTCGGACAAGCGAGCAGTGGTGGCGGTGAGCGCGAGCGTGTGGGTTGGATTGAACCCACTACCACGTAGGTCCTCTCCCTTCCAAACACTTGTGGTACCACTAAGTGGCCCAACCTTTACCTCCACACTTGAGACATTTATTTTAGTCCACCTTATATTCATCTTTCAATGTGGGTTGGAGTATCTCTCCTCCCATTCCTTTAGGCTTATGCTTTAGTCTTCTTAGCCAACCATCAAGTAACTCATTTTGACCATTAATTTCTCATTCACTTGTAATTGGTTTTGGCCAATTAATCACATTATCGTCATCTCCCTGCAGCGTAGTTTACAACGATCACCAATTTCTTAGAAATTAATACTTTGAGCCTACTTAAATAGTTGGTCAAAGAAGACAAATTTCCAAAAGTCCCCCCACATGAATGGAAATTAATGCGACTAATGATGCATATGCGTATGCAGACACAAGAGAGTTCAGGTGAACAAGTATTGTATCAGGATAGGTAGCTTATGGCTTTGAAACTTTCTTAGTGAAGCATTATTAGGTTTACTTGGCTAATCAGTGAACACGACGTCTTGAACTGTTTAACCGTTGGTGTAAACCAAGATAATAGAACCCACATAATAGTTATCCTTTGCTTTTTAGTTCTTTTCAGTTGTGTCTGTTTTGGCCATGGATATTGATCTTGGATTTATAAGTGTTTACAATGAAGCGACCCATCTTCACACTTATATAGGTGATCTCCCATAAAGAATATCCTATCATACTTCGTTGTTCTAGCTCTAGGAATCATTAAGAATTTAGTCTCAACCTTGTACCCACTCAGCAGATAGCACTTCCATATCATAGAAATGGGTTAAAGTGCTCACATAAACCTTCATAACTTAGTTGTCCTATTGAACCAAGTTCTTGGGATCTCCAATCATCGTGGTTGGGTGTCCACTATGTCAATTCTTAAACTTACAGATTTTAGTCCCATTGCTCTCGACAGGTGTTTTACTTGATTTTTGAGTAGGCCTTTTGTTAGCGGATTGCTAAATTTTCCTTGGACTTCACATAGTCAAGTGAGATTACTAATTTGAGATTAGTTGCCTTATGGTATTATGTTGTTGTCTGATGTGACTAGATTTACCATTGTACATGCTATTCTGTGCCATTTCAATTGTTGATTGACTATAATAATGAATTGTGATGGCAGAAACCGATTTAGGCCAACAAGGAATATCCTCTAGGAAATTTCAGAGCCATTCAGCTTCTTCTCCTGCTTTGTCTAAAGCAATAAATTCGAACTCCATTGTAGAACGAGCTATACATGTCTATTTAGAGGATTTCCAGGACACAGCAGCACCACATAGGGTGAAAACATACTCACTTGTAGACTCGGTGTCTTTTGTATCAGATATCCAGTTAGCATCACTGTATCCTTCTAATACAATAGAATATCTAGTATAGTGTAACCCATAATCCATTGTGTACTTAAGAAATTTAAATACCCTTATCAATGCTTTCCAATGTTCACTGCTATGATTGCTTGTAAATTTGCTTAACTTGTTTACAGAGTACGCAATGTCAGGGTGAGTGCAGTTTGTTAGAACATCAATCTGCCTTTTATTCTCGAGTATTCTACTTGAGATTTGGGTTCATCAGGATTTTTGCTCAAATGTTGACTGGGATCTATGGGCGTTTTTATAGGAGTGTTGTCATACACATTAAATTTCTTAAGAATTTTCTCAACATAGTGGGATTGAGTTAGAATCAGTCCGTCAGATGTTCCAATTATCTTGATCCCTAGTATGACTTCCGCTACACCCATATCTTTCATTTCAAAATGCTTCAAAAGCATTTTCTTGGTAGTCAAGATAATATCTTGATTGACAAATTCACTTTGAGTGCGTTTGATGTATACACATTTATCGCATTCATTTATCTTAAAATCATTTGACAATATTATTTTGTCAATTTTTTCATGCCATTGATTCGTCTTGGTTCTTTATTAGTTGGAGAACCACTTGTTGATTCCAAAGTTCTTTTTTGAGAACTCGATTCTTCCTTATCTTTACAAGGAAAGATACTTTCAAAAATTATAGCATTCCTGGATTGAATGATTATTCCTTCATTTACATCAGAAACTGTTGATTTATGCAGTAGGAATCTATAGGCACTATTGTTATGTGCATATCCAAGAAAAATGCAATCAATAGTTTTCGTCCCTATTCTCAACTATTTTGGCTTCGATACCTCCACCATAGCCAAGCACCCCCACACTTTCACATATTTGTAGGAAGGTTTGTGACCTTTCCATAATTCATAAGGGGTTTCATTTTTCCCTTTGTGGGGTATTTTGTTCAAAATGTGGTTAATTGAAAGAATAAGTTCCCCCTACATGATCTGAGGTAACCCAGAATTAATCAACATAGCATTCATCATTTCCTTAAAAGTTCGATTTTTACATTTAGCAACTCCATTGGATTGAGGTGAGTAAGAAGCTGTCGTTTGATGAATAATCCCAGAAGTTGAGCAGAATTCCTCAAATGATGCTCCATATTCACCATCTCTATTACTTCTGATAGCTTTAATTTGTTTGCTAAGTTGATTTTCAACCTCAATTTTATAGCACTTGAATGCTTCCAGTGTTTTATCTTTACTTCGTAACAAAAATGCGTAGCAAAATCTTATGCAATCATCAATAAAAGTAATGAAATAATTTTTCCCACCTCTAGTTTGCACAAACTTCAAATCACATATATCATTGTGGATTAATTCTAGAGGTATCGTGTTCCTTTCAATTGAGGGAAAATGAGCTTTAGCTATTTTGGCTTCAACACATATTCCATATTTATGATTTGTGTCAATTTGAAATGGAGGCAAAAATTCCAAGTTTACTAATCTGCGCAAAGTGTTGAAATTAACATGTCATAATCTAGGGGCTAAAATCTTTTTACCCCCTTGTGTTATACAAAATAGGCGGTTTACCCCCCTATGAAAAAAAAAAGGGGTGAAACACCCCCTTATGTTTTTAAAATTTGGATCACAGGCCCCTTCTGTCTATTTGAGTTGAATTTTCTATTGAAAGAACGAAAATACCCTCATATATATAATTACTTTATATCCTTATGTTTTTATTTTTCTTTTATTTAATCTAAATTAAATATCTTATGTATTTATAAATATCTTATATTTATATAAATTAAATACTGTCTAATATTTATAAAATTATATATACATATATATAAATTATATACATATAAAAAATTATATAAATACTTATATGCATAATATATATATGTATATAAAATTATTTATAACATATCTATATACATATAATATTTTTTTTTATTTTTTTGTTTAATCTAAAATTAAATAATTTTATATTTATGAAATATATAACATATTTGTATAAATTAAATACTATTTAATATTTATAAAATTATATATACATACATATATATAATTATCAAAACTAAATAATTTTATATTTATAAAATATATAACATGTTTATTTAATTCAAATACTATATAATATTTATAACAAATTATATACATACATATATATAAAATCACAGATATATAAAATTATATATACACACATATATGCATATAAACTTATTCATAACATATTTATATACATTAAATACTATTTATTATTTAAAAAATTATATATACATACATATCTATATATGTATATAAACTTATTTATGACATATCTATATACATATATATAAAATATATTTGGTTTTTCTTTTGTTTAAGCTAAAATTAAATAATTTTATATTTGTGAAATGTATAACTTATTTTTATAAATTAAATACTATTTAATATTTAAAATTATATATACATACATATCTATATATGTATATAAACTTATTTATGACATATCTATATACATATATATAAAATATATTTTGTTTTTCTTTTGTTTAAGCTAAAATTAAATAATTTTATATTTATGAAATGTATAACATATTTTTATAAATTAAATACTATTTAATATTTAAAATTATATATACATACATATATATATATATAAAATTATCGAAACTAAATAATTTCATATTTATAAAATATATAACATATTTATATAAATCAAATACTATATAATTATATAAAAAATTATATACAGGCATATATATATAATCACATATATATAAAATTATATATATACACACATATATATGCATATAAAATTATTCATAAACATATATATATATATATATTGGGCAAAAATCTTTTTACCCCCTATGTTATACGAAATGGGCGGTTTACCCCCCTGTGATATATTACGGGCATAAAAGTTATTTTATCTATAAAAAATCACAACCACTCACATTTTTGGGTGCGTGCACTCCACTTATGGTCTCATGAGGGTTTTTCACTTGTTTTTAAAAACACAATGTGGTATTTCAACCTTTTTTTTTTTTTCACAGGGGGGTAAACTACCAAAATTATTTTTTCAAGTGGGCTAAAAATACATTTTCCCCCTAATCTAGCATGTCATGAATCACAGTACTCAATCAAGTAAGTAGAACCAGAGGCTTTATTTTTATTCACTTGACATTTTTTAGTACAGGTATTACATTAAATTCAAATAGCCCATTTTGTACATAGCCTCCACATAGAAACATACCATTCTTAGTAAGGACAAATTTGTTAGACTCAAATACAAGCATAAAATCATTTTTCACTAACAAAGATCCTGACACTAAATTCTTGCGAATGTCTGGCACTTGAAGAACCTCATTCAGCGTTAGCTCCTTGCCATAAGTCATCTTCAGAACAACCTTGCCCGTTTTGACAATATCAAAAGTTGTTGAATTTTCTATATACAGTTTCTTTTCATTGACAGGAGTATAAATCAAAAACATATACTTTTGAGAACAATTGTGCCGAGTGGCACCAGTGTCAATTCACCACTCTCTCAGATTATCAATGATGTTGGCTTCAAAGGTCATTGCAATCATTATTTTCAATCGTAGAAAATTGAGCCATATTCTTGTATTCAATTAGTGTGTTTCAAAATTATTTGGCAAAGAAGTTGCAATTCATTTGGATTAGTTCTTTATTTTCTTAATTCCTAGATATATAGGTTAAACTAGGTTCAGAGTTGGGTTGTCAATCAACCAAAGCCAATTGGAGCAAAATACTTGCTCATCCCTCTCATTTTTTGCTGTCACTCAAGATTTGCATATTTGGTTTCTCTTTTTTATAATTATCTTGTAGGATTTTGTCAAGCAATTGTTAATTTTACATCTGGAGGAGGGCCCTATATCTGTAAGTTTTTGATTTAATGTACTTAGTTATGAAACTATAATTGCTTATCATTAGGTAAGATATAGCTTGTAATTATAAGAATTAATATATATTTTTTATTCAAGTTAAATCTACATTAAAAAAATGTAGAACAAAACAGAAGAATCACTTCAAACTTGGAGGAGCTATATATTTTTTTAAGTTTAATTTAAGCCGGAAATTTATCATTTAATTAATTGAAAAATATATCTATCAATAGTGAAAAGTGATAGCTACATTGGAAAGCAAGCAAGCAAGCCAGCGTGCAGCCTGGAGGGATGATATATTATCATCATGCTGATCATCAATGAGTCTAGCTACTTGCATGCATTCGTTTAACATTTGTTTATCAATTGTGCAATCATGGTCTAAGGCTCCATGGATCCTATTCTTCCATCCTGCTAAAATAAGGTCTTCCTTAACCATCCTCATCATGTTTCTTGGCAGATCTTAGAAATTCTTTTGTTCAAGAAAGTGCTATCTTTTGCGATAGCTTTGTTGTAATATTTCTTACCTAAAATTTTCTTTATCTTTAAATACTCTAGAGAGAGCACATATATCTAAGCTACTAATAATAATTTGTATCGTGTAGGGGTTTGAGTTGGATTCACACCTGCTTAGATATCCTTTTTAATTGTTTATTATTTTTCTCAACCTATATTTGCTCTGAATAACTTTAGTCACATATTAATTGACAAGTAAGCACACATCTTCAATGTTCTCGATTCCAAATTCAGATCTTATCCATGACAATTTTAAGTGTAATTTTTGAATACTCTATATAGTTTTTAAAAGTTGGAGTGTTGTCTGTTTGTTCTCGTTCTATATTTCTCTAAGATACTTCCAAGGTGGCCTATTTTTATTTATGTTTTTTCATATGATTTTTTCTTAACACATGCCAGTTGAAAGGTGTATAGGTATTGCTGGATAGAGTATTATTATCTAGAAACTCCTTAGATTTCATTCTCTTATTTCTTTTGGCCTTTCCAAACCTTCCAATTTGTCGATGCTCAAGGCATTTTAAATTAATCAATTTGCAAAAAAGGTAATACCATTGAGAAAGGCATCTTAGAATAAATGCAGTAAATAGTTTGTGCATTCTAGTTGGTGATGTTTGAATAGTATATTTATATATTTATCAAACATTTGTTAAGAAAATTGTTGTGTTGTTTGTAACATGAAAAGACAATTGTATTGTGCATTTACTAATGAGTAAAAATCATATTTCGAGAGTTTATATTTGTGTTTAAGTGGTTGGCTATAAAAATGCATAAGAATGGTGAGAGTTGCACATTGGACATGAATGCTTATGTTTTATTGGTTGTGTACTCATCATGAGGATGAAAATTTGCTTTTGTTTCTGCATATGAATTGTTTTGGAAATATAGGTTGTTTTTGCTATATTGGTGAGAGATGCACATTGAATAGGAATTTAGATTGTTTTGTGCATTAAATTTGCTTATTCTCTCTGCTTGAAAGTTATGATTTAATTGTTGTGGCACCTTCTTTCTTAAAGGATCTAAACTATTAGCAGGATTTCGAGATGTCGCAAAAGAAAATTCCAGACTTGAAGTAGTTGAAGATAAGCTTGGATATATGACGTGTTTTTGAAGAATCTTGCAAGTTGATTTTTGTATTTTGGTGCTATTAACACTTTATGGAAGCTATATTAATATGTTTATAATGGCTATGTATGAACATTCTGAATTTAGGATAGATTGTGACTTGTATATTTAGTGTTTAACAAAGGTACACAAACTGTTGGTTTCTTTCTCTAAACATTTGGTCTGTGGTCGTATTTATATCATATTTTTTTTCTTCATATTGTGATTAATTTGAAATTGGATAATCTTTTTCCTAGATGTTATGTGTAACAAAAAAAATCTAGTTACAAAATTTAATTGTGACAAAATTCTACCTCGTTTTGGTAACAAAATCATTTGTTAAATTATCCATTAGTAATGAAAAAAAATTATTTTCTTACAATATTAATCAAGTATTGATAATAATTTATTTTGTTACACTAAATATTTGTAATGAAATTTCAGAAAAGGAATATTATTATTATACTAAATTTTGGTAACAAAAAATTAATATATGTCGAAACTACCAATATTATGGTAACAAATTATTTTGTTACATTTTACAATTCTATTGCAACTAACAATATTTTGTTACTAGTACCAACTTTTTGTAACGAAACAAGTCGTCACCATAGGGTTAATATTTGTAACGAATCAAAACTTTCATTACAAATACTTTTAGCAACAGGCTTTAACACACGAAATAATAGTAACAAAAATTTCATCACCCCCCTTACCAGCTGGATCAACTAATTCCTTTTCTGCCTAACTGCAACATTCTCCACCATTAGTTTGTCAATGTTGCACCCCTCCTCAACATGAGCAGCCTCCAGCAACTTCTCAAATGAATGGTCAATAGTCAGATAAGGTGTCTCTTCTATTTGTATGAATAAATCTATCTATTTTATACATTGATTGAACTTAAACATATTTTATAAAGACCTATCATCACATATTATCATCTTTTCCCTAATACCTATATGCACCAAATCACACCTAAAAATAGAAAGCAAATTTTCAGAAGAAGCTACATTCCTTAGCATACCCTCAGTATCACCAATCAATTTTTCGTAAGTGTATGCTTCAGGATCTATATTTTCACTCTTGTAAGTGGAGTCAAGCATATGCACAACAAGGTCAACAATTCCAAAACTCATATCTGTAACAAAAAAATTGAGAAACACAAATTACTAAAATCTGTAAAACATTACATTTACCCCTTCTACTTTTCTCATATTTACATATAATGACATCTGATTTGCCATAACAAAAACAGTCTCATATTCTGTTATAGCGAAAATAAGTCCAATAACATCAGTTTTACCACACCATTCATCAGTACACTACTAAAAAAACTGTTTATTGTGAGGAAAAAATTTGTCGCAACTTGCGACGAAAAATCTGTCACAAAATTAGATTTTTCATCGCAAAAAGTTAAAAAATGAAAGAAAAAAAACATTTATGACGAAAAAAATTGTCACAAATGTAAAGTTTTGCAACGGATTTGAATCCATCGCAAAATTTTTGAATTTTTTAGGAATTTTGCAATGGATTTTTTCAAGAATTTTGCTATGGATTTGAATCTGTCGCAAAAGTAGAAAAATGAAAAAATAAAAATTATTTGCAATGGATCTACATCCGTCGCAAATTATCGAGTGTGGAAATAAAGCCCTACCTTCCCTATTTCCCCACCCAAACACACTTTGAAAAGGCAAAAGGTTTTCTTCTTCTTCCCCTTCTTCTTTTTTTAATTTAATATGTTAAAATGGCCAGTCGACGAGCACTAACGCCAGCCGGCCATCCGGAAATTGGTCGCACCACAACACTGCTAGCGCACCAATTTTCTACTGGTGGAAGCTGGTGTGGCCAGCCAAATTTGGAATATTATTTTTTAAATTTATTTTTTTTGAAAAATTAGTTTTAATTTTTAAAAATGCTAATGGTTGTTGTTGGTTTCAGGTTTGGAGAATTTATACTTCACTCTATTTCCATTAATTAAGGTAATTCTCATAATTATGTTAAAATTTGATTTTGTTTGATTATGTTTTAGTTAAAATTTGATTATGTTTGATTATGTTTTAGTTGTCTCCGTTATGTTTTAGTTAATTATCTAAGTTAGTTAAAATTTGATTTATGTGTTAGTTAAACTCAAATACTGATTTATTTATTAGTAATATAATTTGATTTAACATAAATAATGATTTATATATTAATTAAAATTTGAGTTAAATTTATATTCATATTAAATGTTGTTATATTTGTTAGAGTTGTGTTTCTATTTGAATTAAAAAAAATTCCTAGAATTTTGGATTGAGTTAAATTTTATGGTACTATATATTGAATTGTATTACATTTTTAAATTTTAATTTAGTTTATAGAATTATGATTTATGAATAAATATGTGCACTTGTAACATGTGCCTAATGATGTAGGCTATCTTGATTGTGGTGGATACTTTCTGTGAGTATTGAGTTTTGTGGAGCATTTAGAGGTAAGTTTGCATACCTTATTTTGATTATATATATATTTTTTAGTATAATACATTAGAATGTTAGAATTGGTGGAATTAGGAAGGAGGATGGGATGTTGGGAGAAGGGGTAAAGCCTTCTCATTTGTTGCTTATTGGTTTTTAATTACTTGCATGATGATGATGGGCATAAGGGGGAGTGTTTATGTGTCATTATTTGTTTACAAATATTTTTAATTGTTTCCAATTGGAATGATGCTACTCATTATGTTGAGTCTTCTATTTTGGGCAATTTGGATATCTTATTTTAGAGAAATGTATGATACACATTATTATCTTTGTGATGACAAAATAGTCCTTGGTGAAAAATTCTTGCTAGAGGAATCATGAAATGCATAAATAGAATAATACATGAATTTGAGGAATAATTTTGATATTTACATCCTAATCAAATTTCAAAGAGGGCTGAGATTACATAATCTCTCCCCCAAACCCACTACTTCAATCGCTATTAATCTCATCTACAGTGCGGGCTTTGGATAAATTACAAGTTGGCCCACAAGAGATTACCCTATATTAAAAGTTATAGTAGATGTTAATATCCCAAATCAAACATACCACAAATAATTTGTTTACCCATTTCAATTATTAGCTCATCCTTTCATACTTTTGTCGATTAGACTTCGTTTTTTTATTTGCCAAATGTATTCATCTCTAAATAATAATAATAATAATAATAATAATAATAATAATAATAATAATAATAATATTATTATTATTATTATTATTATTATTATTATTATTATTATTATTATTATTATTATTATTATTATTATTATTATTATTATTATTATTATACACTACACTATAAGCAATTACTTCCAACAAACATACATTAATAAAGTAAATAATCAAATAGTTTTATCAAAATCGAAATATTTGTAGTAAAATTACTTTTGCATCATTCAAATTGAAATCGCTTTTAATGAATTTACTCCTTTACAGAACATGGATATTCATGCCGAATGTAGTTGGATGTATAACAAGCTCTCGCCAAATCAAAAAGACTATACAAGAGAGTTTGTTGTTTGGGTGAAAAAATTTATTGATTATGCATCCGTCCAACCTCAATGTTCGAAAGATAGAGGAATAAGGTGTCCTTGTTCAAAATGTAAGAATCTAAAATTTTTAATACCTGATGAAGTATATGTACATTTATTGAAATATGGATTTCAGTCTAATTATTGGTATTGGACTACACATGGGGAGACTGAACCTCTGGATTTCAATGTGCATAGGGGAGCTCCTAGTAATGCTCATTTTGGTTTTGATGTCGCGAACAATAGGTATGGAAACATGGTTTATGATGCTATGGGAACTAGTTTTTATACTAAAATTAATCATGAGAAAGGCATTAATTCGAATAGAGAAGAACCTCCAAACAAATGCTCAAGCTTTTTTATGCAATGTTGGCTACTGCCTAACGACCATTGTGGTCAGGTTGTGAAACTCATTGTGAGTTGTCTATGACTCTACAAATGATGCACTTAAAATCTAACTACAATATGTCTCAAGGATGTTTTGATAAAATGGCAGAACTGATTAAATCCTCAAATCCTTCAAAAAACTGTCCCAAATAACTTTTACCAAGTAAAGAAATTGGTTTCAAAATTGGGGTTAAGTTCTATGAAGATCAATTATTGTATTGATAGTTGTATGTAGTTTTACACAATTGATGCTAGTATGAATGACAATAAGTTTTGCAATCATCCCCATTTTAAACCAATCGTAAGAGGTCATCAAACGGGAAAGCGAATTCCTTACAAAAGGATGCATTACTTACCCCTAATTCCCCGGCTCAAAAGATTACATGCATCTTTGAAATCAGCCGAGCATATGAGGTGGCACTTTGGAAACAAAAAAAGTTCTGGTATTTTATGTCATCCTTCTCATAGGTTTTCTTGGAAGCATTTCAATGAAACTCATCCGAATTTGAGTCAAGAAATGTTAGGCTTGGACTATGTGCAGATGGATTTAACCCTTTTAGTCAATCTGCTACACCATATTCATGTTGGTTGGTTATTGTAATTCTATATAACTTGCCTCCCGAATTGTGCATGACAACCCCTTACAAGTTCTTGACTTGTATAATACCTGGTCCACATAATCCTAATAGCATAATTGATGTCTATTTACAACGTTTAATTAAGGAGTTGAAGTTATTATGGGAAGAGGATGTAGAAACTTATGACATTTCTAAAAAAATAGAAATTTCAATTGAGGGCAGCTCTCATGTGGATGATCAATGATTTTCCTGCTTATGGCATGCTATCATGCTAGATGACTGTAGGAAAATTAGCATGTCCAATTTGTATGGAGCGAACTAAGGCATTTAGATTTAAGAATGCTGGAAAAGTGTCTTAGTTTAATTGTCATCGTTAGTTCTTGCCTATAGATCATATGTTCAGGAGGAATAAGGATGCATTTTATAAGGAAAGGATTGAACAATTGGAGGCACCTCCTAGATTAACCCTGTCAACAAATATGGCAGAGGATTTGTAACGTTCCCAAAATCATTAATTTGTCAGTAACTTCTGGTAAATTACCTAGATATGGTGTATCACACAATTGGACGAAACAAATTATATTCTGGGAGTTGCCTTATTAGAAAGATAACGTGGTTCGCCATAATTTGGATGTTATGCATATCAAAAAGAATATCTTTGAAAGTGTGCTTAACACCTTGACGGATGCCAAAGGTAAGACTAAGGACATCTAGAAGACAAGATTTGACTTGGAGGAATACTATAGGAGACCGGGGTTACATTTGAGACTTTTACCGAATGGGAAATACATCAAATCCAAAGCATGTTTCTCTTTTATTGTAGATCAAAGGCGGGAGTTGTGTACTTAGCTAGAGGATCTTAAAATGCGGGATGGGTATGCTTCAAATTTGGCAAGATGTGTTGATAAAAAAAATTGAAATTACATGGGTTGAAGAGTCATGATTGACATGTGTTTATGCAATGGTTGCTACCAAGTGCCTTCAGTTTGCTACCACAAAATGTGTGGAGGCCCTTAACTGAGTTAAGCCATTTTTTTCGGGAATTGTGCGCAACAGAGTTATGTGAAGATAGTTTATTACAATTGGAAAAAAAAAACATTCCGGTTAGCTTGTGTAAGTTGGAACGCATATTCCCACTAGGTTTTTTTGATTCAATGGAGCACTTGACGGTACACCTAACGTATGAGGCACTTGTTTGTGGGCCTATACAATATAGATGGACGTATCCTTTTTAGAGGTAAATAATCAATCTAATGTGTAAATACTATAAATATTCCATACATATTAAATATTTATAATTATATGTTTTCATTTTTCATATTGTTACATGATTTAAAAGGCATGGTAAAAAATATAGCTAAAGTTGAGGGATCTATATGTGAGGCATATCTAGCCTAAGAATCACCATATTTTTCATCATATTACTTCGAGTCTCACATTCAATCAAGGAGTACAAGAAGTAAACGAAATGAAAAAGAGGGATACAATGATTAGCAACCACGTACTCTGTCAGTTTTTAATCAAATTGAACAACCTGCTGGTAAGTGTACTAGTAGATGGTTAAATGATGTTGAGTTGAAAGCTGCCTCATTGCAAGTTCTTTTAAATTGTGATGAAGTTGTGTCTTTTCTCAAGTAAGCTTTCTAATTCAATATAAATTCATTTTTAATTAATAAGTTTCAACTGAAGAAAAGAAAACTAATGTTCAAACTCAATATATTTTAGGATGTATAAAGCATTCCTTCGACATTATTAGCCCTTCCTCAGCGACCTTCAAGTGGAGAAATCTGTTGAGGATCATTTTGTATTGGTTCCAAAACTATGTAAGTATAAAAAAAATTAAAATAAATAATTCTCTTTGTCAACCAATAAAAACTATATTATTTATTCAATTCTTTGCTATTATTTATAGGTGCACACTCCAGAAAATATGGTACAAGATCAGTATTTGAAGGATATAGCATGGGTCCCTATGAGAAAAGTCAAGACATAGCATCATTTTTTTGTTAACGGATATGTATTTCATACAAATTCACTGGCAAAGTATAAAAAGATGTGCAATTCTGGAGTGTGTCTCAAAGGTGAAGGATCATCTGAATTTTATGGAAATTGAAGGAAAAAATCCTACTAGAATATCCAAATGTACGTGAAAAGAAAGTTTTTCTCTTTAACTGTCATTGGTTCGATTCAGTTTCTAACCATGGTATCAAGATAAACAAAGAGTATGATATCATTGAGATCAAAGAAAATGAAAAATATCCAAAGTTGTGCCACGTAGTTCTCCATTACATGCATCACATACTCCCTCATCTATCCCATTAGTGTCTACATATATTGGGAGTATAGATGTTACTCAAAGGACATTTATTTGGCCTCGAGTGAGAGAGTAATGTTTTTTAATCTGTTTAATTACAGAAATTTATAATGTTATGTGTATTACTAAATTATATTTTATCTTTATAATATATGTTGTAAAATATCTTTGTGAAATAGATTCTCCAAGGAGTTATTATATGCCTAGGAGTAAGTACTATTATTAAAAGACACTTACGAGAAGCATAGAGATCATAGAAAAAGATTCCATATGGAGTTAGGATGATGTGGTTTGGGGAGTTTGATGTAAATTATTTTAAGTATCATTTTTTTCTTTATTAGATTTCAAGATGGAAGAGTTCTCTAAATATTTTAAATTCTTTTACGTGCTTCAGAAAAAATTTACTTGGTATGAACATGAGAGAGCACAGATTCGCAAAATATTTGACCATCGTGGCTCAAAGATATTGAAAAATAAGTTACACCGAGCGCTCAATTCAAAAAGAAGCCTATTTGGATGGTAGATAAAGTTTGGGGTTGATTGCTTGAAGAATAGGGCAAGGATGGATTCCAAAAGATAACTGCTCAAAATAAAATGAATCGGGCATCAGACTGTGGTGGTGTGGGATTTCCACTTTATTAGGGTAGTTGTATCTCACACCTATCACACAAAGATAAATTGGTAATTTTTATAAAAGTATCAACATTTAATTTTAGTTATAATTGATTCCTGATAAATGTGTTTGGATGTAGTAGAAAGAACTTGGACACCCATCTGGACTTACAGATTCATTTATGTGTACACATTCTGCATTAAATGAAAAAGGTGAATGCATATGGGTATGAGCATGCACGGAATACTTATGTAAGTAGTATCTTATATAAAAACAACTAATTTAGAAACTTTAAATGTTATAATTTTTATGTTAGAAAGTTTAAATGTTATATATATGTTAATTTTTAATGTAGAAAGTTTAAATTTTTATGTATGTTGATCATCCTATGTACTTCATCTATAGAATACATTCATCAGTCGACTGGAAGAGTTATCTAGTCAAAGTTCAAGTGATGGTGTTGACAGTTCTTCGGTGCCCATGTCATCTCAACTTCAGGTGAAAGTTCTAAGTTATTAATTTATATTTTGTCTTATTTTCAAATTGAATTATTTGATTTTTATTAATTTATAGTAATATTACTTATTCAGGTGTGGAAAGATACAGTAGGCGGATCTATGGACTTGGAAGTAAGGCTTCCTTTGTCTCGAGTCACTCATCTAGAGGACCTTCAAATGATCAACCATATGAAAGTGAAATGATTAACACGTTAACAAGAAGTGACAACGTTAAAAGAAGAAAATATGATGTTTAAGCAAAAATTCATGGATATGGAGGTGATGATGCGATAGATGTTTATGCAACAGAATATGCATACCCATCACCATCAGTTCATCCTCAGACATCACCATTTTATCCACCTACAAATCTCTCTTTCATGGCACCAGGCTCACATATACTTCGGCCAAGGTATCTCCTACACCATCCTCATCTAGATCCCCTAATGAACAGCAATGAAAAAGCATAGATGATGAGGATGATGATTGATTGGCTTATGTATGAATATTTAGGTATATACTTTGTTAAGATGATTACACTTTGATAATTACATTTTACTACTTTTATATTGTTGAATCTATGAATATTTTGTTTATTTAATGTTATATTTGGATTTTATGAAAGATATTGTTATTTTATCATTTGGTGATTATAAAAATCATTAAGTATGGTGTTGTTGGATTTATGAATATACTATTATTGATTGCAGGTTTTTAATATTGGAAAAATGCTGCAAAATAAAAAAAATTAAAAATATTTTGCAACGGAAAAATTCTACAAAAATTGTGTTTTGCATCGGAAAAATCCGTCGCAAAAATTCATCAAAAAACTGAAAATTTGCGACAGACAAAAATGATTTTTCCATCAAAAATTTGCATTTTTCCATCACAAGTTCATGACGAAAATTTCCATCGCAGATTTGCAATAGAAAAATCCATCGCAAAATTTTGCAACCAAGGATTTTGCGACGGATTTTTTCCGTCGCAAAAAGAAATTTTTTTAGTAGTGAGTAAACTGAAAGCTATCAACATGCTTGGACTAAATCATGTTTAAAATACCGATTCAAGTTCATTTTTTATGGAAAAATAGAAAACCAACAAAAAATAGAAAAAAATCGATACATTACGATAAAAAATAGAAAAAATTGGTATTTTTTGCCAAATTCCGAAGAAATATATAACGCAACAACAAGATCTTACAAAAATAATAGGTTTTGGAAGAAAAAAATCATACCTTTCTCAAAGTTGCAAACCCTAGTTTTTTGAAACTGCTCCCTTAAAAGTGAGCTCCAATGGCTATTGGTCAACGTCCAGAATTAAGAGGATAATGATGGGTTTCAAAAGAAGATGGGTTTTGGGAATGTCGGCCGATGGTTTTTCTGGGATTTTGAGGTATTTTTCTTTCTTTCGGTGAAAATGAAAAGAGTGAGGTAGACAATTGTCTTCCTCTCTTCTTTACCACCAAGACAAGGACAATTTGGTAATTGTTGCATGCAAGGAACATTTTTATCTTTAGAAAATTTACAACTTTTTTGGTTTTTTTTTTCAGGCAAGGGTGAAATAGATCTATTTCACCCAAACCGTCCAACTTAATGGCCGCCCGTCTGCTCCAAGGGGGTTTTTGTAATTTTCTCAAACATTTGAACCTCGTTGTAAATAGGCCAAACCTCATGGGGGGTCTAGGTAATTAACACTAAAAAGAATGAAAAAGAAAAACTAATTCTTTAAATAATAGGATAGAAACCATATATGTAAGGATAAAATGATTAATAGACCAATTTTTAATAGTTGAGCACAAGGTCAACTCAAGGATAGTGGATGCCAAATTTCCATACTTGAGGGAAAATCTTTACCATATTGCAAACCTTAGAGGAAGTGAATGCAAATAGCCCAAGTATATTGGTATACAAATACATCTGCTGATTCTGTAGGAACATATGGAAGGAATCTCCTAAAGAGAAAAGGAATCCATGCGCATATCTGAACAATTTCTTGTTTCTCATGTATACAAATGAACATTGTAGAGAAAGGGTATTGACTTGGATTAAAAGGGAGAACATATTCTCAAAAAGATATGTAACATCCCAAAATTTTATGGTTATAGAATTTAAAATTTTATTATTTTCAATATTTCATGAAATTTCTTAGGTTGACAATTGTGAAGAGTGTAATTGGTTTTGAAAGAAAAAAATCGATTGGAGTAGCACCTCAATCAGAAGCAAGCACTTCCCGAAAAGGGCGCTACAGAGGTGGTATCAGAGCTTAGGTTTGGAAACCTGAGCTATGCCGGGATAGGGTCCGCGGAATATGGGATTTCTAAATTAGTAAAGATTATGTTTGACTTGAGAATTTTTTTAGGATGTGGAGTTTGGGATAATGCATGATATCGGAAAGTGAAGGATTAGTGCTGGGATGGCCAGCCAGTATATAGTCAATTACTTTAAAGTATCACGCACGTGACTTTATGAATGTTTGGTGGAATGATATCTTTGGAATTACGTTGTTAACTGAGCATTTTGTGATAATAGAACGTGGGAACTAAAAGGTTGTTTGAGATGATAAGTGTTTGATCTTGTATAGGATCGAGATTTAAATAATGAGTTTAATTTCGAAACTAGCATTTCAATAATATAACTTATCTATATAACTACAGAGGCGCTCGCTGTAATAGCTTGCTTCTCGGGTGGCTCTCACTTCTCATATTGCTTGATTGATATACCGTCGGAGTTTCCAACCTTCTGAACCTATTCTTTTGGATTAGGTAACATGGAATTGGAACCCACTAATTCCTAGGTTGCAGATCGTGATTTGTATTTTGAGACTACGAGGTGAGGCTCTGCCATTCTGGCCTTGATTCTATCTGTTCTTGTGGAATAACTCCTGTGAGGGTTCAACGTGCCCATGTACCATACTTGTTCTTAATATTAAAACCCAAAAATTGTTGATATCTTGTTTATCGTTTGTTACTTATTTTGTAAACCCCTGTGAGGGATTGTTTTATTAGTTCTCGTTTCTAATATTGTTCAGTACAATTCTTGGCCTTGCCAGCACTCTTGTTACCCGTTACAACTTTAGTTGGCCATGTTGGCTTATCTGAATTATTTATTGATATTGTATGGCCTTGTCGACATACTTGATTATTGAATTTATTTATAGATACTTATACGCTAAATCTATTTGGGCCGAGTGCCAATCCCAGCAGAATGCTTGGATTACTATTCTAGATTTGTATCATTGTATTGGTGATAAGAACAATGTTATTGGCTGACTTGGTTTGCGATCTTGACTTTAGGCAGTCGGGGGTTGACTATGGCCTAAAGCTTGATCGGCGAGGATTGGTCCTACCAATTCGTGTGGTTGCGATCTTGCCTTTGGGGGAGGCTTGATCAGCGAGAATCGGTTCTTACCGATTTATGCTGCAGCGGTTTGGCGAGTTGGCCACTCGTTGAGGCGATATAAGGGGGCAGGTCGTTTCACTGTCGTATCAAGGCGATATAAGGGGGCATGCCATTTCACGGTCGTATCGACGTGATATAAAGGGGTAAGCCGTTTACAGTCGTATTGTTTATACAGTATCAAAGGGATATAAAAGGGTAGGCCGTTTTACGGTCGTATCGTTTATACACAACCGAGAATGAAATAGGGGAAGGTCGTTACACAGTCGTACGTATGAAATATACTTGTACCATTGGTTTTATAAAATATTCTTGTCTAGTCTATTGTATAAAACTGAACAAAATCCTAGATTTGAAACCTAAGTGTTTCATGAAATAATTTGTTACTAAGTGATGTCACGGGAGCAACCTCACCTATTTCCCTTATCGTGGACTGTTCGAGGTCGTATAGGATAACCTACCGTTAATCGAAATGAAGCACAAGAGGGCCAAATGGGAAATGCTTTTGACCAAGGACATAGAACAATGCCGACCCTACCATTAAACTAAGGAATCAGAGGACAAGCTGTAGAACAGATGTTTACCATGTGGCAGCAGTGTATGCAATTCTGTCTGTAGCAAAGTCAAGCTGGCGATTCTCAAAATATTGAACAACTTGTTATGGTTCGAATGCTAGAACGGTTCCTTAAACACAACCCCTTGAGGTTTATCGGCGAACCAAATGATCTGAAGATAGAAACATGGGTCGAAGAGATTGAGAAAATTTTCAAGTACTAGATTATCTGGAAGAATAGAAGGTTAGACATGCTACCTTTCTTTTGGGAGAAGATGCCTATCATTGGTGGAGGTTATTGGACCAACAGTGGAGCCAAGAAGGAACTCTCCGTACCTGGGAGAACTTTAAAAGCGAATTTATGAATAAATTTATGCCTGAAGTTGTAAAGAATGCTAATGAGCGGGAGTTTATGGAGCTTACCCAAGGATCTATGTCAATATGCTAGTATGAAGCCAAATTTAATCATTTAATCTGGTACGCAACTTATATATTGGGTAATGAGAAACACAAAATAAGAAAATTCATTGAAGGGCTAAAGATTGAGTTGCAAAGAGCTCTCTTAACCTGTGAATTTCCCACTTATAGTAGGACCGTGAATAGGGACATGCAAGCAGAATCAAATATTAAGGAGATATCTCAAATCAAAAGAAAGATTAAAAAGGGAAAGACTTTTGGGTCTACAGTTCAAAGTGGAGAGAGAAGTGACTCTGGGAGGAAACAACAGAGGGTTCAAGGTCAAACATTGGTCAGCCACCTCTCTCTTAGTAGAAATAACACTTGTGCAACCCAACTGACTCCAAGACAAGCTTGTGAATTTTGTGGTGACGCCAGTCACAATGAATCTACATGTTGGAAAAAGCATGGAAAATGTATGCGATGTGGCAGTGACCAACATTTTGTTAAGAATTGTCCTAGGGGTAGGAAATTCGCCTCCAATGATCAAGGAAACAAGGGAAAACAACTTATGGAATCTAGCAAAAGAAAAGGGCTCGACTTGCGCTAATACCCCTACCTAGAGGAATGCGCCGAACTCACATGACATTGTCTAAGGTATGGTTACGTTCACAATATTTTGAGAAACTAATGCAACTCGTTCTCTTACATCTTTCTATCTCACTTTAAATTTAAACTAAATTTTGAACCCATGCCTCAATCAAACCCTTATAGTAGACATAGATATTAATAACCGACATTTGTAAAAAAGATTTAGTGTCACCCTTGAAGAAACAAACTGATGTCAATACCTTCTATACATATCTATGTTGTTCTAAGTTTCTCGAATATCATATGAGAATCTGGGGGCCAGATTCTCTTAAGAAGGGGAGGTCTGTAACATCCCGAAAATTTATGGTTATAGAATTTAAAATTTTATTATTTTCAATATTTGATGAGATTTCTTAGGTTGACAATTGTGGAGAGTGTAATTGGTTTTGAGAAAAAAAAATCGATTGGAGTAGCACCTCGATTCAAAGTAAGCACCTCCTGAAGGGGGCGCTACAAGATATGTCTTTGTTCCCATTATTTTCGAGTATGTATTCATTTTTTAGAATTCCTTGTATATCCCAAAGTATCTTCTTAGATGTGGTGTTCACTAATCGAGATGTCATTTTTATTAGGTATCATTGGTCTCTCTTGTTCTTCTATCACTTGGGAGAAAGCCTACAGTTAGAAACTACAACTCCCTATATGCTATTGATGGACTCACCACACACAATGGATCCTTTGCAACTTGAACCTCTAATAAGGAGGCACATATGAATAATGGTGAATTACAACTACCATCCTTGAGATTTAGTGTAATTACGAAAAGGTCCTTATTTTTTTGAAAAATACAAAATCCCCCCGAAGGTTTGTTAACTTCCAACAATTTAGTCCATCCGTTGACCGCCGATAGGGTTTTTCCAAATTTTCATTAAAAATGGTATGTGAAATTACATAAATGCCCTTTAGCTAATTTGATTGATAAACTGATTGGGTAAAAGTACAAAAATGCCCTAAAACCTTAAAAAAATACAAAAATGCCCTAAATTTTAATAATATATATATAATATGTAAAATATTTATATACATATATACGCACATATATATGTGCACCTAGCCTTCAACCCCGGCTAGATCTGGTAGTCAGCGGCTGCCATGGTACTGCAGCAGCAGCACAACATGGGCGCCTGGCCATGGCTTGTTGATGCCATGGTGACAGCGGCAAGTTATTGGCTGCCTAGCCATGGCCCAGGCAGCCGATAACTTCTTGCTGCCAATGGAAGCAGCGTGGCTGCCATGGGCAGAAGCCGCCGGCTATGGCAGGCCTGCAGAAGAAGAAGGAGGGGCTGGGGCTAGGGCAGGTGATTGTATTGTTAAAAAAAACAATTAATAAATAATTTAATCTAATATATATATATTTTTTATTCTTTTACTTATTTATTCTTAACTAATATTTCATTCAACTTTTAGTTATTGTGTTCTTAATTAATTAATAAATTTACCTAAATTTCATTAATTATCTGAGATATATTTATAACGTGAATAGATATTAATCTAATTATTTTAAATATCTTTATTTTAGAATGATTATTATTTATTTATTTTATTAAATAATACAATTAAATTTTAAAAAATATATCTTTTTTTATTTAAACAATTTAAATTAAAATTCATATATCAAAATTTTTTTACTTATTTATTCTCAATTAATATGGTTTTTAATTTTTTATTTATTTATTTTTAATTAATTAATAAATTTAACTAAATTTTGTTAATTATTTTAGATATATTAATTATTTGAATCAATAATTTAATTATTTAAAATCTCTTTATTTTAAATATGATTATTATTTTAATAAATAATTTAATTAAATTCAACTAAATTATTTTAGACATGCTTACTAGTTTAATAGTATTTAATATGTAACTCAATTAATAAATACATTTATTAATTAATATTATCAAATAAATTTAATTATATAGGTAAATTAGTTTAAATATGTATACATAAAGTGGTATTTGCCTTAACTAAATTTTATTAATTATTGTAGTTATATTAATTATTTGAATAAATAATATTTAATATGTAACTCAACTAACAAATATATTTTTTATCTAATGTTATTAAATAAATTTAATTACATAAATAAATTATTTTAGATATATAATTATTTAACATAATTCAAAATTTTAATGTATCACAATGCATAGAGGGGCATTTAAGACTTTAGCCATTAGATTAATTTTCAACATTTTTTATTTTTTTTAATTGCTTTTCTATTAGGGATATTTTAGACATTTCACAAATTCCGTCCATATTACAATTAGGTTTGTCATTTTAGAGGAGGGATTTGTAATTTTTGAAAAAGCGAGGACCTTTATGTAATCACGCCAAACTCTCACGGGTAGTAGCCGTAATTCACCCTATGAATAATCTAGGCACTTCAAAATATGTCTCCTTCCACATCTTTAATCCGTGAAGTATTCTAGTGGTTTTTATTGCTGGTTGATCTTGGACCTATGTAAAATAGAGGAAAGCCTTGAGAACAGTGATATGATTCAACAAATTCCTCTTTTGGTTCCTGATGTAGTGTTATTGGTCTTCATCCTTTATTTTGATTGTTTCTATCTTACTTGATTAATGCTCTTTGATTGGTTTATAAATAACTTTTTTCAAGTTACACAGCAAAGAAATGGCAAGGAATATGAAATTTCTGTTTTGTACTACGCAAATATATTCTTAGAGAGTGCTCCTGAAAATTTTAAGTGTTTCCAGCAGTTACCCTTACTTCGTGAGTTAATTTATTTCCTCATCAATCTTTGTCGATTATCCCTTTTTCTGTTGTAATGAGGAGCATTTTGGTGAAAGATGACTGGTTCGCAGAGGAAGAATTAGAAGGAATTTATGAAAGACTGTAGTCCTTCGGCACTAAGACTATTGAGAGTATATTGTAAATGTTTGTAAAATATTTATTATGCTTGCATTCTGTTGCATGTTAGTTAGTCATACAACTAATTCTGTTAGCTTAACTAACCCTAATGCAGTTTATGCTGCCAGCTAACCCGTGTATATATATTCATGATTCCTTCATTTGGAATAAGACACACATTTTCACATTTATGCTCAGATTTCATCTTCCGCATGAGACCGTCTTCTCTGTAGCGCATTCCAGCTTCTGCTCCCATTTTCTTCTCTCAATCCTTTTTTAATCTCAGCATGGTATCGAAGGACATTGTTCCCCGTTGATCTCCACCACCATCAGTTCTATATTCTCCAAATTTAAGCTTTACTCCCTGTTTCCTTCAAATCATCAATGGACGCTCGCCAATCGTCATTCTCAGCTGCTTCCAATGGTTAATCCGCTGCCAATGAAGCTGCGAGTCCGTTCTATCTTCATCATTCCGATGGACCGGGGCTCAACCTGGTTTCTCAACTTCTAACCGGAGAAAACTATGTCTCCTGGAGTAGAGCGATGTTAATTGCTCTATCTGTCAAGAACAAGATCGGATTCATAGATGGTTCCATTCCAAAACCACCGGCAGATGATCCTGCCTTGCTCACCTCTTGGACACGGAACAACAATGTCGTTATTTCCTGGTTATTGAACTCTGTCTCGAAGGAAATCTCAGCCAGTATTATATATTCTGACACCGCGCATGATATTTGGTTGGATCTCAAAGATCGATTCCAGCAATGCACTGGCCCCAGACTCTACCAACTGCACAAGGAGTTGGTCAATCACACACAAGGGATAAGCTCTATAAGCACCTACTTTACCAAGCTGAAGACTGTCTGGGAGGAATTGAGCAACTATCGTCCGATCTGCACTTGTAATCAATGCTCCTGCGGCGGCGTCAAGGAACTCAGTGAGCCCTACAACCGAGAGTATGTGTTAGCCTTCTTAATGGGGCTCAATGACTCATGCTCAAATCCGCAGCCAGATTTTGTTACTTGATCCCTTGCCTTCCATCAGCAAGGTGTTCTCTCTAGTTGCACAGGAAGAACTGCAGCGAGGAGTTGGTATTCCATCACAATCAGACAGTTCAGGCAATCTGGCCTTGGCAATTAAGTCTAATGCTCACAACTTCAACAATAAATCTCCCAGCACTCAACATTCCAACACTTACAAAGGACCAAGGAGGGAAAGGCCATATTGCACCCACTGCTCTAACTTCGGGCACACTGTGGAGACCTGCTACAAACTCCATGGCTACCCTCCTAGCTTCAAATTCAGACCTAGAGCTTCATCTCCTCAAGTTAATCACAACCGTATCCCCACACCTCGTCACAACACCAACAATGTCAACCAAGTTTCTACTCCACTGTCTTCCAATGCATCCAACAGCTCCCTTCCACCACTGACCACAGCTCAGTATAACAGGCTCCTCACTCTCTTATCCACTCACGCCAGCAACCCTCCAGCATCAGCTCCTCTCTCTACAGATACTGAACTTCAGTCCATTGCATTCACTACAGGTACCTGGCTTCCTACCTCGTCTCACCATAAATCCTATCTTAACAGTTGGATCGTTGATTCTAGCGCTAGTAGACACATTTGCTCTAATGTTGCCCTATTTCACGACCTCACACCTATCAAGCACTCTTCTATTATTTTGCCTAATAACACTAGCATTCCAGTTTTTTATAAAGGAGATATCATTTTGAGTCCTTCTCTTACCTTACATGATGTCTTATATGTCCCTCAAATCAAACTTCAGCTACTGTTTGTTGGATCCCTACTTCTACATTCCTCTCTTAATGTGATTTTCACTAATGATAGTTTTACCATCCAGGATGTCAAGACTTTGAAAACGATTGGCAAGGGTAAGAAAGAAGGTGGTCTATACACGCTTGCTGCCAACACTGCCTTTGCTAGCACCGTTGCTCATCTTAATGCCATTACTTCACACACCTGGCTCGTAGACTAGGTCATCTTTCAAATAAAATGCTTAGTGTCTTGAAGCCTTTACTAAAATTCAATGTAATTGATTTCAATAAGACATGCGATGTATGCCCCTTAGCTAAACAAAGAAAGCTTCCTTTTATTTCTCATAACCAATTTGCTCAAAAACCGTTTGATCTTAGACATATAGATACTTGGGGCCCTTTTCATGCACACTCACACACTGGCCACCGATTCTTTCTCACCATTGTAGATGATTGCACTAGGTTCACTTGGACATTCATGCTCACACACAAGTCTAAGGCATCACACATCATCCCTAGATTTTTCACCTTAATACAAACTCAATTTAATATCTCTATAAAGAAAGTTAGGAGTGATAATGCTAAGGAGCTAAATCTTTCAGATTTTTTCACTAAACATGGTGTCATCCACCAGCTCACTTATGTTGAAACACCGCAGCAAAATGCAGTCGTTGAACGCAAGCATCAACACCTTCTAAACGTCGCCCGTGCCCTTTATTTTCAGTCTCACATCCCCATTTCCTTCTGGAATGAGTGTATTTTGACAGCTACTTACCTCGTCAATAGGACTCCTTCTCACATCCTCAAACATAAGTCCCCATTCGAACTCCTTTATCGCACCCCCGTCGACTACTCTCAACTCAAAACTTTTTGCTGTCTTGCATATGTCTCCACCTTAAGTGCTCACCGCACCAAGTTCGAACCAAGGTCCAGCCCATGCATTTTTCTTGGTTATCCTCCTGCCACTAAGGGCTACAGATTCTATGATCTCACCACGAAACAAACTGTTGTTTCACGAAATGCCATCTTCCATGAGGCCATCTTTCCTTTTGCTGAAGTCTCCAAGCAGGATATCACTGCCGACCCATTTCATGACCTCGTCCTTCCTCTTCCATCTCGTGACAGTTTCAACTCTTTGTCCCAGCCATGCTCCTCTGCGGCTCCTAACCCTCAACCTGCCGCTGCTTCCCACACTACCCCCATTCGCAAATCCACTCGACCCTCTAAACGTCCTACATATCTGCAGGACTATCATTGTGGCCTCTTAAAATCAGCTCAACCCTCATCTCGCTGTCAATATCTCATCTCCAATTATGTCTCTTATCAACTTTTCTCTCCAAAACACAAAAACCTCTTACTTACCATATCATTACACCCTGAACCTCAATCCCATCAGCAGGCTCTCAGAGATCCTGAAATCTGAGCTCACTGCACTCACTACAAATAAAACTTGGTCCGTTGTCCCCCTCCCCCCCGGTAAGCACACCATTGGTTGCAGGTGGATTTTTAAACTCAAGCTTAAAGCTGATGGCACAATCGACCGATATAAAGCCTGCCTGGTCGCTAAGGGTTACACTCAACAAGCTGGTGTTGATTTCCTCGACACATTCTCTCCGGTCGCTAAGTTCACAACAGTAAAGGTTCTCCTCTCACTCGCCGCGTCCAATCATTGGCACTTAGCTCAACTTGATGTCAACAACGCCTTCCTCAACGGCGATCTCTTTGAAGAAGTTTACATGGAACTCCCTCCAGGTTACACCCCTGATCCCTCAGGTTCTAATTCTGGTTTTAAACTTGTCTGTAAGCTGCACAAAGCTTTGTATGGCCTACGGCAGACATTTCGCCAATGGTATTCGAAATTGTCATCTATCTTGGTACACCTTGGCTTCTCTCAATCCTCCGCCGATCACAGCCTATTCACAAGAGGTTCTGGGCACTCCTTCCTCGCTATCTTAGTCTATGTAGACGACATTATTCTCTCTGGCCCCTCTCCGACGGCCATCGCCGACCTCAAGCTTATTCTTCAGCAACACTTTAAACTTCGCGACCTTGGTGATCTGAAGTACTTCTTAGGTTTGGAAGTCTCTCGGTCACCATCTGGCATCTTCATTTCACAAAGACAGTATGCGCTTCAAATCCTTAATGATTCGGGTATTCTCGCTGCTAAGCCCTCTCAAGTACCACTGGACCCGCACAGCAAACTCAACTCTACGGATGGTGATTTGCTCCAAGATCCTACACAGTTTCGCCGCTTAATTGGCCATTTACTGTATCTCACCGTGACTCGGCCAAACATCACGTTCGCCGTTCATCATCTCAGCCAGTTCCTGAATGCTCCTCGGGCACCCCACTTCCAGGCTGCCCAATACTTACTTCGCTATCTCAAAGGGGTCCCAGGTCAAGGCATATTCTTTCCATCCAGCTCTTCCCTCCAGCTCCTAGCCTTCTCCGATGCATACTGGGCCTCGTGCTCAGAATCATGCAAGTCTACAACTGGCCTGTGCATCTTTCTGGGCAGCTCCCTTATCTCTTGGAAA
The DNA here is from genome assembly GCA_018894105.1 of Jacaranda mimosifolia. Lineage (NCBI taxonomy): Eukaryota > Viridiplantae > Streptophyta > Magnoliopsida > Lamiales > Bignoniaceae > Jacaranda > Jacaranda mimosifolia. The sequence goes on along the minus strand of CM032128.1, from coordinate 24,500,485 downwards.
TCCAAGAAACAGGCCACCGTATCCTGCTCCTCCGTCGAAGCCGAATATAGAGCTCTTGCTACCATAGCTAGTGAACTCACTTGGCTACAGCAACTCCTCCATGACTGCAGATTCGGCTACCTACACCCCATTTGCTGTTTTGTGACAACCAAGCTGCCCTGCACATAGCCACCAACCCAGTCTTCCAGGAGCGCACCAAGCACATTGAAATCGACTGCCACTTTGTTCGAGAGAGAGTCACAGCAGGCAAGCTCAAACTCATGCCCGTCAGCTCCGGTCACCAACTCGCCGATGCCCTTACAAAGCCTTTGCCTGCCATTGCCTTGTCTAATCTACTCTTCAAGATGGGCATTCGCAACCCTCACAGCCCATCTTGAGGGGGGGTATTGAGAGTATATTGTAAATTTTTGTAAAATATTTATTATGCTTGCATTCTATTGCATGTTAGTTAGTCATACAACTAATTCTGTTAGCTTAACTAACCCTAATGCAGTTTATGCTGCCAGCTAACCCGTGTATATATATTCATGATTCCTTCATTTGGAATAAGACACACATTTTCACATTTATGCTCAGATTTCATCTTCCGCATGCGACCGTCTTCTCTGTAGCGCATTCCAGCTTCTGCTCCCATTTTCTTCTCTCAGTCCTTTTTTAATCTCAACAAAGACAAGTGATTCTGATCAATAACCTTCCAAGTTACTATGCACATACAATATACTTTTATTATGGTTGATGTGATATGGTCTCTTGTGAACTGAATGAAATGGAACTTTTTCAAAGTGAGTTACCTCAATCTATCCATTAACAGCCAGATTCAACTTTGGGGAATTTACATTGTAGAAATTTTTTAATTTTCTTCAAATTTATACGTTACATATGCATCAATTTAGATCTTCAATTTTAATTTTTATTTATGTTGTATTCCATTGTGTGAATATATATATATATATATGTTAAATATTTTCTTATGATATAGGTCTCAACTCCAAGATTTACCAATATATAAGAACATCTTACAACCAAGATGCTGGCCCCACCCCCACGCCACCCCACCCTTCTCCTTTTGTTATATATATTTTAAAAAAGTGCATGTGCAACTCACGTATATAATTATTTTCATATCACTAACACTAATAAAATTTTGAATTATCTATACAAATTATAAGTTGGATTATATTAAAAAATATTTTTCTATTACAATAGATATATCATGATTTTCACACAAAATATAAAGATCACTTTGTAACACAGATATTTTTTAAATTTGATCAACTATAGATCTAATTTTTATTTTCTACCTTTTGATTCTTCTCGTCAAAAACAAGGACTTTGAATTTGGACTTTTACAAGTAGAATTTGACACTATGATCTTTTTTAAGTTGTTTTGTCCTTCAATAACGTAATTTGAGGATTTTGCAGTGAAATTGAATCAAATGATATAATTTAATCAGCTCCACGACGAGCATATTAATATATGTGTTGAATGCATGGACCTTCTTGAATTTGATTGAGAGAATTTTAAAATCTCCTCTAATATTTCTCTTGTTTGATAGTGGAATTTCATTGTTGTTGAACTTTTTAAAGATCATCTATATTTATATTTTTGTACGATAACATGATTTTATTCATATTATTTACTTAATCACAAGATGTGATTTAAAATCCCAGATATTAATGTTTAATTCTTTTGTAAGATATAATTTGCTATAAACACCTAAATTTCATACATAATAATATTTGGTTTATCTACCAACTAAATATTTTATTTAGTCTTGCCAAGATTTTATGAGATGATCGCCCTAGGATATATAAAAGTTTTTTCATGATTATTTGATGAAATTCATGATTTGATTGATATTTATTTTCTCACAAAATGTGATTTGAATTACCAAAATATCAATATTTACTTTCTTATCTTGGAAGGTATTATTTGCTCCATAAACATTAATATCATATACGATAATACATAGTCTGTCCACCAATTAAATTCATTTCACATTGAAATCCCAAATCAAACAATATAATTTGATGAGCTCTGTGATAAACGTCATAAAATATATAAATATATATATATATTATTATTATTATTATTATTTTATTTATTTTTTATTTTGTTTGCCATTTGCGCGCAGAGGAGGCCTGCTTGTGCACGCGGATTGTTACCTCTAGACCTCTTCAGCTAATCCGGACTGGAATCAAATGTAAGTAGTACAATGTTCAAATTTTTAGCATAGAATCTCTCGTAATAGAGGTCTTTCGACCCACGCTAGGCCTTAACTTTGTAGTTGGGGTAATGCCATAAGTAGCATTCTTGCTTGATCTTAATCTCGTATTTGGGGAAATTCCCTTTTACATTGTATTTCATTCCTTAACGATATAAAATTTGGTCGGGTCCTTGCCTAACCCCTCCACACGCCCCCCCCCCCCACCCCCCGCGATTTTTTGATTAAAAATAAAGAAAAAAGTTTAAGCTCAAGGGAAAAATGCAAGGTTTCAAACCTCATGCTAAGAGAAAGATTCCTAACAAGAATAAGGAGAAAATTTTTCTTTCCAATAAGTAAATGCGACGAAGAGAATGAAAAGGTGCTTTGCACCTCAGTTCACTAAGCAACAATGATTGTTAGTTCCCACCAATCATATTACTTCATTCTTAGTGTGTTAATCAGATAGCCAACCAACAATGAGGTAAGATCTATAACAAATTGTGTTTTCTGGCTAAATGATCTCATAAATTGGCAAATTAGTTCTTTTAACGCATAAAGTCTGATTTAGCTAATTTTTGAGTTAATCAATGACAAATGAGTAGGTATAGGACCTAGATGAGCTACGTTTTGTTAACTTTGTACCTAGATCTCCTTTTAGAAACTATTTAATATGTCGCTCGGGCTCATGTTTCAACTCATCTCACCTCCTAGATCAAATAAGCTACCTCTAGCTAGGATCTCTTTCTTTCCATATGACCTCTTGAGAATAACGTTCAACTTGCACGTGTGAAGTATATAGATAACTTTCTTTTTGAATTAGGAAATGAGAGCTATTCTTTTTTTAATTAGTATATATAGATATCATTTTTTTCCAATCAATATGTGTGAAGTATATAGTTCTTCTTTTTACTAGTTATTGTGCCAACTTCTTCTTCCTTCTTAAAGAAAAACCAAGATATTTGGTCAAGTTTTGATTGGAGCAGCATGTGAGGAGCTTTCGAATCTTGGCCTTCTCTTTAAGACAACATAGCCCTCTTCCCAAAAGTGTATACCTGAATTACCAAGACCCGATTAGGTCGGGTACTAAAAAACCCACAACGTTTGTCCACCTCTACATTAAAGCCAAAATTTTCCTACAAATGGCACCAAATGATACAAACTACTCCTGTGCCTAAAACTCCTTGCTAGGGATTTTCGGTTTTAACTGACTTAACCTAACATTCATCTAGTTAATCAAAAATTTTGATTTCTCAATATGAAAAATCAAAAATTAAACCCACCACAACTCTGTTCGGTTATATCTGATTTAAATTTGATTTAATTTCGGTTTTAAGCGAAACTGAATTAATGGCATATATCAACTATCAACAGAAAAACTTATCAATTTTTGAAACAATTAGTATACACAATTTTGGACAATTTATATAAATATTACTAATACAGCCACAATAATACAATGTATACCTGAATGAATAGTTCAAATTATTTAAAATGAATTCCAAATTACATTCAAATGAAATGACATTCAAATTGTCTAAACTCTACTAAATATCATTCAAGTGATGTTTAAATTCTTCCAATTATATTAAATTGCGAATTTCCTACTTACAAATTTTCATCATTTCATTCAAATTGAGATTGTTCAAATGGTTTAAATTTTGAAAGACTTCAACTCCACCTTTGTCGTCCCCCCCCCCCCCCCCCCCCACCAACACACCAATTCTTATGTCAATAGGTTATCTTAATTTCCTATAAACAGAAGATATGATAGAATATAGCAAATTTCAATATAAAAAACAAAGAAAATTAGAAAAAGGAAAATACATAAACAAATAGCTATATAGTTACATTTTAAAAACATACAACCATCGAAACCAAATCGGCATGAACACTTGAGACCATATCTAAAAATAAAATTTAAATAAATAAAATATCAAAGCTTGAAATTCAACAAAAGAAATGCATATTTTAATGATCATCTAAGAATAGAATTAAATAATAAAAGAATCAAATAAAGCACGGTCAATCAAATCTAGATTATTTTTTTTGGTTTTCACTATAATTTTGGTTAACCGATTCAAAATAATTGAACCAAATTGAAAATCAAAAATTTATCAGGATCCTAACCGAGAATCAAGTCGTGTGCACTTGTTTAGTGCAATAATTGATTTTTGGCCAGTTTTGATATTTTCAAACCCCTATTTCTTGCTTCCACCTTCAAAGCCAAATTCCTACAACCACATATGATGGGATTTTTTAAACAAAAATCCTCTTCTGATTAAATTAGCAATGAAATCGAGAAAAGATATTGAGAACGAATATACAGAAAATATATTGTTGGCATTGTATTTTCCCCTTTTGGTGATATTTATAAGATATTTTGCTATATTACCATATTAATTTGAGACATTACGTACTCTGGCTCGTGAACTGCGTCCCATAGTCCTCTTACTGGCCCTCTCAGCTTCCCATGTCAAGACAAGTCTTAACGTGATCATCGGCAATAATCTTACTGCTAAAATTTCTCTCTTTTTATAGATCCAAGTTACTTTTTGGTCATGCTTCCGAGCTCAGCATTCCAACCTAGCTCAGCCTGTAGAGTTTGTATCCTCATTCAGCTTAAAGCTCAGCTGAGCAATATATAGGCATAAAGTATAATAGGCACTTGAAGTGAAAGTTTAGGGCTAAATACGCATTATCCTCCTATAAAATTTGAAATTACTACAAAATCCCCTTTGAAAATTAAAAACGGAATCTGATTAGTACCTCGTATTTCTTCGAAATTGCCTCACTCGCCCCATATGCATTTTTTGGGTCAAAAAAGTAATGATAAAAAATTCCCTTTTGAGTGTTGATCGGGTATTGTTGTATAATTTTTCCTCCTTGCTTCTTCATATATTTGGCATACTGAGAGGAAACACACACACACACAACACAAACACACACAATCATGAAAATCCAAAACCTCTCTTTCACTCTCACGAAAAAAAGAAAAAGTTTCACCCATGGCAAATCACAAATTGAATTTTTTTTTTCTTTTTTTTTTTTTAGCATAGCAGAAGAAAAATCACATTGGTTTGTTTCCTAAGAAGAATCAAGGACATTGAAATTGGATTGTTATTTGTTAGAAACGCAACTATAGAAAATTAAAAATAACGAATGTACATTAGCATCAGGATTCCACAAACCCACTTCATAAATACATCTTGAATAACAATTCTCACCGATTTGATGCAGCAGCACGTGTTTTTCGAGGCCTTGCTTTTGTCAAATACTTTTGTTAACCAACCTGCTTCTTCCACGACGGTGTCTTGTAGAGGAGGTTGAGCACTTTCAGTTGTTGGTGGTGGAGGCACATATTCAATGTACATTACCACCTCTTCTTTGGAGATCAAAGCTTTGCTATTGGTCTCAACAAGAGCTTGTGTTGGTGTTTTTTTCGTTCATTCAAGGCTACAGTAGGAGGAGTTGCAACAAGAGATTGAATTTTTCTCACCAAAAAGACGAAGAATGCTTCAATTTTTTCATGGATGAAGAAGATTTCTCTTCTTCTTTTTCTTCCAAACACTACAATCTTTATGACTACCAACACCACCTGCTCTCGAATACACCTACCTCGACAACTACCAACACCACCGGAAACCCTACACCAGCCGATCACCACTATGCCTATGACCAATCCGACAATCAATTCTCTTCTTCTTCAACGCCCAACATGAATCTAAAATTCACGGTTGTATTTGTATTGACCACTTACCACTGTGAATCTAGTCTTTGCGGTTGTATTTCTCCAGCGCCCGACGTGAATCTGGAATCTGCCCGACATGATAACCACCATAGTCACCAGCAAAGGTGGTGGCACCACTGGAGGCACGGTGGGAGTGCAAAAGGTTGGAGTTGAATGTAGTCTAATTGGACAATAAAGAAAAACTTTTAAAAAAGGAAAGGAAAAATATAGAAATTTCTGTTTGAAAAGGGCTTGTTAAACCCCTAAAGGGAATTTTCGACAATTTATATGCAAATTTTCATCTCCTAGTCGCATTCTAGGCGAGTGTTCCCCATCAAACAGTTTTGTGGCAATTTTAGAGAAACACAAAGTACTAATTAGACTGCATTTTTTTCACATGATTTTTTTAGTAGTTTCGAATTTCACAGGAGGGTTATATGCATTTTCCGCTGAAAGTTTGTGCACCTAAAAATTAGAATTTTAATTGAAACAATAAGTTTTAAAATATAATTTAATAATTATACATAACTTATTAATATTTTACAAATATTTTCCAGTTTTTTCATGCATGCAAGATGATTAATATGTGATACAATTCCATCATATCTTGTTACATATCATTTACTATGATATATATATATATATATACATGTATATAGAACATGAATTATTTTTAAAACACATTCATGGTCATATATCTATTATTTTTTTCTCTTAATGTTTAATTAAATGAGTATCATCAGGTATGCCTATTGAATACCTTATGCAAATTACCTTATAACCATTTTGCTTATATTTTATCATACAAATTAGATAGGAATATATTAATCATAAAAAGAAATCACAACTCACATTCATACTTTTATGTAGTATAGATAGATAGATAGATTAATCCTTTTCTCCACCAGCTAAAAATCACACGACGAGGTCCATGCCACCTCCGAAGAGTTAGTTGGCCGGAGAGGAACTGTACTGCCTATTTGATCTCCTGTTCAGTACTTTAGAAAGAGTATATACATTACGATTGCCAGCTTATTCTTGATTGAAACTTGAAATATAAAAACCATGACAATGTGGGTATTACATATATATCCTTCCCATAAAAACTCCTGATTGTAATTGTATTCACATTCCTGAAAAAGCTTGACAACATTCAACTTGCCGAAAAGAACAAAATAACTCCAGAGGGATACATTTTACCATCTCATCAGTGGGTTGTTGAGCAGACTGTTCTGTTCTGTATATGAGCCTTAGAATCTGCAGGCATGCCCTGTGGCCCAAAACTGAAAGTGCTTCCATCAAAAAATTTGATAGTGGATTGACACAGGGATACCTTTTGAAGCCAAAGAAACAAATGATTTCTTTCTACTGCTAAAATACGGGGATCATGAATTACAATTATCCCATTCAAACGTGGGGCGTGAGTAAACCTCATAGTCTAGGGATCCATTGATTACATTTTCAACACTCTGTATCCCTTGCAATAAAGCAGGCTGAAAGCCATCTTGATCTGAAGGCAAAAGTTTATACATTACCAACAACCCAAGAGTGAATATGGCTTGAAGCTTTGTAGAGTCACCATGTACTGAAAAGAACAATAGCATTGAAACAAGGAACAAGTCAACGCAAAACCTCATGATACACAGTACAGTATCCATCAACCTCCCATCATTGCCAGCAGGAAATCCTCGAACTCTATACACAAATAGGAAGTTGTATTTATCAACAACATATCTGTACCCAAAATAAATTGCACCAACTGGAACCACAAGCGGAGAGAATGAAGAATATATTAGCGTTAGGGCAAATATCGTGAGATTGAATGCATAATATTGTGCAAAATCAAATGTCTGTTTGGGCACTGGTGATGTTCGGCTGCTGACAGGAGGATACTCAGACAGATCATGCCCAGGAAAATCTATTGCAGTTGAAGAGGATCCATTTACAAACGCATTATTGCCAACCATAACCTCAGATATCCTTTCAGATACCAGGGGTCTCTGCAGGCTGTCTATGTCATGATGTTGTAGGGGATAATCCTCACTCCGTTCTGGTACCAGCTGGAGCATGTCATTCTTTCGAAACTTCTGCAGCTTGTTTTTAATCCACGGTATTGGAGTCAGTAGGTCATAAGATATTCCCAAGAAAGTGCTTGTAATGAGAAACGCAAGAGAGGACAAGCATGATCTTGATAAGAAAGAAGCACTCAGATATTGTTCAATTCGTTTGCAATCTTCACCATCCAAATAACACCTGCTCATCTTTAAAATTGCATTTTCTAATGATGACTCAACCAGAGCCCTCAAGAGAATGAGGTTAACCAGAAAAAAGCAAACCATCTTCAACAATGCAGCTCTTTGCTCCCGAGACACTGTAAGATGCCGTTCAAACTTTGAAAGGTATGAAAGAGCTGATGGTATCACTATATACATGCTCACGAAAATAATAACATTAGGCAGAAACTGAAATATTATAGTTACAACCCAGCTCGAGCTTTGCAACCACGTCAACCACATCTGAGCATTATCTATTGCTTCGGCATTGATAATCCTAGCCGCACTCTTGATGGCACTTATGATAGCAAGCGGAGAACTGAAGAACAAAAGCATCAACAGAAGACAAGTGTTGACAAAAATTCTCCGCAATTTCAAGGAGAACTTCGATGATCCCAAATGATTCCAATATATGTCACTGGCTAATGGAGCTCTCTCCACTTTCCATTGGTTTCTTTGCAGTTGCAACTCCATCAAAGAGAAGAACCTCCCAATCCGCCGCCTCTTCTCGTTTTGGAAATCCTGAACTGCCTTATTTGCAGTGTAAACATCCTTAAACACCACAAAAGCAACTCCAGCACCCCTTGCTCGTCCTTCTTTGTAAGCTGCCATCTCCATCTCCAGATCAGCTCTCAACTCTTGCAACTTCCTCAGTCTCTCCTCATCTGAAAAACCCAACTCATGCACAGCCCTGTTCCACAAATCCTTCGCTTTCCTCCAAAGAAACTGCAACCTATCCCAACAACCCCTGTCTTCTCCTGCATCCTCAACATAGTCACCCTCATCTGCCATTCCCCTCAATTCAATTTTTCCCACCAACTTGGTAATATTCTCCCTCACCTTCACCAACTCCGTAGCTAAATCATCTAATGCACACAAATCCATTGGCACAACCACTCTATAAATCTTACCCGGATACCTATGCTGAAAATACTCAACCAACGGAGTCTTATCAAACCCTAAAGTTTTAGGAACCCCATGAACCATGATGGTGAAAATGGCACTCGAATTTGCACTTGGCTCACTAGGATTCCCATTCCCATCTCGAAACCTGGTTATTCTTAACCTTCTTTCAATCTCATTTATGCCATAATGCACCATAAAAACAACCACAACAACGAAAATGAAGTGCACCCAGAGCAAAGGCGAACCTTTAACAATATGATTTATCGTTGTCTTGGAAAATTCATCGGAAATCGGCGCATTACCCGCATAAATATTAACGGGGAGCATAACAATAACAACCAAGGCGGCAAGAAAGAGAAGAATAGCAGAGCTGCCGCCTTCGATGAGGAGAAATTGGGCGGCATCAGCACCACAGTGATGCGAAATCTCGCGGCTGGTGGCGTGCCAAACAGCGAGAAGCTTGGAGGCGATGGCGGTGGGCCCCGGCACGCGGCGGTGATCGCTCCGAAGCTTCACGAAGACGAAGATTAGCAGGCAGGTCAGCGCTCCGATAGCGGAGATATTGAGAAGATACTGGATGTTGCCGTACCACGCGTCTTCGAAGGTTACATCTCCATCTCCGCCGGCGGAGGGGGGCGGCGGGAAGACAGTGGCGTTCGCGATAGAGGGTGGTGATAACGGAGGGTCCATAGGGATGATAAGAAAAGGAAATTTGGGGTTTTTGAATCGGACTTTCATAATTGAGGATTTTGAATTGGGAATTGGATGACAGGAATTCAATAAAGATGGAATTTTGATTCGCTATTAATCTGAGAGTTTAGGGTTCTCAGAGAGATGATGAATTGAAACTATTATTCCAAAAAAAAAAAAAAAAGAAGGAATTAAAACAGAAAAAAGAGACGGGGGTATATTTGAAAATTGGTAGTGGAGGAGTTGTCGCCAAAGGAGATGAGGACTAGGGAGGAAACAGTTTTCCTTTTTGGGGTGAATAACTTCTCTCAAAATTTGACTGAACAAATACGCGGCGCCGTCTACGTTCAAATTTAACCATATTGTCTCTTTTAAATAGATTTTGTTGAAAAATATTATTCAGATCAAATAGACGATATCAGTTTATACTTCATTAGAAATATTTCATGCAATGCCATGCCTGTAGGCCACGTTTGATTTGGTAGTTAGTTAATAGTTGTAATTACAATAGTGGTTTATATAGGGTGAATTATAATTTTATTCCTCCGTTTGATATGTGAGATTGCACTTGATGATTTTCCACCAAACCAATCTCGCCTAATCTCAATATTTGTGTTTGATGTTGTCTTCTATTTTTAAACTGATTTTAATGCCCTCAGTCAACATATTTCTTTCCACCTTTTTATCTGCGCTCCATTAACTGCGTAGAATAAAAGAGCCCCAAAATTGCATTTTTCTGGAACCTCTGCAAACCCAAATCAGTCTGCGAAGAAAAACACCCAAGCGGCCGTCGGTCATCTGTTGTAAATCTAGATAAGCTTAATCAAGTATATTTTGAACTTCTGACACCAATCCTAATCGTGAACGGAGGTATTTTAGAATAAGTCATGCCATAGTTTTTGTAACACCCCTAAAATTATATAATTGGTGAAATTTCATTTCATTATTATTGTCTATATATAAAAAAAGTTCGGGGGTCAAGACGTAAATAGGGAAAGATATAATTGTTCGAATTATAAAAGTTTTGGGGATCAATTTATGAATATTTTAGGTCAATCAGGCCAATTCGAGGCACTAATAAATTGAGGGGTAAATTGGAAGTCGATTGAAACTTTTGGGTGTCTAATTAAAAATTGAGATAAAATATTGGGGGTCAATTTGTAATTTTAGAAAATAGTCCTTTAAATAGTAAATTCCACCTCCCAATTCTTCAAATTTCTCGCATTCAACCCCATTTCCCTCTTTGGCCACTTCCTCTCTAACACCGGCAAAACTCGAAGATAACTATACCATTTTATTCCTCTCAGCTCAAGGAATTCATTGATACCAACATCTCTCGAAAACAACCGATGGGGCGACTGGAATTTGAGTGAGGAAATATGGTAACGGCGAAGGTGGCAGGCACGGGGTCACCAATGGCGGAAGCTTGAGATTGAGTGGCGGGTTGTAATAGGTTTAACTTAAGGAGCATACCGATGACTTCAATTTCACGAATGGGCTAACGACAGAGGAGAATTGGACACGGTGGTGGAAGAGAGTCCCAATTTGATTTTGAAGCAGTTTGGACGGTAAATTGACGGCAAAGTTCAAAATTGACTAGGGCAACTGATTAGTGGTGTTGAGATGCGTCTAACGGCAATGGTGGTAGTGAGCAACTTCGGCGAGGGCACATAACAGCAACGGCACGGCGGTGGCTCTAAGACAGAATTTTTGCCTTGTCACGGTGGTCACACGTGTGGTGTTGATTTGTGGGGATTGAGTTCCGATAATAAGTTTTTTGGTAATTGATAGAGTTGGGGTTATTGCAAAATACCTTGTATTGTTCTTGTTCTTTGCCAAATCTTGTGTAATAATATGATATAGAAGAAATATGACTAGAATCGATCTATGAAATGCATAGGTATATGTATAGTGCTTAATGGACCCGAATTTGTAATATATATATATATATAAACCTTGATTAACATAGTTAAGTAAGGGATTAAACCCTAATTTTATATATAATGACATATGGTACCGAATTAATAAAGATTGAATTCTCGTTAATTAAATTGTTCGCTGTAATTTTATATTTAGCTTTGTGTAACATTGTAAGGACCAAATGTTATTGGAATCTGAATTGCTAAGTTAGGAACTATTGATTTAGGAAAGGTTTATCAATCAAAGCAAATATGACTTTCATACATATCTTAGCATTAATGGCTTAATTATTGTTTAAAAGGTCAAAACGAGTGTTTTGACCATAAGTTCAGTTTTTAGATTAGGTGATGAGGAGCCGAGGTTCATAGGACATTAGGCAAGGATAGCATCTCTATGGCAATCAAGGTGAGGGTTAAGCCTAACTTTTTTCTGAGAGGTGAATGTTCCTTAATTGTTTGAATTCCTTATGTTTATTTGTTGAAAATTGATCGTACTTGTTTTCATGCCCAAAACTCTTATTATCCTATCTGTTATTTGTCCCCTATGTCCTACAGCCTTGCTGACTTTCCCTTTATTGTGTTAACTTCGGGTCTTGCTGATCAAACTATTTTTGCACGCCTAATTGAATTGTTCGGCATATCATTTGTATGGCCTTGTCGACAATTATTTATTGAACAAAATTGCATTTCTCACTCTTAATTGAATCGTTATGCATATCGTTTGTTAAGTCTCATCGCCAATTGTTTATTGATTGTATCAAGATATCAGGATAATGGACCGGGCCGAGTGCCGTGGCACAGAGCAGAATGCTTGGGATAATGGATCATAGCGAGCTGTTATGCTTGGGTTAATAGAGGAATAAGGAAAATTTGTTATGAATGTTATACTTTGGGCTGTTGTTTGATTCTGTTTGTACTCTATTCAAGGAGTAATAAGGACGGAGATGTTTTCGTTTGCTAAATTTGATAGCATTTATGTTCTAATATAAGCTTGTTTCTAATTTTAAAATCTTGTTGATGATAAATATGTTGAATTGCTACTCCTTTACAGTTTTTCTTTAACTGATTGTCATATTTCCCCCTCACTAAGTCTTTAGGACTTACCCCTTTTTGTTATCCTTTATTCTCTTCCCAGGAAGGTATGAAAGAAGACTATGGGCTTAAGGTTTGCCCCAAGGACATCATTTTGTAATAGATTAAGTGTTATGTATGAATAAATAGAATGCACCTAATCATAGCTTTCAGGTTTGAGAATGATTGTTATGTCTAAATGTTAACTAAAAGACTTTTAACATGTATATATTGCACTCTTGTGGTGTTCTATTAGGTTTAGAATTATGCTGCGATCTTTTGAGACTTGGTATGTTTTGGGCTTTTCGGTTATCTCTTATACTTTGGTTTAAGTATGAATTGGTGGCACTTCAACTTAGGGATTACCCTGGGTGGGGCGCCACAATTTTTCTTTTTGACTTACGATTTTTTATTTCCAACTTTTTAGTTATTTATGTCATCATTTCTTGTTCCCCATCTAAGTGGTAGGCTTCAATATTATGTTGAGTTTTAGAAGCGATTCCGGTTTAAAGGTGTGTTGACATCCCAGCTTCAGGTTTGTGTTAACATGTTGCTGATACAATGAATTTTCTTTTTTTTTTTAAGCACCTCTTTTAGGTTAAATAGTTATTTTCTGCAAATTTAGCAATTTTACGTGTAGTGAATTCAATTGAATCGCATATAGTAGTTTGGTAAGTTCGATTGAATACCTTGCACTCTGCTTCTTCATTAGTAGGTATTTTGTATTTCTTTGTGTGTGTTCTTTCAATTGAATGCATGTTAGGACATCTTCTTTTGTGTTGATAATTAAGTCGTGCTTAATTTACAAAAATCATCAACTAATTTAGATAAGTTACCACATTTTGGAGACTTCGGCCTGAGGTAGTTGTTTCAGTGATGAGTATCTGGTGTGCCCTACAACCTACAACCCTACTGTATGCAATTTTGATGCTTATAGATTCAATACTAGCCTAATCAATTCCCTGAGTTTTATAATTCTACCATTGCCATTGAATTGACTTGAATTTTTCAGAACATTGCTATGTGGACAGTTTGGATTTTGTTGCTTCATATGGTTAGGAGATACATATATGCAAATCATTTGTATAAATGCTATTTTGAACTTGAATCTATTTGAAAAAATAACTAATATCTTATTGCTCATTTGGGGCATATTTGTAGATACATGACACTGCGCCTATCCACACGATAATATATTAATGTGGAGAATTTGTGTGGGCTAATTGTAATATCAAACAATTGTGCAGTTTCAACACCATTCATACACCCAGATTTTTGCCACAACATTATTTTAGTTTGTGTGTGGGTTATTCGTTTAAACATCTAAGGTTGAATGGTATTCTTCGCAAACAACATGGTATATTGTTCTTTAATGTTTTGATCTGTAACTTTGGCTGTCAATTGAGTTATTTGCCATACTACGTGTTTTTTTGCAGGGTGCAATGGAACTCAAGTCTTTGCCGCAGTGCCCATGTGGTGGGGGTATAATAGTGCTGCATCAATCGCATACTGCTCATAATCCAGAGAGATGGTTCTACAAGAGTCCAAAGGAAGCTAATCACATTGGGCACTTCATGTGGTGGGATGTGTATCAGGGGATAACCTCACAACCCTCTTCAGCTATACATGGTTCATACAAACCCCCCGATCGGTACTTTCAGTTTGATTGGTTCATTTCATTATTCATCAGCTTATAAGGCTACCAACTCCCTGGACAATAGGAGTTTGTTGGTTGTATTGGTTGTAGGCTTATTGTCATTGTCGCGTTTGTTGAGATGTCAATGGGTTTGGCTATTAGAAAGCTTGTGTTCTAATTACATTAGTTTGCATTGTTTAAGAATAATTTGTAATGCTGTAAGTGAGTTTGTATGTAGTTTGTCCATACAAGCAGCTGTTTTTTGTAATTGATTATCTACTTCTGTATTCCATAAACATCCATTTGCAACTTTGCACTTTATGTTTCTAATGCATTATTTAAAAGGTTAGCATGTCTAATATTTGACCAATTTTTTGTATTATGACGTGCTCCATTATTTCGTGTACAAAAAATTCGCATGAAAGGTGCTCTTAAAATATATAGTTTGTATGCAAGAATACTTGTGTATATTAAACAAGATAATTCCATGGTGGAGCAAGTTGGCAGCCACAAACAATTGTAAAAGTCATTTTAGTGAAGGTTGGAAATAAGTATAAACAATTACCTTTGTGAGTGATGAGGCAATTTCTCACCTTATTGAAAATATGTTTCAGCAACTAGTCTCCCTTAATGCCACACCATCCAGTTCCATCATAGCATGTGGTTCCTTCTACCACACTACAGAATCTTCCATGGCCATGCAAATAATTTTACATCAAATTTTTGCTTACTTTTCAAAATTCCCATTATGCTTTCTTTTTTTTTTCCTTTTGGAATTTGCAGTGAATTCACAAGGATGTCACACGTGCCTTTACAGGCTTATTTCTTCACTTTTTTTGTTGTTTGAACTCTTTAAAGCTATTATGTCAAAAAAAGAAAATTTGATGTTTGCCGCTTATGTCGCTTCCAATCATGAATGGGTATGTGAAATTTTGAATACATATGTTGAGTGTATATATATACACATATGAGAGCAGGGAAACATATTAACTAAGTCTTTGTTTTCTCTTATACACACACCTCCAACAAAAAATTCAGCCATCCAAGTGACATGGCTCCACTCCATCCCCAAACTCAAGAACAAATCTTCTACGCTCCTCCATGGGTGGAGGAATTTGATAGGGTATTCATCTCCCAACTGGCGGAGTTTGCTCATTTGGATGGAAGATTTCTCAATCGATCTGATGTCACTGTTATTCAGTTGTGCTTACACTCGATGAATATTAAGTTTAAGGCCAACTTCACTTACAAGGATGCGAGCATGCGATTCAAATATCTGCAGCAAAGACATACTGTATTTGGGTTTTTTATCTCTTTAGACTCGATTAACTATGTTGAGGAAAATAATTTCATGGCAGCCGACGCAAATATATGGAACTACATCACGATGGCAATTATTTAAATTAATTTTGGTTTAATATGAATTTATAGCTATATATAGTTTTGTGATGTTCTAATTTATTATTGATTTTTGCATAAATGTCCACCATCTAAGGCTTACATGATCAAAGTAAAAGCTCAATGATCATATCTATGTGCGATTGTCGGCCCTCCCAAAAATATAAACCTATTTCCAGAGTCGGATATGTTCAAATTTCAGACGATAGCACATATGACCCAGTTGAGCCTGTGGTAACCAATCCCATTGTGACTGTTAGTGCACATGCATGGCCCGTAAGTGGAGGCTTGGATTCATCACTCTAGAATATTTTATACCCTACTGATGGCCATGACGATACAAGCAGGACTCAGTGAAGTTAACGAACCCCAATGCGTTTTCAACTCCACGTGTAGATCCCATCTTAGATGTGTACGATAATCTATGGACAGAGCAAGATGACTGAGAATGGTTTGGAATTTTCCAACCATCCCCAAGTAGAGGCCCATCGAGCTCCCATGTGAGTTCCAATACCACTCCCAAGATGCGCGGCAAAAAATGAGGATGTCTTGGTCTATTTGAATGTCTTATTGTGGTTCCATCGCACTTGTGTTATAATAAGTTTCGTTGTCCTCTTACGAAGTGTAGTGTGCTTGTTTTTTGTTTGTGTTTGGTGTGTATGTGCATGGGAATATTGATTATGTAGTCGTTACTAGCTACCATGTCAAAATTTTATGTTGTTTGGTTGGTATTTTATTTTGATGTTTTAAATAAAAGGGTATTCAAAAATTGAAATTTCCATGTTAGATGAAACTATCCACACAGACCAAAACAAAAAACAAGAGGATGAGATGAAAAAAGATCCAAAATTTTAATGAAACTATCCAAAACAAAACAAGATAATAATGTGAAAGTTTAAACAAAAATCATGGCAACATACCAAATTTATATGACATAATATATTAACAATTTACTATTTAATTTCATTATAATGACTAGAATATTGAAAAATATACTAATTATATTTTTAAAAAGTTAGTAAAAGATAGAGTTGATACAGTATAGTTAATTAAATTAAAAATCTAGAAAGTAGATGGAACCTATTTAATTTATAAAGATAAAGCAAGAAGCCAAGTTTGATTAATTATCTTAATTGACCACAAATAATATGATCACTTGTCATGGTCATTAATGCACAATTAAACTGGTCAACACTGTAAGAGGTTGATGTTTAATAATAAAATTCTATCCATACACAACTGTAAATACATACTAAGCATTTGATACTTTATTAAAAAAATCATATGATCAATTTTGTGGTGCTAATTTCCAATTGGAGCAAGTATATCTTAATTCTGAGATACAACCAACAATCCATGGGGCATGGTGGAGTTTATATCAATACACCTTATTTTGCCCTTACGTATGAATTATTCGTAACTACATATACAACATGCCGATTTTCCATTTTGTTACTAATCATTATAAATCATCTATTCCTTGAACTAGATTGTGTATTATGTACTTATCCAGAAAAAACAATATTTTCCACCATTAATGCAAGAGCAATGAAATAAGTCCAATGAAGTAAACCGGCATGAAGAATCATACATAAAGAAAAATGGTTCAGCCCCATGCAATGTATGTGAACATTAGCAAACATCGGATCCAACATTATAAAACAATTATTACCAAAACATTGTTGGCTACTGCATTAAAAGGGATAGAAAACCAAGAACAAGTCACCATTTTCAACAACCTGACAGCTGCTTCCTAGGGAAAGTCTAAAACTAGAATTGAACAGTTTTATAAAGTAGAAACAAAGACTAAACAGACTGAAATAGAAGTCACCATACAAGATAAGATTCAAATTGAATTAGTCACATGCCATGTCCGACATTACTGTATATTAAAAAAGTAGCAAAAACATCAAGTAGATGTCACCATACAGGATAAGCTCCATGGAATAGGCCACATGCCATGACCAACAGAAGTGTATTTTTAGATAGCAGCAAAAATAGAGATATAATGTCATCAAAATAGTAGTGCAGCACTAGGGGTGAGCATCGGTCGGTTCGGTAAAATTTACCAACCGAACCGATCGGTTAATTTACCAAATTTTATAAAAATTTATGACCATTCACCGCACTGAAATTTTTGATTAACCGAAATTTTTAGTTAACCGAAATAATTAACCAAAAATTTTTGGTTTGGTTCGGTTAATTCACCGGTTGACCATTTTTTTCCCTTTCATTTTATAAGCCAAACAAGAGCTAATCTTCTGCCCCAAAAAGCAAACAGATTGTGCAAACTGCAAGCTAATTTAAGCTCAACATTCAACATTCTAAGCCAGGATTCAAAACATAAATATGATCCACCCATTCAATCCATCAAAATTCCAAAAGAAATGACATCAAAATTCAAAATGACCATTCATCAAAGTTCAAAGAAAAGCAAACCAACAAATTCTAACTAAAACAAATACATTCGTCAAAATCAAATCAAAACATCAACTTGCAACAACATTTAGAAACCTCTAAATCCCCATAATTCAATCAGCTAAGCATGATCCAAGAGAGACAAATGGATTGACTGTCCCAAAAAAAAGAACCTCCACTTTGCAAAAGATCAACGAAAACTGAATAAAAAATCAAGTAACAAATCATGTCAGCAACAATTTATAGTTTTCTACATTACTTATCAATGGCAAACAAGTTTAACTCAGAATATTACTCTTTGTTGAATAAATAGAGAAAGTACCAACTCAACTGATTAGAAGCTAATCCCACTCGGGACACTTCCACCAAATCCAATAATTGGCAAATCTGAATTATCAAAATAAGTTATTTAATTACTAAATGCACATAAAACTAAATAGAACATGTAAATGATATGTAAAAAAAATTATAACATACCATTCTCAAACTTCTCAACTTCATCTAAATCTTCTTCAACATTTAATTGATGAGATTTTCGAAGCCAATCTTGTGCACATATCAAACCTTCCACCACCTTAGGAGTTAAAGAACTTCTGAATGGATCAAGAACCCTCCTGCCAGTGCTAAACGTAGATTCAGAAGCTACTGTGGAGATAGGAACAACCAAAATATCTCGAGCCATGTGTGAAAGGATTGGAAATCGCTCAGAATTGAGTTTCCACCACTTTAGAATATCAAAATCATCTTTATCATCCTGCAAGGCCTCATCTAAATATAAATCAAGCTTGGATTTTCTATCAAAACCACTTCCACTCTCCATTTTTTGCTTCTTGGCCATTAACTTATAATGTCCTCTTGGCTTTCCAATACTTACTAATTCACTACCTGAAGGTGCACTTGATTGACTTGTTTCATTTGTTTGGTTACTCTCAGGTTGAAACATCTTCTTTTACTCCTTAAACAAATCATAAAGTGCCTCTTTCACCTCTTTCACTCTCTCAAAAAAATTGCTACCATCATCGACACCATAAATATCACGAAAAGCAACTTCCATTGCCATAAATTTTTCACAAGGATCAAGTACAACAGCAAAAAAGATAAGCTTATTCATTCTCTCAACATTTCCCCAATATTTGTCAAACTTTGTCTTCATTCTTATACCTATTCCCCTTACATTTAAATCATCACTTCGAGTCCATTCTAGGATTGCACCAAGTAAATCACTAATTTCAGTCCAAAATGTATTAGATGTAACGTACAATGAGCCAGAAATGTGCAATGTGGTATCATAAAAAAGTTGCAACATAGCTGTCATTCTTCTCACAACATCCCAATTTATGAAACCCTTCGAACTTACATCAACATCAACTTTGAAGTATGGATCTGCTAACTCAAATATATCAAATGCTCTCTCACACTTCTCAGCTACACTCAACATTAAATAAGTAGAATTCCACATGGTGCACATATCTAAACATAATGAACTCTTGCACTGAATTTGCACTGACTCGGCACACTCCTTGAATTTCTTAAGTCTAGCTGGAGATTGCCTAATATATTTCATTGCCTCTCTAACCCCTTTGATTGATGAATCCAAGTCCTTTAAACCATCAAGCACAATTAGATTGATTATGTGAGCAATGCACCTCATGTGTAAGTACTTGCAATTTCCAACACTAGTTCCCCAATTAATAAATTTCTTTTTTAAGTAATCAATTGCAACATCATTTGAGCTAGCATTGTCCACTGTAATAGTAAATACCTTATCTATCCCCCACTCAAGTAAGCATGTCTCAATTGCCCTATCAATCAATTCACCCTTATAACTAGAAATTTGACAAAAATTCAAGATTTTCTTATGCAACTTCCAATCCTTATCAATGAAATGAGCAGTGATGCACATGTCATTAATTTGCTGAATGGATGTCCATGTGTCAGTAGTTATAGAAATCCTTTGCTCATTATTTTTCAAATAATTTTTCAAAACCAGTCTCTCATCCATATACAACTGAAAACAATCACATGAAACAGTCCATCTAGAAGGAATTTTGAACCTAGGGCATGCATCATGCATAAACTGTTTAAACCCTTCTACTTCAACAAATTTAAATGGCAGCTCATCAATAATAATCATACGTGTAAGACTTTGTCTAATAGCTACTTGATCAAACTTCCAATTTGACAACGTACCAGTATTTTCACAATCCCCCAATGGTTGCAAAGACAAGTGTTTTTGTTTCCCATCTTCATTACCTGGCATTTTCTTGCATGCTTTCACGTGATAGTTAAGTGCACTGGTACCACTTCTCCTAGTATCAGCAGCATATTCTTTTTGACAATACTTGCATTTGCCTTTGATGAAGCCCGTTTCTTTATCAACAATCATCTCAAAATGTTCCCATACTTTTGACCTTTTTTTTGGGAGCTTCCCGGATTTTTCAATTTCATCACTGTGGGGTATAGATATTGAATTTGAATTCTCCTCTTGTTGGGTGCCTTGTGGCATTTGATGGGATTCTTGAGAATCTGAAAACATCTGAAAAACACCAAACAATACACAAAACAACATGAATTAGTTTGACATATTTTAATTAGCTTAATTAGTTTGACACTCAATCCATTTGCCTCCACATTGTAAGAAAATAGAGAAAAAGAAATCATCCAATGCAGTCCTTCAACTAAAACCAGCCAACATAGATAATAAGGCCACCAAAAGAAAAGACAGAAAAATGATATCTTTATGGTAAATAATCTTATTCATATCCACCCTTTTGCAAATTAACATTAAATAAATAAACAAAGATATACTCCATCCATTTTATCATTGATATAAGCAATATCCTCCATCCAAGAATTAATGTTCATGTTTGAATTGACACAAAGTTTGCATGGGTTCAAATTATGAAAATAATAGGTATTTTCAATCCCCAAAAACATATTACATTCTCAACTATAAAACTAGTGGTAGAGACCTGAGATGAGAGTTATTAAGAAATGAAACATTATTAGGTGGAGATCTCAGAAAAGAAATAGGCCGTTCAATTGTTTGGATGGACGATTCAATGCATATAATAATCCGAATCCCCATATCTATTAAACATTATCTCGTCAATTTAAATACAAACTAAAAGACAACAACTATTTTTCTTGATCATTATGTGATATCAGGCAAGGAAATGACATAAAGAGGATCACATAATATAAAAGGATAATCAGTGTTAACATCAGCATATCATTCAACCTCATTGCCTATTTAGTGAAAATGGAACAAAAAGGAACTTAAACTGACCAAACGAGAAAATTAAGAAGGAAAGACTGAGGGCATATTAACTATCCATAACAGTTAAAAATTTCAATGTCTCAGCATAGCAGAAACAGAGTATAAGAAAAGGAACCAAATGATCCCACCTCATGAAGATCTACCGCATACCCATTTTAGTTAAAAATCAAAATAACATTGTTTAATCCTCAAAAATCTCTCACTTTAAACACATGGATCAATTCTATACCTTTATCATACTAGTAATTATTATACAATAAGGAAATAGAGCAACCCAGAGACCAAGATTTTGCCACAAATTCAATCAATTAGTTTGCCACAAAATCAATTAGAGTTTGCAAAAAAAAATGGAATAAAAAACAGAGAAGATTGAAGAATAAATAACAAAGAACTTGTTGCTGCTGACCAAGGGCCTGCTCCTGCTCCGGCGAGAACTTGCTGAAGCTGACTGGTTTGGGAAGTGGGCCGTGAAGACTGTGTGCTACCTGCTGGCTATTGGTGTTGATGGAAGTGACGGGCGAGCCCTGGAAGCTGGATTATCTGGGTAGTGGGCTTGGAAGTTGGAAGTACCGAGTGGCCTGGGTGACCGGCGAGGAGCCGAGGACTGCCTGGACTGGGTCACTGACTCACTGGCTAAGACGCTGTGCAGTGTGCACTGAGGCGAGGGGTGAGGGCCGAGCCGTAAGCCATTGAGGAGGATGACTAGGTTTACCGATTTGGGATGGGCAGGGGCGCAAGGCGACGGGCAGTGGCTGTTTGGCTGAGAATTGAGATTTGATAATAATCTTGACTTTTGAGAGTGTAAATGAGTAAAATGAATTGTACAAGCCCTAAATCCTAATACAACAAAACGATGTAGCTTTTATTTCGGTTAATTCAATTTTTAATCGATTTTTTATGAAAATTAACCGCATCGCACCGAAAACCAAAAATTGTAAAAAAATTAACCGTTAACCGAACCAAAAATAAATTGGACAAAACAGTTCGGTGAATTCGGTTTCGATTCGGTCGATTTTTTCAGTTAATGGATAATTTTTCTCACCCCTATGCAGCACCCCCAAATAGTACAAACATTAACAGACTAAAATACTATCTAAGAAGGTCCTAAGGCCCTAATAGGCTACGATGCAGACTACATTGATAACTCAAAGTGCAATTGTAGGCTAATGAGAATGCGTAGGAGAACGCAGTGTACCAAAAAGCAACAAAGAGACGAAATAGGCCGGGGCCTCTTTGTTCATCCCCCAAAAAACATCTATATCCACCTTATTGTGTGCCAGATGATGCATAGTTTTGATTTGATCATTAATAACAAGATCCAAAATACCTTGTAGAGCCTCAAATAAAGAAGTTCTTAATGATGAGTCCAAGTCTGGCGTATGTGCTTACGGCTGTAGTAGCTTTTCAGTGATACTCCTTAGGGTGGTTTTGGTGTCTTCAAGCAGTGTCCCTATCATCGTTCCGAAGTCAATAGCACATAGGTCGATCCTCTTTTGTTTGCCCAATAAGGATGCCTTTTTTTCTTTTTACTCAGAGCCCGATGGTGGAGTCACAGATACAACATCAAGTTCGAGATTAGTCCCCGCATGAAATACATTATAGTAAATCTCCACTCTCAATTGCCTTATTTCCCTCGTTCTGGGACCTATGTAGTAACTCCTGTACAATATTTGCGACATTAGTTGCTTGTTCTCCGGTGACCTTATCATTCCCAAAGATCTCCACCCAACTATCGTACCAAAGGTGTGGCTTCCTACTAAGCTTTGCTGCATTAGGATTCGCCTACACAATATGTTAATGGACTTAAGAATGCTTGGTTTGGTTAATAGTTGCACGATTGTGTCACAAAATGTCACCAAGAAATGTATTTTATACCTTAATGCATTAAGCTCAAACTACCTTGATCTCCAATGTAATCATATGTTTCGTAGAATCCATACTTACGCCCCTAGCTCCACTACAACCAAGTGTGCCTCGTAGAGTTGAGTATGTTTTTTCCATACTTGGAGCTTTGATTTGATATGTTTGACGAGGATGCCACAATCTAGGAATTTTTGGGCAAGCATTGTCTCCAACCTTATTGTGTAACCATCCTTGAAAGAGCCATTGCAACACCAAACACTAGCACACAAGTTTTTTAGTGCATGTATGAATACCTCCTCCTCTTGATGGGTCAAGAAACGTCATGGGGTAGCTAGTGCTTTGTTTGATCTTTTGGTGCTGTGAGATGAGCATCCAAATTACGCCATGACCTGTTATTTACAAGCAAAGATACTTTTATCAATTAACTTCAAGATATTAATTTGACATACAAGTAAGTAGCACAGTAAACTTATCATTTAGCAATACTTTAACTGACAAATAGTCAGAGCGCGGCTCATAGGTGCACACAAAGAGTAAAACAAAGAAATGCCAAACCATACTTTGTTCAAAAACCACATATTAAATTTCAAACTAATAATACGCACATCAAACATTACCGATACACCATAGTTTAAAATATATCTTTGAAACCCAGCATTTACGATCAAGTATTCTATATATAGGTTTAGTTATATCATTAATCCCACTGCCTGGACATGTCCTACTACTGCCTTTTATTGGATTGTAATGATTACACAAACATCTAGTGAACTTCCCTCCACGATTGGTACATATTGGCAACCAACTGATCATGCCAGTTACTCCACTCAAAAGAGCTCTCAATTATCTCAATATGACCAACATTTATTTGTTCATCAACCCCTTCTATCCCCCCTAATACAGTATCCTCTAAAGGGTCACCAAGCATCTATGTGCAAATGTAATTGTGTAGCAGTGCACACGCCAATATTATCATAATTTGTATCTTGATTGGATAGTAAATGGTGCTCCTTAGCACAGCCCATTACCCTTTCAAGAGTCCAAAAGCCCTCTCAATCACATTGTGTGCCCTAACATGTTTCATATTGAAATACGCGCGAGGGTATTGTGTTGCTAATGCTCTATTATTCCAATCGTCAAAGTAGCATCTGACCCCACGATATGGGGTTAAAAATCTTCACAATTGATGATTTGGTGTAGCCGGCATCGCATAGGTAGTAATTTCCTACAAATGCATGACTCAGGTTAGATAATATTGAAGTGTAAGAAACAATAATATACAAGTAGTTGGCACTTTTAATCACACGGCATATAATTTCAACTTACTAACAGGGACTTTTAGTCCATTAGGTTTGTTAACAGCCGCGTGTAACGCCCTACTATCTGCAACGGAGCCATCCCATCCAACAAATATATAAATGAAATTCATTTCGCAATTGCATACACCAAGGACATTCACAGTTATATCACCATTCCTAAACTTGTACTTTACTTGTTCACTTGCTGGTACACACTAGGACATAGGTCCCATCGAGGGCGCCAAGAAAACCCTACACGATATAAATGAAAAGTTAAATAAACTCACTGTAAATTAATATGGAAGAGTGAATTTAATCATTCGTGGATTTAAACATACCTTAAAGCATCTCCATATTTCACTAGTACAATCATCATTGGCGGGTTGAGGATCGATAATGTAACACCCCAAATTTTGAAATACTAAATAAAATAAAGTAGGAAAGTGATAAATTTGGCTAGGCTAATTTTGGACTAGATTTAATTACGACATGGAATTAAAAATCTTTGATCGAGAGGTTGAATCGTAAATAAAAGAAGGACTTGATTGACTAAGATTATAAAATTTAGGGGGTCAATGTGGGAGAATTAAAAGTCTAAGGACTTTAAAATAATTAAATTTGGACTTGAAAATCTAGAGATAGGAATTTTTTGGGTCAATATGTAAGAATTAAAAGCGATTGGCCTTAATTGAAACTTAGGGGTCAAAAGGAAGGCAGTTCAAAGCTTTAGGGACCTAATTAAGGTCGGTCAATAGTTTTGGGGGTCAAATTGAAGGAGTTAGAAAATATTTTCTATATATAGGATTAAGGATGAAACTTTTTCAAATTCTCCAAAGCAACCCCTACTCCTTCTAAACTCGATTCTCCCTCATTTCTTCACAAAACTAGAAACTAAAGCTACCTTTAGATTCCTCTCAGCTTAGGAAATACAACGGTACCAAAAACTTCCCCAAACAATCGGTGAATCACCAAAACTTTCAATCGCAAAAGAGCTCAACGTCGGTGGTGGCGGGTTTAACATTTCCAGCGACGAAAATTGGAAATTAACTGGTAGGTTTTGATGGGCTTGGTGAAAGGAATGTTTTGGTACCCTCTAATTGGATTTTCAACGGGTAACGGCGGAGTAATTGAAGCGAAATAGCGGCGGCGGCGCTAGGGCTTTGACATCAGTTTTATCACAATTCTTTTACAAGGAGGCGACGAACGGCGAAATTGGCTTGGGGCTATCAACGGCTCAGTGAAATGCACCAACTGATGGTGGTGGTGTGTACACAGACGGCGGCACGTGGTGGTCAGGCGGCGACGCATGGCGGCGGCTCCAAGGCAGCAAGTTCAGTTTTGACCCCCGGACTCATCAAGGCTATTCCCGACTTGAAATTAGATCTCGATTCGATTCGATTTTGGAAATTTTCATATCGAATATTAATTCGATCGTTTTTTAAAATTTTGATTAAATGTTCATTAAATCGAAAGTATTGAATTGTAATTTGACTCAAGCTAACGACGTAATGTTGTAAGTATTAACTAAAAGATTAATTACCTGAACTAAGTTTAATAAGTTAAGAAAAATTGATTTAAGTCTATGTTCTTGGGTTTGATAATATGACCTGTTATTCTATGAGGAAGGATTTGAGTTAAATTACAAAGTTAAGTTATATAAATGTTAGAACGAGAATGAATTATCCAACTTGGATCAAGTCGACCCATAGAACCTAATTGGTTCCGGGACCCTCATCGCGTACTGAAAATAAGTAAAGTGGTGAATAAAGCTTGTTGGGGGTAGGTTAAGGATTTAGTTGGCTCGAGTACGTAAAGTTATTGATGTGGTTAAAACAATAAGACAATAAAGAAAGATTAAAGGGGCTCGAGTAAGTAAAATCTCGTAATGCTGAAGTATCTTATAATTGGAGGATTAAGGCCACGTAACATAAGATATAATTGAACTCAAGTGTCAGAATAATCTTAATTTTGATAAAGATATTAACTATATTTATAGTTGGGATTCAGAAAGGTTGACAAAATGATAACTTGGGTTGTCTTATGACAGTGCTCGGTCTGACTAAGAAACCAAAACCTGAGTGACTATACGATTAAGACTTCCTCTGCATTTTTCAAGTGAGTTTATACTCAACAGTATGAGATCCTTTGCTGGGCAAAGAACATCCGTTTCCTTTCAACCTATGTGTTAGAAATAGTAGTCCACATCGCCCTCCTATATTAAGCACTTCTATGAATTTAGATTGATATCGCTTTATCTGAAATTGGCGATGTGTTGAGAAAGCTGAAAATGATTTCAAAATATCGTCATGCCATTTAGAAAACCAGTATGTTGCTGAAATTATTTATGTGTTCCTTAACATGGCGACTCGATATATAATTTACAATGTAGCTGGACACCATATATGATATGGATGAATATAACTGATATAAGTAATACCCTTGGGGTGGGCCCTGGGATTAGCTTGGGACGGACCAAGCGGAACAGATCGACGGTGACCGATCTCCTGCTGATACCCTACTTATTACATCTGGCTCCGTAGTCCGCTGGAGGTAGTTGGCCATAGGGGGATAAGGCATGTAGCTAGCCATGCCTACTGGTTATAGTATATTATCCGAGCCGATCACTTGGAATAGAGGAATAAGGATTTTCATGTTTTTGAAAGTGGAGTGATAAGGTAGGAGAACTGCCAACAACTTAACAGTGAAAATGTTTTGTTAAATTATATTCAGTTACTCGGTATGCCTAACACTTATACTTTGAATCTCAAATATTTAACTAGAATCCAGTGGATATTCAAATGGCATGTCGACCCCCTCTCTAATCGTAGTTGAGATTTAAACCTCTATGAAAGATAGTGAATTTTATGAAGTCTCATCACTGGTATAGGACGGTAGTGCGATGGATCCCCTCAAAACTTTGACTAAAACCTTCTCTCACAACTTCTGAAAATATTCATGCTTTTATTTGTTTCTTATGTAATAATTGTGAAATTGTCACTTTGTTGCTATTGCTAAACTATCTCACTAAGTCATTCGGACTTATGTTGGTCTATCATTGCTCTCCGTTCTTTACCCCAGATAAAATCGAGTGACGAAGACAGACTAGCCCACAGGAACTATAAGGTAATGAGGGTGATAGAAGTGCTAAGTGTGATTCGAGATATTTCGATTCAGAATTGAATATCCGATGAATGTTGTTGTAAATTAATTATTTTGGAATTTTGGAAACTGTATTTTTTGTTATAAAGAAGACATGTGGTACTGTTTGAGTAGCATCTCGGCCGAAAGCAGGTGCTTCCTGGTCAGGGCGTTGCAGACAAAGAGCAATGGGCTAATCTTTATAACTGCCTTCATATATTGTTTGAAATCCTTGCCAACTGTGTGAATGGATCTTTTAAAATCATGTTTCACGATCATATTTTTCTTATGATGTGCTTGTATGGATAAAAAAGTGGCCATTTTTTTGGAATTGATACAAACTTTTCGTGTCGAAGGCCCCCTACATGCTCAAGCAAATAATAAAGCCTCCAGAATGCATTTCTATCCATACACAAGTTATCCAAGCACACTTGATCATTTATTTCCACAATCTCTCTCAAGTGTTTTAGCTGATCTGGTATCTTACAGATCACGCTCCACCTCCTAGGCATACCCTTCATACTCCTATAATGTATAACATAAACATGATAAAGCAAAAGGATGCAAACAATCCTTCATAGTAAAAATATATAAATCCATATAAAAATACGAATTTTGGTATTCAAATCCATGTCAATACCCTACAACAAATCTAAAAGGAAACAGAGCACAGATGGTTAATAGTATGCTTGTCTTAAATTAGATACTAATACAAGACCAACCTTAATTCAGAATATATGCACTATCACAAAAATATATGTACACACAGACACACTTTAATAACTGGCCATCACATAGAAAAATGGATTAATTATGCCAGATTGTTTAAGACATAACCATAGTTCAACAACAAAGCATTATAGAAAAATAGCGGCACAACATACTTGGGGTTTAAACTTCTCTTTACGAGTATAGAAATAATTTGACAAAAAGGTAAAACTAGTCAGGATACTCTCCACGAACCAACCAATTTGAAAAATATATGATTCCTGATGCTAAAATACCACAAATCCAAAAAGCGTGCACAAATCACAAGTCAAATAACAATTTATATTACGTAACATTAATTGTATAATATCAACTTAATTAAATTTTATACCTTAGTACCATAGTCTACTGTACTTGCCATATTTTTATATTATCATAAAACCAGAAACTTGGGCATGTAATGATCCACACAGTTTGCAAGTAAATATCATTAATCCAATGCTTATTTTGTTACATATCAAATATGGCGGTCAACTAATTTTGCTTATGGTGCATCCAAATACAAATGCATTCCAAGTCATCACATTCTCTGCAATTACCTTAAACTATGAAAATCACTTCTATCTTCCTAAATATGTGAGCTAAGAATGCAGTCCACTCTAAAATTGCATAGATTAATTTAACAGTATTTTCTGGAGAGAATATAGCTTATCAGTTCACTCAAAGTGGCACAAACTAGAAAACCATCCAAAATTGTTACATACTGGGTATACCCTGTCAACATTACAGCTGCAACAAGGTAAAACCAATACCGAAACAAAGCCCCAACTAACAGTAAACAGAAGATGATGCAAGAACACCAAAGAGCCTTAGGAAGAATTACCTGTACCTTAAATTTTGATTAATGTCACAAGCTCCATTACTCTGTCAACCAAATGCAAAGAGAATATCACACCACAACATGGCACAACAAGAGAACAATCTATTATTGAATGCATGATATCGGAGGTCATAGAATTTAAAGGAAAAGGAAACAAGAGTACGACAAATGTTAAAAATTGTAAAAAATATGTAGCAGGGTCACGGCCCCAAGATAAAATTTAACTATCCACCACTATCATGCCAACTAGTTCAAAGTGGTGAGTTATCGTATCTCGTATAATACCTACACTAAGGGTCCTTTGTATTTTAGTTTTTGGAGAGAACGACGATGCATGTCGTGTGGTATTGGGGTTGTGGAAGTGAAAAATCGATGACATGAGGACAAATTTGTAAAATTCCCTAGTTAGTAGAGGACACATTCGAAATTTCCTCTCAACATTTGATTGAATCTCTGCCCGCAATTATTGAATCGCGGCCCAGGCCATGCTACTAAACTAGCGACCACTAGCGTGAACAATTCTATGCCATAGATTGTTTGCGAGCCGGCTTGTATCCTTGATAGTGCATATCAAATATGATATTGAATGAGATTCGGAGTGGGCCGAGGTCACGTACCCTCAAGGCCACTGTGGGTACCCGAGGGCATGGGTATCATTTTTTGATACCCGAATCCCAACCTCCATTTGATAGGGGGGACCCAAAAACCCCTCACTAAATTTTGTATATATTTGTAATAGATAAAAAATAAAATTTTCTTAAGTTATTATTTATTTTCATTGTGAACCAATTAATAGCACTACATTTCATTGTTCACAAGTTCTAAATCTCACCTATTATGTAATTTTAAAACTTAAATATAAACATTAATTTCTAATATATGATATACATCATATATTGACAATAATATTTTGTCAATATCATCATCATCCTCTATTCATTACAAATTTACATTTCAGCTTCAGACTTCATAACATCACAATAATATTTCATCACAAGTCACAACTTACAAAAGCACTAAATCCAAACATTTGAAAAAATTCCAAAATAAAACCAACAAAGTTTTCAATTAATTCATTGAGTGTTGGGTTGGGCTACTAAAGGTAAAGACTTAGGCTTTAATTTATTTTCCAAAACTAATAGGCTAAAGCTAATATCTAATAAGAGCCTAATATAATGGGCTGCAATAAGTAGAGTCCCAGAAAAATTGTGTTTATATGTATAATTAGTTTTTTTTTTTTAATAAAATGGGGGTACCCGATCAAGTATCGGGTACCCTAAGCTATTACCCTATACCCCACCTGAAATTTTTTTCAGGAACCCTATAAATACCCTATTCAGTTGGGGGACTAAAAATACCCGACCCGATCGGAAGGGTTGGGTCGGGTACCCCAATACTCGAATCTGATTCCCATCCCTAAATGAGGTTAGCATCTACTGTGGGGGTTAATAACTGAAATCAAACGAGGCCACAGAATTATATGTCTATTTTTTTATGTTTATGTAATTTTTTTACCATCATATATTGATGATAGAATAAGCTATTCTTCCTCCTAGCGTTAGCAACTCTAAACTCATAGGGAGTAAATCGAGATATAATATTATACTTATTCAGTAAATAAATTTGTTGTACATTTCTATGTAAGAAATTTGCAAACACGAGTTAAATTAATATGCAAGTGACAATAATACATTCATAATATGAATGTTGTAGCTAAAGTTTAATAAAAAACCTAAATATGAAAAATATTCAAGAAAAAGACGTAAATAAATAAAAAGTTTCTCCTATTTATATACCAATACTATTTAATAAAATAAAACAACTCATTGGTAAAGGTTTTCTCTCCAACCATATCAAGACCATCAGAAGAAAGAAGTTTTTTTCTCTTTCTCTCTCACCTGCTTTTCTTGTGAAACTCATTGAGAATATCATATAAGGGCATAATTGCTACTACCCTGTAAAATGATAAGATAAATTTATCTGGTAAAAATACATTGATATCACACATTTTAAACAAAAATGTTAGAAAGATCAACATACCTGGGCATTCTCCCATGGAAACAATGATAATTGGAGTCTCTATTTCAACCCTTACAATAAGAAGACTTTTCACCTACATAACAAGAAGCAAGAGATAATTTGGAAGAAAAAATCGAATAGATACCAATACAAGCTAATTTTGATACATATTTTCTTAAGTTCATACTTTTTCTTTCCAAAATTTGCCAAAATAAGACTTTTATATTAATAATGCAAAAGAGAATGCGTTAGTGATCATGGAGTTTTCAATAGTATGTGAACTTTTTTGGTCCAATATTATAGATACTATTTATTATAAATATTAATGTCTAATGGATTTTTTCATAATTGTAATTAAATTTTCTATTAAAATGCTTAATTATTTGGTAATCAAAATTAAGTGGAGTATAATTTTCTAGCTAACACATAATTCACAAAGGGTTTCCTCAAAGTATGCTACTTAAGCAGCCAAAAGAAATAAAAATTGAAGAATTTCTATTTCTGTTTGCAAATTCTTCTAAGATGAATGAAAGTATTGATTTTGACTGGCATTAACTTTGATTGAAAATGTCTATACTTACTCACCTTTTGTGTTTTAGAGAAACATATTTTAGAATTGAGGAAAATTCTCCTACTACACAAGATGTGTTATATATTTTTATATTATTTGTAAAGTAATAGAGTTTTAAAACAATTAGTTTGATATTAAAAAATTATAGTATCAGATGAAAAAGTTAAATATTTTATTTATTTCATATTATAAAAAATTTAATGCATACTAAACTTGCTAGTTTACCCTACTGTCATTTTTAGGAAACTGTTCTAGGGTATTTTATTTAAAATCTACCAAAAGCTACTTTCAACTTGTGCTTTAGTCACCGTGAGTAATTTTATAGTTTTAACTCCTTAGTTAAAGTTAATTTTTAGAATTCACTCCCAACTAATTTGATTTGACAAAAATACCCCCCACCCCCATTAGTCATATTATTTGCTTTTTTTCTTAGTTCACACACACTCTCTCTTTTCCTTATACGCAAACCAAAAGATGTGGTTTATAAGTCAAGACACTATAAGTTGGTTAGTTATTTGCTAAAATTAATACAATAAAGCATATTTCTCAAATTAATATGAGAATTTTTTTAACTAATTGATTAGTTTTAGACTATTGAGTTGAAGTTATCTTTTCAAATAATTATTATAGTAGTAATGATTTCGTAAGTAATTTTTTTCCAAAAATATATTTGTGGAGACAATTTAAACTGGAAATGTCATTTTTTTTTAAATCACTCCATTAATTCATTTTAACATTGCATCTTTTACTTGATTGAAATAGAATTTTAGATAGAATTTTAAAGAATATATAAGTAATGTGCGTCTTTATATCTTGTTATGATGTCATATAATTGCTTTAGAAAGTACTCCTAAAAAATTATGTAACATCAAATCTAGAAGATTTGAAATAATAATAATAATAACAATAGTACTACTACTAATAATAAATTAGGACATAGAGACCATAAGTTATGGTGAAAAGTGTCTAGAGATGGTGATATACTAACTAAAAAGCCCTCAATATCATTCTTATATATTATCTCATTCTTATGTTCATTGAGAAAATGGGCATACATTTAGTCGTACTAAAGCAATAAATGATGACATTAAATATTTATCAATTAGGACCTAAAAATTCATAATCTATATAGCAAATTTCAAGTAAAATTCATCACAAGTGTAATGCTTAGTAACACAAAAGATGAGAAAACATTCTCACATCAAAGTTGTACCTTTTGTTGCAAGAGCAATGTAACAAATTCATAATAAAGAGAGCATAGAATTCCAATTTAGTTACTAATGGCAATCTCTAGCACTCTTAGGTACATAAGCATTCTCTTTTCTCAATATCTATGACAGGCTTGCACAATTTCTAGTCCATATAGTATAATGCATATGAACATCAATTTGGCTACAAAACTTTTCTAAATGTGTCATTAAAGCAAGTCTTGTCTTTGCTTCTTCTATTATTCCTCCACACCATAGTAGATAAAAGAAGAACGAAGACAAGGAAAAATAGAACCAGGTCCTAAACAAAAAACCCAAATGTAAGGAAACTGTTACATTCCAATTATGTGATGACAAACTAAGTTCATAAAGTGTATTAAGTAGAAGAGAAGCAAACAACATTCTCTGCACAAGAAAAATGGAAAAACATGACTACATTTCATGAATCTCTGACAATGTAATAGTGGAAGTTTAAATGCACAACTAGTGGAAGTTCAAATGCATGGTGTTAAAGCAATCCTACTAATGCAATTTGGCAAAAATACCATAACAAGGCTACCCATTTGGATCTCAAAACCACTCAATTTGGCATGCATGGTTATTTTGAAATCAACACTTCATTGAGAATCCTCAGGTTAATAAAAATTCTGTCAAGCTAAAGTTATATTTTTATCATGTTAGTATAAACAAAAAGAATGACTTTTAAGAAAATTCTTTGTGATTGTATATTGCTAAAAATAGTTATTCTAAATTTATTTTAGTCATATTTCATCCAATATAGAAAGGCAGCAACTTCGTATAAGAAAATTGGAGATATAGAAAGGACCAAGAAAAATAAAGGACTTTAACTGGAATGTCGAGAGTAGTGGCTATTTGGGAACTTCAAATGATTTTAGCTTACAACCCAACTGTATCTTTTCAACACCTTTAGATGACCTTATCCAAACTTCTGTTGTGGAAAGAAAATTTCTAGACAAGAAAATCTTACAAAAAATAACCATGGACCATGGTGCTTGCCGAGGGACTCTTGATTTATTACCCATGGGGCATTAGGAATAACCTCATCAATCCACCTATCAAAGAAAGAATCTAAATATTATATTACTCTATCATCCCACAAAATGAACAAGGAAAGAAGTAAGAGATCAAAAATAAGAATCATATATCATCAAATTAAGAACAATAACCATTTCCTAATCTAATCATTAACTTTCGGCAATGCATGTACAACCTATGACTGGAGGCATGCAGAATGGAAACAATTACAAAAATATCATAGTCAGATATGTGACCACACAAAAAACTTAATCCAAGTCAACATCCTTCCATAATAGCCATGTATAGAAATGTACCACCATTTCTTGTGTGTAATCATCGACCACCTAATAGTAGGTAAGCTGCATTAAGTATGATAAAATAACACAAGAAAAAATGATGTAAGGGGAAGAACACTTGCAATGTCGAAAGGGTTCATAACGCTATGATTCATTGATAATAGTCTTCCCCTTCATCTAATGTGTAATATCATCATTGTATCATCCAACCAACAAGTATGTATTGGGGAACTTGCATAGATACATATATAGGGTCATAGATAAGAGTATTTGCACTCAACTAATCATTGATTAACACGAAAAAGATAAAATATTCAAATACATTAAAGAAAATAGCAGCATATGCCTAAAGAGCAAATCAACCAAGAGAATAGCAACTCAAACAGATCAACACACAATTTATATCTTAAACATCAATTTCATGAACAATTATACCACATGGCAACTCAATTGACTAAAATGGAAGGGACAAAAAATGAATCATAATCTTTCAGACTCCTGTCTAATAATAGAAACAACACTACATGTATGTAAAATCATCCACATAGTTAACGAGTAAGAGTTACGAAATTCCGAATCAAACCTATAGAATTCAGAAAATATTCTTATTTCCAAAATAAATAGCAACACAAAACTACTGGTAATGGAACTAGAAAAATAAAACTGAGACATGATCCCTAAGAATTCCTTTACAATAATAGTAACAACACCATAAATCCATAAGCTCAAAAACCTGTTAAACTAACAACGTCAAGTAATGTGGTGGCTTGGAC
Organism: Jacaranda mimosifolia; assembly: GCA_018894105.1. Lineage (NCBI taxonomy): Eukaryota > Viridiplantae > Streptophyta > Magnoliopsida > Lamiales > Bignoniaceae > Jacaranda > Jacaranda mimosifolia. Next base: position 24,465,168 of record CM032128.1, on the reverse strand, counting down.
ATGATTAATTTGTGGTGCTACACAGGATGGGTATGGCGAAGAAGCTCTGTAGATCTTTCTAAAAATGAGAGAAACATGTGTGAAGCCCAATTAGTTGACATTTATAGGGATACTTACTGCCTGTGTGGTAGCAGGGTTAGGGGATAAGGGGCGTGAATATTTTAGGATGCTAACATTGTGGACTAGGGCCAAAAAATCCAGCACTATGGTTGCATGATCGATTTGTTTGGTAAGTCATGAGTATTAGAAGGAGCATATTAGATCATTAACATGATGCCATTCGAACCCAATGTGGTTATCTAGCAATAGAAAAAGAAACACAATTAAAATTCTAAATTCAACATTAAAAAGATCATGAGCAAAGAATAGGAAGGCACAACTTCTTAGCGTGTTTGAGGGAGCCAATGTGGACAAAATGGAAGAGATCATAGTTCCCATCAGCACATATAAGAATATCGCAATACGAAGAGGAGTGAGAGTCATCGAAGGTGCTAACGATGCCGTTCTTGTTGCTTCCACCATTGTTAATGGTCATCTACTTCTGCTCTTCCCCTTCTCCAACGCTATTCTCCCCAATCACTAAGATCCTGAATTGATTAAGAGGAATGACAACATAATCAGGGAGAAAAAATCTGAAGGGCAAAGAATTCAGCGAATAAAGTGAAACTTTTTTACTCCTTTTTCTTATCTTTTCCTTTTGTTTTTCCCTTGAGAAGACAATGTAAAGTGTTAAAATCAAATTTGAGGATGAAAGAACACGCTTCTTCCACATAAAAAAACAACAGCAAAGCTTGTTTCTTTTGGTTTTTGTATGGACCCTGCAGTAGCCATAGAAAAGGACAATCAGTCTCACAACCAACCAAACAACATGTACAAGTACATAAAGCGAGATGAAGTCAAAAAAATGCCATTTTGGGACCTCTTCTAGGAAAAGGAAAAAAGGAAAAAGGTATGGCACGAGCCGTGGCACTGTTGCCATGCGCATCCCTGCCTATAATATATAGTAATAATTCTTTAATTGCATATGAATCTTAGATATTTTTCTATTGTAAATAAGTTTCATACACTTTCTATAAAGAAAATAATCTTTGAGAATAATCGAAGAGAATAATTTTAGAAGAAGAATTATGCAATGGTTTAAATTCTCAAAGGGCGAGAGACTTTGACATAAATAAATTTTTCTATACAAGAAAGAGTCTTATGTCAACAAGTAGTGTCATATGTCAAACTAAAACATTTTTAAATAGGGACATGTATTGGATTATGTGTCTAAAAACTCAATCTAATATGTAAAATCTTCCATTTATAGACATTTAACTAAATATCATTGAATCTCATATTCATAAAATTTTACAATTCACATCTTTCTTTAATACAAGGAATAAGATGTGTAATCAAATGAGAATAAGACCAAATAATGGTAATTGTAGTAAGTCATTATCAAATTAATATAATCCAAGAACTCAAAACTCACTATGTGCTCCAAATTATATGAAACGCTAAATCAAGCATTTTTAATCTCTAATAATAAATAGAACATGTTTGATTTTGTCCGCTATCTGTCTATACTTTTGACCATATTCAAACACTTTTTCATTTAGTTGATCGACCTATGAGTCTTACAACACATTGTATTATCAACTTAGTTCTTCATGCCAGTTAGGTTGATCTAGACAGCTTTCTAGTCATACTCTGATGTCATTGTCATTTGGTATATACTTAAGAAGCATCATCAAACTTACATCTCGCAGTACGATTTAAAGTCTCAAAAGATATTAGAAATAATAGGGATTTAAGCTGTGACAAAGTACACATTCATATAGTCACCTTCTTTAAAATGTCATCTCACACATGTAGTATAAAAACATACTATGATAAAGCTTGATGAAGCTTCCACTCAATTTGCCTCCCACACTTTTAACATCATATGAGCCTTAGTCTAGTCATTAGCCAAGCTACATCACCACATAATCAATCTCCAAAATGTCTTCAAGTAATTCCACATTTGTTCACAAATAAAATTTTATGAAGTTTACAAATACTTTATAATTAATCAAATATAATCTTTTCTTAACTTCAAGCTAAGTTGATTTTAATATATTCTAATCTTCTTTGCTACTCTAACAATGAAGGTGGTCATTTGCATATTCTTCAATGATATGTATATAATCTTTAAGTATGATCTTGCTTGCTATTAAAGCATCAGGTCAACTTCCCACGTAAGTGGATCAACACAAGTCTGCCGACATTTTACATCCCACTAGTACCAATGAGGACATGAGAGTATAAAAGACATCTCATTAATCAGATCATGTTTTCAAATGCCATAAAATCAAATTCACATAATCCTATACTACAAAAATGCCTTTGGAGCATAACTCTATGATGCTGCTTGAAATCGAGGTTATGGTTCTTTTCAAAAATCAATAAAGTTTGGAGTTCTTTTTCTCTAGAACGTAGACTAAAGAGTTTCAATTCTCAATTTTTTGCAAATAATTTTCCTATCCAGTTTGACTTTGGGAATTAATATTTATTTTGCTTTTGTTTGGTGGGCTTTGGCCATTAAGGTCTAAATGCCCTTCTTGATGGGCTTAAATTAGGCTCTCTAGCCTTTTTATTCATTTATTACTTAAAAGATTTGACCTTTTTAGTCTATTTACTTTTTTAATCCTTGAGGAGTTAATTCGTTATATCATCAAGCCTCTCTATTTTCAATTTCAAAAGTTATTTTCATGTTGAAAATAATATATATATATATGGCTGGATTTTAATTTTATCTTACCTTAATTTATTATAACTTGGTGATCAATTAATTAATTTTATTAATTGTGTTTTCTACAGGAATTTGAATTTACACAACTTTTGCCGAAGTTGGGATTGTTCAATTTTGAAGTTTGATATGTTTTTAGAAAGCATCTCATTCGCTACTTTACTTTCATCTAAGGACTTAGCCAAATCTTGCCCAGTTTGAGATAGGAGATAGAGAGGGCTTTATGAGAAGTTGTGAGATGAGTTCTTAAGGCAACTTCTCCTATACTTTGTCTTTTCCTTATTTCCTACTTTATCTCATTCTTGAATTTTTATCCTAAAATTTTTGGTACAAAATTAAGTCATGTCATGAGTTAAGACGGGGATATCAGGATAGGACCCAGTTTGAGTCACTCAATGTTGAGTTGGGATCTGCAAAAGTAGGGGTTGGCAACAATAGGAGTGTCACTACTAAGGGTGGCCAGTGTGATCACTATTAATTAGGGAGCTTAACACCTTGGAGGGGCGCATGCTGGGCAGTCCCACATGCGAGATGCCTGTCTTGGACACCTACTAGGTGCTTGGAGCTAGTACCCGTCGAGCGCCTGTTGGCAGCAAGCGAGCATAGGGTGTTATTGGTCTTAGTGCATCGTCAGACAATTATGGGCCATCTAAATTTGTCCAGGTTCATGGGGGTCGTCTTCCTCATGGTGTCACTGTATTTCTGAGTTTATGAGCCTTTTTTGGCCACATCATTGACGTAGTGTTAGTTTAAAAATTGAATCTCAAATGTAAGATGATCATCTCCTAGTTCTTAAATCATTTTCTATGTTAAATTCTAGTTATGATTCTAAAGTACAGGGTTTTTCTGACGAGGGATCCAAGAATGCTTATATCGTTAATAATAATTATGTTAAAGTCATAGAAATTTCTAGTTCACTTTTGCTGGAAGAGTTAGAAATTTTGAGATGTAAGATTTGTGTTTCTAATGAGTTTGAGTTTATTCTTTCTTCAACAAATAATAGTATGGTGCCACCTCTTATAGGGTACTTTACTATATTTAATAGTCATTTGAGAAGTAGGTTCCCCCTACTATTAGATTCTTTGTTGTTAGACGTAGTCAAGAGTTATGGGATGTGTTTGAGTCAATTTTTCCCCAACTTCTTTGCGTACTTTGCGGGATTTCAGCATGCTTAGCGGATTTAGGTCTTCTTATCTCTTTAGATAGTTTTTGTTCTATGTTTGGGTGGGAAAGGTGCCTATGGACTTTTCTTTCACGTCTTCCTCACACATAATATAGGTTTTTTAGTGGTTTGTCTTCCTAAAAAGGGCCTTGGAAAGATAGGTTTTTCTTTGTACTAGACGAGGGTTGGGGTGATCCTCATAGGTGGAGTAGTTCACCATTATTAATGCATTTGGGTAAGGTTCATCATGACCTTCACTGGAGTTTTGAGGAGGCCAATTTATTTGAGTCCCTCTTTAAGTGACTTCCATATTTTCGGTGGGTACTTAGTTTATTTTTTTCTTCATTGACTTATTTTGCATGTGTTTTTATTCCCATATTTTCACATTCTCCTTAGTGCTCATACTTGTTTTCACTTTCTTCATTTTTCAATAGGTAAAAAGATCAACTTAACAAGGACGTGCACTAGGAGAATAGATCAAGGTTCACACGAGAGTATACAGTGAAGCAACATTGCGGAGAGGCATCGCCAGTTGGGTGACGTTTGAGACTCCATCATTGGCAGTCGAGCAAAGTGCATATTCAGTTGTCTTCGGTGATGTATTATGTTGGTGCAAGTGAGGGTTCTAAGATAGTGATCTCTAGCCTAGCCAAGAAGCTCGGTGAGGACCACCTGTTGGAGGTACTTGTCCATAACCTTTTTATCTTTTTTATGCTAACGAGGGCAAATGACAGTCTTCTTATGGATTACAGGGGAGCTGTGGCATTGACTTTTACTGGAATGTGAATGAGATCGCTTTCAGCATTGATAGTTTGCAAAACGGAGTGAGCGAGTAAGATCAGGGGAAGTTAGAGATGTACTTTTCTTCCTAATTAACTGAGCTTGTCACTGAAGACTTTGCTTGAGTAAGTGTTCATTTCACCGCTTAGTTTATTTTGCATGTGCATTTTTCTCGTAACTATGTATAGTTATTTGGTCATCTATTTTGTGTTTCTTTATATGCTGGCTTAGAACTTTGTGGTGCAAATGTTTGATTGAGTAGAGGGGGAAACAACAATGATATCACAGCTCAAGGAAGAAGCCACTGGGTTATCTCAGTAGTATTCTAGAAAAAGGAAAAGTTCGTGAAATTGCTAAAGAAGCATGAGCAATTAAAGGCACATCATGCAAAAAAAGTGAAGAATGGGAGGAAGTTCTTAAAGTCATCTATTGGGAAGACAAGGGCTACTTGCAATGATGCATCAAAGAATTAAAGCATTCAAATGAGTTCTTTGAGGCTGTTGAGGCATAGACAATAGTGGTTTATGAGCAGGTCATCACCGCATGCCTAGTAAGATTAGGTGATATCCTAATAAGAACTTGGTGTTGCTTGACCCTAATATCCAAGTTAATCTTTCCACTGGAAGTCTGGCAGGGCTCTGGTCAGGAGGATCCTACCAATGCAGCTCTATAGGAGGAAATAAAGAATTAGAGCGAGTTTTTTGTTTAGCATTTTTTTTTCTTTTTGTTCAAGACTACTTAGCATTTTTTACTTTTACATAAATAATAGTTCAGCTTGTTCTTAATTTTGTTTTTCCTTCATGAGGCCAAGTGTCAACCAAACGTTCTTTCACATTCTTTGATGTTATTGAAATTTGCTCTCTTTATTCTGTTATGCTTATACATTTAGTCAATTGCATGACTTTCAAGTATTGGTGTGTTCTTGATGCTTGATTGTTGTGCAGTGGAGGTATGTGACCAAGGTGTTTAACTCTTCCTAATCAAACCTTATTACAAGCTCATCCTAGAGTTGTTCATTCCAATTATGCGATGTAACATATGAGCACAAATACAAACCTCGCTTGGGAGGTTTTACCACAATACTTTTTTCATTTGAATCAAATTTAATTACGAGCACTGCTGGTGAGATCATTACAAAAATCTTTAGTGTCACAACATTTCCTAGCTATGAACCTCATTTCAGATATCTTAACACTACCTCTTGATAAGTTGGCAACATACCTCTTGTGGGACCTGATAATAGGATTTTGTGGTGCAGCCATGTACCCCTTAGGGTATCCTATGGTAGGCTTACGTGTAGTGACTATGTACTCTTGAGGAGCTATATAATAGGTTTACACCAAGATAATTATGTTGAAGGTGTAGCTACATACCTCTTAGGAGGATTTACAATGAACTTACGTGCGGTGATATACTTATGTACCCTAGGGAGCCGTATATTGGATTTATATTAAGGTGGTTCAATTGAAGGTACGCCCATATACCTCTTAGGAAGATTTACATTAAGTTTACACGCGGCGACCACGTACGCCTAGGGGAACTTTATAGTGGGCTTATACCAAAATGATTTAGTTGAAGGCACGACTACGTACCTCCTAATAGGATTTACTATGGGCTCACTCGCGGCGACCATCTAAGGAGCCATATAGTAAGGTTTATGCCAAAATGATTCAGTCGAAGGTGTGGCCATGAACCTCTTACAAAGATTTACATGAGGCTTATGCTCTACGACCACGCACCCCCAAGATTTATATAATATGACTATTCCAAAATGATTCTAATTGAAGGTGCGACCACGTACTTCCTAAGAGGATTTATAGTAGGTTTACACACGGCGACCATTTACCTCCGATGGAGATGTGTAGTGAGTTTACACCAAGACGTACACGTATTGCCTTGGAGGCCTTATCGCGCAAGGCATTGCTTTGTACAAATTAAAAATTGAGCAAATAGTGAAGTAAAGAGGAATTCATCAAAACTATCAAGAAATAAACAAAAGGTGTCGTCCCCAGATGGATTGGCTTTATTTAATTCTAATTTATGCGACTTCTAACTGAATGAAAATAGTAATTCAAAACTTGAAAAGAATGACCATAACAATTATCATAACTTAACTAAGGAATAGGACAAAATAGGGGGCACCAATTGATGGTGTGCTTAACTGTTAAGTGTGGCTCCTAGTGCAAATATCACCACGACTTCAACATCAACCATCATGGACCACGCCTTTACCTTTGTCTTCATCTTATTATCTTGTACTTTCTTCTTTTGATCAGTACCAATAGCAGCAACCTGTATGTTCTTCAAAATTTTAGCATACCAAACCTAAGCGGCGCATTGATATCCCACAACTTCACTCATTATATTTGGTGTGAAAACTTTAGCTTCATGTGATATATTGACACCATTGGCTTGAATAAGTTTAGGGTAGGCCTCCCTAAGGTGGTGTTGAATGCTGAAGGGTCTTAGCCATAAAGAAATTCATTATCTTCACAACTTGTCGAGGGTGAATGCTTAAAGAGAGGTAAAGAAACTTCCCCTAATGCTTCCACTGCTTTACCAATAAAACCCATCAAATGAGTGTTGATTTTCTATAGCTGAACATTGTCTACTCCAAGTTAAAGGAATGCATCATGAAAGAATATGTCACCGAGCTACTACTGTCCACTAGTATTTCTTTCACGTAGAAGTTGGCAAGAAAGGCAGAGATCATTAAAGGATTGTTGTGCTCTCCTTTTTTGGGCTCTACATCCTCTTCTCTAAAGTGATGTTGGTTGTGGGGCATTCGAGGAGTATCCTCCAATTGGCTCTCCTACGATTATTAAGATAACATTGGTTGTATGCAGGTTCTCTCAATCACGCTATTGTTACGTCCTTGGGCTATGGATGATCATCAAGTTATCGTCGGTGGTCCCCATTTTCTCCAGTTCTTGAATCCCTTTTAGGACTGCTCTACCTCTATTCCACATACACCTTGAGGTATCTACTCTGGATTAGCCTCTCAATTTCATCCTTCAACAATGGTATGTCCACAGTCGTGGTGGAAGCGGCACCACTTGTCAAACTTCTACTTATTTAGGTTATCTCTTATCTTCTAAGGAGGGTGCTAAATGAGGTCTTATTGCAACACCACAACTAAAATCTCTATTCTGGAGGTTGTAAGTAGAGTATAGGCAGAGAAAATATGGAATGGATTGCCTACAGTCTCCTGGCTTCTTATGATTGTTGTTACTCCCTTTTTTCTGTGTCATGCATTTGTAGACATCCGAAGGAGTCGTAGCTTCCTCAATCCTGATGTATTTCTTAATAGGTGCCCCATCGTGGGACCCCAAGATGCGCTTACCTAGCTCCATCTATGCCAGCCACCCTTAAGGTAGCTGACGACTTCTTGATGGTGCACTCTCAATATTGACCCATTTATCTCTTCTACGAAGTTTAATTCAACCTCAATCATAATTTGACTTGGGGTGGAGATGGCTAGTGATTCCTTGACAATGGTGCTCCCGACGCCACCTTCTCTTTCTATGTCTTCCATGAAGTTCGATCCGACCTCAATCATAATTTGACTAGGGGCCTATCTCCCAACATACCACTCCTTACAATCACACACTTGAAATTTGTCTAAATCTTTAGACGAAGCAAGTTGACTAGCATGATGCCTCCTCTACCATCCAAAGAAGCCTACTGAACATCTCCTATATATGAATTGAGTAAATATAGATCCACACTTAACTTAATTAATGAAAAATAATTTAATAACATTATTTTAATGAATTAAGATAAGGTAAAAACTAAAATTGAACCTTATATTATATTTTCAACATGAAAACCAGCTTTTCAAATTAAAAATAAAGGGGCTTGATGATATGATCAATTAAACCCACAAGGGCAAAAAGGTAAAGGACTAAAAAAGACCCGATGAATCGCAAAGAATAAATAAGTAAAAAAAGAAGCCAAAAAGCCTAAATTATTTAAGCCTTCAAGGAGGGCATTAAGAAAAAGTCTATAATACTAGTCCCCCAAAGAGAAATACAGCACAAGAAATTATTCACATGAATTCACAAACTCTCAAGAATTTTTGAGAGTTAAGAACTCTCTGCAATATGTTTTAGAGAAAAACAACCTCAAACCTTTCTGATTACCGAAAAGAACTCTGAATACATTTCCGTACAACATCATTTAATTATATGTTCATTTATTAATCTTTCTTCATATATGTTAATTGTATTATAAAACTAACTATAAGTTGTATTTATTTCGTAACAAAATTGATAATTTTGAGTGAAACTATATAATTGTTGTATCAATAAGTATATAATAAAGTTGTAGTCATCAATCTTTTAGTTTTTATTTTTCAAAAATTAATAGACATAGTATTGTTCACAAGACTTTAGAGATAGATCCCTTGATGAAAATTTGTATTTTGAAGGAATACTTAATAATTAAACTAATTAATATGTTCAAAGTATAAGATGTTTACTTCAAATTAAAATTTTATTAGTAATTCAAAAATGCAATATTTTTACAAAATAAAAATAACAATAAATTTGTTGTTATGAATTTAAAGTTAATTTTATATATTCATTAAATTTACTTAGATTTTTCAATTTTGCCCGTTTGATCTTGTTCAAGATTCAACATATTTTAAATTTAAAATCTAATAAAATTCATTTAAGCTCAATTTACTTGGGACCATTTCTTAAAATTTAATGGTTCAATTCCAACTCGCAATCATTTGAATTGGATTGTAACTCATTTTGCCATTTTTAGTTCAGGACCTATCCTAGGAAGTTATAATAACAAATATACTATTAGAAAATTAATTTATTCCATGCATACTTGTGCTTTGTGTAAACATATAATTGAAAAATATAAACATATAAAATTATGTAAAACATATAAAGTTATCTATTGAGTAAAGAAAATGAATAGAAAACCTACTTGAATGCAAGACAAAAACTATATTAGTAGAGGCCTGTTGCTCCGACAGTTTCCTTAAAGTTATATTGCTCCTCACACAGTGCTAGAAGGCTTCTGGCAATTAACCTCCGAAGATATAACGGCTCTTCTTCAGTCTAAGGTGGCACTCCAATAGAACGGAACTAATGAACTTTACTAACTTAGAACTCTTCTTTCATGGAAAGTGTATGAGTGTGCAGTATAGCGAGACGGAATGCTAGCATGTATGCTTTTTTTTTCAGTGGTTTTGGTTGGTTCTAGGCACTCCTATTTATAGGTTGTATCATGACTCTGTGCAATGTTGCAACTACAGACGAAGAGACAAAATATAAATTAAAAGACATGATTCATGTCTAATCAGTTTCAAGAGACACCATTGGCACTTGTTGACAAAGGAGACATATTTCTTGAATTTTCTGGAAGAGTTTAAAATAAATAAGAAGAGATATGGCTATTAGAATAAATTTTGGAGAGTCGTGTTTACCCAAGATATATATATATATATACGTGCCCGTTTCACTAATTAAATATATTTGTCTATATTATGTGTATCTTTTAATTATTTAGTTTTTTAAATAATAACTTAATTCTATATTGATCAAAATTTATTTTTAAATGTGTAGATTATATAATATTTTTTATCTTAAAAAGTTTAAAATTATTTTTTAAATAATTAAATAAAGAAAAAAGCAGCTGGATCCACATACATATCACAACACCAGTACCATGGAATGCAATTAGGACCATGGCTGAGCAGGCAACAGGTCATATCTTGTTTAAATTTTACACCAAATTGATAAATTTATTGAATCTTTGGAACATTCTCACCATGGATTTAAGAAGCATAGTTCATTCATTGCATTGCGAATATAAATTAGGTGGAAGTTCTTGTGAATCTTGACAGTAAGACATTCAATAGATTTTGACAGTAAGACACTCAATAATTCTTCTCAAGAAATTAGATTTGGAGTGATTGCCACATCAATACAATAATATTATTGATCCCTTGACCTGTGAGATTGAATAGGGATTGTGTATACAGTTGAGTACAAAAGGCACAAAACCAAACAATGCAAAATAAGTATATTTATGGTTAAGTTTTTCGTTGCAGATGCCCATTAGCAACGAATGTGTTATTCTTGTAGATTTCATATGAGAAAATGCCACTTGAAAATATAGTACCTTCATGTTCCTGGGAATAAAAAATAGAATTTCAGAACAAAAATGCGAACAAAATCAAAGTCGAATGCCTTAGAGGTGAAAATTTTACTATGTTTACATGCAAGCAATATTTCTAGGTCTTAAAAGAATGAAAAAGAAAAAAGAAAAAAGTACCCAAACACGAAATGGTCTGCTTTTTTTTTTTCTTTCTAATTTTATTTTCTCTTTCTTGTTTAGAAAAGAAAAGAACAACTATCAAATGAAATCCAGATTTGGTTAAGAAAATAAGGTGAGATTTGTTTTTGAATGGGGATAGACAATGGACAATAATATGAATGGCTTTACAGAGAGCATTACAATGTAAGTGGCTTTCAAGAAATTATTGACTCTCTCTCTCTCATACCTCTATGAATTGGCTCCTATTTAGCCAATTATATAAATTTAGACCATGGGCATTGAACACAAATTGAATAGTAGATGATTCACCATTGAAGCTTTACACAGTTGAAGTGAATATACATACCATAGTTCTGACGCACCATAGTGAACCTACGAATGGCTTTAATAAGGGCACCAAATTTCATAGACTTCAATGGTCCTATGTGTCTGCAACCAAACGTATATTGAAAATGCTCTACAAAAACAAATGAGATAGTAAATCCATTAGTCAAGTATAAGTTGCCAATAAGTAAAATAAAATCTACATTGATAAGATGTTTTCTTTGGATGCATCAAGAGGGACTAAAATATATAAAATTGTCTACTTGCTAGAGTTAATTGCCCCTAATAACATTCTCAAAATAGTAGCAAAAATTCTTATAATACCAACACTTATACAATTTCAATATAATGAATTCTCCAAGCTGGGAATCCTAGGTGGCATCTTACAGGCCTGTAAATCAACATGAGATCAAGTTCTGAACCCCCACACCCTAATTCAACCAAAATGGTGAATATAATAGTAAACCCAGAGGATAATTTATCCATATGTACGTACTTTTAAATAAAAGGATTAGGGAACGCTTGAGACATCAAACCTATTGCTCCAAGAGCTTCTACCATGTCAGACTCTATCAACGTTGGCTTTTTTGTATCAGCAATCAAATAGCAATTCTTTAAAAGAAAATTGGCTGCTTTTGCAACTGCATGTTTCCCATTAGAAAAAGAAATGACTTCCAAATTCATGTGTTTCTGCTCAAGGAATAGGTCATTACTTTCCTATACAAAGATGGTTAACATTTTGGATTAGAGGCCACCCGTAACAGCATTTTTGGAGATGTACATGTGTATAAATGTCATCTAACATTTTTTTTGCTTTCCTAATATGCAAGTGCAAAAGGCACAAATACATCATGTAGAGATTCAAAAATATATCACAATTGACAGGAAAAACATAATTGCCAGTCTTAGGAAAATGACAACTTCTAAATGTTAAAAAAAACTTCCACTAACGAGCAAGGACTTGGAATTTTTCATATACAATCAATTATAGTAAGACATAATATGATCATATTTCATTCATGAAAAAATCGTAGTTGGTGATTAATATACAACTTCTTAAGCATGAAATATTCAATAAAGTGATGGGTGTCAATAAAACATAGAAGGTAGAAAATGTAAAACTAGAGGCAGTACCTTAAACATTGTGCCTGCGATGCACTAGAAGATTTGCCTATGAGACTGCTAATGAGGTGGCTGCCTATTTACCTTCAGATTTTGGTGACGGTTTACAAGTCGGAACTGTATATTAAGAAGATGCTTAGTTTAAAGAGGAACAAAATAATTCTAGCCAATATCTCAAGCAAAGTAAATTTTGCTCAGTATCTCACTTCCACATCACTCCCTATTAGATGACCCAAAGTCATTATCAATTCAAACAATGCTAAAGTTCAAAGTTTTGCACCTAATGATAATTAACTTCACAGATCAAATATCAATAACCAGGCAAATACTTAAAAGGATTAGAAATAACAATCAACATAAAAAAGAAATCAAAATTGGAATTCCACATATTACAGTGTTCTCATTAATCCATACACTCCAAAATCAACTAAAACAGCTGGAAAATCAAAGATACTTCTAGGGAAAAAAAATTCTCACATTATTATCCGTACTTAATATAATATTTGCAAATCATGTAATCTTCACATCATGGGCACCAATCCACCCAACTTAATATCACTTCAAAACTAACAAAAATCAAATTTCTACACCTACATATATCTTTCCACATTCAAAACCAAAATCATTACAAACCAATACTAACAAAAAAAAAAAAAAGCACAAAAACAAAAAGCAAGCAGTAAGAATCCCTCAAAGATCCCACTTGTCGTATCACTTTCCATCACCACAAAACTTAATATCATATTAAGACTGGCCAAGATCAAACTTTTGCACAAAACCATAATTCAAATCATCAAAAAATATAAAATAAAAAAAATAGCAATATCAGTGAAAGACCCTGATAATAGTACAAAACCTTGTGAAAAGTGAGGTTGGGACCATGTTTCACCAATGAGTTCTTTGACGAGGATGGTTCAAAAAATGTTAACTCTGTATCATTGAGAATCAAGCCTATGTAGAAACTCTTCCTATAACCAAGGAAAAATTGGCAGACAAAGTTATAGTTCTCAAGAATAAAGAATCTTCAAGTGAAACTAAATGTCCAAAATGTATAAACAAATAAATAAACATTAACTTGGTAATAACCAAGGAAAAATTGGCAGATAAAGTTATAGTTCTCAAGAACAAAGAACACTTCAAGTGAAAGTAAATTCCGAAAATGTAAAAACAAATAAATAAATGTTAACTTAGTAAGATGCTAATAGTATGTATGCCATTTCACTATTTCAGTGAATTGCTTCAATATGACAATTGACAACATCCTAGACTTACTTTAGTGGTTGCCTAGATGATAAAAGAAGTTGAGTAGTCTATTTCTCAATGCAGTTTTGTAGGTATATTTAAGGTATGAAAGTCAGCTTTCCTTTAATATTATATAACTTGCTTTCTTTGGTAGAAACTTCAGAACAATAACTTCTTCTCTTTTAGTAATTGAATGAATAGATGCCAATTAAGAGAGAGGTAAGTCTACTTAAGACTGAATGAACAATGAACTTATCGTGCTGTATAAAGTAGATTGCTGGCTATGTGTTTCCTCATGTTAAAAAGAGTGACCCAAATTGCTCTAATGTCGCAACTAGTTGATACAAACTCGTTCTCGCACAAAATCACTCCATTATGACTTCCTTCTTCAGGACTTCTAACAAAATCCTTTCTTATGATTTCCCTCTGAAGACTAACCCCACCAAATTGAAGAGTGGTTGAGTTCCTCCTTTTTTCCTGAACAGACACATTACATGCCATTGAGCTTGAAAGAATCTTGTAAGCCTTTTTTATTGGTTCAGCAGCTAAACATCCATATATTCTTTGTGCTAAAATAAATAGATATACCTACTATCAAGCAAAATGCATAAATTCATTCTACTTGCAAGCTTGCAGCTATGAAGTTAATTCAAATCAAAATTGTATAAATTATTTAACTAACGGACAAATTTTATATTCAATGTATAAGTCAGACAGAGAAGAAAACTGAGGTATTTGATCAAGATGATAAAGCAACAAATAAAACATGAAAACAACTACTATAATGCTTGAATTAGCACAAAGTTAAAAAAAATTGAAACTCAAGCAATAAGTGGCAATATGAACTGCAATAAGCCGTAAAAGAAGTAACAAAAGAGAAAAGATTTTGAGATTATTATATATTTCAGCTACCTTACAGTGCTTATTAAGTATCCACGCATCACCAAGTAGGGGTGTAAATGAGTCGAGCTTGACAAAAATTGCAAGCTCGAGCCTAGTTTTTTGAGCTCGAGCTCGATGAGCTTGCTCTTAAGGGCTAGAGCTCGAGCTCGAGCCGGCTCACCAGAAAATTTTAAATTAACTAAAAATATTAAATTATTAATATATATAATTATTTAATAATAATTAATAAAACAATTGAAATTATTATTATAAATTAAATATATATTAAATTATAATATTTATTAAATTATAATATATATTATAATAATTACTAGAATGATTTAAATTATAATATATTACAATTATTTAATCATATATAATAAATATTTAAAATTAGGAAAAAAAAAGTAAATTATTAATACATATTAATTAATCTATAAAAAATATTTAAAAATAGGAAAAAGCTCATGAGCTGGCTCATGAGCTTTCGAACAACTAGAGAAGAGCTCGAGCTCAGCTCATGTTAAAGCTCGAGCTCAAGCTCAAAAAACTCGAGCTTGAGTCGAGCTATAATCGAGCCCGCTCATGAGGCTTATGAGCCGGCTCGACTCATCTTACACCCCTATCGCCAAGCTCCATTTCCATCATGTGCACAACATCCTGAACCTGAAATTTTGCTAGATTTACCTTTAAAACTCTCCAAAAATAGAGATAGTGAACCAAATTTATTCATCAAAGATAAAGTTCTTAACCATATTGTACCTTATTTTGCTAAGTAGGAGGATCACCATCTTGCACAATAATAATGCACCCCCTTTCGAGTAAATCTATAATCCTTTCGCTGCGCCAACCCTTAGAATCAGGTGATAATATAGTTCACAAACACAAATATAAAACCATTAGAATATAGTGAAGATATAGTCACGAAACCGCAAATATAAACACACAAAATACCAAATTACTTGACTACCTTAAAAGGTATCCCATGGGTGTAATTCTTGTGAAATGTCCTATGAACCTTTTCATCACCTTCGTCACTAGGAAGATACTTGAACCCACATATTTTACATGTATGCAATAGAAAATTATATTGGCCAATCTCCAAATGTAATTGCGTGTAATTTCTCTTCTTATTCAAAACTTCGCTACACTTTGCTTGCTCCAATTTAGTTAATTTTTCCTCAAAATCATGTTTCTTGTATTCTTTGCTATTCAATCCGCTATCAATCTCACTACAAGAAAATTAAAAAAAATACATTTCAACTTTAACAAAGTGGAATAAGTGCCCAGAGTAGGAAAATAAGTTTAAGCATCAAAACATTTAAAGAATGAAAATAAATCCTAAACAAAAAGGAAGTTGTCTAAAAGTTCAAAAGAAAAATAAAAGAACCACCTTAAAACTAACAATTACAAAGACGCATATAATATAAGATAAAAACCTCTAAATTCAATGGGATTTCAATGGGATTCAGTGGATCTATAACCGTGTTAGTTGACGCCACCGATAGCGATGTCTTCTTCTGATCTTCTACTTGAAAGAATCGCCATTAGAAGGATTAATTTGAGGTTGATGAAAAAGCTTGTGTTTCGGAGTTTTGCTATCACAGTACAAAGCCCATTTTTCTTTTGATGCAGAAGAAAAAAAGTAGCAAAAAAATAAAGAGAAAGAAATTATTTTCTTCTAACCTTTCTTTGTGGGGTCCAGAGAAAAACACAAAATGCTAAAATTACTTACAACATAAATAGCTTAACATATAACTTCACAAAGCCTTCAATCCAAAAAAGCGACGTCGTGTTGACATATTAAAAAAAGAAAAAAAAAGGAAAAAATAGAGCTCACGCACCATGTCACTGTAGACACGCGCATCAAATCTTATAATATATAGTAATACTAGCTTTTTTTAGTTTTCTCTTCCAATATGGAATGGTCTCTTTTACCATTCCCTTATAATTCCTTGCACTCCTGTAGTAACCCATTAACTTTAGCTTCAATTTTCTCATTCAAATCTTAATGAATTTTGGTAAATAAGTACTCAATGAACATCTACTCAATGAGAGGTTCAAATTAATATAAGAATTTATAAATTTCATCAAGTATAACACCCTTAATTATTGAGCTAAAGGTAGGTCTTCAAGTGGGTCTCTTTTTATCGAAATTCTCTCATATACAATATTTAGTACAATGGTAAGGTCAAAATAAATAAATAAGATAAATGTATAAACCATCATGTTGAAGATTACTAAAACAAAGAAGAATATTTAGTACAATGGTAAGGTTCTAAAACACAAAAGGCATTATTATTCTTTTAACAGTTAATTGGGCAAGAAACCCAAACCCAAGCTCCATTCAGTGTTCAATCCCCACATATATTCTTAGTTTGGACTCCCTAATCTTAACTTTCATTTAGAAATCACTCCCCACTCCCTATAAAATTATCGAAATGTCCTCCACTTGAACAAAAAATTGCAAAGAAACTTGGCAACCCTTTCTCTTCCACTACTAAACGAAATTGCGCCCACGCTTACACAATTTCTCTCCCCTTTTTGCTTAAAAGTCAACAACCTTGTTCGTTACTGTACACTGAAGCAATTTTCCTCCAATTTATGTCTTAGACTGAAGCAATTGTTCATTGTGGACTGGAAGGTGAAGCATTCTTATATGATGTTTGAGTTTGAAAGGTGCGTTTTCATCTTTTTCTCTTCTTCCATCGATTTTATTTCATTTCGCAAGCTTCCATCAGATTATAAAAGGTTTTTTATGATAAAATGTTGGGTCTGTAAGTATATTTGTGATATATATGTTTGTGAAATATACCTAAAACCTATGTTTATATATACATTTGAGATGAAAACGTATTTGAGTTCATGTTTTTTGTAGTTAAAGGTAGTATTTTGTGTACTAAAATCAATAGTATTTAGAAACCCTAACATGTTGAAACCTGATTTAGTCTAATTTGTACTTAAATTATCTATTTTAATTGTTATGAAAGTTGTTTTGAGTTAAACAACATCTTAATTTTGTAATGATTGAGTTGGTTCATGTTATGATTAATATAGGGCATGTTGGCAGCTGCATTTTAGGGCTTATATTCAAAATATGGTTTATTTGAAAAGTTTACAGCATGTTTAGCCGTTTGCTATTGTTCATGAAGAAAAACATAGTATTAATTTATTGAGTACAATCTCCATATATTTTTGGTACAAATTACTCTAATTTAGTATTTTTATTTACATTTTTAGTATGAAAACCTTAAATATATGTATATATGGAGATGTTTAAAGTATTTATTTACATTATTTCTATACTTGCAGCAATGGAATCACAAACATACAGTCGTTGCTCCTCGAGATATTTTTTTACTGCAATGAAGGAGTTGAACCTAAAATTGGGTTCCGTCACATGCACACCCTTAAACAAAACCCATTCTATATATTTAACAATATGCCACAGTTGAACTATTATAGTTTCAATAGAGCGCAAACAATTATTAGACAATTCAATGTATGAACAACTTCATTTGTCTTTGGTGAAAACGTCAAAATTTCATTTCGGGGTCCAGAGTTTTGTTTAGTGTTAGAGTTGTCTCATGTGGGGCAAGATGTCAATGTTGATCTAAAGCTGAAGTCAAACATTGTTGATCGCTTGTTTTTTAAAAAAAAATTTGAATGTTAATCGTGTACAAATATTTAAAAGGTTACAAGAATTTGTGGATAGACATAGTGATGAAGATATTGAAGATTTTGTTAGGTTGTATATACTTTTTGTTTTTAATTGTATTTTGTTTCCAATGAGCAACTATTGCAAGCGTCGTTTCGTTATCCCTTACATTGATGATTTACCTTTTATCGGGTCATATGCAAAGGGGAAGTTGTATACAATTTTTTAGTTGTAGAAGATGAGATGGAGGAGGTGTAGAGGAAGAAATATTTTGATGGTTGTACAGTTGGTCTATTAGTGAGAATCTTTGAAGCTTTAAATTATAAAATTGTTGTCATTTACTATAAATAACTATAATTTTTTGTTGTATGAATGATAGGGATGGTTGCATGAGCAAATTCCTTCTTTGGGGAAAGAAAAATACTTGTGTGCATGCTCATGGTTCTTTCAGTAGGTTAACAACAAGATTCCCAAGAATGTGACTGATGTCGAAAAAGCTTTGAAGCAAATTAAAATGGAAAAGGTAAGAGTTTATTTATTTTTAGAATGATTCCGTGTGAGCTTGACATTTGAAATAAATGTGTAAATTCCTATTATAATAGATCGTGTCTATCTATCCCTTTCCTGAGAAGGAGAAACTTGTCGCTACAACACATGTAAATATTGATGCACATAATTGCTACTTGAAGTATATTTTGTTATTACATTAATAATTTTGTGCTCTTCGTACAGGTTCCTATTGTGTCAAGCTATGATGTTTTAAGTTTTAAAGCTTGGTTGAGGCAGAAAAATAAAGAAGTGGAACTGCTGAAGCATAAAATTAAAATTTCAGAGAGGAAAGTAGGAGATGAAGAGAGGATTTCTGAAGAGGAGAAAGAGAATGAAGATGAAAAAGACGAAGAGAAGGATAGTGCTAATGATAATGTTGTTGTTGGTGCTGCTCAAAACAGTTATAAAAAACTATACCTGGAGTCTATTGTTGATGAGTTTGAGACTCCGAGTGGTGGTGATGATGGTCACAATGGTCATAGTGGTGGTGATGGTAGTGGTGATGTTGATGTTGCTGTTGAGGGGGATAAAGAAGATGAAAATGATATTCCACATGAAGAAACAAGTAAGAAGAAGCATAATCATACCTCTTTTATTGTACGAGGTGCGAGAACAAGAGATGATCGGAAGAAAAAAGAAAAAAGGCGAAGACTTTGTCACACCACCCCACTCCATAGCACCAAAGAAAACTAAAGTTGACACCCATAAAGGCCATGGCAGAGGTAGGAAGGCCTCAAAGAAAAAGGTTGCAGACATAAGCCAAGGTACAACTAATGACATTGATGATACTGGAGAAGTGGCTCAACATACTGAAAAGAAGAAGACTGATGCTGAAAATATGAGTTTAAATACTGTGAAGTTTGATGTTTAGTACTTAATTTCTTTGTAAAAGTACCAGAAATATGAACAAAAAGTATTGTTAATTGATTTTTGAATACTGAAATTACTATGAAAGAATATTGCCTCCTGTTTTTATTTTAATGCGAATTATATATATCCCGTAGGGTGCTATCATTGTGTATGGAGATGTTGCTGTTGAAATTCACCTAAGTGAATTTCGATCGAGAAAAGATCATAGAGGGTGCAATGACATTCCTTACAAACAACAAATCATTATTGGTTTGTTTATATCTTAACCCAATTTGGAGTAATAATTCTCTTATACTTGTGTGAATAGATATTAAGAATTTTAAGGTTCTCTTGACTAATAATGTTGACTTGTTTCATAGTGTCATTGTTTGAGGCAGACTTGAGCACTTTATAAGAGGAGATGTTTTGTGTGATTTGTTATTTGGAAAGGAGTTGAGATGTGATATGATTGATTGCTACTTGAAGATACTCTGCAGCAGCTCTTCCAATACATCTTATGGACATGGAATGTGGTGTATGTCTACCATTGTTCGGGTAAATAATTTTTAAAAATATTCAGCAATGTACATGGTAAAATGACTACTAATACCAATACAATTTGTAGAGTACAATATTGAACAAATTGGAGACACGGAACAAGAAACGTATGGTAAAGCCACAACAATGTCCAATGTTTCTTGAGGAAATGAGTATTAGTTCATGAAAGATGCTTGAGCAGATGAATATGGATGTCCTAACCAGGTGCGGGCTTGTTATCTTTCCAATTTTGTATAAGTTCTATTGGTTCCTATTGATTTTTGATGTAGCCACAAAGAAGTTTACACAGATGAGCTCCGCTTGATCCCCTATGTCAAAAGCGACAGCAAGAGTTTATGTAGGTTCTTTGTCTTTCAAAATTACTCATGTAAATAAGTACACAATATATAATAGCTTATGTTATTATTATGCTTTGCAGGGTAAGTTTATAGCATGATACCTCAAGCATTCATTGGGGTATGATGCTAAAAAGGGGACCTCCAATATGGCGACTGCCGCCAACAAGTTGGCGATGTTTTATTGCTGTGTTTGGGCTGAATGTTATGCCAGGAACCAAAAAATAAATAAATTAGGGACTATGCAAACTTATGTTCCATTGATGCATACTGGGCACATATAGTTGCTACAATTCTAGGACATGAGCATGGCTTGTTGCATTCTCATACATAGTTTCAGTACTAGTCTACCTAAGTATAGTGTTTCTCTTTGTATTCTAAGTATACTTGACCAAATATGAAGTATTCTTTATGTCATTGTTGGCATGAGTTGTAGCATGGATGAGAATGATGTGGTTAGATATGTTAGTACACAAGTGGAATTCATTAAAAAAAAAGAAGCAAAAATATGTTAGTACAGAATCCCTTACCACAAGTACATAACATAACAAAATCAGTAAATAAACACAGTCCCCAAGTACATAAGTGCCGAAACTGGGTGCTTTTGTTCAGAATTTTCGTATCATTCTCAATGCATGAAGGAACATTTTCTATTATGCCTAATCTGCCCTTTCATGATCAACAAACTACGAATTATGATCAAAATATTTTATTGGGCCGTTCCACACGTTGATTGAGGTCAAAATCGTTCTTTGGAAAATCAAGTATAAAATCCCTCACCATAAGTACACAACACATACAAAATCAGTACATAAAAATAGTCCCTAGGTACATAAGTGCCGGAACTGAGTACTTTTTTTTAGATTTTCGGTATCAGTCTAAATGCATGAGGGAATGTTCTCCATTCTGCTTAATCTACCCATTTCATGATCATCAGACCATGAAGTATGATCAAAATATTTTATTGGATTGTCCCACGTGTCGATTGAGGTTAAAATCGTGCTTTGGAAAAGCAAGAACAAAATCTCTTACCACAAGCACAGGACTTGTGCAAATTGAGTACATAAGCCCTATCCCCAAGTACATAAGTGCCAAAACTAGGTTTTTTTTCCCCATATTTTTGGTATCATTCTAAACGTTTAAGGGAACGTTCTCTATTCTGCCTAATCTACCCATTTCATGAACATTAGATCACAAATTATGCTAAAAATATTTTATTGGGTTGTTCCACGCGTCGATTGAGGTTAAAATCATTCTTTGAAAAAGCAAGTACATAATTCCTTATCACAAGTACACAACATGTACAAACTGAATACATCAACTCAGTTTACAGGTACATAAATGCTAAAATGGTTACTTTTTTGGGGATTTTTAGTATCATTATATGCACATAGGAGATCATTTTTCATTCGGCCTAATTAGGCTTTTGCATGTTCATAAGAGTACAAAGTATTGCACCCAAGACTCATTTATTGATAATAGGTTCAGTGGTGTGGGGGGTATCTTGTTTTGATTCATATGCCTCATGTGTAAGGGCTTTATGAAAAAATAACATCACAAGCGGTGGGATGTGGGTCTTTGTGTTCCTAACCATTCCAACACATACTATCATGAGCACATATTCGAAAAATAATGCATTTGAAATTATGGGGTCACCAATGTGTTGTCCACCGATCAATTAAGGTCAAAATCATTCTTTGGAAAAGTAAGTACAAAATTCCTTACCACAAGTACACAACTTATACAAATGGAGTACATAAACCTAGTTTACAAGTACATAATGCCTAAAATGGGTACTTTTTTTTAGGATTTTCAGTATCATTATGTGCACATAGGGGATCGTTCTTCATTCGGCCTAATTTGGCCTTTGCATGTTCATAAGACCACGAAGTATTGCACCAAAGACTTATTTATTGATGATAGGTTCGATAGTATTAAGGGTGAGTCTCGTTTTGATTCATTTGCCTCATGGGTAAGGGCTTTATGCTAGGAAGAATGACACCACAAGCGGTAGGATGTGGGTCTTTGTGTTCCCAATCATTCCAACACGTACTATTGCGACCACATATTCAAAAAATCATGCATTTGAAGTTATAGGGTCACTAATGTATTGTTCCACGTGCCAATTAAGATTAAAATCATTCTTTGGAAAATCAAGTACAAAATCCCTTACCACAAGTACACAACGTGTACAAACTGTGTATATAAACCTAGTTTCCATGTACATAAATGCCTAAACTAGGTACTTTTTTCTAGATTTTCAGTATCATTATGTGCACATAGGGGATCGTTCTTCATTTGGCCTAATTTGGCCTTTGCATGTTCATAAGAGAATGAAGTATTGCACCCAATACTCATTTATTGATGATAGGTTCGGTGGTGTATGGGGTGTTGTTTTAATTCATTTGCCTTATACGTAAGTGCTTTATACTAGGAAGAACGATTCTCAATCATTCCAACACGTGCTAGGATGACCATTTATTCAACAAATCATGCATATGATATTATATGATCATCAATGTGTTGTTCAATGCATCGAATTCATGTTAAAATTAGCTTTTGGTAAAGCAAGTCGTAACTCCTGACCACAAGTACACAACATAGTCAAAGTGAGTACATAAACCCCATCCTAAAGTACATAAGTGCCAAAACTGAGTACTTTTTTTTCTAGATTTTCAGTATCATTCTGAGCGCATGAGGATCGTTCTCCATTCTGTCTAATATGCCCATTTCACGATCATTAGACTATGAAGTATGATCATAAGGACTCATTTGGTGATGATATGTTCAATGGTGTAAGAGGGAGGTGTCAGAGTGATGCATTTGTCTCATACATCAATGCTTTATACTAGTAGGAATGACACTACAAGTGGTGCGATGTGGGTCTTTGTGTTCTCCTACCATTCCAACACATGATATCACTCATGGGTTGCTCCACAACTTGAATTAAGGTTGAACTCGTTCTTTAGAAAAGCAAGTACATAATCCCTAATTATAAGTACATAACCATTGCAGTTTTAGTACATAAATGCAATTTTGAAGTATACATATGCCCAAACTGAGTATTTTTTTTGGTATATCTGATATCATTGTTAACAAAAAATTGTATTTTTATTTGTATTTAAGGTATTCGACAGATTTGGTATAGTATTTAAAAATCATGATATATTACATTACATGCAATACCAAACATTTCAACATGTGATATCACTCATGGGTTGCTCCACAGCTTGAATTAAGGTTGAACTCATTCTTTAAAAAAGTAAGTACAGAATCCCTGATTATAAGTACATTATCATTGCAGTTTTAGTACATAAATGCAGTTATGAAGTACACATATGCCCAAACTAGGTATTTTTTTTGGGATATCCAGTATCATTGTTAACAGAAAAAATGCGATATATTACACTACAAATACCAAATATTCCAATAAAAAGTCGACTAATATTATTACATAATAGTCCAAATAGTCTAGATCTAACATATCCTTCAAAAAGCAAAAATTAGCAGCTGTCATTAGTATCTGAGCACTGTGCTATCCTTCTTACATTGATTGTATTCCCTTGATGCTCCCTCTTCATGTGGATTAATAATAAATACAAAAAAAAGATATTAGTTATATAGCAATGACAAGAAGGTATATCAAGTATACATATGCAACATAATGGAAAGTAAATACGTTAGTAAGGTCAAGCTAATCTAGCTAGTCGTAGCTTCTTTGCATGTATGACGGTTATGCCTAGTTCTACCACCCCGCCTACACCTGATTGCTTGAACATCAATTTGAGATGAAAATCTCTGTGTCGTCCTACGACCTGGTTGACGTCTCACATCAGGTGCATAAACGGTTGGTTCTTCTTCTACTTCGAATGTGTTCAGGTCAAAAGTAGGTATAGGGTTAAGTACAAGTTTGTAAGCTTGTTGATACATCTCAACTCAATAGTATTGATCAGTAAAGTCATACATTAAAAGTAATTTTTAAACTTAATACACGCACAAGCATGCTTGCAAGGCATTCTATTAACTTGACATGCTCGACATGAACAACTCCGGCTCTACAAATCTACAACATAGGATTTGCCATGATCACTGACTTCAAAGTTCCAACCACTAGATTTCTCCATTTTTAATGTACGAGAGACCATATAATTTACTGCTAGTTTCTTCTCCTGGTTCGGGCATAATACTCTAGTAAATTTATTACCTTTTTCTCATCGATCATGCATCATAACCAGGATTTGTTTGCGTATATGATCCACCATAGCTGCAATGGTCATAACTTGTGTCGGTTTAACCCAATTATTCCAACATTCCACCTGATTGTTGTTTATTAATCCTCATCTATCACCAACAAATAAAGAATTTGCCCAACATTAGGGCTCTGACTGCATGATGAAGTCTCTAGCAAGAGGCATGACTCCACTATGCTATTTATATGCCGAGTATATTCTTGCCTTGTTGGAGCATATGTAGCTTTCATGACAATAGATGTCCAGTGTTTCTTGTTGTAAAGGGAATACTTTCTCATTACCTAAAATTCACATAATATGATCGTTAGATTTATTGAACTATTTCTTGGACATTAGTTTAAATCATAACATAATTTTCAATAAAATACAATAAAATCTTACTTGCTTTTTGAAGTTGTCCACCAAGTGTCTCAAATAGTATGCATGATCTGCATATAAGAGTTTACGGTCACCAGGTTAATCTCATAATTTGCAACACTTCCAAAATTTGTTTCCTTCACAACTCTACAATACCATCTCAACTTATCAAAGGGTCCTTTGTCATCCCTGTGAATATCATGCATAGTTATTTCCTTACCCAACCATGCTCTATGGTATGGAATTTCTATGACAAATTCTCTATGAATATCTTTCATCAGGTTGATAAATCGGTAACGGGGCTCTCATCTCAATTTTTCTTTTGCTACTTTAGCAACCCTAGCAAAATCAGCTCTAGGATGTCCTCTCGTCCAAAGACTATCTTCATTACATGTATGTTTCAGGTTGCATTTTCAAATACCAAAGAGTTTGTCAACTTCATGCCTTGAGGCATATATTCTCCATTGGCAATTATCATTGCTACAAATTGCTATAATATTTTTTGAATCATTTTTCTTATATACAAATGACTTTCTAGTAGCAACAACATAGTTTTTAAGTTTAATTTAATTCTAAACTCTTCAGCATCCTGGAACGTTTGGCCCTCTCTATGGATGCAATAACTCCAAGCATCAATTGAATTCCTTTGCAATGTTAAATCATATTGTGACTCACTTGTGCAGGGAATGTCCTCCTCTATTTCATTCCTAAATGGGTGTTCATTACAAAGAAATAACATAGTCAAATATATAACAATTGTCAATAAAGTGTTACAAAATCAATACATAAATATTCAGCAATTTCAGTATTCAACAACAAGATAACTAGGTACTTAAGTAAACAATATCAGTATTTCACATAGAATAAATATCAGTATTTCACCATGCAATCCTTCTCTGAGCACCGTGCAATCCTTCTTACATTGATGTGCTCTCTTACTGTGGATTAATAATAAACAAAAAATGATATTAGTTACACATTAATGACAAGAAGATATAGCAAGCATACATATGCAACATAATGGTAAGCAAATATATTAGCAAGGTCAAGCTAATCTAGCTAGTCATAGCTTATTTGCATATACGAAAGTTATGCTCAGTTCTCCCACACCGCCTACACCTGACTACTCGAACATCAATTTGAGATGGAATTCTCTATGTCTTCCTATAACCTAGTTGAGGTCTCACATCAGGTGCATAAATGGTTGGTTCTTCCTCTGTTCAAGTCAAAAGTAGGCATAGGGTTAAATACAAGATTGTAGGCTTGTTGATACATACCAACCCGATAGTATTGATTAGTAAAGTCATACACTGAGAGTGACTTAGATTCAATACACACACAAGTATGCTTGCAAGGCATTCTATTAACTTTCCATGCCTGACATAAACAACTCCAGCTCTACAAATCTACAACATAGGATTTGTCATGATCAATAACCTCAAAGTTCCAACCACTAGATTTCTCCACTTTTAGTGTACGAGAGGCCATATAATTTACTACTAGTTTCTTCTCCTGCTTTGGGCATAATACTCCAGTAATTTTATTAGATTCTTTTCATCGATCATGCATCATAACCATGATTTGTTTGTGTATATGATCCACCATAGCTGCAATGGGCATAAATCATGTCGGTTTAACCTAATTATTCCAACATTCGCCTGATTGTTGTTTATTACTCCCCATCTATCACCAACAAATATAGAATTTGCCCAACATTGGGGACTGACTGCATGATGAAGTCTCTAGCAAGAAGCATAAACTCTACTATATTGTTTATCTACCGAGTATATTCTTGCCTTATAAACCGAGTATATGCAGCTTCCATGAAAATAGATGCCCAATATTTCTTGTTGTAGAGGGAGTACTTTCTCATTACTTGAAATTCACATTATATGATCGTTAGATTTATTGAACTATTACTTGGACTTTAGTTTAAATCATAACATAGTTTTCAATAAAATACAAAAAAATCTTATTTGCTTTTTGAAGTTATCCACCAAGTGTCTCAAACAGTACACATGATGGCTACTAGGAAGTACTATGGGTATGGCTTTAAGAAGCCCAGTATGTTGGCCAGAGAAAAAAATGTATCTTCTGAACCCTGTGCTATGGTTAGAATATAAAATGCTCCTTAACTTCAAGCAGAACCACTCTAAATTAGTATTATTTTCAACATCAACAACTGTATATGCTAATGTGAATAGATCATCCTTGGGATCCTTGATGACAGTACTAAGTAAGTATCCTTTATACTTATTCTTGATGTGGGTACCATCCAAGAAAATGAGTAATCTGCATCCACTAAGAAAGCTAACCATACAAGCTGTGAAATAGATAAATAATCTCTAAAATTTTAAGGTCACCAGGTTAATCTCATAATCTGCAACACTTCCAAGATTTGTTTCCTTCACAACTCTACAATACCATCTCAACTTATCAAAGAATCCCTTGTCCACCCCATGAATATCATGCATAGCTATTTCCTTACCCAACCATGCTCTATGTTATGGAATTTCTATGCCAAATTCTCTATGAATATCTTTCATCACGTTGATAGATTGGTAACATGGCTTTCATCTCAATTTTTCTTTTGCTACTTTAGCAACCCAGCAGAATCAGCTCTAGGATGTCCTCAGTCCTCTCGTCCAAAGACTATCTTCATTACATGTATGTTTCAGGTTGCATTTTCAAATACCAAAGAGTTTGTCAGCTTCATACCTTGAGGCATATATTCTCCATTGGCAATTGTTATCACGACAAATTGCTATAATCTTTTGGAATCATTTTTCTTGTATGTAAAGGACCTTCTAGTAGCAACAACATAGTTTTTAAGTTTAGTTCTAAAGTCTTTAACATCCTGGAACGTTTGGGCCTCTCCATGGATGCAATGACTCCAAACATAAATTAAATTCCTTTGTAATGCTAAATCATATTATGTTGTGGAGGGAATGCCCTCTTCTATTTCATTCCTAAATGGGTGTTCATTGCAAAGATTAGTACTGCAAGATTAGTCAAATAACATAGTCAAATACATAATAATTGTCAATGAAGTACTGCAAGATTAGTACATAAGTACTCAACTAATGCAATTTCAGTATTCAACACTAGATAACTAGATACTTAAGTAAACAATATCAGTATTTCACATAGAAAAGTAAGTACTAAAATAAACAATTTAAGTACTTAAATGGAGGAGATAAATACTGAAATTACTGAATCTAGTATTTAATGTAGAAGACCGAAGTGTTAAAATGAACAAATTTAGTATTTAATATAGAAGGCCTGAGTACTAAAACACACATATCTAGTATTCAACGTAGAAGAGTACAAGTACTAAAATGAACAAATTTAGTATTTAACACACAAGACCTAAGTACTAAAACACATAAGAACAAGTATTCTGTAAGACAACTACATATAACTAATAATGCAGAGATGTACGAATTGGGACAATGGAAGTATGTTAAACAATAAATGCAATACAAAATTGAAGATATGAAATATTTACCTACTTATATGGCTACTTTGCCTTCCTCGTCCACTAGGTTCACTTTTTGGGACAACCATCATGTCAACTAAGGTCATCTTTAAATACAAATGCAGGCAAATCATGTTGGACACATCTTCATCAGCATTCAAAGTCATGTACATTATTTGATGGGGAGCAAGGTATTATACTGTGTGGAATTGATGGGAAATTTCACTCTGTTTTTTCTCCAGTTGGAAATACAGTTGCATTAGAGTCATGCTCTCAAAAATGGACATGATATAAAGTTTCCTATTGTATATACAACTCCCTAACAGTTGAATTTAAGGTTCTTCCGCACTACCCAACATTTTTAGGTTAAACAAAAATTAAAATAATTGTTGCTTGCCAAAGATTACGATGCTACTTTACTGTGCAACAATGGAGACAAAGTAAGCTTGTTTTTTGCTAATATGTTATAGCCGATTGCAAACAATGACAATATATATATATATAGAGAGAGAGGGAGAGGGAGAGAGAGAGAGAGAGAGAAGCACTGTGTTTGCCGTGGGAGATAAAAAAAAAAACAAATGAGAAAAGAAAAGGAGACGAGTTGTTGGAGTGTTGGGATATCAGGGTTCAGGAATAAAGGAAAAAGAAAAATATTACAGTGAAGCCATTTTCGTCATTTCAAGTAATTGAGGAGTGAAGGCTAAACTCAAACTTCACATGGGGAGTTGAAAATAAGAAATGCTTGAATGAGAACTGATTACCAAATGAAAAGTTGATTTAGGAATTTTTAATTAAGTTGCCCTTCTTTTAATGCATACACCATTATATGGTTGAGGTCGAAGTATGGTCAAAAGTCAATAGAATTTTGAAACTAAAAGAAAAATTATTGTGAGATAGATAAATAAAATGAGAATATATTAATAGAAATAGGAAACTGAAGAGACAAAAAATTGAAAATAAATTATATTTAGGAATCTGTCAAAAGTTGCCGAATTGTAACTCTAGTGTCAATTTAATTAAATTAAAACTAATAATCAGAAGAACATAAAATTTTCAAAAATATGTAGACGTTAATTGGGTTAGATTACATAATTATGATTCTTTAATCCCTTAACTCAAAATAAAGCTTGAAAATCAATCATCTTTTAACTACAAGACTTGGAAATATGATTCTCTCGTAATATGTGTAGGATTCTCCCAACTCATTTATGAAAATTTCCTCATTTTTTAGGGAGGCATTAAAGACAATGGCTTCTTCATTTTCTACACTTTTTACTGCCCAGTACTTGCAGTAAATTATATCTATATTTCATGTTCTTTTGCTCTAAAATTTAGCATTAAAAAAGATTTGTCTTTTTCAAATTTTTTATGTATATAAAAAGAAAAAGAAACAAAGATGAAGATTGAGCCCTTCCGGAGAACATATCAAAGAAAAAGGACTGCTCGAAAGCGACGCACGGAGTTTCATAGCCATGTCTCACACTCTTCTCCAGGCAAACAATTTTACATTTTCTACATACTGTTATTTTATTTTTTATTTTTTTTAAACTCTCTATCTTTTCCAGAAATGTTTTGAATTTGATATATTCTGTTTGGAGGGTGGAGTGGGGGAGGGAAGCTGAGGGGTAGTTGAGGATGTGGCCATGTGGGTTCATTCTATTTTTACTTTTTCCTTTTTTCTCTTTTGGCAATTCTTTTTCTGTGCTGCTATATATACCAGGGATTCATGAAAACTCACGTGGTTTTGCAGGGACCAAGAGCCACGATCAAGACAATGGTATGTCCGGACCTTTACATATATTTTTTGTTTATAATAGTAAAAGTCAATCTTTTCTTATTGAATTGAATTGACCTTCTGTCCCCGCCGCCATCCTGTCTCTTTTGTCGGTTATTTTTCTTTCTTTCTCTTTTTTGATTATATTTCCTGTTTCAAACTCTGTGGTGTAATATGTTCTTGAAATCTTGTTCTACTCATCGAAATATTTGAATCAAATGATATTCTGCATGATACATTGTGTACCCTTTAAAGTAGTTCAACTAAAATGAATTTCAAGGGTTGTGATAGAGCCTAAATTGGCGGATGATTGCTCTTCAATTGTCAAGTAATGCATGTGTTTTAGATGAGTGAAGTCACATGGTGTATCATTTTTATATGCATGTTGTAGCTGAAACGAAGCGCTCAAAGTATGATAGAATTTAGCGACCTATTTTTCCTATTGCTAGTTGAAGTGTCGAGATGCAAATGTCGATGCAGACCACTAGCTAAAAGTGAGTTTCTTTTACAAAATGAACTGGTGATGTGCGTGTGGGCATTTAAGAGGAATAATATGTGTTAGTGACTGATTATTTGGGGGATAAAAAAATGGAAAAAGGAGTGGAAAAGATGTATCTAACAATATTCTGCGTGTGGAAGTACATAGTAACTTGCCATATGAGACCTTTCAATCTGATAATCCATTTACGGACGGGTGCTAATTGCTCATCCTGCTGACCTTTGCTCAAATTAGAATTGAGGAAAGGACAAAAGGAAAATCAAATTAGTTGTCTTTCGTAATTTGTAATGTATTGTAATCTTTAATCTTTATTTTCTTTCTTTCTGGGAGGTGGAGACAGCTCCCTGCATTGCTATTTCTTCAGTTTTAGGCTTAACCATTAGGAACTCTTAGTTGCATACCACTGATATGTTTAGGAGGGCCTTTAATTATTTTCTTCTGACATGAATGATTATTTCTACCAGTTTTTGTTAGGAATTTTATTTTTGCTTTGCCAAAAAAATTTCCTTAAATATGGTGGATTGTGTGCCAATGATTTTTCATAAAAGAGAAGTTTCTTTAGCTTCATGTTCTAAGTTTTCTTCCTTATGGTGAGAAGATATCAATTAATCAGGCACAAAACTTCTCTCATTATTTGAAACGTAGCACTGCAAAGCTCACAAGATTATTCTAGGGAAATGTCTCCAAAAAATTACTCTTCTTTATGTTGTCCTTGTTCTTTATTAATCTTTCCTTGCATGCATGAGTGTGTTGCCAGCTCCTACTTGACACTGGAATTCAACTATATCACAAAGCAAAGGGTGTTAACAAAGGGTGCTCTACGCTGCAAAGTCACATTTGCTGCAATCTTTAAAATGCTGAAAAAATGTCATTGCTCCATCTTGCTCTTTCTTTTTTCTTAATTAATATTGTAGAACTTGCTCTTCGCTCTCCCTTTTCCTTCCTTTTTGGATTTTCCTGCTGAAATAAGTAAATTGCTGGTTCATAAATGTTTGAATTTGCCTTGTCCTATGTTTATATATGAGTGGATTTTTATTTGAAGCATAATGCAGCCGAATGGTTTCAACTTTCAAAGGGGAGTATAGTAGGAAAACATGTAAAGTTCTTTACTAATAGATTTCTCTTTTTAACATCTAAAATGCAAATGCGACCAACAATGAAAGAAGTCTTCAAAGAATCAAATTTCATAGCTCAAAGTTATTTTGACTGGCAAAATACCCTGAAGTGGTATAAGAATGTCATGTTTGGGAGAGTGACTTGCAGTAAAAGATTTTCCATATAACTGTACAGTTATCAGAAAAGATCACCGTATAGCAGGACGAGTTTCTTGCCATTATGGATCCTTTCTGCTGGATGTAATGAAGTTAGATTCTATCGGCATTACATGCTAAAATAGTAGTCATTTGTTTCAGGCAAGTGTCAGATTTCGTATAGATAGTATTTTGCATTGCTTTGCCTCATTTTCTCTGTATGGAAGAGAAGGCATTGGCTAATGCAAATAGTTTTTCATCTGAACCTTTTCCTTTTAGGAAAAGAGGCAAACGTACTTTTCTCAATCTTCATATTTTATTTTATTAATACAATCTTCAACTGTAGCATACTCCAGCTGTTAAACATGAAAAGGGTTTTAATAGAATGCAGATCTTGTTGGATCGGATTAGTTCACGTTTAAATCTAATGATATCTAGTTCAAAATTCTATATAGAGATATGTCTCAAATCATAATGCTAAAACACGAGCTAATAAAATCTTCTTTCTCAATTAGTGATGTGCACGGAATTTAACAGCCCCAGGAAATTATGAGACTTTGAGTTTGGTATTGGCTATTGTGTCTGTGAACTTTACGTATATATGATATGTCTATCATTGTACTATTGACATAAAATATATCTACTTAATAATGACCTATTTTCAATTTAAAGACGCTGGAAATGAACCCAGATTATGGAAAAAATACCAAGTTTGGTCCCTTAAGCAAGTGGGAAGCTTATTGGCTATATGATACCTTATCTTTCAGGAAACTAAATTACTTGGTGGACACCAGAGAATCATTTTTTCCTGTAAAAAAATTAATATCAGTGTTCCCCTAATGATTGCTGATCAACGTTAGATACAACTTTTAACAGTTCAAGTTGTTTTGTTACTCCTTTGGAAGTTGTTGCAATCAATCGCTAATTAAACAATTATTTTGCACGGATGCTGCTGATATTAAATTTGTGTGGGCCTTTAACATTTGGGCGTGTGTATAATAATGAGGATGGCAGTCTTTGTTGTGATGTCAGGTGGATACAACATAGAGAAGCATTATTTACCTGTTACAGTGAATCTACGCGTGTCTGAGGAAACAAAAAACATTTGGGTCGCTGAACAAAGAAAACAATTCAACACAAGTTCCCTGTCTTTGCACTTTCCTCATCGTCCAAGATCGAAAACAAAAGTTGCTTGGAAGCAGAACATGATATTTATGCATATGGCTGGTATTTTCGATACTTGGATATGCCTTACATGTTACCCATCTATTCTGATACTAGAGTGATTAATTGTGGTTCCTTATATTTTGTTTTGCATGTATCTTTTACCCTGACATTTCACAGGACATTTTTATATTAGATTCTCTGAAGATTCCAAACTTGGGATTTGGCAGATTTAATGTCTTATATACTAGTATTGGTATATATGTCCCTATACTCTTACTTTTTTTGGATAGATGGCATTTGAAAATTTACTACACGGCTAAAATTAGAATATTAGTATCAAGCTGATTTCTGTTGCCAATGGTGATTAGAACTTCTATTTTGTACAAATATTTGGACATCTGAGTTGGTACTTGAGTGACTCAAAAATCGAAAATTAGGTGAGACATTAATAGTAGGGCTGAAGGTGTATACTGGGACCTCATTTTGCATCTGGATATTTAACTAGGGAAAAAAAAGAAAGAGATCTCAACAACACAACTCTCTTGGTTCTAATTTGGAAGTGGTCTCCTGCATTTTGCTCTCAAGCTTTTTCATCTTTTACATGGTATTAAGAACTCCAGAGATTATTGCCACTTTATACACAAACTGGGTAGTTGTTTACAAGTCATAGTCAGTCATGACTTATGTGATCAAGCCATAAATGAGTAGGAAAATCTGGGCAATGACATCTTCACTGCACTAAATGAATGAATGAATATCCAGACAATTTTGCTATCTCAGAGGCATGGCCAACACTTTGATCTTTTTTATTTAACTAGTAAATCTTAGTCTTCTACCTTTATCACCTACCTATCCTAAAGAGGAATGCTTGGACCTACTTCTGATGGCGTGATTGTAGCTTCACTTCTATTGATTCTCTGTTCATGGATCATTTTACTACAAAATGTGGTTTACCAAGCCAATTCTGTCTAAAACTTGATCTTTCAATACCACTTTTTGATTCTGATCTGCACAAGGGAAAAGCAACTACTAGGCAAAATGACATTTTGGATTAATTATTACTGCTTTTATAGAGCACTTAATATCTGATGTTAATGCCAGTTGAAACAAGACTGGACCCCTCACCTTTGCTAAGGATCATAATAGTGTGATGCATCTCATGGATTTTGGCACTGAGAAAAAAGTATATCAAGTATCAGGATATGAATCAAATCAACCACTGGGTTTAAGAGGTTATATATATGTATTGTGGAAAAATGGAACAGGGGAATTTCTTCATCTTATCTTTATTGTGTCAGAGGCAAAGGCCTTTGATGAAAGAGTTCGAGCTACTCAAGTTCCACCTATACGAAGGAAAAAGTATGACAAGATAGCCTATCTTCGCGACTTGAAAAGCCAATTACCATTTCCTCCAACTTTCACAATTTTCATTGGACTCTTGCCTAATAGCTAAACTAGTACTATTGATTTATTGGGGTTAACTCCAACCTTTTTTAGTGTTATCCTCTCGGTTTAGCATTAACTCAACTTCGAGAGCCAACCTTACATTTTCCTTAGCTACAATCTTTCCTCTACTTAAGAGAATGGGTTTGCTCACAGGGCTGGAGGCCTAAAGGGACGCTATGTCTAGTATGCCTTAAGCAGGACAAGAGTTGGACAAAGTTGAGTGCCTCAGCAATCAGATTGAAGATGTGCTAGGTTGTCTGACAATTCTGGAGGACCCATGTACTGAATCGTCAAATGAGCCGCATTAAGAAAGCCCAAACTTATACATATAAGCCTACATAGTGCCCAAGAGGGCCCAAATGAAAAGACCCAAGCCTACATGAACCATTAAAGGAAGTCCTATGTAGAGATGCTTGAAAACGAGTTTGTCAAAGATTTTCCACAAGTGGAGGAACTAACAATCCATAAATTAAGAAAAAGAAATCACAGACTAAAAGCCCCAGATAGATAATAGGAAACAACATTCCTTATGCCTCTATTTAAGAAAACCTAATAGGAAATAGATCCCTGAAAATTAGGAAACAACAACTTTGTCAACAACCTCCTCTACCCCTCTTCCCTCTCCTCAAGTTGGGTTCCAAGGTTTAACATGCTTGTCTTCCTAATATCTTCCCAGCAAAGAGCTTTTGTTAGTACATTTGTGACTATGGTCATCTGTAAGTTATTCATGGTATGCTATCGTCAATTTTTCTTTGATAAAATGTTTGTTCACTCCACTTATATTTTCTTGAGTATGGTAGATTGGATTATAGGATATGGCTACCTTGTTATAAAAGTAAATCTTCCAAGGAAGATTTATTTTCATCTCTAATTCTTCAAATAATAGTTCCAGCCATAGCATTTCACAATTGCCGTTGAGACAGAACTTGAAATTTTGCGTTGGCACTACTCCAAGCTACAACCATTTATTTCTTGCTTTGTTAATTCACCAAATTGCCCAGTAGAAATGTCAATACCCTGAAGTAGACCTCCTGATTTCACTAGATCACGCTGAATTTGAATTAGTGCATCCTTAGATACTCCTAGGCTCATTTACTGAAAACAACTTTTTACTAGTTAATCCTTTGAGGTACTTTAGGATTCAAAGTATAGCCCCATGTATTCTTAGTTGGGTGCATGCTTGTACTAACTAACTATACTCGCAACAAAAGCAATATTTGGTCTAGTATGGGAAAGATAGATGAGCTTTCCAACTAATCGCCATTATCTCCCAGTTTAGATCAGGGTTCCATCCTGCTTGTTTCTATCTTTGCTCTGGAGTCCACCAGTGTGTTTGTTACCAACGTCTCTTTTTCCTTCAATAGATCCAAGAGATTTTCTTTAGGTGATTGATATTCCTTTCTTGTTTCTAGCAACCTACACACCAAGAAAATTACATGAGGGTTGAAGATCTTTTATTTCAAATTATGTTGATAGTCTAGTTTTCAATCTAGTCATTTCCAGTGTATCATTTCCTATCAAAATTATGTCATCCATGATGACTATAAGAATTGTACTATATATTTACAACGATAAAATGGGTAGTATGTTCTTGTCTATATCTTTATTTTAAGGTTGCCTTTGTGAACCTGCCAAACCACATCCTCAAGGACAGTTCAACCCACGGAGTGTCTTTTTTTATTTACAGACTGTTTTATTCTTCATGTCGTTGTCAAACCTGATGGAAGATCCATGTAGACTACATTCCAAGTCACGGTTGAGAAAGACATTTTCTATGTTAAGTTGTTGTAAATCCTAATCCCTGGATTGTACCGGGATTTCTTTATAATCAATACCATATATTTCAGTGAAGCTTTTTGCAATCAATCTTGCTTTGTACCTCTCAACTATCGCATCAGATCAATAGTTCACAGTGAATACCCATTTACATCTAACCAGAGCTTTCCCTTCAAATTTCTTTATGAGATTCCAAGTTTGATTGTCTTCAAGGGCTTGTATTTCCTTTGTCTCTGCGTGTTACTGCCTTACTCCATGCAGGGATTGTCAAAACCTCTTGCATATCTCTAGGGACCTTTTCTTCAAACAAATTAGTAATAAAAGCTTAGAGGAGGAAAATAACTATAGGAATCATGATTGGAAGTAGGATGTTGAGTACAAGAACAAATTTTTTTCTCAATGTAATAGGATGGGCAGAATCACTAATGTCAGGTGATGAATCAAGTTCTGTCTGCAGATCCACAACACTCCATTCGTAGTGAGTTATTTTCCTAGAATAAGCACGAAACTCATGTTGCTATTGTAAATCTCCTCTTTTCCTATAGAGTTTTGTTTTTGGTGTAAGTTGGTGTGTTTGCTCGGTTGGTGTAAGTTGTTGTGTTTACTAGTGGATCAACTGGAAGAGGTGGGACCTTAGGATACAATTAGTGAGGCTTTTTGTGTGCTTGGTTGGTATGGGTAGATCATTTGGAGGGCATATGGAGGGTATATGATAGGGTTTGGTCTGGGTTCCAAAAAGAGGTTCCATTCTCATCTCCTTCTAAAGCAAATTTTTATGGTAAAGGGGCTGGTTTTTAGGGGGAAAAAATGGCATTTATAGTGACAAAGTATTTGCATTTTTCAAGGAATAGAGATGGTACCTTTTTTGAGTGACTTAATACCCATGGTAAATACAAGATAGAGCTTGGAGATCTAGTTTGCTTCAGCTATGGTCAAGAATATGAAGAAAGGACTTACAACCAAACACATTCAGAGGTAACGAGCTTATTAACCTTGTTTATGGGTGTATTGAAGGAAGAGCTCAAATAATTGAGACCTCTGGTAGGAAGATGATTTATAAGATAGCGGGCTATAAGATTAGACTCGCCCAATAAAATGTAGGAACTATACTTATTAAAAGTGAGAGGCGGGCTAGAGGTACTCTTTTAAGGCAGGGAGCAAGGCAAGAGACTGGCGATCAAAAGGCAAATGAGGCAACAATTAAGTAAAAAAAAATTAAAACATATATAGTGTAATAAATTAAATCAAATATATAAAATATTAACAGATTAACATATTAAATTAATAAAAAATATTCAGTGTTAAAATTAACAACTCAAATTTAAATATATTCAGTATTAATTCAAGTATTAATATATTAAACACATTGAAAAAATGTCTTTAAAAGGTCAAACGTGTTGTCTGTTTGGAGAAAGAATAAAAAAAGAAAGAATAGAAGAGAGAAGACAGAACACAGAAGAGAAGAGAAAGAACGGGAAAGAGAAGACACAAGACAAAAGAGAAGAGGAAAAAATTGTTTTTGAAAGGCATTGTGCGAAAAATGAAAGAACATAAGACAAAAATCAAAAGAAGAAACAGAGAGAAGAAGAGAAAATAAGTGAAAAGAGAAGACACAAGACAGAGGAAAAGAGTAAGAGAGAAGAAAAAAATAAAAAAAATCCATTGTTACCAAGGTTGTTGGAGTCGAGTTGTTGGAGAGAATGTCTTGGTTGCAAAGAAACACGTCTAGATGCCTTTTTTTGGGCTATTTGTTGTGAGAAGCTAGAATTTTTCTTTGAGAGGCTCACTTATTATTTTCTTTTTTAAATTGGACTAAGACGATGCCTCTTTCAAAGCGACCAAGGTGGTCGCCTAGTCTCACCTTATGGCGATCACTTGCCTGTCAAGAAAGAGGGATGTGGTGTCCCTTCACCTCGCCTAACGCATGGGGCGAGAAATGTGACTGCCTTTTCATAACAGACATTATTGGCAATAATAATAGAGCGAACTACTTCTAAGAGGTGCTTTTTTTGGTTTCTTTTAGCCACTCTATTCTGCTTGGGAGTATCAACTGCATGAGCTTTGTTGAATAATGCCATTTTCCAAAAAATACCCCATAAAATGGAAGTAGAGTATTCTATCCCATGATCAGTACATAATGTGTATTTTTGCACTACGCTGGTCGCTTCCCCATTAAGTTAAAGTGTTTTAAATGTTTCATACCTTTCCTTTTAGAAGGTAAACCCAAGTAATCCCTGTGTGATCATCAATAAATGTGATAAATAATCTTTTTCCCCCATTGCGTTTGGAACGTATGAAGAACCCTATCATTATGAACTAATGCCAATGATTTGCATGATTTATATGATTGGGAAGGAAAGATTGACATTTAGTGTTTAGCAATTTGACAAATGTCACATTGAAAACCATCGTTATTCCAAAAAGTAATGGAAACAATGAAACAAAACATTTGTTTCAGATATGAAAATTTAGGATGGCCTATCCTAGAATGCAATAACATTACTACTTGTTCTCCAAATAAAAAAGTTGTTATGATTATGGCAACATGAAATTGAGAATGTAAAAGTAAAGACCTTTATATGGTTCACCCAAATCAGACTACGTCCATAAGCAATAGGGGAGAGGATTATTGATCCGAAAGATGTAATAGAAGATTACAAGATGTCTCCACAAGTTTCACCTAAGTTTTATGCCAAATAACCAATATTTATAGTAGTAAACAGAAGGGAATAAATCAAAACATTTAAACTAAGAGCTAAACTCAAATTTGATCTCCAAGGATCTAGTCAAATCATAACAAAACAGAACATTAAATTTTATTAGCCTACATCTTTTGATACACAACTCAATAAATTTCCAACTTGGCTCAAAAGTCTAAGTTAGAGACCTAATTAGAATAGTCTTCATCGTCAGGTCTGTGAGATTATCCTTAATGGCCACCTAGAGTCAGCATTGCCAGCCGCTTCATGGTAAACTCCTTGAACTGTCAAATAGAATCTCCAACTTTGCATACCCTTTAAGTACCTTAAATCCACTTCACAGTATGTGATATAGTCTAACATACACTTGCACCCACCTCTCCATTAAGCTCGTATAAGCATATAATTAGAAAGATGCCTTTACTTTCTTATCAGAACAATTAGAAAGTAATTGAATTTGTGCAACTGCCCTCATGATGACTTTCTCATTAGTTCTTTTTTAGAAGAGCATACTATAAATCCATCTGTATTAATATTTCTATTGTCCTCATTTTCCATTAAAGAAAATTCATCTTTTGATCAAGCTTTTCAATTTCGCATATGACAAACATCATCTCTAAGATTGAAGATTTATAAATAGATCAGTGGGGCTCTAATACCAATTTGTTAAGAAATTGGCACCACAAAATTGAGAAAGCATGTAATGACAAACTTATGGCCGCCTTCACTATCAATCTCAGCAACAGTAGCCTCAGCGACTTTACTTTTCTCTTCATTTTCAAATTATTTTTTTACATCTTCAATAGTAAGCCTTTGCGTGTCCACTCTTCTTATAGAAATAATCGATTTTCCAAATTGTGATATGCTCTGTTTATTGGCATTGATATTTTTGTGGCCTTACCTCTGAAAACCAGTCTCTCCCCCTAATTTTCTTAAACACCTGACGTGATTACACCATCAATGGGATATTTCAACAAAGTTTCTTAAACGTTTGTCAACCAAATTTTATCTCAATCATATAATATTGTGTCTTGAAATTTGGAATAAGCTAGGGGGAACGAACACAAGAAAGGCAAATTTGCAATGAGCTGTCAAAGCTTGTTGATTGTTGGACATCCCTTCCTCTAAGAAATAGAGACCATTGTGTTCCTTAGCACTACCAATCCTGATGCCCGTCATCCTGAAATTTATAAATGGAATTTAGAACCATAGTTGTTAATAGTGCTCTGTAGCATGTAGCGATGCGAAGTGCATCCTGTGCGCTTTGCTTTGCTTTGTGTGACAGGGTTTACAGTAGCGCTGTTGCACAGTAATGCACTACTGTAAATTGCATTTTTTTTTCCTAAAAAAAGGTCCAAAAATCATTACTGTAAAATCGCAGGTCTTTGGAAAAAAAGGGGCAAAAACTCGTTTAGAGACTTTAAGTTTGTGTCCAAAAACCTAAAGCCCAGGGAAAACCCACCTATTGTGCATCATTCCTGCCCTTCACGCCAGTAAACACAGCAACCCAAGCCCCAGCAAACGAGCAGCCCTCTTCTCCGCCCTATTCTCCACGTGACGATATTTAAGTAATGATATTAAGTATGATACTTAAGTAACGATATTTTTAGCCCTCTTCTATGTTTAAGTATGAGTTTGTTTGATATATATCTACTTGTTGCACTAATTTAGTAATCATCAT
Organism: Jacaranda mimosifolia; assembly: GCA_018894105.1. Taxonomy (NCBI): domain Eukaryota; kingdom Viridiplantae; phylum Streptophyta; class Magnoliopsida; order Lamiales; family Bignoniaceae; genus Jacaranda; species Jacaranda mimosifolia. The sequence goes on along the minus strand of CM032128.1, from coordinate 24,424,263 downwards.
TTTTCTTGTGAATATTTAGTTGTTTATTCTTTACAATAAGTGAAATATATTGGTATCTTAGATATATATTAGAAATATATACATATATATTTATGGTGTGCTTTATTTCAATAAAGCGCGAGTCATGCATTGCGCTATGCACTATAGCTCCAAGGAACTTTTGAGCATCGCTGCGCTACCTACGCGCTCTCGACAACTATGGTTAGAACTGGGAAGTACCTTAGAATTCAAACAGTAAATTACATGATAGCTTTGGAACATGGAGAGCATCCTTGAGGATGTTTGAGGACTAATTTAATGGTACAAGTAACAGCAACTGTTGCAAAAGAACCATCTTCTATTTTAATTTTCAAATTCCCTATACTGGGTTTGTAAGAACCAAAAAGGCTTGCTCAAAATATCGTATGATCCATAGGCCCAGAGTTTATCATGCCAATATTCTGTCATTGTGGATATGCCACTTAGAGCCATCATGAAAGTACCTTTCTAGGCCAAAGGGGAAGTACCCAACGCTTGCTGTGCTTGCTGCTACTTGGATAAAGACTGGTTCTGGTTGGATTATTGGGTGTTTAGGATCTGCTGCAGGTGGTCCATTTTGTCCCTACTCATATAGAAATTTAAGCTTTGTCACTAGTCCTCAATTTCATGTCTGTAGTAGCTTGGAGACCTTGGGAAACCTGTCTAACATTGAAATGTTCTTCCAAAATCCAAATATCAGGTTTACCATGCAGTTTCCAGCACTTATCATGGCTGTGGCTTGATCTCTGGCAGTAGTCACACCAAAGATTGCCATTCTTCTTTTGGCTCTGAGTTTCTTTGTGAAAATCTTCAGGGCAGTTGGCTGAGAAGGCAGAGTTCTCAGTAGCCATCTTTATCGTACCAAGCGTTGTGTGTTTGTAAATTTCTTCTCATCGAACTTCAGCAAAAATAACCTCAATGTTTGGCGGTGGCTTAAAGCCAATTAGAAGTCACGTACTTCACCCAGGTCCTTATTGATGCTTGAAAGGATATCATAGATCCAGTCCTTGTTCACCATCTTTTGATAATTCCGAATGCATTCTGAACTACCTGCCATAGTTTTGTAAGATCATTGAAATAGGTTGTAACATCCATCTCAGCTTGAGTTAGATTCCAAGTCTTCTTTTCTAGTACAAACAAGTCATGTGAGTTTTCAAGGTCTAAATATTTTCTCCTGGCTCTCCCCAACATGTGCTTGGCTGCTGTATAGCACATAAAGCTTTTACTAATGTTCTTATCCATGGAGTTGATTAACCAGGGCATTACCATTGAATTTTGAGCATCTCAAGTCTGGAAGATGGATCCAATTCTGCAGGCCTCATAGCACACCTATCAAGGTAGCATACCTATATTTTCCTCGATAACCCATCTCCACAGATCACGACTGTGGCAGGTAACTTTTTCCCTTGAGATTATAAGAGATGATTTGGAGAGAAGAATTATTAGTATGGGACATGAACTGTGGCAGCCGCCATTGGGGTTGGTTACAACAGAGCAAGGTTTCCAAATCGTCATTACCTTTGGTGCTGGTCATAGCTGTTTCCCAAGGAGAAATTGGAGATCTGCTCCCCATAAAAACTAGCAGAGATGAGGCTGAGATTATAAATGGAAGAGTGGTGTGGTACTGGATCACTAAAAACTTAGGTGGAGGGAAAAAAAATAGAGACAAATGAGAGAGTTGATGGCACGGTTAATGTGGAGCATGATGACCATTACTGTGCTCTGATACCATACAGAAAAATGAATTAGAGGACTCTCTTCTTCTTATCTTTATTACGTGAAAGGCAAAGGCCTTACAGGGAGAAACTTCACAAGTAGTCTGTGAAAGACTCTCCACAAGTATAGGAACTAACAATCCTTTTATTAAGGAAAAAATCACACATTTAAAGCACTGAGTAGATTAATAGGATTTAGGAAACAATCTTCCTTATCCCTTTAACTAAAAATACCTAATAGGAAACAATCTCGAGAGAGTAGAAAATGGCAAATTTGTAAATAGTATTGTCTCGAGTAGAAAACTATCATGTATCTGGCCTAACATTTGTAACTTCTATATATACCCCAGCATGAAAATAGAATAGTGCATAGTTTCACCATGAAATACCAATTTACCATTTGCAATCTTCTAATCCAAACCCTTAAAACACATATTTCCTCATTGTCTCTTGTTATAATTTCTATTATATTAGGACTTCTATTATATTCTATTATATTAGGACTTTGGTGTGGTTGATTTTCATTAGGACTTTGTTTCCTTAGTATTAGGATTTATGTTATCTTTGATTTGAGCTTATCTTATTCTCGTATACTATATATATATGAGGGATATCTTCTTATGAAGTATAATAAGAATACTATTTTCTATTCCCTCAAAGCAATGCTCCTATTCTATTTCTCTACATTGTATCAGAGCGGTTATTAAACCCCACCACCAAACCCTAGCTGAGCCGCATCGACGCTCCTCCTCTGCGCAATGTGTCAGAAAAAAAAAAATGGTCTAATGCTTGGTTTGCTGTTTTGCCATGCTACATTCTGCTAATGGTGTTTTGCTGCTGCTCTGTTGATGTTTCGCTGTTGTTTTGCCGCTGATCTGCGTCCTGCTAATATTCAGTTGCCTATAAGTAGTCATGAATCTATTGTCTGCCTACTATCTGCTTCTACCTACTGTCTATCTGCCTATTATCTACTTCTGCCTATTGCCTACTGTCTGCCACTGCCGACTGTCTACTGTCTACTTCTGCTTGCTGTCTGTTGCCTACTGCTGGCTATTGTCTACTTCTGCTTGCTGTCTGTTGCCTACTGCTAGCTATTGTCTGCTGCCTATTACTGGCTACTATCTGTTGGCTATTGGTTGCTGCCTACTGCTGGCTACTATCTACTATCTACAGCTGTTTACTCTTTACAACTCTGCATAACAAGCTGGATATGATTAATATCAATGCTCCAGCTGGAGGGGGAGTGTTATAATTTCTATTATATTAGGACTTTGGTGTGGTTGATTTTCATCTGGACTCTGTTTCCTTAGTATTAAGATTTATGTTATCTTTGATTTGAACTTATCCTATTCTCGTATGCTATATATATATATGAGATGGGATATCTCTTTATGAAGTATAATAAGAATACTATTTTCTATTCCCTCAAAACAATGCTCTGTATTCCCTCAAAACAATGCTCTCTATTCCCTCAAAACAATGCTCCTATTCTATTTCTCTACATCTCTCAAGCATGTCCTTCCTATTTCCTTTTATGCCTAAAGCCACTAGAGCTGCGGTTGGCCAGAGCTCACTGGAAGGTCTGATTCTCTCTATAAACATAGTCTCTGTTGCATTATTGATCAATGCTTTTGGTTTTCCTTTAGATCTGCTCGGAGCTTCAAATAATTTTCAGTTACTGACATTAATTCTTGCCCTGATTTTACTTTTCTAGAATGAGTTGCTCCATTTCTGACTGCAGGTTTTTACTACTGTGATCCATGAATTAGCGTGGGTTGATCCGTTTGGTTTTCCTTATGCGTTGCTGCATATCTGGTTGGAGACTCTTATTGGTGCATCATTGCATCTATGAATTGTGTGGATTGTTGCTTTTGGTTTTCCTTTTGGATCCGCTGTGTGCTTCAAATTGTTTTTAGTTATTGATATTAGTGTTTCTTTGATTTTATCGTTTTAGGATGAGTTGCTGCATATCTGTTACTGGCTTTTACTAGTGTGATCCATGACTATTGCTGCACTGAATTGGGTGGAGAAGGGTAAAACATAATTATTTTGTTTGTATATTTGTTTATTTGTTTTGATACTGATTATTAATATCATTTTTTAGTATTAGTTTTTGTTTATTTGTTTTGATACTGATTATTAGTATTGTTATTGTTTGTTAATATGAACACAATTATTCATTTTGAATGGGGGGGTAGGGAATGAGGAAAATTGTTAAGAAGCCTACCAAATAGTAGCAAATAGCTCAGTCAGCATGTTGGCTCAAAACTTACCTGCTCTTTTGATGACCTTGATGGTACATGATTTCTAGGTAGTTTGCTAGCACTTTTGAATTACAAGTAAGGTTGAGTCAAGTGAACTGGGTCAATTTGGAAACCAAATTGAAGTAACCAAATCAATGCATGCAAGGAAGATTGAGATACCTTTAAGATAAAATGAACTTATACCAAATCAATGTAAAACTGTCATTAAGTTGAGTTGATTAAGAATGTATTAGGAAGTTGCTATGATCCTCATCATCAAACCTAATCCTCATCATTGGAGCTTGGCACATATTATTTGGAGCATTAGGACACTGGCCGAGCACCTTCATGTCTCCTTCAGCATATTTATAGAGAGGGGAATGGAGTTGCCGATTTCCTAGCTAAACATGCCACCTCTTCGGAAGTTGGAGCTGTGTTGGAACCTCATCAATTCCCTAAAAGGGTTCATGGTCTTTTGCGGATAGAGGAGCTTGGATATCCAAATTTTAGAGTTAGATAATCTTTTTGTCTTCCTTGAATTTTGTATATGGCTTGCTTAGATTGGATTGGGTTGTTAATTGTTAGTAGCCAAGGAGAGGTTCTTTTGTCTTTTGAATATTGTACCTTCTTGTAAGGTTGTGAAGCACTTTCATGATTAATATACAGGTTAGGGGTCTTGCCTAACCCCTCCGCTCCTTGCGGTTTTCCTGGGAAAAAAAAAAAAAAGAGTGTATTTGTCACATTTTTCTTTTCCATGTGATGTGTCTACACTCCACTGACTAGGTTAAATCAAGTACTTCAACTTAGTCATATATTGAGTATGAAATAGTTTCCATGCTTCAATCATCTTTTGCTTGTTAAAGTTCCATGGATTACGAAGTGTAGATATTTTATGTGCACAGGGAAGTCTAGCAGTTTGGTTAGCCTGTTTGTCATTTTTTTTTCTGAATAAAACCTTTCTGATTGCTTGACTGATAAGTATATCAGATATTAAACATTTTTCCCTATGTCCAGTGAAAAATTGAGTTGCAACATCTGATTATTAGTTATAAGTTACTTTGGCGAATCTATTATCATCTGTCTGGGATACCCGACACATATTTGACTTGCTGAAATTGTTAGCAGAAAGAGTTTCTGGAGAAGGAATCTCCAAGGAATGCTCGTGTCCTACAAGCACAACAGCACGTCCACATGCACCTCGGAATTGTCAAAAGAGAAAAACTAAATCACAATTTGAGTGCGATGATTCTGAAGTCATTGTTCCCCGACGTATTCATCTTCGTGGGCGAGCAAGGAGAAGTCAAAACACCACTAATACAATCACCAGTGAACGAGGAAAGCTAGACTCTACAACATTCCTTCACTACTTCACGTAGGTGTTATCTTTAACCTTTATCAAGAGCTGAGCAATATTTGCTTTGTTTAACAAGGACAAGTTTTGAGGTGGCGTAGGCATATATGGAGTGCTTTTCCAGAAGAGAAGGTGAAGTCAGTTGCATATTTTGACCCTTTATGGTTTGACTTGTATGCCAATGACAATAGTAGAGCCATGGTTCTAAATTGGATCAAGGAGAAGGACGTATTTTCAAAGAAATATGTGTTGGTTCCTATAGTTATATGGTATGACTCTCTTCGAAATTATTAATCATGCAACCACAACTTTATCATTTGACATGGAGTCTGTGTATTAAGATTTCATTTTGGTAGGTCTCATTGGAGCCTCTTGATCCTTTGTCACTTTGACAAAAATCTACTTTCAAACACTAATACTCCTTGCATGCTGTTGCTGGATTCATTGCATGCAATAGGTCCTACAAGGCTTGAACCTTTAATAAGAAGGTACCAGTAATTTAATTGCCAATATATGCATTGCTTCCTATTTTCCTTACTATGATTCTTTTCAACTTTTTTATTTTTCCATTGGTATTATTAATATTACAGGCTTCTCTTTGATATGTATAAATCTGAGGAGAGGCTGGTGAGCAAAGAACAGCTTAAAAAAGTGCCTCTTTTGATTCCCAAGGTAGTATAGTCTTTACATCCATCTTTTGCAAGTAAGTCCTCTAGAGTAGGCATTTACAGCTATCAGATTTAACACCATTCTCAGGTACCCCAGCAGAAAAAAGGTGAAGAATGTGGATTTTATGTTCTGTACTACATAAGCCTATTCTTAGAAAATGCTCCTGAAAATTTCGACATTTCTAAGGGCTATCCATACTTTGTGAGTTGTCTTTTTATGTACTCTTTTAATGCATTATTGCATAATACTTTTTCCATAACTCATGAAGGGCTGTTATGATGTATTGGCCTTGGCTTTGGCTTTGGCTTTTTGCTGTATTATAGATGAAGAAAGACTGGTTCACTGTTGAAGCTGTGGAATCCTTCTGCAAAAGTCTGGATGCCTTTCCTGTTGTCTTAATTGATGATGATGATGATGATGATGATTCTGCTTCCGTTGATTCTAGCAGTTCTGTTGAATTCATTGGGAGTTCCTCTTTTTACAAATAAGCTTGAGAAGGTCAGCAGCTAGGTTCAACTCTGGAGATTCTCTCTCGCTATATATATATATATATATATATATATAGAGAGAGAGAGAGAGAGAGAGAGAGAGAAACATATACATGTTTTGGAAATCTGAACTTCAGATTATTTTTAAAAAACATGGAAAACAAACCTAATAGATAATAGTATTTGTCGTGTTCCATATATAGTTTTGCATATGTTTGTATGCATGATTGTGGTTGGAAAAAGCATATGGTGTGAATGTGATAGATCCTAGTTCAATTATACCTTCACTGAACTCTTCTTAGGTCTAACATTTACTTTTCTTGTTGGAGACTGTCTTCGGGCTAATGTAGGATCCACTCAAAAATCTATCAATTTAGGTAAATATCTAATGTGTTTTCCGATCAGAGAAGCCATTTTTTGGAATTCGCATACAACTTTTATGAGTTCCAAATAAATTGGACATGAATAGGTTGAATGATAGATAAGAAAACAACTCCGACTCCGGCGTCTTGCTTTAACTATCCCGTCCTGTAGCCCCAAGCCACCCACTTCCACCTCGCTTAGGTTTGGCAGGTGATGGAAGTTTGAGGGCTGTAGATTTTGCATCATTAGTTTTGTTATTTTGGCCTGCCCAGTGCCCAATGCCCATCACTAGCTCAGGGCACTTATCTGGCCCATCCGGTCAGCAACCTATGTCGCTGTCGGCTGCCTTTGCCATTCTGCCGGAAGCCTCTGTCCAATCCCCGGCCACTGAAATGTTGACGAGCTCAAGTTGGTTTTAACAAAACCTCCTTGAGTTTGAGGGCGAAGTTAGTCGCGCATGCCCTTTATCAAGTACATTTCAGTAAAATTGGAGCAAGATAAAAATAAGGCATTTAATATATTTAATAAAAACTTAAATATTATAAAAAATTATAATTCAGGGTAATATGCAGTAGAAAATTAATAAGTTAATATTAATTTCTTTTTTTCTTTTTTTCTTCTTTTTCTTTCAATATTATTCCTTAAATTCCATAGATTTGATCTTGTAGGAGAGTGAGAGCGAGAGAGAGAGAGCTGTAGAATTTGATAATTAACAAAGGATATATCGATCAGTATCTTCGATTTATTCCTTTTGGGTTTGTTTGCTTGGGCATATAGGATTAGGAGGGATTAATATGCTAGTGATACATAAGCTAGAAATGATATTTAAAATTATGTAATCTATTATTTGTTTGAATTTTAGAAATTAGTAATATCCCATGCTTAATACTATATAATGTTTGGTTGGCAAGATTGCTCAATGTGATTCCACTTTATAATATCCAAAATATTCTAACTTCTAAGAAGGTAAATTTTCAAAATTTGGGAGAAGACGTTGAGGATAGGATTTTTATGAGGGGAAGAATGTCATTTTTATTTTTTATCAGATTAAATTTGAAAGAATGAAAAATGGATCAAACCAATATGGCTTGATTCATAAACCAACCTAGTTCATGATACTATGTCGAGCCGCAAAGGTATCATAGGCAATAAAAATATAAAGCAAACAAGAGTTAAAGTTTAAAAATGGATCTATCAAACTTTGTCCAATGAAGCAAATAAACCTTTTATGTATTCCTATTCTATAGGCTATAGGTATAGAATGAATATAGAGTCAATAGCCCACTTATTCTGATGCTGAACTATTAACCCCACTCGCTAACACTAACTACTGCTATCAATGAGGTTTTGCCATAGAAGTAAACATCATGTCCTAAAATTATAAAAAAAATTATTTATGTAAAAAAATAATTAAATTAATAATTTATCGACACATATGGCTGTATTTTTAACCCAACTTTATTTTATGCCAATATATAGCTGATAAAGCTTTCTAGTGCTTATAATATTCTTGTCATGAATAATATAACTTTTGAAAAGCCACAAAAATATGTATAATAATGAGTTCAAAAACAACTGTACTGTACAGTTTGCAGTTTGTTTGAGCTTCTAAATTAAAAATAACATTTTTGGTAAAGAAAAAAAAAAAAGGCTGAGTTGATTTCATCAAAATGATATTTTCACCTTATGTGAAATGTCAAAAAACCAAGAGAATCAAATGCGAGTTACTATATTGCTTTTAGAAATCGTATCTATATTAAAGCAAGAAATGTTTAGATTATTAAAACAAGCATCATGTGTGGGTATATTTAGGTAGCCTCATTAAATCCACTTTTGCCATGTATAAACATATATTTTATTGTAAATTTAGATACGTATATAGTTAGTAGCTTAACCTCATGTAATTTTTTTAAGTCTCCTATATTTTTTGTATTTATTATATCTATGTATTACCAATGTATTTATATTTTAAATGCTTTATCATCAAGTACACAAATCAGGTTTACTTAAAAAAGCATGATTAAGTTTTTTACACACAAAAGTTATATCTTTACAAAAGAAAAAAATAAATAAATAAATTAGATCAGATTTTTACTTGAGTTAACTTGCATGAGTATTGAGTAATCATTGTAGTAATGGAAACAAGAAACTAGGTTGTTCCTTTGATAAAACTGAATCAAATCGAAATTTGATATAATTTTATGATGTTGATATTTATTAAATTATCAATTTTATTGATATAATCTATATCTATAATTTATATTATACAAAAAAGGGGAAAAAAAGAAAAGAAAAAAGAAAGCACTTTACACTCATAAATTGCAGTTTTTACAACAAAGACGTCAAGATATGGTTCGTAAAAAATATCCTTAAAATAATGTATACCTCTCGACAATTTCATATACAAATATGTAAAGGTGCACTTCTAACTAAATTTACTATTCATACTTACTTTCCTATTGTTAGCCCTTTGAAATGGTGAACACCATTAGTGTGGCAGATTAGAGTACGGCGCACAAAATGGGTGCTCATGGAACTGGTAGAACTAAGCAATAGGTGCAGGCAGGACCGCAGGCAAAATTGTGCGCAAGTGACGAAAGATAACTAAATGGTGTGCGTGCAGAGCTGGGCAACGTGCGGGAATTTAGATTGGCAGGCGAGACGGTTGACGGGGTTGGCGCGTAGCTGAGGTGGCAGTGTCATGAGCATAAGGCAATGCTAGCACGCACAAGAGGAATGTTAGATTAGCGCACAGCCGGGCGCAAGAATAGATTGCTACCAAACAAGTCAGCATGCACACTGGGCGTGTGGCGCACATGTGGGTAACTGTTGGTAGGATGACTTGGAAGATAGTTACCAAAGAGCTAGTTGATTTGATGTGCTAGTAGAACGATTAAAGGCTTGCCATTGATGTGCTAGTAGAACAATTAAGGGCTTTGGCAAGGCAAGGTGGTTGAAGTTTGACTTATTTGAAATCCACCAGGATACTTGGCATTGTAGCCTAGCCCTTGGTTAAAATTGCCATCACATACTTGGCATCCTGTTAGCACAATTCCTATTGGCTTATGGCCAGCTGGCTCCTGATAGTTGGGGATGTCCGATGCATACGATTACTGTGTGATGTACAATAGCTATTAACCTCACAAATCTCTAGCGTAGAAATAAATATAGAGTTAAGAGTCTGAAGGCAAACTTTTTGTGCGTGAAGGTGTGGCAATCTTTGTGTACTGAGTTTGGAGAATCAATACAAATGCTAGAAATGATTTTTCATAATTCTGGCTGCCTTGTTTAATTTATGTTGCATGCTTAAGAATTATGCATTTACATGTTTACATTCTGCAAACGAGCACAAGGATGATTGGTATCAAATCTAATATCATGCTGTTTTGAGGGAAATTTACGTGAATTGGATTCTGTGTAGGAAAATTTGGCAAGATGACCAATCAAATGAGTGAATCATCACTAATTTGGAGGCATGGATGGCACACATTGAAAATTACTTGGACAGCTTTGAGAGGCACAATAGGTGATAACTTTGATGCAAATCCAAGAAAAACAACAAATGGTTGATAGTTTGTGAAAAACTATCAATGGTGTACTAGAATTTATTAAAGGACTGGTCGTTTTGGTGATTGAGGAAATCAGTGTTCCAACGGATGATGTTAATATGAAACTCAAGGTGATTAACACTAAGTTAGCAATGTAGAAGAAAGCTATTGGTGCAAGTGAAGGGACTGACGATAGAACTTCGTTGTCCAAACTGAGGATGCCTAAACTAAAATTAGTTTGCGGAGAGCAAAACGCCAAGGATTCAAAAAAAAAAATTGTGGGACATGGAGGCATACTTTGAGGCCGCTAGGGTGCTTGAACGGGAGAAAGTCTTCATAACGAGCATGTAGTAGATGGGCGATGCTGAGTTGTGGTAGGGATGTGTTTAGTTGATGATGCAGTAGCCAACCGAGAGAAGATTGAAACTTGGAAGGCACTGAAAAATGAATTGAAGGATTAGCTCCTTCATTATAACGTGTCGTGAGTTGCAAGGGAGCCCCTGCAGAATCTAAGGCACACGGGAATGGTAAGAGAATATATGACTAGGTTTAGTTCTCTAATGCTTGATGTGCATGATAACTTTATGGCAGAAACATAGGCGCAATCGAAACTAAGGTGTGAAGGACTTTCACTCTGCCACGACAGTTGCTTATAAACTGGTAGATTATCAAACTGTTGGAGGCTCGGATCAAGAACACATTAAGAAAGATGTTGGAAAGGACTGGGGCAACAAGGCCATTAAGTCCAATGAAAACGACAAGGCAAAGCCTAAGAGGTAACCGAGACAGTGAGCAGATGAGTTCATGTGACGGAAAAAGTAAAATGGCGGTACCATATTTTTTATGATGACCACTAAATGAGAGATTGTCCAAAGCAAGAAAAGTTAAGCGCATTAATATCTAAAATGGTTGAAATGGATGGAGAGGGTGATAGTGAGCCAAGGGTCTCAAACCTCAACTTTTGAATACACTGTGACGTAAGCATAATGCTTATAAAAGTAAAAGGCTAATGTTTGTGCAAGTATTTGTGAACGGCAGGAAAGTGAAGGCAATGCTAGACTCAGGGCCACACATAGCTTCATTGCCAAAGAGCAAGTTCAGAAACTAGGGCTGAACTTGTAGAAACAAAAGAGCCAGATTAAGGTTGTTAAAAATGAACTCGAAATGATAAAGGGTACAGTAGATGTTGACTTGAAAGTCAGAAGTTGGAAAGGACAATGTAGGTTGATGGTTATCTAGTTTGATTGTTTTGATTTATTACTTGGCAGTGATTTCTTAAAAAATGTAAATGTTGTAGTGATCCCTTACTTAGGCAATTTGTGATAATTGATGATAAGTACTCATGTATTGGCAAGCTAAATGAAGAAAGACTGAAAAAGAAGGAAAGAAGCAAACTGATGGGTCAATAGGTGCTGGACATATGCATCATAAAGTCAGTACTACTTTGATATTAGGTATTGCGGATGGCGTTTGCCAAGTGAACGGTGAAGGTAGGCCTCCTTTATTGTTTGCAGTAAAGTTAAAAGATGTCCGATGGTGAATTAAAATAGTGCAAACTTAGGTAAGTGTGGGCGTTGACTGGGATAAAGAATTTGTTAGATTATGCGAAAGCCCAAACTATACTGGCTTGGAGCTGCATGAAATAAGCATGAGGTCAATAAATGATTGAGATTAAAAATATTAAGATTTGTAGGTTAAGCAAGTTCGATTACTTTGTTGTAAAAAACAATGAGGGTGTTTTCCTTGGCTTCAATAAAGACGTCAAACTTTTTAAGTTGGGGTAGTTTGTTCGCCCCTCGAACAATGAATGCCACTGGTGAAACAAATTAACGCATGGTGCATAAAATGAATGTTGGCAGCATACGGCAAAAGATGTTGTCTGTCTTGAAATGGGATAAAATTAGGCTACTGGCACAAGTAGGATCGTAGTGCGCATTGTGTGCCGTTTTGTGGGCAGAATTGTGCATAAGTGATGGAAGATGATTAAACAGTGCATGTGGAATTAGGCAGCACGCACATATACACAATACTTAGATGGGCGTATGTAGGAACTTAGATTGGAATGTGAGACGGTTGATAGGATTGGCGCACAATTGAGTAAGCAGTATGCACGTACATGCTGCAAAGCTAGCATGCATAGAGGGAACATTAGATTGGCATATAACCAAGCGTGTGCATGGATGACTGATGTACAAGTTAGCATAAACACATTGGGCGTGGGCAATGGTTGGCAGGATGACTTGGAAGAAGGTAAACAAAGGGCTAGTTGACTTAATATGCTAGTAGAACGGTTGAAGATTTGGGCAAGACAAGGCGGTTGAAGCTTGACTTGTTTGAAAATTGCCTGTACACTTGGCATTGCAGCCTGCCCCTTGTTGAAAACTGTCGGTACACACTTGGTAGCCTGTTAGTGTAGTTTCTACCACATGTTGACTTTTGGTTAGTTGGCTCCTAACAGTTAGCGAATGTCCATTGCATAGGATTATTCTATGATGTAACAATAGTCATTGACCTCATAAGTCTACAACATAGAAATAGACATAGAGTTAGAGTATAAAGGCAGATGGTTTGTGTGTGAAAGCGTGGAAAGATCCATGTGTACTAAGTTTTGAAGAATCATTACAAAGATTGCAAATGGCTTAATGAAATTGTGGCAGTCTTGCTTAATTTCCATTGTATGCTCAAGTGAATTATGCCTTTACGCATTTACAGCCTTGGGAAAGATGGGGCAGCACAACGGGCGATAAAACTCGATAGATTATTCTATGTCGAAGATACCCCTATGATACCTACCATCATACCCACTTTAACACCATACCATGACTTATTTGAATTTTTTTTAATTGCAATAGCTCTTTTCCATGTTTTTTTAAATATACTTTCTTTCTTATTTCAAAAACTTTTATGATAGGTTCTTATTTTTTGTTTAAGAATTTTTAATATGTGGTACAAAATCAAGTATATTTTGCAAATTCTTTTTTTTTATCTTTAAATTTTTGTTTCAAATTCAGATATTGTTTCAAACTTCTTCTATTTTTTTCCCTTCATATTTGATTAAAAAGTTCTTCTATTTTCATATCTAATTTAATTATTACTTGAAACGTTTTGAGAGAATTCCTCAATTTCAATACTCTAACAATACACAAAGTTTCAAGTTTTTCATGTTTCCATGGTACTAAAATTCATGTATGATTTTTTCTTTTTTTAGTTTTTAGAGTGAGACTAATCTTGTGATTAAATAGAAGAACAATAGTATGCAAATAATCGATAACTATTTTATGTAGGTAGGAATGATATACCATGATGATTAATCTCTAGAAAAAAAATATCTATAAATTAACCCATCAAAGGGGCCAAGGCAATCTGCCAAACTAACACTATCCTCCCGTTTTAGCCTTCCCTTTTTCATTCATATATCAAGTCTTCAGACTTAAGCATTTTATAATTTTTTTTTCATCATCCTTTGTTCTCAACCATCTTCTCATTTTCTATTTTCCTTCTTTTTTATATTATAAAACTTTTATATCACTATTAATGATATGGCTTTTTTCATTTATAGGTAAGAACTTTACAAAATAACTCAATTAAAAATTTTGCTACCGTTTTTTGTTGTCTTGTTTTGTTCATTTTTTGTTTTGCCCCCTTCATACACAAGTAAATTGTTTGCCCAAGTTTCAAATTGCAATTTTAATTATATATCATTTTTAATACTAGCTATCAAAAAACTATATATTCACTATCAAAAAAATTACTGTGAAATTAATTTCGTAGCTATTCTATAAATTTTCCATGACAAATGTATCTTTCTAAATTAGTAAACAACAAAAATTATTAGTTATCAATATATAGTCAGGCCATGTCCATTGCAAATGCAACAAATTAGTTATGTTTTATGCGTAGAAAAATAAATATATAAGAAAAAAATAATCATCAGCTATGAATTGATCATAACGAGCGTCAGCTATAAGAGCATCTACTTCAAATTTGGCTATGATCAATTTTGTAGCTAAAGCTACAAATTTCATATTTCTTATTTTAGTTTAGATGAGTTTAAGAATGTTATGTTGTGTTTGATTTTGTTATGATATTTTGGAGAAAAAAGTTTAGGAGAATATTTTGTACAAAAATAGGATTGAAAAATGTGTAAAGAGTAAAAAGGAATATTTAATGCTGTTTTGGATGCAGACAATTTTTAAGGTTGATATTAAGTTTTCTGTCCTAATAGTGGTATCACATCGATTTTTATATTAAATTTTATATTTTTAGTGAATTAATAATTAAAAAATATTTAGATTAAAATAATGATAGAAAAATATAAATAGATATATTTTTATTGATGTAATGATTTGAAATTGTTAGAATTTTTTAATAACATTTTGATAAAAAAAATATTTACTTTAAATTTTATCTTGATTTTGTTTGGGTTATGTTTGGGGATTTTGAGAGGAAGAATATGTCTTGGTGGTGAGGCGAGAGAGTGTGTAAAAAATGAAGTTATGTTTAGTTTATTCTAAGAGAAATATAAATTCCACAACATACTACTTCCAATATAAATTCTTATTTTATTAGCAATGTTACATCAAGATTTTATATTATCATATGTTATTTTCATAATGATATGATAATTAAAATATATATTCATTTTAATGTAATAATTTAAAATGGTTTGGGAAAAAAATATTTTGATTTATTTTGGGAAAATGAAAACATTCTCATAGAATGTATCTAAATTAGCTTTCTACATTTTTGCTTTTGTTATTGTTTGACTATAATTTTCTCAAATTTTCATAGATTTCTGTTGTTTATACACACGCGCATTAGGAACTCTTTACGATTCGAGCCCCTGATCTCCCACATTATGTGAGAGACTTATACCACTGAGAACATAAAGATTTTTACACTTATATCATGTCTAAAAAATACAAATAATCTTATATATTAAAATTTTTGAATATTTGAATAATACTTTTTAAGTAACTGATTTAATTCAAAACTTTGGTGAAGGGAAGAAAGAAGCTAATTGCTATTGTATGTACTTCAAATGGTGTGCATAAACCCCCCCCCCCCCCCCTCTTTTCTTTTCTTTTCTTTGGAGGTAGGGGGAAGGATTTTTAAACGTCTAACACCAACTGCACAATTTATTGAATTCTATGTTGGTAGTCTTTTATTATAAAATATATTTTTCTTGTTTGGCACTAAAAAATTAAAAGTATTGTATTCTTTGTTAAATATAAATAAATACATAATGCAAAATTATCTAAAAATGATAATCAATAACTTGATTGCATAAAAGAATTTGGATTTAATATATTTTTCTACTTATTATAGTTGATGAGGGTGTAAATAGTTTAGGGGTAAGTTGGGCTAAAGTCCAGTTCAATCGACCAATGGTTGGTCGATGGAAGTGCTTGGTGATGCAATAGGGTCGAGTCCTGCAAACAATAGAAAACGTTGACGGCTTGCTGAGGGGCTTTCGGTTAAGGCACTTCGATGCTCAAGTCAGTATAATCGACTAGAAGATAGAGCAGTAGAGTGAAGGCTTTTTAGTGATCAATGGCATACCTTACTGAAGGCTGACAATGGGGCATTTATAGCCTCCATGGCGTGATTGATATATCTATGATGCTCTTGTTGCATAGAAGGGGCATTTGTCCATGCTTGAGGGACTTTAAGTCTTCTCCAACTTGTGTACTATTCTAGGTGATGCTATCCCCAGCTTCCTAGGTCAAAGCGATACGTAGGAGGCGTTCCCTAGCCTGGTGCTGCAGAAAATGTGGTACTGTGGTGGCACATGCCATTAATGTAGAGATATACCGCCTGTCAGAGCATTCAATGCGGTAGAGAGAGAGGCCATTGCATCGGCTCAACCCCGCCTGTCGAGATAAGTACTTGTCCGTGAACCTTCTACGTAAACTCTAGTCGACAGAATAGCACTTTGTCATGTGCAAATGTCTCCCAGGTTAAGTGTTGAATACAACAGCTTCGATCATGGTTGACCATACTCTGGTCGACAAGGGTGGCAGTCAAGACTTAGAGTGGTCAAAACTAGTAGATAACATAGTTGGCCCATATTGAGTTGGGCTTGGCGGACAACTGAGTTGTCTCGCGTTGTATCCCTTGTCTAGTCGAGAGTTATTGAGTTGGGCCTGTTAGGCTGCCCCATATCATGAGTCCCCCTACTTTCGAGTCCTAATCGAGATTATCGATGAGAAAGAATGAGGAGTAGCTGATTTGTAGAAACTGAATACGCTCGACGAGGGGTCTAGCATGTTAATGTCGTTCTGATTTCAAAGGTCGACCAAGGTTTCAGTGTATTTAATGTTGCCATTACATTAGGCCACATAAAGCATCAGGTAATGGTTGCGTAATAATTGCAGTTGTTTGGGTTACCGTGCATTGAGTCTTATAAATAGGCACAGTGAAAATCCTCATTTTCACTTTTACTGCATTCTATGAGGTCTAGTTAACCATTTTACTGCTCCCACAGCTAACTGCATTCTACTTTAAACTCCTAAACTGTGTAAGTCCCTTGAAATCCTCTGAGTGGGTTTTATTTTTGTTATATCTTGATCATATAGTATCGCCAAAATGTTGAGGGTATTCAGTGATAATAGTAGTTAGGGTAGTGATAGTGAAGTAACTCAATCGGACCTGGGTCTAATCGGGGGGAAAGGTGACTCGACTAGCGAGTCCTCGAGTGATAGCTCGACCTCCAGTAGTTCCAATGATACTTGTGTTCTTGCCGGGGGTGAGGCTGGGCCCCTATTTCTCGTGGTTGGCTATTCACCCCCAACCACTATAGTGAGATTATATCAAAGGTGACCGATGGGGATCTTGAACTATTTAAGCGGTTGTATCATATTCCTCAGGAATTCAAGTTAATTGCCCTTGGGCCCGATGATAAGATGCACCGATCCCCCGTTGGTTGTATCACCATTTTCAAGAATGCCCTTAGATGTGGGCTTAGGTTTCCTATTGCCCAACCAATAGTCAACCTCCTCACAGGCCTCCAGGTTTGCATTACCTAGTTACTGCCAAACAACTTCTCGACTTTGTACAGCTTTGTAGTTTTGATGCATGTTCAAAACTAACCCTCAATCTTCGCAAATTTTAGCAATCTGTTTCACCTCCTCATGTCCTAAAAGTTATACCGAGGAGTCGGGCTATTACTACCTTACTGCCCACCCTCAACAAAAATTTCTAGTGACCCTTTCTTCCTAATTCGGCCAGAATTGGAAAACCCATTACTTCTTTGTTCAATCCCCGAATGGGGTCGGATTTAACATACCTAGGAGTTAGATAAGGGGCCATATCGAGATACCTGGAATGAGACCCTAACCTGGCCCAGCACCTTTATCAGGGATTTAGTTGAGTTTGGGCAGATAGAGGCCTCATGTTATGTTGAGGAGAGAAACTTGGTGTTGATAGGCTTATCGTCTTCTCAGCTTGATCTACCTAATGACACTCGCCTATGTAGATGTCTTGATTGGTCTTTCAGAAGTTTTACCTTACTTTCTGGTCGATGCTGATGTGTCTTTTTGTGTTATTTTGCATATCGAGAAGAGATAATGAGTTAGACTCGTTAGCAAGCAATGGCACTGGTCCAAAGGGCGCAAAAGCGCCGTCAGGGGGTTGCTCGACTAGAGGTTGCTCCTTCAGCTAGTGCACTGCTGCAGGTAGCATTACCCACTCCTGCTGCTCAATCATCTCGACCTTATACTATCGGGACTAGCAGTCCCCCAGTGCGCCAGAAGAGGTCGGCAATCGAGCAGACAAGACCCGCTCAGAAGAGGATCACTGTCGATAAAAGGAAAGAGCAAGCTGGGTCATCTAAACAATCGATCGACTTTGATCTCTTCGAACGTCGGCCTGACAAGGAGTTGTTCCCGCTGGTCAACTTTCTTCACCCTATTTAAGGACCCAAATGGCAGTTCACGACTCTTAGTCGATGACGTCCTCGAGGTCGATCGAATCAGCATCCTAGAACGTGATGATGGCCAAGCTCTTTAGAGCCGACCAAATAAAGATGATGGAGTTGTCCCAAGCGGGGGCGTTGAAAGCCTTGGCGTACCATTCCAATATGGTAAGTTTTTAGTCGAGTTTTATTCGCTCTTCGAGAGTTCGCTAGTCATTTTTGCTTTTGCATTTATGTAAATGGGCTGAGGTCACTTCTATTGCAGATCAGCTGGCTGGGCTATCACTTCTATCACAGGGCTGAATTAGCTCTGGATGATCAGGAAGAGCTCCAGAAGGAGCATAGTGAAAATGAGCTTGCAAAGACTCAGCTCGAGTCTACTCATGCAAGTATCGAGCAGTTGACCAAGCAGCTCGAGGATATGGACGCATAACTCGTGGCTGCAGTGGCCACAATTAGCCAAGCGGAGGAGTTTCTGTAGAAGGCGAGGTTGGATATTCAAGCCAGGTATGATTCTGGTCGGTCACACGGACATAATGTGGCCATAAACTATTCTCAGACCGAGTTCTTCAAAACGCTACCACTCATTCAACAAGAAGTTGTGTAGTAATTTATGTTCTACTCGGCGTTTCAAGACGCCAATATCTTCTCCTCCATTGACGAAGTAAATGTGGCCTTCAAGAAGGCCATAAAGCAGCTAGAGTACTTGGGCTACCAAATTCGACCCGAGGACTAAGATCGACTGAACCCATACAGACCGAGCAGCTTACGGACTATTTGGATCTCCCTCAGCTTGAAGAGATGCTCCTGGAGAAGGGCCTACCGCCGCACCTACGGTCGGGGTAGCTGCTGGTCTCCAAGTTAGGCTTGCCAACGTAACCAGCGAACTTTCCTTCACCAACAACTTTGCATTCAATATTTGGGATGGCAAGGTCAACGCAACTAATTTCTTTCCTCTGGCTGGGCCCACGTTTCTGGTCGACAAAGAGGGGCCTTCTCAACCCACCTCCGTGGATCAACCAGCATTTGAAAAAGCTCTCGAGCAAGAAGTTAAGGGCCCTATCAACGTTGTGCCCGTGTTTTCAAGTGATAAGCTCGACCAAGAAATCGAAGACATTGCGTTGAACACGCTGCAGAAGCTTATGGTGAGGTGCTAGGTCGAGTTGAAGGTTTATGCTGCTGCATTTTTATTTTCATCATTTTAGTCACCCTGCAAGGCGCTTGTTTTGATTTGTGATATATTTGTGCACTTTGTAATTGAATCCATTTGAATGCAATGAATTATTTTTTGTCCCTCAATGTGTATTTGATTCTCTTTTCCCTTTTTATTTCTGCTTTCATTTTCATCGATTTCCCTTCATTAATAGATGACAAGATTAACAATTCGATCTCAGATAAGAAATTATACAACGCAATCTTCTAATGATGGAGTTGGACAAGTTCGCAGTCGATTACAAAATCGACTGGCACAAAAATAAGAAAATTAATCCAAGAAATTCGTATCACATTAATCGATTTTAAAATAGATGTTGAAATATTATTTATCATTGACTACTTAGCCGACTTTAGTTATGTTCTTCGTGATCAAATGAGCAGACTTAGTGGTCGAATCCTTGCATTCAACGTTGTAGTCGAAATATCCGTATATCATTCTAGTTGAGTTTGAAATAGTTGACTCTATGTAATCAATTTGTTTATTAATTTGATATTGGAGCTATAGTTTACTGTTGAAATCATTTTGAGGTCGACTGCGGGGTCGACTCGCTTATGACGTGGACTAAGAGGCCTTAGTTTGCAGCTTGAAGCCTGTGCTAGATTGACCACGGTGTCAATCATAATCGATCTACTTGTTCATTGACTTAGGCCAAGAAGCCCTAGTTTTGCGGTTTGAAATAGCATGGGGTCAATTATGGGGTCGAATTGGAACGATCAATTCATTTATTAATTTAGGCTAAAAGGCCTTGGTGTACGCTTTGAAACCGACTTGAGTTGACCATGGGGTCAACTTTGAACGATCAATTCGTTTATTAATTTAGGCTAAAAAGCCTTGATGTGCTGGTTGGAGTGGGTAGCTATAGAAACATAAGTAGTTTATTGATCTAAAATGATACTTTAGTACAGTTGAGGGTAGGCTTCAGTCTCTTTACACATAAAACCTTTTCAAGTTCACAGCGTTCAATGGTCGAGGGAGCTCGTTACCAGTCATATCTGCAAGTTAGTAAGCATTGTGATTTGCTACTTTAACCATAAGGGCCTTCCCATTTTGGATCAACTTTCCCCACATTCTTTGACACTTCGACTTTCCTGAGAACAAAGTCCCCCACTTTGAAGTTTCTTGGTTGGACTCCCTTGTTATAATGTTGGGCCATTTTCGACCTGTATCATTGCATTGTTGTGTATGCTTGCTGACGTAACTCGTCAATTTTCTCAAGGTCGAATTCTCTTTTAGAGTCATTTGTGATCGAGTTATCTGTTCGAGGGGTGGTTCTATATGCCCAAAGCACCCCGAGAAGGTCGTCTACCAAACTCGCTCTGATTCCTTCCATTAGCTTGTGGGTTTCCAACTCAGGTGAAGTGTTGTTGAATCCCTAGGCTCTCACACCAGCTCCTCGTGCTCCTACTCTAGAACTGCATCCCATTATCAGATATCAATACTTTGGGCAAACCGAAATGGCAGATAATATTTTTCCACACAAAACTCTTAATGGCCGCGTTGGTTATCTTGGGGACTATTTTTGCTTCGACCCACTTCATAAAGTACTCAACTGCAATGATTATAAATTTTTGTTGACTTGTGGTTTTGGGGAAAGAATCGACTATATCAATCCCCTATTGGTCGAACGACCATGTGATCTGAACGGGCACCAGCGTTTTCGTCGATTAGTGAGGTATGTTCGAGTGGACCTAGTAAGATGGGCATTTTCTGGCGAAGTCGATGGCATCCTTTAGCAAAGTTGGCCAAAATACCCATATCTAATGATTTTGTAGGCCAGAGATCATCTTCCTAAATGATTGCCACAAATGCCCGAATGGACTTCATGTAAGACCTTGTGGGCTTGTTCTGGAGTCAAACATCTCAACAATGGTCCGAAAATCGATCTCTTGTAAAGCTGACCATATTCGTCGAGGGCGAACTTGGCTGCTTGACCTCTGAGCCTGCGTGCTTGGCCTTTATCCACGGGAACTTTCCTCTCCTTCAAATAAGCTTTTATATCGTCTTGCTAGGATTGCGCTGCTTCTCCATTATACCCTACCAAATTCTGTTCGGGAACACCTATTGTGGGTTTGTTGGTGACTATAAATGTTATTGTTCTGTCTTTAGTTCCCTTTATCGAGCTAGCAAATTTTGACATTGTGTCAGCGCGTTCATTCTTCGATCAAGGAACTTGGCTGAAGGTGAATTTCCCGAACTACTGTTGTAATCTTTTGACCTCAGCCAAATACTTACTCATCGTGCTCTCATTGGCCTTAAAGTTTCCTTCGACCTATTTTGTAACTAGCTGTGAATTTGTGATGGCTACCAGCTGCTTGACTCCCCCTATCTGCTGCCATTCTCATGCCAGCAAGGAGGGCCTCGTATTTTGCTTCATTGTTTGTAACAGGGTAGTAGAGTTTGATTGTGAAGTCATATTCCTCGACTTGTAGAGAACATAGGGAGATGCCAATTGCACCTCCTAAGGAAGTTGCTGAACCATCCACATGCAAAGTCCACATTAAGGATCCTAGTTGAGTTGGTCAGGAAGGTCAAGTCTTTTAGCAATAAAATTTGCTAACACTTGGGCTTTTAAGGCAAATCGAGCTAAAACATAATGTCAAACTCCCCTAACTCGATGGCCGACTTTGCCAGTCTTCCCGACGTGTCGGGTTTCGACAATACTTGTTTAAGCAGTTGATTATCGGGACAACAATGGAGTGGGATTAGAAGTAAAGCCTCAATTTCCTAGCGGTAGTGACCAAAACGAGAGCAAATTTTTCAATCTCTAAATAGTTGTGCTCCGACCTTTACAATACTTTGCTGCTGTAGTAGACAGGTCGATCGGTGTCATTTCTGGTTGAGACCAAAACTAAATCGATCACTACTGACGAGACTGCCAAATAAATGTGCAGAACTTCTCCAACCTTAGGTTTGGCTAGCATCGTGGGTGTTGAAAGGTATTGCTTTAATTCGACCAGCACCTGGTCACATTGTTCTATCCATTGGAAGCCCGAGTTCCTCAAATTTCTTAGGATTTTGAAGAACGATAAGCTTTTGTTGGCTAGTCAGGCAATGAATTACCTCAGCACTATGATTCTTCCAACCAGGTGCTGAACGTCCCTGATTGTTCGATGAGGTGTAATGTCCAAAATGGCCTGAATTTTTTGTGTGTTTGCTTCAATACCTCTTTGGCTGACCATGTCACCCAAAAATTTGCCTCCCTTTGCCCCGAACTTGCACTTATTAGGGTTGAGCTTCATGTCAAATGCTCGTAATACTGAGAATGTATGGCTAAGGTCGGTTAAGTGATTCTATTCTTTTTCTATTTTGATGATCATGTTGTCAACATAGACCTCCATGTTTTTACCGATCTCGTTTCTAAACATAAAGTTTACAAGTCTCTAGTAAGTTGCACCTGTATTTTTGAGCCCAAAAGGTATGACTAGAAAACAATACACACCATTGGGGATGACAAAAGAGGTCTTATCCATGTCCTTGAGTGCCATGAAAATTTGATAATAACTTTGAAATGCATCCATTATGCTCAAAGTATCACAACAAGCAGTAAAGTCTACTAATAAATCTATATAAGGCAGGGGGTAAGGATCTTTAGGGCAAGCTTTATTCAAATCAGTGAAATTATTACACATTCATCACTTTCCCTCATTTTTAAGGACAAGGACTATATTACAAAGCCAACTTGGGTATCGAATTTCTACAATATATCCTATCTCTAAAAGTTTGTTGACCTACTCTTCAATGATTTGGCATATTTCAACGTTAAAAGTTCTGGTCTTCTATTTCACTGGTTTGAACAAGGGATCCACATTTAGGCGATGGACGATGACACTTAGGTCGATTCCCTGTAAGTCGGAAGCCTTCCAAGCAAAAGCGTCAACATTTCTTCTGAGGAAATTGACCATGAGGCACTCTATGTTGCTGCATAGATCAGTCCCAATTCTAGTGGTTTTGTCAGGGTTTCTTGCCTCCAGCTCGATGGTCTTGAACTCTCCGATAGGCTCAATCCTGGTCTCATCGAGCTTGCACTTCTTGCTTTGATGCCCCTCATCGGATTCTGTTATTGGGACATCCCCCGAGGGTTTCAACTGTGGTCGAGCCTTCTGCCCATTCACCTCGATTGAAATGTATAATAGCGCCAAGCCTCCTTCATGTTGCAGAGAAGTTCGCCAGTTCCAGCAGGGGTCAAAAATTTGACCTATATATGATAAGTCCAGACTATGGCTTTCAAATTATTTAGCTTTGGTCGTCCAATAATAGCATTATAGGCAAAAGGAATGTCAATAACCAGGTTATTAACCATCGGTGTTCTTCGCCTAGGGGCCTCACCAAAGGAAGTGGACAAGTTTATGGACCCTTCAAGTATGATCTTCGACCCTCCGAACTCGACGAGTAGGTTCTTCACCAGCTCGAATTCCAGCTTCCCCATGTTCGTTCTCTTCAATATCAACATGAAAATTATATTTGCAGAGCTGCCATTGTCAATCAATACCTTCTTGACCTCAAAGTTGGCTATCTCAATAGATACCATAAAGGGGTAATCCAGCTTGTTGTCAGCCCCTTAATTATTGATATGCAAGAGGTCGGAGTTAGAGAAAGAGATTGGTTCTGCGCTGGTCAACCAAGGAGTATTTGGTCAATTTTAGTCTCCTTTGATTCTGACTTCTGGCTGACTTTGAATCCCCTCCCGTCGAGCTTCCCACAATGGTGTCCATTACTCCTCTGATGGGTGGGCGAGGATCATGGGCAGGTTTCTTTCCCTTATCTCCCTTCCTTAGGCTAACCAATCTTTCTCTATGGGGAGTCTGGTTGGTTACGCCCACCTCTTGTCTAGCTTTTTCATTAACAAACTTCTTCAAGTACCCTTGTCAAATGAGTCTTTCAATCTCATCATGAAGATTGAAACAGTCCTCTGTGTCATAGCCTTTCTGCCTATAGAAATGATAGTACTTCTTAAATCTTTTCATGTCTTCAGTCTCAGTCAGCTTCCTAGGTTTTTTAACGAGGTTGTCGTGCTAATGGGGAGCAGCACCTCCTTTCTGATAGTGTTAAGGAGAGTATAATTATGGAAATGCTTGATTGGAGATTGATGACCATCTTTATGCTGTCTGTCATATTTCTTTTTTCCCTTATTCTTCTCACTGTTTGGATTGCCATAATTGAGCTTGTTCATATCCTCTTGTGTCACGTATCTCTCCATGACGTCGAGCAATTCCTCCATCATCCTAGGTCGTTCTCTGACCAAGGCATTAGCACATTCTTTATGGTGAAGGCCCAAAAAGAGCACATCGATCAGAAACTCGATTCGGGAACTGTCAATCTTCAGAACCTCGATGTTGAATTTGGTGAAAAAGTCGCGAAGGGACTCTTCCTCGTTCTGTTTAATGGTGTGCAAGTGGGTATGTGGAAGCTTCACCTTTCTCCGACAAGCAAACTGGTGGAGGAACTTGTTACATAGCTGGTCATATGAGTAGATTACGCAGACTCCAATTTCACAAACCGATTGAGCATAATTCCTTGGAACATAGTGACCAGCATCTTGACATGGATATACTCGTTGTGCCTCTTGTAGCTGCACTATATGCTCGAATTATCGCAGGTGCTTGTTCAGGTCTGATGAGCTATTATATCTGGGTAGCCCAGTAAGAACCTTGGCATCAACAGCAATGTGCTCGTCGATTATCTCCTACACAAATGGGGACTCTCGCTCTCGATGAAGCCAAGTGGCACTATCATAGTAAGGGTTCCTGTTGGAGTTCCTCTTCGAAATCTCTTCCAGTCGTCTGTTCAACTGTTGCACCTGGTGGGACACTTCTACCCATTCTTCACGATTAGCTTAAGACATGTTTCTATTTGTCTAAGGTCTCGGGCACTCGACCCTATCGCACTACGGGGCTCGAAGGGGTTGAGTACAGTGTTCTATTGAATCTACAACCTCTTCTTAGGGGTTATGTCGGGCTTTTCCATTGGGAATCGCCCGAGACTATCTTCTCATCGGGTGGGTGGTTGCCTAGCTTTCGATCGGCCTCTCCTCGCATTGAGAAGGTTGGGAAGTAGCACTAGCAGCTGGTCTGGGCTGGTTATTATTTCTATTGAGGGCAGTAAACAGTTGAGCAGAAATTTGGGCAAATATCTGCTCACTTATCAGCTACATGAGCTAAGGCATAGTCAGGGTGACCATTTATTTCGGCTGGGAGCTGGGTCCTGCCACATCTGGTTCTTATTGGGGGTTGAGGAGAAGGGGTTAAGGACTTTCTATTCTAATCTCTTTCAGAAATGACTCACCTAGTGTTAACCATTTTTCTCAGTTACGGACTCAAATTCCCACAAATGGCGCCAAATAATGATGGTGTAAATAGCTTAGGGGTAAGTTGGGCTAAATTCCAGTCCAATCGACCAAGTAGCTAGTCGATAGAAGTGCTTGGCAATGCAATAGGGTCAAGTCCTGCAACCAATAGCAAACATCAGGCTTGTTAAGGGGCCCTCAGCTAAGGTATTTCGACTCCCAAGTTAGTATAATTGACTAGAGGATAGAGCAAAGAGTGAGGGCTTTTAGTGATTAATGGCATACCTTGCTGAAGGCTGGCAATGGGGTATTTATAACCTTCCTGGCGTGATTGATATGTCTATGATGCCCTTGTTGCACAAAAAGGGCCTTTGTCCATGCTTGAGGGCCTTTACGTCTTCTCCAACTTGTGTACTATTCCAAGTAACGCTATCCCCAACTTCCTAGGACAAAACGGTTCGCAGGAGACGCCCTCTAGCCTGGCGCGGCAGAAAAGGTGGTACTGGTGGTGGCAAGCACCATTAATGCAAAGACATACCACCTACCAGAGCATTCAATGCAGCAGAAAGTGGGGCCATCGTGTCGGCTCGACCCCACCGACCGAGATAAGTACTTGTCCATGAGCCTTCTGCATAAACTCTGGTCGACAGAATGGCACTTTGTCATATGCAAATGTCTTCCTGGTTGAGTGCTGAATACAGCAGCTTTGATCATGGTCGACCATAATCTGGTCGACAAGGGTGGTGATCAAGGCCCAGAGTGGTTGGAACTGGTCGATAACATGGTTGGCCCATATTGAGTTATGGGTCTAGTGGGTAATTGGGTTGCCTCGCATCGTATCCCTTGTCTGGTCGAGAGGTATTGGGTTGGGCCTGTTGGGCTACCCCATATCAATAGTTATTATCCTTTTATGTTAAGTTTGAATTATCAAAGTGTCAACTTACTTTGATATTTTAATTCAAAAATTGTTTCCAATGCTTAGAAAAGTGAAGTTATGTATATTTATTTTACTTGGATAGCTTTTTCCACATACATATATAGATACATTTTTTGTATTATTATACTTGTTTATAAATTCTACTAAAAAATATAATTTTTATGGGTCGTTGTTTGATGTTGTTTCAAGGAAATTCCTTCACCTTACTTCAATAACTCTACAGTCGTCTTTGCCATTTTTACATCGTGTTTCAATATTCTTGGTCGAACCAATCTTTCGAATGGATGCAAATCCTAGTTTTAGGCGAGCAGTGGCCTCCATCAATTTACATTTCCTAGCAGTTGAAAGCGCTTTCTAATGCAATTGTTGACTCTTGGCTGTAAGCACATCATGAGTAGACCTGACAAATGGATACCCGCGGGTAATCTCAGAGCGGGTAAGAATGGATTGGGTAAATTTACCTGCGGGTAAAATTACCCATTTTTTATTGGATACGAGATAGTAGACCCATTATCCGTGATTATGAGTAATGGGTAACCCATGGGTACCCATACTAATTTTTTTATATTTAAAGAAAATTTAGTATATTTTTTTTTCAATTTACATAATATTATTTAAATGCTACCTAAATAAAATTAATAAAAAAGGCTACAAATTTCAAATATTATATTGAACAAATATTTTAAAGCATGTCAAATGTTTTAGTTTGAAAACTACAACTTAAATATTTAAACATATATTAAATTTAAGTTATATCACATTTCGAAGTTTAAATTTAAATTTCATTATATGTCAAAAGTTTTTTATGCTAAAAGTTTAAACACCACTTAAATATTGTTGATATCATTAACAAAAAAAAGTGTCACACCTTCCAAAATAGTTGTAAAAATTAGAGAAAAATTAAAAATTAAAATATAAATAATTATTTACAGGTACCGGTGGGTACTCACCGGTTGGGCCAAAAAACGACGGATAATTAGATGGCGGGTAAAATTACCCGTATTTTATTGGGTACAAAAAATGAGGCCCATTACCCGTATTTTTTTGGATATCCACGAGTACCTGTGGGTTTGGGTAATTTTTTACCGGGTTTAATCATGAGCTATACATGAAAGAACTAGATAAGATTTCACATTACTCTTTAATATTATAAAATATTAAATCTGGCAACATCTTTCTCCAATGGTGGTTGGTCATATAAGTAAAGTGTGAGTTCTACAGTGCATTCAGAACTCAAACCCGACGATGATCTTTGACTCATTAGGTATCTTTTAATACCATACAAACTTCGCCGTTGTTTAAAAAGCTTGTGTAGGTGTTGGATCCACGCGCATCCTCCCCTCTTAACATAAACACTATACAGTTTTTTAAAATATTTATAAGTTTCTTTTCTTTTATATCTCAGTCAATTTCTCCATCTTTTATGTATTCAAAATATTTTTACATTGTTATCATAAACATTTCTAACTTAGGCGTAGGACCTAAAACGCATCCTATCACAGTAATAAATGCTATTTTTTTAATAATATTTCAAAAAAAAAAAAAAAAACCTCCAAAGCTAGAATCACATTATATAAATTTGGTATATATCTATCTTCAATAGAACACTTAGCTATTTCAAATAAAATAAAGCAATAAATGGTTAGAAGTTGGACAAAAATATTCTAATATTGTTTTTTGTTTTTCTTATAGAACTTTTGAAGTATTGCTAGTATAGAAATACTATCTCAATTTTCATGAATTTACATCTTTACAGTATGTGTAAATAAAAAGTTTAGAATTAGTTCTATGATCTTTACATAAAATTTTATATTCTTGTATTCTAGCTAATCTAGCCATTATGTGTTATAAAATCTTATTTTATGTATAAAATCACAAAGACCTCTTAAACTATCTTTATAACATAAATGTAAATATGACAAAAACATGTAATATTGATGAAAAATATCATCATGCACTCATTCATCTAATCTAACTAAATTATTAACAACAGAAACATTATTGAATTATTATCAAGTGATATACTTAGAACTTTATCCATTAGTCACCAACCCCTAAGTAGATCTCTAGTAGTTTCATATATATGTGCACCATATAAGGGTGATTTAATTGTTGAAATTCAATTGTACATTTTTGCATCATACCATCAATTTTGAGTGTAATTATACACAAATAATGTAAGTTACCTCTACTAAAATATTTGGAAGTAAAAGAAATTTTAAATTTTACATTTTCAAATACATGCATCAAATTTAAAATTTAGATAGATATTGTTTAAAGTCATTATTATGACAAATATTTCTTGAAACTGGTTTATATGCAGGTTGAAAAAATACATTGGTCAAATTTAGTAGCCAATTTATTTTTAGCATATGCTTATAAAAATTTATTTTTTACAACTAATTGTGATATCACTACAAATAAAAGGAATATTAGTGACCGCAGTCGTTAAATATGCAAAAATAGGTCACTAAAATTCTCGTCACTAATTTGAGCCAGTTGTGATCACTAATTATTTAAAAAAAATTGAAAATTTTTGTGTATCAGTGACCGCATATTTTGGTCACCAATTTTAATGGGTCAAAAATATTTATATTGGACAACGGATCCTCTTGGCTTCGAATGTAAGACCTTTGTTTTGTTTAAATGAGCAACTAACCATTACACCACATGCATTTATCTGAACAATATAATATATATAATATTTGCAAATAAAAAAATAATTATAATATTCTTATGTATAAATTACTATTCATTTGCATTTTAAAATTTAACAAAAATAGCAATTATTCATTTAATATTTGTGTAATATTTCTTCAATATAATAACGTACAATATTTAATTTATAACTATTACTTTTAAATTTGAGGTATATTTTATCATAATATATTGTAAACACATTAAAAATAGTATATACATACTAATTTGTATAGTCATAAATAGTTCACATACACACACACACACATATACATATATATATGGTAATATGTATATATGCTAATAAATACAAATTAATATATAATTTTATTAATTATATTATACGTATTTATTTATTCATAATACATGTATATAATATATATATATATATATATATTATTGACATATATATTTAATTAATTCTCATTTTTTTTCTTTGTATAAGAATATTGTTTTTGTTTATTTCTTTGTCTACCTATATATACAGTAATAAATTAATGTTCAATTATATGGATATTATGTAGAAATATTTATTGGTTTTATATTTATATATGTACTTATAATTTTATATTTTTCATATATACATATATTATTATAAGAAAACATATATATATATAACAAACACAGTGTTTTATTATTTATATAAGTGTTACATAAATTTTATGCTTTCATATTACAAGAATATGCAAAAAATAAAATTTTATATTTGTGACCATTTATTGATTGAAAAATACAGTCACTAATGACTACATCAATGACAATAATGACTGCATCAATGATAGAAAGAAAATTTGGTCATAAATTAATGACTGAAAAATAATTCGGTCATGAATTAGTGACTATTTTATACGGTCACTAATATAAATGACCAAAAAAAGAATTCGGTCATTAATTAGTGACCGAACTCTTTTTTCAATCACTAATATTAGTGACCACACAAAGCAAACCGAATTACTTTTCTGCGGTAACTAATTCGGTCACTGATCAATCAATAATTTTTTTTAAAATATTATATTTAAATTGATATTAATCGATCATTAAGCAATCACTGATTAGTGACCGCTCAATCGGTCACCAAAATTCGATCACTAAAACTCATTTTTTTATAGTGTATATCTATTGCCATATTTTTATGGTTATATCTCCAATTAGAAACTACATTGAATTCTATTTCATATAATTGTGATGGATTCGCCACCTATGATGATGCCTGCTTCCAAGTTAATACCCGTGTTCCTTCTTTTTAAAATGCATAACTTTTCCCATATTGTTGCCTTTGCACCCTTTCCACTTCCCCAATTTTGAACCAATTTTATGTATCACTAGTTTTAACTCTCTTTCTCTTACACCTGCAAGTACTGGTGTAAGCGCAATTTTTTTTATCTGCAATAAATAAAATTACAAGACAAGAAAATTCATACAAATAAAATTAAATTAAAATCTATCAATCGTGGATTCAATCTCTAATCAATCCTCTGATTCTTCCCTTCCAAATAGGATTTTGAATTTAATGAGTTCCATGTAGAACACCTTGAAAGTTGTGGATCTCCTTAAATTTGATTTGAAGAAAATAACGGCAATTTGAGGGCTTCGCACCTTAACCTCGAATCAAACACTAGAATATGATGAATTCCACCAAGAATGCCTTGAACATCGTGGATCTCCTTAAATTTGATTTAAATAAAATAACACCAATTCGAAGACTCCACACCTTAATCTCGAATCAAACGTCAAAATATGATGAGTTCCATGAAGAACGCCTTGAACACCGTGGGTATCCTTAAATTTGATTGAGAGAATTGCTAGATTCCTTCAAAGCTCCTCTCACTTGCTGGAATTTGTTTTGTGTGTTGAATGAGCTTTGGACACCCCCTTCATATAGACACTTGATGGGAAACTTTCAGATTGACTTGAACTTCTTTGATAGTTATCTCTTTGATAAAATAATATCAAATATCAAAAGATAATATCAAATATCTTTGATTTAATTGGTCCATAGACGTAGACACTTCATCTTTGACACTTATCAATATTTGATTTGAGTATAAAATAAATACTAGAGTATTAATTAAAATTAACTACTTATCTTTTGGAATTAAATTTAATAAATTCCAACAAAACTAGAAAATTTTGAATTAATAACTAGCATATTATTTTATATGTGTCACTCTCCAATTGGAAAAAATTAATATGTTTACAAATGCTCCCACTTCAAGGCTTGACGAAAGATATGCCAATCATCCACAAAAGAGGCAAGACTTGAAGTATTTGAGAATTTTTCCTTTTTCTCTCCATTTCTTCAAATATATGAGACAAGAAATCCTCCAAGCGTTCCTTAAGCTATAGTGTCTAATAAAAGGATCAAGTCATAACATAATTCAAAGTAATTAAATATCCTTTTGAAGGCGGTGTCGTACACAGATTATACTCATGCGGGCCAGGAGTAATATGCAGTTTAGGCTCGTGCGGCAAGGAGCATATTTAATTTGAATAGACATTTTATATTCGTGTCAAAGATTTCACTTGAATTCGATTGACAATTTATACTCATGTCAAGGAATTTACTTGAGTTTGACTTAATAGACAGTTTACACTCTTATCAAGGAGTACACGGGGAGAATTTGAATATTTAGATAGTTTACACTCGTACCTAGGAGCTTTATTGAAAGTTTAAGCTCATATCAAGAAGTACATGGCGAGACTTTGAATATTTAGATAGTTTACACTCGTATCTAGGAGCCTTATTGACAATTTAAGTTCCTATCAAGGAGCACATGGGAAGACTTTAACTTGAGAATTTTAGATAGTTTATGCTCACATCTGGGAGCATTATTGATAGTTTAGACTCTTATCAATGGGCATTTGGAATTTGAAAACTTAAGCTTTGGACTTGAAGATTGGAAGATTTAAATCTTGGATTTAGAGACTTAAAAATTTGATTGGACTTGGAGACTTAGAGATTTGAGCCTTTGACTTGAAGACTTGGAGACTTGAGTCTTAAACTTGAAAGACTTGGAGACTTGAGTCATGGATTTGGAGACTTAGAGACTTGAGTCATGGATTTGAAGACTTGGAGACTTGAGCCTTAAACTTGAAAGACTTTAGTTATAGATTTGGAGATTTCAAGACTTGAAAACATGGAAATTCATATTCAGATACTTGTATACTTGAGAATTTTAGATAGTTTATACTCTTATCTATGAGTATTATTGATAGTTTAGGCTCTTATCAAGGAGCATTTGTGATTTGAAGATGAAAATTAATTGCCTCCAACATCTTCATCATCATCAACATTATTTGAGTCTTCTTGTTCATCAAAATTCACGCTCATTTCAATATTATGTGCACGAGTTGCCAAATCTACAAAAAATTTTGGTTTAATTCCTTGAAGTATGTAGCAAAGACTCCAATACATTCCTTGAATGCACATCTCAACTACTGAAGCCTCGAATAATTGATCTTTGCAGTTATGACTCAAATTTCTCCAGCGATTGATGTAGTTAATGACATGTTCTTCTTTCCACTGGCGAGAGTTGGTGAGTTCAATCATGCTAACTATCCTTCGAGTGTTGTGGAAAAGATTGAGGAACTCTTGTTCCAGTTGCCCCCAACTATCAATAGAGTCTACCTCCAAGTCAACATGCCAATCAAAAGCATTACCTTTCAATAATCGAACAAATTGCTTAACCAAATGATCTCCATATGTCCCAGCATTATTACAAGTCTCAATGAAATGAGCCACGTGTTGCTTTGGGTTGTCTTTGCCATCAAATTACTCAAACTTTGGGGGTTGATAACCGATCGGCATCTTCAAGTTATCAATCATTTGAGTATATGACTTGGAATAAGTCATAGATGACTTAGAACTTCCATCAAGCTTATCTTTGATAGTCTCCATGATAAACTCCTTCAGTGGGTCGATGGGAATTAATCCAGTGGAAACTTCTAGTTCTTTTGTTGCAATCTCATCATTTTTGGTTGATTGTCTCCTTGTGGATGTTTCGCCTTCGTCTTAAGCCTCATTTTGTTTCTCCATCATGCAACTGGCATCAAGATTGTCCACTTTGCTCATCAATTTGGAGATTTGAAAGTCTCGCTCTTGGACATGTTTCGTGAGTCCTTCAATGGCTCTCATCAAATTTGAAATTTGTTCCTCCAAGGTTGTAGCACTTGTCACCATCATCATTGCCACGCTCAAGGAATTTGATGTTGAGTAGGGAATGGATGATGTGGATTCTTCCTTCGAGTCTCCACTATCTTCATTCATATCAATAAAATGCGGTAACACCTTTTTCCATAGCAAGCGAATGAGCCACCTCCGAAGATGATTGCAACTTCTTAGACATAATTCTTGTGATAACGCCAACACTTTTTACTCCAGTACTTGAGGAACTTGAGGTAGCAATTTTCAGTGTTGCAGTCTTGTTGGCGGCTATTTGATACTTCAATCTTGATGAAGGAAAGAGATAAGAGGTAGAGATAGTCCCACTAGGCATGCCAAAATTTGTAAGCGCAAATTTCTTTATCTGCAATAAATAAATTTACAAGACAAGAAAATCCATACAAATAAAATAAAATTAAAATCTATCAACCATGGATTCAATTTCTAATCTAATCCTCTGATTCTTCCCTTCCAAATATAATTTTGAATTTAATTAGTTCCGTTAAGAACGCCTTGAATCAGGGACGGGGCCAAGCTTTTTCGTCACGGGCGAAATTTTGAATTACCAAAAATATAATATACATTTTCTAATTTCACATATATACTAATCATTCAAAACTAGTAGTTTCAAAACAATTGATACAAAAATATATCCAAAGACATCACAACCCAACAATAAAATTAGGAAATTTAGAGTAAAGTAAGTAAGTAACTAATTATTGGTACATGGCATATTGACATTTATAAAAAGTTGATAGAATACCATTAACTACAAAATCCACCAAATTTCCCAAAAAAATATAAAAAATATTGATGCATATTTGCTAGCCTATTTGTTCAAGTAAGGCATCCCAAATTGAGCTCGTTGTTTCTTCTTCACATCGAACTCATCAATGATTGAGTCCATATTGAAAGTTTGAGCAATTTCTTTATCAATATACAATAGTAATGAACTAGTCAAAAACTCATCTTCTATTTTATTCCGCAATCTCGTCTTCACAATTTTCATACATGAAAAGGCGTACTCCATTGTTGCAATGGAAACTAGAAGAGTCAAAATAAGTCTAACCAATCTATCCACAAGATAATAATTAAACCCCTTCCTATCTTTGACAATACTTGGCATAACTTTGAAAGTGTTGACACATTTTGGAAATAGATATTGCATTGAACATCAAGTTCAAATAGCTCCAATTGATACTTTATATGCAATTTCTCTTGATCAGAAAAATCATCGAGATAGAACTTCTCAACAAGTTTCCAAATACCCTCAATATTGAACGATTTATATCCATCTCTTGGATCTAAAGCTGAGCTGAGTCTAAGCAATTCTACCGCATTGTTATCAAATCGATAATTCATATCTTGTAAGATAGAGTCTATGGTACTAGTGAATATATCAATTCGATAATGATGCTCTAAGGTAATAAGATTGCTTTTATGTGTTCGACCTTTACCTGATCGATAAGGAGCATTCATGTCGGAAATATCTATCTCATGTTTCTCACAGAAGATCTTCACTTTATCAAATAACTCATCCCATCCCTTCTCCCTTAATTTCTGAATAAGTTCTTTTGTGTTGGCAACTACATCCATTGAGTTCAGAATATCTTGAGACTTGCATTGTAAAATTCTACAAAGATCATCCGTGATTTCTAATAACTCAATCATGAAATGCAAGATAAACACAAGTTCAAATGATGTCATTATGTCATAAGCTTCATCTGCTGCCGCTCTAGGAGATAAACCCATTTTGTCATTTATGATCTCACTTAAAACATGAAGAATAGGATCAAACATATTAAGTAAGCCAATAAGAGACCTTAAATGTGACCCCATCGTGTATCTCCTGGACATGAAGTCAACTCAGCAATCCTAAGAGCATGAGAATTTGCAATTGATCATGACGTTTAGAAGAAGAATCCACCAAATTCACAATTACGGCCATGTGGGAAAAGAAATTCTCAATAGATGTAACACTTTGAGTTGTTGCCACCAATATTAATTGATCGATGAGCAAAATAATGAACATAAGATACATATGGGCACTCATTTAGAAAAAGAGCTTGTAGACCATTCCACTCTCCTCGCATATTACTAGCACCATCTTGCCCTCGATTATTTTGAATGACAAGATTATTGCGAGAAAGAACACCAGAGATCTCTTTTTTAAAAGTAGAAGCTTTAGTATCTTCCACATAAATTATATCAAAGAACTTTTCCCGAATAAATCCTTCTTTGTCAACAAATCTTAAAACAATGGCCATTTGCTCCCTTTTGACTCATCTCGAGATTCATCATTTGATAAGGCAATATTTTGCATCACCAATTTATTCCAGTATGAATCTTTGAATTCTACTCACATAAAGTGATAAGATCTCCTTTTGAATTGGAGGAGAAGTATAAGAAGCATTTTGAGGAGCATTTTCCAAGACAGTCAAGCTCACCTCATCATTGTAAGAAGTTATGTGTTTTATGATTTCTATCAAATTTCCACTATTATGCGAATCCGAGCATTCATTACGGCCTCTAAAGGCTATACCTTGAAATGCACATAGTTTTGCAACATCCATAGAAACCTTGAGTCTTAAACAGTCTTTGCAACCAACTCTGAAGATTGTTTGTCTATAATTTTGTCAATGTGTTGCAATGGATTCATCAGATCATGACAAAACTTCACTGCCCTGTTATGTGATGAATTAAGGCTATTTCCTTCATGGACTAAAAAAGAACAATTTTTCCCATCATTCACCTTTTTCCACAATTGAAATCCATCAAGGATAAATGCATTTGCCCCAAAATGTGTAAAAGGCCTGATGAAGAGAAAACATGGAAGGTAACATGCAACATTCTTTGAAGGAAAATATTGTACCCAATCAGGAAATAGTTTGTACCAGGCAAGTAGAAACCCCCTACCATGTTTATTGATATATTTTGGTAACTTTTCTAGGATGCCTTGATAAGGGCAGGCAATTAGATAAGCATGTCTAATTTCATCCCTTCTATTTGCCAGATAATCCCATATGGACTTACGTAATTCAGGATCACGTTCAATATGAGGAGCATTAGCATCTTGGGCATTTTTTTGAACTTTTCTTGGAGAAGACTTTGGAATAAAAGATTCATCTTCTGGAAGATTAGAAACTCCATAAACAAATTTTGTTGAAGTCTGAGTAGAAGTGCTAACCCTATCTTGAAGACACCGTTTCTTGAAATAAGAATCAATTTTCTTGGTACTCATAATGACTCTATATGAAAATTTGCAATTAGTAACTAGGAAATTTTTCAATAAATTATGTAAACTGCATTAGTGAATTCTAACATAAAGTGAATAAAAAATTATAAAATCATAAAACTATAATCAATAAATGAAATCATGCAATTGACATCCATTTCTCCCCCCAAATATTTCAAAAGAAAGATAATACCAATGTAGCAACATCTATGTATTTATTAATTTAAATTCACTTATAAAATAAGAATAATTAAAATTTTTATTTTGCAATCACCATTGAGATAAAATATGGGTGATAAAATATCATGCATATTGTGAACAAATAACGAACAAAAGGCAAGCAAATAAATAGAAAGAAGAAGAAGAAGAAGAAAGCAGAGAGTTTAATATAATTACCTTTACTATCAAATACTCCAAGGCAATTAGGCAAGTGTACTTAATATTCAATAATCAATAAAGAGGAACTCATGTGTATAGTCTACAAAAAAGAAAATACCAAAATAAATAAATTATAAATGATTCTTAACTAAAATAATCCATTGATTTATAAAAAACTAACAACAAAAACAACATTTTTAAAGTTTGTATACACTACCTTTTGGGTTTTAGCAATTACATTTTGGGTTTTTTTTATTGGAACCTTTCGGGCATTTTTAGCATGTGAAATTGGGAAAGTGAAGAAAAAGAAAAAGAGAGGGAGGAGGATGGAGCTCAATCAAGAAAGAGTAAGAAGTGGGAAAAGTAAATTTTTGTTTTATTTGATTTTTAAAAGTACAAAGAAGTACAACGGGACCAAAGGAATTTTTTTAATAAAAGGACGGGCAAATTCATAATTGAGGGTGGCAAAATTTTAATATTTTAAAATTTATAATATAAAAAATTAACTTTAAATATTTTGAGTGGGGGCAGCTGCCCCTACCAATCCCCTACTTCCGTCTCTGCCTTGAAAGTCGTGAATCTCCTTAAATTTGATTTGAAGAAAATAACGGCAATTCGAGGACTTCGTACTTTAATCTCAAATCAAACACCAAAATATGATGAGTTTCGCGAAGAACGCCTTGAACGCTGTGGATCTTCTTAAATTTGATTTAAATAAAATGCCAATTCGAGGACTCTACACCTTAATCTCGAATCAAACGTCAAAATGTGATGAATTCCATGAAGAACGCCTTGAACGCTATGGATCTCTTTAAATTTGATTGAAAGAATTGCTAGACTCCTTAAAAAATTCTCTCACTTGCTGGAATTTGTGTTGTGTGTTGAATGAGCTTTGGTCACCCCCTTTGTATAGATGCTTGATGGGACACTTCCAAATTGACTTGAACTTCTTTGATAGTAATCTCTTTGATAAGATAATATCAAATATCAAGATATATTAGCAGATATCAACAAATAATATCAAATATCTTTGATTTAATTGGTCCATAGACGTAGACACTTCATCTTCGACACTTATTAATATTTGGTTTGAGTATAAATAAATACTAGGATATTAATTAAAATTAACTACTTATCTTTTGAAATTAAATTTAATAAATCCCAAGATAAATAGAAAATTTTGAATTAATAACTAGCACATTATTTTATACGTGTCACTCTTCAATTGGACAAAATTAATATGTCTACGATTAGTATGGAGAGATTGTCTTTCTTGTTCCTGTCGTGGTTATGTTGCGTCATTATCATCATCTCCTAATATATCTTCTTTGTCTATGATTTGGAAATATATGGTTATTGAGTGGCTTGTGTTAGAGTGTAAGAAAATAATAGCTCTAGGGAGGATAAAAAAAAAAATTCATTTTATCGATATTAAAATTTATTTCAAAATGGTGGCAGATTTTGGTTGTGTTGTGTAAAATAAATAATGCAAACAATTACGCAAGTGCACGTGTCGCAACAAGTAATAAAATGATGAGAAGAATATCGATCCCACAGGGAACTAAATTATTCTCTACTAATTATTAATTTATCACACACGTGTTTTATTCAAACAAAATCAATTAAATAAGAATTAAAACTAAACTAATGAAAATAAGAAAAAAGGTACTGATTAAGATTTATATTCGTTTGCTTGGAATTATGTGATTAGAAGTGATACATAAGCAAAGGATACATTTTAAGCCTATTATGATAGAATATTTTAATTTTATGTTTGGTTGGTATGATAAGTATATAAATAAATTAAAATATAATATATAAATTTACTATTATATCCTTTATATTTTTTAATAAGTTTTTCATAATTTTCTCATTCTTTCCCATTTTTAGAATCATGGTGTAATTGAAAATAAGATAAAAAAAATAGGTCTTATTAAATCTTTGTAATTCTTATCACACCTAATCAAGCCTTCCCCCCCTTGATCCATTTTCCAAAAGCAACAATAAATAATGTAGGGCCTAGGATTTATCAAGGGCTTTTATCAATTGAAGCAAATATTAGAAGAGACTTGATTAGGTATGTATCACACCTAATCAAGCCAAGCAAACAAGGTCTCAGATATAGAAGTCTAGAATTATGATTTCATCAACCAAATAAGTTGATTACATAATTTTCTCCCTATGAAATTAATAACAGGTTATTAGTCTTGAGTCTTATGCAATTACGAGGTTCTTCCGAATTACCCGCAATCAAATCCCTAATTTATTCAATTCACTATATTCCTATGTGATTTAAGTAAATTATGAATAAGGTTGTACCACTCAACTAACTCCCAAGGGCAAGTAGGTATATTCCTATTCTACTCACAAATTAATTAGTTCATCAATTTGAACAATTAATCCTAAGGTCCTCTATTGTCAATCAATTCCTAGATTTTCTTTTCCAAGACTCCTCTAGGGTTTAAAGATGCACTTGACTGTTAATCAGACAATCAAATAGAAAAAGCACACAATAGAAGAAATAACTTTAAGGGCTACTAATTTCATGGAAGAAAATCATGCATCAATTTATTCAAAATAATTCATCATACTCCTGGAGTAACAAATTAGTTCATGATTGAATTGTCAAACAAAACATGAATAAAACGGAACTTGGTTTCAAATCCAAAATTAAAACAAAATCAAAGGGAGAAGAAGAAACTCTATTCCTAGATGAATCTGATCTGCACTTTGTCCTCCTTTGAATCCCGAATTCTCGTGATACTTCTGATCTCCAAAATAGAAAATTCCCAAAAACTCCCTAACTAAGTGTTCAAAAGACCTATTTATAACTGATTAAAAGAATCTTCTGATTAGAATAGGACTCGAACAAATAAAAAGACTTTTCTGCTCATCCTTGATTAGATCATGAGGTGTCATCCTATCAGCATTCTCACAAACTTATGTCAATTTGTCCCCTTTTGTAACTTCTCCACTTATATTCCTGTAATTCCAAAATTTCATCAATTAGTAAGGAAATTATAATTTTTTAAATAAGAAAATTATTTGTTAAGTCATAAACATGATATTAAAATTAATACTAATATGAACTTAACAATAGACTTGACACGTTATAAATCCAGGCGAAGACAAATTAAGGGTAGATGTCACGCTAAAGGGGGTTGAGGTCAATGGGTCTCATGGGGGGAGTTTGGATATTTTGCATGAACCTAGGCCGGGTGGTGGCAAGAAATGAAAGGTTGGAGGATATGTATTTTGAGTAGAAGAAGCAATATGAAAGATATTAGGGGGATGTTTTTAGACTTGCTAAACTTAGAAGTAAATGGAATAAATTTCTTCATGTCAATAAAAAATTTAACGAATATGAAAAATAAATAACAATGACCAGATACCACAAAATAAAAATACAAATATGATGAATTAAAAAATTTAAATCACATATAACAATTCGATTAGTAAAATTCATTATTAATGACTATAATTATAAATGCAAATAAATAAATAGAAAGATGTTACTGAAAATTGCTTAGATAGCATCTAGAGATTTTTAGTTGCAATATTGAAGTTTTGACTAATCTCAAATTGATTTCAATCAATAATTGAAATGAAAATTTTAAATTTATGTATATTGTAAAAATTGAAAAATAAAATATTAAATTTTTGTAACGAAAAACATTATATTGAAGTGATTCATAATTTATTGATAACAACTTAAGAAGTAGAGAGAAAATTGAGAGTTGAGAGAGATGAGAGATTGAAAGAATTGCAACTAAAATCGGGGTAAAAATAGGGATATTTTATAAGAAAAAAAATTAAAATAAAATAAAAAGAGGGGAAAAATCAAATATAGCACTATAGGCAATGCCAACAACTAATTCTTTTTTGAATTTTTTTTTATTTTAAAATTTAGCGAGCTAAGCAGATCGATTCAATATCGATCCACTTGGCCTGCTTGGGCTGGACCAGCCCACTATCTCAAGTTGCACCCTTGAGATGAAATGATAAGTGAGGGTCGGTCTTAACTGATTCACTTAACTATAGTAAGTTAATAAGACTAGTAAATGGGTTGATTGAACTGACCCAATTTTACACCTTCAATAAACTTTTTCTTTCTTATATAGTATTGATGCATGCATTTTTTCTCTTTAAAATAAATATAAATTTGAATTAGAGGTAGTTTTTTTTTAAACTCAATGAATTAAAGAAGAAATGCAATTGAGAATATCCTCCAGTTCATAGAGGGCTACCATATTAGCTTGCCTCCTTATCCATTTAAAAGAGAAGTCAGACATATGAGATAAAATATCCTTACAATCTTGGATAATCAAATCAAACTCAGTGACATCAATATCTCTAGCTTTCAGAGCATACCTAATCTCTTGAGAATCCGTAAAAATGGAGCCTTGAGAATCAAAGTGGGATTTCAAGCCAAGTTAAAATAGTTTGAAGAGCCAACGCCTCCACTATTTTCGGATTATTGCAGCAGCTATAGTGTCCAGAAATGGCCCGAATAAAAACACCCTCACCATCTTCAAGAATTGCCACAAAACCTGCCATACCATGATCCGCAAATACTGCACCACCTACAAACTAAAGCATTTATTTTGTTAAAATATAGTGCATTTCCCATGCTAGAAGAAGAAATCGTCCCATTAAAGCCATGCAAACCATGCACGTACTTCCACTCCCCATGAAAGGTAAAAATATTATGAAGAATCACATTAGGTGGCATAGAATTATTATTCAAAACATGCTCATTGCGTGTTACCAATAATTTCGATGCATTAATACACATTTGTTCCTTTAATTCCCTGACAAGTCTAAACTTGCATAAAAAAACTCACTGAACAATGAATCACATGTACCAAAGTTGCTCTTCCAATTTTCTCATACCATCTTAACTTGTTGACACTGAAGTAATGCATGATCTGCCCTTTCGAATTCACCATAAATTTGCAGCCCAGACCAACTTCCACCCTTCGCCTTCTCTACCTCTCCTTGGTCAACAACACATCCCTCAAAGCCTGCATGAAAGTATTAAAAAATGGACCTTGAGTCTAACTCAACCCCAAAAGCTAGCTCAAGAGGTGAGGATTACCCAAGACTATATATAGAGACCACAATTTATTTATTTTACCAATGTGGGACACTAACACACCCCGCGCACGCCCAGAAATGAACATCTGGAGCGTGGAATGACATGAAATGGGTGGCCCAACAATACTGGATAGCCCAACATTGGGAATGAGTGACTCTAATACCATATTAAAGAATTGACATTGAGCCTAACTCAACCCCAAAAGCTAGCTTAAGAGGTGAGGATTGCCCAAGACCATATATAGAGACCACAATTTATTTATTTCACCAATGTGGGACACTAACAGAAAGTTCTATAATTTTTGGAGCAGCTTTATATTCTAAATGCTATGCCAACAATTTGCATCCATTCCATTCTCTCTCTCCCCAACAAACGACTAGCACATGTAATAGCTAAACTTTACCGTATACTTGCCCCTTTCATCATAATTCTACAAGAATTTATCCTCCATATTATTTAAGCTCAAGGGAATACAAGAAATAGCTTTAATATCCCTAAAAGAGAAAATTTCCAAAAGCCTATCCAAGTTTCACTTCCGCCCCTCATCGATCAAAAGGTCCCCAACCTTCATATTAGGATGAATATTCTCAATCCCATCATCTAAATAACAACTATCCTCTTTTGGCACCTAAGGAACCCTCTTAACCAAAACATTCTCACCATTCTCAACCCTTCATCTAACCACCTTTTTAAGAACCTCACTAGAAAGCAATGCACTCCTCTAAGTATAGTTAGGATTTGATCCCAACTTAGCATTCAAAAAATTCCTCTTGGAAAAAAATTTAGCTTTGAGGACTCTTGTAAGAAGAGTGTTAAGCTCTAATAGAGGTCTCTAAAACTCATACTACCATCCTTTTTGCTCATACACATCCTATCCTAGGAAAGCTAATGAATACTCCTACCTCCATCCTTTTCATACCCTACTAAAACGAATTCATCATTTTCTAGAGTTTTTCACAAAGGGAATGGGGAATCAAAAGTACACTCATTCAATAAGATGAAATTGCCTGAGCCACAAACTTTAGTAAAATCTCTTTTCCCACCCTAAAAAGGAACTTATTACTCCAATTATTAATTGTATTCCACAATTTATCCCTAAAAAAAAAAGGAAAAATGACTTTTTTACTCTTTCCAATTAAAAGAAGGCAATCCCAAATATTTACTATAACCGAAAGGATTGTGAACTCCCAAGATAGACGACAAGTGATCTCTCATCTCCTAAGACACATCAGAGATAAAATCAATACATGATTTCTAGAAGTTAAATGCTTGCCAGAAGCCAACTCATACTCATTCATAATCCTTTTCACACATCTACTATCCCCCTTCATTAGCCCCAAAAGAGAATATTGAATTATTCGCAAGGAGTAAGTATGGCATTCTAGGGCACCTTACACCCTGCCCTACAACCATGAGGCCACCCATGACTCTCCATTTTTAAACAAAGTGGAAAGACCCTCAACACACAAAATAAATAAGGTGATAACATGTCCCTTTACCTAATTAAGACCTCTACCCGACCTAGCCAATATCTCCTCCTTATTGAATAACACCAAATATCTGACATCCTAACATAGCATCATAAGATCCACCCATCTCTTAGCAAAACCCGATGCTAACATGATCTCCCTCAAAAATCCCAATTCACCTTACCACAGACTTTACTAATCCCGATTCACCTTTATTTAATGCTGCAAAACCCTTATTACCCTAAGTCATCCTCTTCATCCCATGAAACAATTCAAAAGCCACAAAAACATTATCCATAATAAATCTGTCGGAACAAAAGCAAACTGACTATCAAAAATAATTTTTGGCAAAATCATCTTTAGCCAATTAGCAATGACCTTAGATACTATCTTATAGAGCATATTACATAACGAAAATAGGTCTAAAGTCTTTAAAATTTTCAGGGCTAGAGGTGCTAATTCTTAACGGAATAAGTCCAAACAAAATAGAAGATAGTTACACTTAGATAAAATGATATCAGTTAAAATTATTGCTTTTTTAATTGAAGAATAGCAATTGAAAAAATAGCATTTTTGGATAGAATAGACGACTAGTTTTCTTCTATTCTTGATCTAAACGCTGCGTATCCTTATTTCAATCTCTCGGCCCTCCCATTTATTTACCCTTTTGAGAAGGTTTAGTTTTACATTGAGAAGCAGGATACCTGCGTATTTAATGAGGATTCAATCTAGCTCCCCATGACTAACTTGTTACGAACAAAAATCTCTCTTATGA
Organism: Jacaranda mimosifolia; assembly: GCA_018894105.1. Classification (NCBI taxonomy): domain Eukaryota; kingdom Viridiplantae; phylum Streptophyta; class Magnoliopsida; order Lamiales; family Bignoniaceae; genus Jacaranda; species Jacaranda mimosifolia. The sequence goes on along the minus strand of CM032128.1, from coordinate 24,379,703 downwards.
AAGACGAAGAAACTAAGCTAAACAAAAAAAAAGATTATTCCCTCCCATATATTGCAATTCCTTAATTAAACGGATATTCATTCTTTACAACCTACAACCAAATGAAATTCAAAAGTGAAAAGAAAAAAGCGACTCTTTATCCAAAAAGAAAATGTTACCGTCTCCGTCTCCTTGACATCATTGTATCTAAATTTAATTATATTTTAACTCAAATTTAATTTGTTTCGAAAATAAAAGCTACATAACATTTACGTACAAAAAATGCTCCATATATCTCATAATAACAATATTATTGTATCTGAATTTAATTATCTTCTAATTTAAATTTATGCTTATGTCAAAAATAAAATTGTGTAGCATTTATTCGAGTTAGGTGAGGACCTTCAAGCATAGACAAATAACAAATTCAAATTTCTTATCATTTAAAAATTTACAACTAGACTACCAATTCTACCAATAAACCAAAAAGCGTAAAAAGGAGAAAATATGAATTGACAGTAATATAAAAAGTATAAATTTTCATTAACCCCACCCACGCAGGCAAGCGCACTCACTCGCAGTCAATCTGTCAACACTGCTCTGAAAACTTTGTAACCCTAGTCCTTCCCTGTCTCTAACACACGAACTCACTCCCTTCTCCCACTCTCCCGCCACCTTTCTCCGCCGCAAACCACCGCTGTCCTTTGGGATCACTTCACTCTCAACACCAAAACTTCATTCGTCTATAATCCAGTTTCTTTTTTGATACGTTGCAAATAGCCTGCTTAAATTACTTGTTCTATTCATAAGTATGGGGATGGGGGAGAATGATGGTGGTGGCGATCAGTTTGATAATCAGAACGACGTCGTTGTTGATGGTCCCCCCAAGTCTCCCTGGAAGACTCCAAACGCTGCTTCTCAGGTGGTGACTGCTGATTTTGAGTCCTGGCCCGCGCTTTTGGACGCTCAGCAGCGGGCAAAGAACAATGGGGGTCTCGATTCCAACTCCGCCAAGTCTCAGCCGCACTCACAAGCCGAGGTTGATGGTTGTGGCGGTGCTCCTCCGGCGCTGCGGCCGGTGGGTGCTATTTCTGTTGTTAATTCATGTTGAATCTTTATTTTATATCTTCTCTGTAGTTTAATACTTGGTTTTTTATCTACGAATGCAGTTGGTATTTGCATGGAGGTTTATGGTTTAAATTTTTGTCTCTCTGTGTATATGCTATGTATTATTATAGTTCACGCGTGTGTATGAAGAGCATATCTAATCATTAATTGGATAATGTAAACAACGAAAAAAAAACAAAAACAGAGAATTTTTTAAAATGAGAAACAAATATCCTGTAAAGATTTGAGTTTTATCAGAAATGAGTGTGGATAAATGTGTGATGTGAATTAAGACTCTCTTATTAAGTTTCATTTTTGTATTTTTTAATAGTTCCATTATATCTATTTACTGCTGTTGATGTGGCATTTTCATGTGTATTTTCACATATAATCAGAACCCTTGACAGTTAGATCTGTTTGCACATCTTTAGAAGCAAATGATTGCAAGCCTTTTTCATTTTTATGCCACGTGCTCAGATAATCTTAGAATTGGAAAAAAATTGTCTACTTCCGAGATTCTGAATTTTATTCTACAATATTTTGCTCATTTTTTGGAGTAACAAAGGAAACACCATGTATATGTTTCTGATTCATAGAACCATTTATGCATTATTGTAAAAAAACATAAACACAAGATAAAACAGGTTTTTCTGTACTTGGACCTGTAAGCCTCTGTGCCGAAAAGAGGTAAAAAGAAATGCATTTAGATAGGTTCTAATTTGAGTAATTATGAATGCATGAAACAAATACCTAGCAGAAGTTATATGCCATTAGTTGGATGGACTTGAAGGTGTAATCACAGGTAACATCACCAGCAGAGTTTACATGGTAGAGCAGTGAATTGCATCTGTCCGTGATGATTGTTACATCCATATTGTTTCTAAGGTCTGTTTCTTGGTTAAGTATATTCCTTGAACTTAGAGCCTGCTGTATGATATCTATCTCTCAATTCCAAAACCTTTTAGATCTATTACTATGAGCTTGCAGTGTGGCATAAAATGTGGCTATTCTGTATCGTTTAGTGTTTCCATGACTTGTTTGTACTTTGGATTGAAACTGCTCCCACTGGTGAAAGGCTAGATCAAGATGAGCTCTTGTGTGTCAAATCATATATATGTTGTTCGCTCAAATTTATGGTTCATTAACTCACATGGTGAATTGAAGATGCATAATTCATTTGTATGTCATAGTAGCTTGCCTGACAGGTTTTGCTCATCTTCCAGGCTACAGTGGAGCAGCAGAAGTTCCATGGACGTGGTAATACTAAATATCCCCGTAAGCCTTTCCCCATGGATCAAAATAAAACTGGCCTCAAGCACGGTCCAAATGGTGTACCTCCATATCCTGTACCCCTACCTTACTATCCACCAGTAGTTACACCAGTTTTCCATACTATGGTTCCCATGCACCCCATTTCTGCCCCTGGATATGCTTATCAGTTTCCCCCTGGACCTTTTGCTAGAGTTGATACTCAATTGGTAAAGTCTGGTAGTGATGCTCCTTCACAAGCTTTTGTACCTTCAGCAAATGGGGGCATTCAGCCTTCACCACGTCTTGATTCAAACACTCATGATTCTGTTGGAAGAGGGCCTAATGCAAAGGAACAAGGTGGCCAAACCAATCCTTCCTGGAATAATCAGCGGCCAGTTGCTGTTAACAACAACTTTCATTTGCAACAAACTATGGGCCCAAAACCTTTCATGAGACCGCCCTTTTTTGGTCCCACAGGCTTTGTTGATGGACCAAACTTCACAGGTATTTGAATTATTATGTAAGAAGCTGGTTTAGTAATGATTTTTTTTTTTCTTTGTGTCAAGATTTTTCTCAGTTATTGACTTCTCACCTCCAAACCACTTCTCCTCTTCTTTTTTCTTCTTCAAAAATTTGCATGTCCATTTCCTAAAAAGGTCATCTATGACACAGGTTCTCCAGGAGCTATCTATTATTTTCCTGCTGCTCCTCCAGGCTCTGTCAGAGTACCTTACCCTCCTGTCTTATTTCCGTATCCTATAAGCCCTGGGGTTCAGATGCCGCCTTCACCAACACTACCCTTGAGAATTAACATTATGAAGCAAATTGAGTATTATTTCAGGTGAAGTGTCCAGAAAGATGTCATGGCTGGCAATATTTCAGTCTTATTTGGGTGAAAATGGAATCCAAAATTAAACACCAGCTCACCCCCCACCCCACAAAAAGAATAAAATAAAATCAAAATTGTAAAATGATATCAATTGCTTGTACAGTTGAAAAATAATATAGAGCTCAGCCTAGGTAAGGGGCAACTATGTTGTACTTCTGTCATTAAACTCTGATGTAATCTACTTGTAATGAGAGGGAAGATTGTTGCATTCATCTCTTGGAATCTAGTTAAAATAATTTCATTTTACAAGGGATATGGATTGTTTACTATGATGGTTGCCATGATGGATGGGATCTGTGTCCTTTGTACCTGCTGATTTTTCTTTGGAACTGTACACAAATAAAACAATGTAACTACTAAAGCAACATTTTGTTGAAGTAAAAAGATGACAACTAGGTCAAGCTGCAGTTCATATGGAATTGTTCTTAAAGTAATAGATATTAATTGGTAAGGAAATTTTGTCTTCCAGTAATAGCTGACAACCAAGTGTTCAATTTTACTACTTTGACAGCGACGAGAATCTGCAGAATGATCCCTACCTGATTTCCTTGATGGACGACCAAGGATGGGTTCCAATATCAATAATTGCTGACTTTAAAAGGGTAATGTTTTAACAGATTCTTTGTATTGTTAATATTCTTGCTTGGGGATATTACATAACATTTATACAGCCTTTGTCTTCTTCCTCTGTGGGATTGAGAAGTGTAAATGCATGATCTTTAGGGGAAAGCTGAAAATAAACTTTTTCTGTTTATCTCTCGACCAGGTTGGGAGGTTGAATAATTGTGGTTTTAAATTTGCTGTTATTAATTCATAGTCTTTTCACCTTGATTACCATCTTCAAAATTGAGTCTTCTCTGTTATTAATAATGCTATTAGTCATTATTTCTGAATTTGCTTTTCAGGTTAAAAGAATGAATGCGGAGATACCATTTATTCTGGATGCGTTACAGGGTTCAGAGACTGTTGAAGTACAGGTGAATAATCTGCTTCTCTTGAGCATCCGGCTATCAATTGCATACCTTTATTGATTGTGGTGCATAGACTTCCCATGCATGCTTTTTGTTTCCAAATCTTCTCTTGCTCATAATAGTTTCCCTGGATCTGCTTTGAATTTCAATCACTGTAGGGTGAAAAGGTAAGGAGACGCAACGAGTGGTCAAAGTGGATTCCAGCTTCTGTTAACAGTAAATCCTCCTCTCCAGTATCAAATGTAGTGAAGAATAATAGTTTCAATGAAGATAAAAAGGACAACCTTGAAGGAGCTATGGAGCTTCCTTCACCAAATGGATGCTCTGTGGATTCCCTGCGTTCAGGTGAAGATTGTATGAAAGAATCCATTAGTAACGACACCGAGCAAAACAGGGATAAGGTTCTTTTCAGTGGTGAGACACAAAAATTTGCTTCTGAAAATAGTAATTCAAGCATGGGGCTGGATTCTCAGCCTGATAATAGAAATAATAGCGCTGAACTTCATGATGACTCAAATTTTCAAGCTATCTCACAAGGAGCTGATTCTGTGAAGTTGACTGTTCAGAGAAATTGTGGAAACATAAAGATTTCCAATCTGAATTTGCAAAGTCCAGATGACTCATCTAATGATTTTTCAAGCACGTTTATGCTTGATGAAGAACTGGAACTGGAGAAGAGAACAGTAAGGAATGATCATCCTTCTACCATGGAAAGGTATTCTATGGTTTCTGAATGCTTGATTTACTTTTATCTACACTTGCTAAGATTTTTTGGGTTCTGTTCTTCAGAGTTTCAGTCCCTATTAAATGGTCGACAAGGACAAAAGTCAAGGACCTGAGTAACAGATCCTGGGATTCACCTCACATTGTAAATCATATTTTAACTTGTGATTCAGTTGCAAGTAATATTATGGCCCTTGTAATATTGCTTATAAAAAAATATTGATTACTGACTAGTTTCAGAACTTTGGGCATTTGCCTTTATGGAAACTTAGTACCCTGATATTGTTTTATTAGTTTAGTTCCACGTAATATCTAAGTTGGAGCACGCTTATGTGTTTGGTACTACCAGTCCATTTGGATACAAGCAGCAGAAGTTTGATCTTAATTTTTTCAAAGTTCTCATTCTGAACTGCTATGCTGAAAATTGGCCTTCTTCCTTTTTCTTTCTTCAGCACTAAAGCTTCTAATTGCAATATTAAAACCCTGGATCTGTGCATTTGGTATTTTAATTATAGAAACCTCATCTTATGTTTTTCTGGAAAGTTTTTAAGAAGACACTAGTTTTGTTTGAATAGTAATTGGAATAAAAACAACTGGGACACACTAATAGACATTAAGATCTTGAATACCCGGTTCTATCCTTGGGTATATCATCTTTTATTAGATGTCTAGGACAAAATGAAATCATTTCCTTTAATTGGCTTCTTCCTGCATGTCCTCCTTCCTGTGACCCTTTCAGAGATATGACTATAAGGCAAGCTGTTTTTATTATCCCTCCATTGTTACCTTTTGTCACCTCCTGCTGCACTACAAATGTTTATAATCATATTAACTTGTGAAATTACTTTTTTACTTCGTAATATTGCATAGTTGAAGATATTAGTTCTCAATATAATAGCAGAACTCACATATTGTGCGTTATTGTTTTTCTGTGTTGTTTATTTATACAATTTTTGATCATTGCACATCTTTTTACATGCTCAAGGAATTTCTTACTTATCTTTTCAAATCAGAGTTGATGATGAGGATGATGAAATCATGGTTAATGATCAAGCAGTTGAGAGGCTTGTAATAGTAACTCAGGTGAGGGATGAACTGCTGGCTTACTTCTTCGAGATATACTGTCAGCCTACAGTTAAATTGTTCTCAGATAGTTTTTTCTTTTGCTAATTATTGTGGTGGTATTTTCATTATCTTATGTAAATATGCAACTTTGTGGTGTTCTATAAATCTATGATACCATTTTAAGTTCCATGAAAACGAAAGAAGATTTCTGTAATAAATGATATAGATCCATATGAATATGAAAGATATGAAAAAATAGACCCAACTTCTTTACTAGTGCTTGATCGGATATTTCCACTTTCCTTAATGCATAATCCATTGATTATATAATTTGGGTATTAATTTTTTTTTTTTAGGATGTCTACACTAAGACCAAATTTGTAGATTTCATTGATTTTGCAATCAAGTCTGTTGAAGGCAAACCTTAGGGAGCACAATCTAAGTTTTCACTGTAAATTTGTTTCACTTTGGTCCATCAATGCAAATACATGGACCTCGCCCTGTATATTTGTTAATTTAGAGCCTTGCAAACATCAAGTCCTTCTGGCCCCATGGCAATGCTTGAGTTAAGCATTGAGAGAGTGTCAATATGTTTTGGGTACAGGAAGAAACTTGTCCCATGCTTGGGCATGGCCTGAAAGTCTCCACTGTTAGGAACCAATTAGATACAGGCTAAATTATTTCTGTTTTCGGCTATAGAGTTCTTTAGTTATTTACAGAGTATTAACCTTTTCTAATCCTAAAACTATTTCTGAATAAAAATAAGGTAACTCAAAGATTATCTAAATGTTTTAAATATGTGTATTTATTTTAGGCTCAGCTTCCAATTCTTAATAGACCCAACATAGCTATTTTAAGATGCTTATAAAATAAATCCAAGACATTAATTTAGGTTATGTAGAATGCTAGTGCAATGTAATTGGCAAACGTTTCTCAGAAGAAAAAGGAATTGATAACCTCTATTTTCCGAGAGCCTTCTGATTGTGATCTTCTAATTTTGCTTTTTATCTTGTAAGGTATTTGATATCGTAATAACATAGTTGAAACAGGCAAATGCATTATTGAAATATTTCGTTCCATCATAAATTAGATTAACAAGCTTTCCTAATCTATACTTGCCAGCATAGGTGCGTATTCCTTAATTTTCTTGATTTGGCTTGAAAGGAGATTTGATTTCACCATCTTATGCCTAAAGGATGAGCATGATCGTTTTTCTAATCATTTATGAAAGCTTTAACTAGAAAGAGCATGCATTTGAATGCTTTATTTCTTGGTTATTTTAATTTTTTCTGTTTTCTTTTTTCCCTTTTTTTTTTTGTGGTGGGTTGGGGGTGGGTGGTCTTCTTGTCTACTGAACTTGTTTCATTTTCAGTTTCCTGAGGTTGCCCCAATAGTGTTGCTGAGAAATTGAATTGAAGACACATTATCTGTTTGATTGTTATAAATTAATGGCTAACTAAACTGAATGCTACAGAATAGTCAGATGACTGAAGGGCGACTTGGTGAAGAATCAAAAACCATATCTAGTGAACTTGCTTCTGCTATAAATGATGGCCTCTACTTCTATGAGCAGGTCCTCAGATTGTTTTCTGATTTTCTATTGCATTTGCACCAAAAGCAAACAAAGTTGTATTTAAATGTTTTCAATTTTCAGGAATTGAAATCAAAAAGATCTCATCGTAGACATAATAAGCCTATTAAAGAAAGCAGGGACGAGAACTCCAGATTTTCGGCTCATGATGCTTCTGTATTGAATTCGAGGGCTGCTGATCACTCTGCTGGAGGAGGAGGCAGCGAAGGGACTGGAAATTCTAGTTCTTGGAGGAAGCAGAACAAAGGCAGCTCTAAACCGCACTCCATTCATAAGCAGCGACTATTCCCTGGCAACTTTAGAGTTCATGGAAGTGGCCGAAACTCTCTTGGCATAATATCTGAAAGTCCACCTAGTGATGCTGTTGGCTTTTTCTTTGGTTCCACACCTCCAGATGGTCATGGGTGAGCATCAAAGTTGTTGTCTAATTCTTCTTTTTATATCATGAACTATATTCTGTTAAGAGACAGTCAATGGCAAGCCCTTGAGTGACTGCTCTACTAATAGTGTGGCAGGAACTATATATAGGTGTTGCTTTTGCTTACAGTTAAAGGGAAGCATCTGACTGTCACTTTAATTAGTAAAACCCTAATTCTTATTGGCTATATTTGAACTTTTCCGCTGTATTAAAACTCAATTGGAATTTTGCAGGCTGAGACCTTCAAAGTTGAGTGCTTCACCTCACAGCAATCTCTCAGGAAGTAGTCCACCAGTTGGATCAATGCCAAAGCCATTTCCACCATTTCAGCATCCAAGTCATAAACTGCTAGAAGAAAATGGTTTCAAACAGCAGATGTAAGCAGATTTAACTAGAGGAATTTTGCACTGCAAATGGCAGTTGCACATCCAGATATAGGACATATTAATTAGCTAGTATGCTTGCATTCGCACTTGGCTGCAGATTAAGATTTTCTGCAAAGAGTCTGCAAGTTTTTAACTGAGTTATAAAGCTTCTTTTCAGGTACAAGAAGTATCACAAACGCTGTCTTAGCGAACGAAAGAAAATGGGCATTGGTTACAGTGAGGTATCTCTTAATTATTGCTCAAGTTATTCATTCATTCATTCATTGGCAGTTTGTCTAATTTGATTTCTACAGGATTTTGAGATGAGATCTAATTAAATTTTTGTATCAGCATGGGGGATATTTGTGCAAAATCTTTCCACACCTTCATTTAATTTCTGTCCATTTACTTCTATTATTCTTGATCTCATACATGCATCATTTCTTAACTATATTTATTTTTTTCTTGAGAAGACCAACTTCTTCTGTTTCTCCCCTTATTTTGGTTCTACACTTTTTATCAGGAAAGGATGGTTGTTGTTAATTAATTTTGTGATATCTTTAAGGAGATGAATCCTCAGCAAACCCTTCTTATTCTTAACTAGGTTGGCCAAAATATTCCTTTTTTCAGATCTCTCCATCAAGGGCCATTTACAAAGTTAAACAATAAAGGTTTCAATTTCCTGATTCTGTACATTGAGTCTCTTTTCTTAGCAGGTATATCTGGTGTCCTTTTTTTGATTGGGCCCAATTCTCTTCTTGTGTCTTGTAGAAATTAGGTTCTATCGTAATCACACAAAATACAGAAATATTCTCATTTCCTGGCTACCTCTCTTGCTTTTTTATCCAGGAACCAAACATTTCCTTCTTAGTTAGACTCATTATTAGCTGAAGGTACTGCTCTATGTGGTATTTGCAATTTATATGGCATTCTTCTAAAGTTACTCTTTAATTCATCAAAATTTTCAATTGTGCTAAACTAAGAGGCACTGCTTCAGTTAGCCAACTCATCTTCAATCTTGAAATATTTTTTTCGAGTTCTCTTTCTAGCATTAATCTAGCCTAATAGGTAACTCTAGCTCAAGGTAACATATGTAGTCCAGGGGGGTGCACCTCTGGGGCTCCTATTGCAACTTGGCAGCTTGATTGTGGGAGTGCAATACTAAGGTCCCTGAGAAGTCCTTATTCCATCCTAAATTTTCTGAATTCAAGGCTTAACTTTGTAACAAAGTAAAGTGTTAAGGTTTACTCTTGACTAATTTTGAGTTCTTTTCGCAATCCTTGTGCTTCAAGCTGCTCCTTCCATAAGAATCTGTAAATGGTTTTCCTTCATTGACCAACATAAGATTCACTCGTTGATAATGTCCGTTTTAGGAGTATATAAAGGACATGATATAACTGACTGTGGTTTTTCCTGGTTTTGAAGATGATAAAAACTGTAAAGATACAGAAAAGCTTACAATCTTTCTAGTTTCATCTAAAACTTTCTGTCATTTAAACAAACACATCTGTTGGATAATAGAGGAAGTATCAACCACGAAAACCTTGGACCGTCAAAACTTGTCAGTTTTGATTGCTTGACTTCTCATCATTGAGATATGGATTTTAAGATAAAAAATTAAGATAAAGTAGTTTTAGTAAAATAAGAATGGTTATTTAGAATTTGTTTGGATGTGTAATAAAAAAAGTAATGAGTATTGTTGATGTGACGTGTTCCTTTATTATTAGAAGTTGGGATGTCCAAGAAATGAGAAAGAGTAAGATAAAGTAGTTTTAGATAACCAAACAATAGCTTCAGAGAAAATGTATTCATAAATGTTTTTTGGGGAGTTTTTCGCAAGCAGCCGTAGCCATCATGGCCTTGGTCAATTAACCCATTATTGTGACAAATTAATAAAACATTTTACTGTTGATGCAACCCTACAATAATTAGAAATCCTCTAGACTCTTCCAAGTTCAGTGATCAGGAAATAGGTATTGTTTCAACAATTTACTTTTATTGGAGAATTTTCATTGTACACAAGGGTTATAACTGTCCATATATCAAAATTAAATCATAGGAGGTCAGATCTCTCATTCTCAAGGCACAGGGGAATGAGGCCTGCATATCTGCTAGTATCAGGAAATGCATGCTTGATAGTTGCTCAATTTTTGCTTGGCAATTTTTTTTTCCTGAGATGACTATATATTAGTCCATTCTATTAGCGTTCCATGGACTTTATGATGTGCGATTTATGAATTTTTTGTGGTGGATGTGGAATGCAAGGTTATGCTGGATGTTCCCTCTCATAATTCTACCCTATCTAATTGAATTGTTCATTATTCTGATAACTTATATTGATCTGTCCGTCTGTAATTTGTTAGATGTGATGTGCACACAGATCAGGGTATTCTGTTGCTGACATAGGTTTAGCAACGTAGTTTCTTTTATTGTGTTCAAGTTATGTTTTCTATGGCTTGCAACTCTCTCTCTCGAATTGCAGGAGATGAATACACTGTATAGGTTTTGGTCATATTTCTTAAGGAACATGTTTATCCCTTCCATGTATGCTGAGTTCAAGAAGTATGCTCTAGAAGATGCTGCTGCTGGTTATAATTATGGGATGGAGTGCCTATTCAGGTTTTATAGGTAGGATTTATGTGTAGCTTGGTCTGCTATTTATAAATGGTTTTAATTGTTGATCTTCTCATATTTTCCTCATTTCCTTGACCTGCTTTTTTCAATGCAAACAACTCCTCTATACTTCCATTCGCCTATTTGAATTGTTATTGTTTCCTTTTTCCTTTTCTAATTTTTTCAGTTATGGTTTGGAGAAAGAATTCAGAGGAGACCTTTATGAGGACTTTGAACAGCTGACACTTGAATTCTATAAAAAAGGAAACCTTTATGGCTTGGAAAAGTATTGGTAATTACACTACCTGATTTTGACTTCCTTTTCTTTTTTCTGTCCTCTGTTGTCATTTTACAAGGTAAAAGTGTGGTGTGAGGCTTGGGAGACCATGTTTTACCAGTTCTCCTGATAATTGACTCATGATACGTTGTAGAAAGGTCGAACTGGGATATGATATGATATGCTTTTGGATCTTGTCAACATGAAACTCCTGACATGGTGTATGTTGTAATGGGTTTAAGTCATTTGGCATAAAGTGGGTATAGCCGCAATATCATTTCAAGCCACTTAGAGGTCAAGCTGCAAAAGTTATTATAGCCAAGTACATTCTATGACACAAAATTGACAATGTATCACAAGTGTGATTTCTTAATTGTTTGAATGGACTGCTTCTCTCGACATTTCAGAAACAAACTCCTTTTGACGAGAATGTAGGTTTATTATATTATACATTGCTACTCCAGTTAAGACCTTTGGGTTTTCACTCATCCTACTGTTTATCTGTGTTCACTGACTTCTACAATTCTAAGCTATTACCCTGCCGCATGGCCATGGGGCCAAAGGGTAATAATTTCAAGAAGTAATGTTAGTTCAAGTTCAAAACTCCACTATATTCTAAATGATTTTGGATAAGTTGTGTAGATGCTAAACCTGGGGGTTTTTAGCTAAGGCCTACGGAGAACATGCTCATAGGCCTCCTGTTTGAGATAGATAGCAAATCATGCCTCTCCTCAGAGTGTTACATCAGTCCTTTAGTTTACATATTTAACTTTCGCCTTTTGTTGCGTACTTTTAGTGTGGGGAAGATACACAACTTTTAGTTTCAGTAATCACAAGAGTTTTGGTGATGTGACGTGAATTTTATATGATGGCAGAGTATTCTTGTATTAATAGTCTGTTTTCTGCTTAATTTCTCCCTCATTCCATGCATTTCCTAATCTAATTCTTGGCAGGGCATTCCACCACTATAGAGAAGCCCGGGACCATAAAGAACCAGTAAAGAAACATCCAGAATTGGATAGACTGCTCACAGAAGAATATCGTAGTTTGGATGACTTCAAAGCTAAGAATGCTGCTTTTAAAGATGTTAATCATTAAGCTGGCCAGCAGGTGCTGTGTCTTATTTGCAGTTGCAATCAACTGACAATCTGAAATTTTGGGAAGAGAATTCTAACAGTTTTATAGAGCAAGCTCAGGTTGGTGCCCATTTTTTGGCAAGGTAACTGAGGATGACTTTTGTATATAGGATATCAGGATATGTCTACAGGGTACTACTTACTAATACCAGGCCGTCATCAGGTCGGAGGCCCAGAGGGGTTTTTTACTGCCTCTATAGTGTTTCTTTTCAAGCTTGTCTAACGATATAATGAGGCATTTTCTGCTGCCAATTAGGGTTTGTAACTTGTATATAATTTATTTACAAGAAAAAAGGAAAGGATGGATAATAAAGACATGAAAGTTGTATAACATGGGTTTTGTGGAGATTAAACTGTGACTCTTGGAATTGATGCAGGTCCTTTATTTTTCCACATTTTTATTTTAAATGTTAGCTGGTTTGGCAAAAAGCATGGTGATATAAAATTGGAATGTGGTGCTTCGGGTAGAAATGTATGTTTGGTCTTCGAATTTTTAATGGGAAATTTCTTAGGAATTACGTACATTTTGAGAGCGAGTGAGATCATCGTATTTGGGTATGTGGGTGGGAAAAGCAGAGGGTGTGAACGACCTGATGAGTATTATAGCTTTTGTTCCGATGCTGGTTGGTTGGTGGAGCGAAAATTAAGTCAAGGAAAGATTCAATGAGTCAAAGGGGAAAATCCAATAGAAAATTTGTTTAGGAACCTTAAGTGTGGATATGGTTTTATATTCATTCTTCATTTTCTATTATTTTGAAATTTTCAAAAATTAGTTATAAGTTTAATTTTGAAATTGGAATGGTATTTGAATGTTTTGTTAGAAATTAATGATTAGAGTAGGTTTGAAAAAATAAGTTGATTTATATTTTTTTATGTTTAAAAAAAATTATTTTTTAAAAATATTTAATTAATTTTGAAAAGATAATATGTATTATATATCAAATCAAATATGAATTTAATTGACATTGTAATGCGATGATATTGTAGAAAGAGTTAAAATTGTAATGCGATGAAATTGTAGAAAGAGTTAAAATGAAAATGAGAGATTTTTTCAATAAAAATAGTTAAAAATTCATGATTTTTTATTTTCTAATTGTGTTGAAAATAAAAATAAATAGTGAAAACAAATTAAAATGAGCACTAAAAATCTGTTCTAATTCAAAGTTTGAAGTTGAGTTGACCGGCCCATTTTTGGAAATTTCTTTTATAAAATTATATTATTTATCATTTGTAAATGACTTGTCAACACATTTGTATATATAATAAAATAGTCATTCTTATTAAGAATTTTCTTTTCCTGGAAAAACTTAAATTATCCCGAACAGTGAATGAATTAACAAACAATAAATTGGTGCTACTTTTCCCTTATTTAATCTTAATTATCTTAACCTTATATTTATATGTATTGTGTTCATCCACTTATTTTAAGTTAAACAGAAATTATTTCATATGTCGCCATATTTATCAATTTTGTTTTAGCAAATAAATAGTGAATATGATTAATCTTTAGTACAATATCATTGAACGAAAATTAATAATGTAGATGCATGATTCATACCGTTATGTTAGCAAAGTTTAATATTGACTAAAATGCAAAAAGTACTTTTAATACATTTTTTCATCTTTCAAATTATTTTTTCATTAAAATAAAATTTTATTGTTTCACCTAACCAGGCCCAACCCAACTTGTTTTTGTCCGATCCATTTTCAATTCACTGCATAAACTCTTATTACAGCCAAATCATCTTAAATCAACCCAACTCAAAACTCAAACCAACCAATCCATTCGTCACCCGAATCCGCAGATATTTTTCGTATCAAAAGGATCACATAGTTCTTCCAGTTTCATATTTTTCAGCGTCACCAAGAAAAAGGAAATTCAGAATCATTGGTCAGACTGCTAGGGCACCCCCATATTCGATTACTTCTAAGTAGCTATATATGCTACTCTTGTAGCACTTAGTAATAGATATGCATTTTACAGCATATGCGACAACATAAACGATTTGACTTTTGGACCGCAATCTGTCGATAAGTATCAAGAAAATCTCTTAGGTTTTTTTAAGTCATGAAAAGGTGAATGCATTTAATTTTTATATTGTACGCCAAAATCTTACTTCAAAAAAATTTTAATATTTTGTAATATCACACTATTAACTATATCTTATAAGATGTCTAAAAGTGTTCACCTAAGTGCTGCAGGTCATGAGATGTAGGGAAAACACTCCTCAGGCCACCGTCAGGTCTGGAATGAATCAACCCACAATTTCATTCTCTCTTTTGAAAGAAACTAATCAACTAAGCACAGTTTATCAGAGCAGCAATCACAAAACATAACCAACATGCAACGGTGAAGAGTGTTTAGTTTATAATCTTCCTGTAAAGCCCAAAAAATTCATTATCCAGATAGCATAACATTCTCAATCTTTGCTTCAAAAAGCATGGCACTTTGGAGCAAAGTTTCTTCATTAGCATGGATCAAATCCCTCAAATGATTACCAATATATTCTTACCAGCTAATAACAATGGGCAACTACCTGCCTTGAAGCAACCCACTTGCAGCAAGCTCTTCGGTCATCAACTTCCGATCTGGTACCCAGCCTCCAAAAGCCACCCCCAAGAGACAGAGGAACCAATGGACTTACACTAGATTTTAGGCAGCATTAACTAATAGACCATGGAGGAATCATAAGACATAGCCAGAAAGGCAAAAAGTATGATGCCCCTGCGGCTCTGCTCAAAGGCATGCCAAACTCAAAGCACCAAGTAGAAATGGCAAGAGTATATTTTGAATTAAAAAAAAAAAAAGAAAAAGAAAAAACAGCCCCAAAAGGCTATTCAGAAAGAACCAATTACCAAAATTGAGGCCTGAGAACATAAAGAAAGTGTCTCCCATCACAAGATCATTAAATCTCTGCTTCTAATTGAGTCAGAAACTTTTTAGGCTTAAGGGCACGTTTTTCAGGATTCAAATGCCAGGTTACGACTCAATATAATCTGATTCAACTAAGTGAATGAATTCATTTTGCTGATCTGAGAAAATTTATTTTAATGCATGTCCTTGTTCAACCAAAAAGCAATGTTTGACGTATCACTGCTAACGTTACAACATAAGGCAAAGAAGTGGCAGCTGCACTGATATGATATGAGCTGTCCTGCACTAAGAGTTCCTGCAACAGAGCTATTACAGATCAAACTATGATGCATGTTAGTCGACCTGAGATCACTATGAGTTCCTGCAACAGAGCTGTTACAGATCAAACTATGATGTATGTTAGTTGACAATTAAGCCATTGAAGATGCTCATCTGTGTTGTCGACTACTAAGAACCAAAAAGAGAAAAAGCAGAAATGAAAAAATAAAAACAAAAAATGAAAATAGAGCTTGGCTTCAGTAATTGAAATAAGTTGCACTCAATATCTAGAGAAAACAAAAAATTATTGATGACATCCAAACATGGACCTGATGCAGGTCAGAAACAAAATGAGGTTCAACATTAGATTAAAGACTAGATTTCTGAATAATATGCAAACAGAAAAAGATTATCAAGTGAATGTTAAGTTGGAAGTAGAGAAAGATACTTAATTGACAAGCTTTCAAATCCTGGCAAGACATTAAGAATATAAGCCATGGTTGTCAATCATTTCAAAAGGTTGTTATTGAAATAAGACATCATTTTAGAAAATATTCGACAGACAGAAGTAATCAAATAAAAAAGCAATACATATTTTAGATTCTAGTCTTTAGGCAAATGGTAACTTTTTGCTACAAGGAAAGACTTCATTTGCATGATTGCCCGAACTTCAGAAGAATCACCAGAGTCCAAAACATAAAAGTTTGATGCATTTATGAAGAATCTGCACAATGAATACATAAAACATAAAAAAACTAATTTGAAAAGCAAACTAATTTTTAATCATAAGAAACAAATAAACTGGAATAAAGATTCATCATTAAAAAGTTCAACCAAAAAACTAAAATAGGAGTAGCATATCTTCCAAATATGCAGAGAAATGTTACTAAACAAAACAAATTAAACATGTAAAATCAGGGAAAACAAAAATATATGAACTGCATAAACATGTTGTATCTGGGTAAGCAATGAAGATCTTAGAATCATACGGATCGATATGAAACTAGCAAGTTAACATCATATTGAATAAAAAATAAATAGTGCTTATCACCCATAAAGCCAGAGAAATATCCATTCAACATTCCTTCAGCACAACTATGTGGATGCTTACTCGCTTCTCAAAAGGTAACTCAAGGGCTTGGAGGTTCATATACCATATCTATCTGGCATTGGCTGGCTTTATTCTTGGAATTTGGTAGGACTCTTGGCAGAAGAGCATGTTTTCTACGGCCTCATAGCTATATATCTTTAAAACATCGATCTCTAGAACTTCCGTTCCTCCCATAATCTAAGCGACAGCAATATAGACAAAGTTCAAGCTGTGTTTACTCCTCCAATTTCTTTCTTCCTTCTCTTACATGTAGGATTCCAGTTCTGGTACTAGCATCTCACATCATGATCCATTTGAAGTTCCCATCTCTTTCCCTTTAAATCAAAAGTCCCTCCCATAGACGAATATATTCATTTTGTCACCTTAGCGACACGAAAGAAGGCAGTAATTTAAGTGTATAGGGAAGATTTTATTCTTCCCACATTTTGCCACCTTTCCTCAATCAAATTCATCAAGAACTTTGATAACATTGAGAATGAAAATACTGTGGAGATGCGGTACAATGGTCCAACATCGGTTTATTAAGTATTCAAACAGACTTTTAGTTATGGTATCAAGTTTGGCTCATATCCTCTTCGGGCAAAGGAGACTGGTAATAATGGTTGGAGCTTACAAAAATGGCTAAAATAATCTTTCTGCTTGAACTTTATATTTGGTTATTTTTGAAATTAAAAGACATTTTTTTCTCCACTTCTACATTGTCCTTCTGCTTTAAAAATTCTCCGTATTCATAAACAAGTGGAGACAATTGCAACTACACATAACACCTATAATGTCAGGCAAAGGCAGCGGTACTAGCTACCCATGCCCAGATCATTAAGGAGGGGTAGGATTATTTGTTTGATGCAAGTCAACTAAGACACATTACTAGCTGGCAGGCTGATCAAACAATTTAAAAGCCTTGCCCATATTATAGTATACTTCTAAACTTATATAACATTAACTGCATTCTAAATTCATCTCATTCAATACATAATATCGGTAAAAGAGCACCAAGGACCAAGGACCACACCTTCAGTGACCCCGCTACAAATACTCTGAACACCATTGCTTTACTCTTCATTTGACACACAAAACCCACTTCAACCCACACCAAACTTAAAGAGTGGGCATGGCCCCTCCCCCCCCCCCCCCCCCCATCAATCAGCACATTTGCCTCCTTCCTTTACAGCTTCGTGCTTGACTAATAGAACTGCAACCACAACTCCTTTCATCTCTTCTTAACAGCAGCATAAATCCATAAAAGAAAGTTCAGCATGCAACAATTTACATCTTGACTTTCTCCCTTGATGATACATTAATTTTTGAAGCAGCGACACTATCCCCTAAACATGCAACCTGATACCCACAATTGCTCATAAAACATAATAGTAACCAAATGAATTTATCTTGCATTGGCTGACATTGACTAATATAGGCATTACTTCCATGGCCTTTACTTCAATAGTCAACTGAGATCAAGAGGGAGCAACACTAAATTTCTAGCAACTAAATGAATTAGTAAATAGCTACTGTGGATGCAGCATAGACTATCCTGTCGTAGCCTTCACTTCATTAGTAGGACGGATACCTCCAAAATAATAGTAAGTTCAAGGTCAATCGATTAACAAACAAATACCTTCAATTAAGTAGTTCTTCATAATGAAACCATTTTGAGAATAGAATAACTAAGATATGACCTCTAATAGAGTGATTGCCTGAAGAGATTGCTGATGAGACCTAAATGTTAAACCTTGAATTATTATGCCCTTACTATGACTTGATATTAAATAATGCCACTGATTAAACTATTCCATAGGAATTCAAAGCTACCTGCTCACATTCTAGCTAGACAACTTAAAAAGCCGAAAATTCCCAATGGTTTGAGAAAGTTAGTCATATGTTCAGCCACATTATCAAATGCAGCAATAACCATTCCATGAGAAGCAACAGTCAAAACTAGCTCTAAACATCTTTTGCAATAATAGAATATTTGGGATTGCCATGCGTAAGGTTACTTGAAACACAAAATAATTAACATAAGTAACAATATCCACGTACCTGCACTTACCTAGTGACCATGACCCATGTATGGTGCACCACCCTGATGTGGCCGAATGCCACCCTGACCCATCTGCGGTTGGCCACCATAACCTCCTTGCATCCCAGGTTGACCTCCATAGCCACCAGCACCACCCTGACCTCCGTAGCCTGCATTATTTATCATGGGTGGTACTCCCTGTGGACTCACACCTGCTCCAATACCTCCAAGCAAATTGCCAATACCCAAGCCAGCACCTTGAGTGGCCAACAAAGCTGCCACAGCCTGTCCTATAGCTGCAGGAACAACTGCTGGATTAAATCCCACAGAAGGAACAGCTGGTCCTGCACTTGGTGCCATCAAGTGTCCACCTGTATGTCCCACACCACTGCTTCCAGCATACCTCCCCTTCTTTGCCGGATGATGATAATACCCCTGGTGCCCCTGTTGATGATGCTGATGCTGTTGTTGTTGTTGCTGCTGCTGCTGCTGAGGTTGACCATGCTGCTGGTTGAAGTAACCCTTACTGTGCTTTGGGCCATCTATCGCCTTCTGGCAATGCAGAATATGACCTTCAAAATTCTTGTGTGGCTCCTCCAATGCCTTCTTGGCACTCTCAAGACTCTTGTACACAAACAAACAGAACCCTCTCGGTTTCCCAGTCTGTTTATCCAACCCCAAAGGGCCTTCCTCAATCTCCCCGAATTTGGAGAAGAACTCCATAAGTTTCTTAGGATCAAGCTCAGTCGACACATTGCTCACATAAATCTTCCTCTGTGTATACTCTGATACAGGCGGTGCTGAAACGGTTGCAACTGCAGTGGAGTTAGTAGCCTGAACTGGCCCAGCAGAGGCCAGCTGGCATGAAGTCATCCTCCCTTCAATCATCTTCTGAGGCTGCTTCAGTGCCCGTCGCGCCCCATCTCGGTGCTTGAACAGAATGAAACCATAACCCTTTGATTTCCCAGAATTCTTGTCTCTGACCACCTTACAATCCTCGATCTCTCCGTACTTCCTAAACACAGAGGTAATAGTCTCAGCGTTCGCTTCCCAGCCAAGCCCGTGAACGAATATCTTGCAGTGCGCAGGGTCTGCATCGGCCAACTTGTGAACATTCTCAACTAAATCAGGATGTTTGGTAACGGATTCTTTAATTAGAAGCGTTAGCTGGTCTTTAGAAAAGGGTTCGAGTAGCTTCTCCAGCGGCTCTTCTTCTAATTCATCTTCGCCTTCCTCGTTCTGACCTTCAGCTTCACCGCCATTTTCTGAAACAGCGGTCTCAGACGGCTTCTCGGTAATTTCACTATCTTGTTCGTTCTTCCCCGAGTCGGCAGCGTTCTCTTTATGCTCCTCCATGCTTTCCGGCTGCTCCTCTTCTCCCTCTTCCTCTCCCTCTCCCTCTCCCTCTCCTTCTGGATCTTCTTCCTCTTCTTCGTCTTGAACAGCTTCTTCTGCGACTCCTGGGTCTTCTTCAAGGGTTTGTAGGGTTTCCTCGGGTTGGGGTTGTTGGGGTTCTGGTTCTGGCTCTGGCTCTGGCTCTGGCTCGGGCTCAGGTTCAGGTTCAGCGGGCTGTACAAGTTCGGGTTCCTGAGGAGCTTCAGCAGCGCGGGATTTTCGTTTCCTGGCCATAGTAATTGGGAGAAGACAAGATGGGGATGGTAGTTAGGGTTTTGTTTGGTATAGTGGAGGCTAGGGTTTGAGGAGAATGACGAACGATATTTGGGGAAAATAGAGGAAACGGACCGGATGTTTATATGGGAAACTTGCATCGACCTCCCCTGAATTATAGATATTTGACACCCACACCCCTAGTGACCAGTGTTCCGTGTTTTGGCCTCAACTTCCCTTTCATTTATTTTTTAGATTTCTTTTAACCATCAATTTCAGGGTTGAGATTAACTTAGAGCTTGTTTGATTACAAATTGAAACATTTTATCAAAATATTTTGGTAAAATAATTATTGAAAGTGGGGTTGAAAAATATGATGGTTATTTGTTTGTATTTGTATTTTGAGTTGTAGGTGAAAAATGAATTGGAAAAAAATTGTTTGTTTTGTTTGTGTTTTAGAAGGGATAAGATGTCACATCAATAACTTTTTTATTGGATTGATAGGGTAAATTGATATTTTAAAAATATTTGTATATGTGTATATAGATTGGGTAGGAGGACAAAAACTGGGAAGGCTAGATATTGGGGAATGGGTAGAAAATGAATTGGGAGGGTAATTTGGGCTTTTTTGTGTGTATTTTGGATAGTGGGATTGAAGAATGTAATAAATTGTTTGTTTGTATTTTGTGAGTAAGAAAATATTTTGATAATTTATAAACAAACAAGTCCTTAGCATCCTGCGAATATCATTTTCATTAAAATATTATTTGTATTATATGGTAAATCACTTGTCACATATTATAAGGGCTTGTTTACTTTGATGGATGGGATAAACGATTGATTGATGAAATGTATGATTAAATGAAGGATGCGATTATTTTATTTTAATTATCCTATGTATACTTCATATGATTAATTGAAGGATATTGTAACATACTTTTACATTGTGTTTATATTGATTGATTGAGTTAAATGATTAAACTTAAATTGACTAAAACGCCCTCATCAATAAATTTATTTATTTTATTTTTTTCCTTTTTCCATTTTTCTCTTTCTTCTTCCTCTATTTTCCCCCCTTCTCTCTCCTTTTTTTTTCATACAGATTTTTCGCTCCCTCTCTCTTTTTCGATTATGATCTTTGATCTTTCAACTTTCTTATTTATTTTTTTGTCTTTTTATTAATGGACCCTTTCTTTTACTTCTTAATTTTTCCATTCCTTTTTCGATTAATGTAGTTTCTGTTTTGCTCCTTTTCTCTTCTCCAGTCTTTCTCTCCCTTTTTCTCTTTTTTTGTTTCTTTTTCAATTTTTTCTATTATTTTCTTCAATTTTTTTTCTTGTTTCTTTTTGTGTTTTAATCCTTTCTTAGTTTATATTACTCTTCTTCATGGTATTGACACCGTCATCAATGTAGGCACTATCGCAGTTGCACTACAACCATTGCCATCCCAACATAACTAATTTCCATAGAATCAGGGTAATAAACTTTTAGCAAGAAAGTATTACAACTTTTTCGAATAATGGTCTTCTCCTTGCTTTGATATGTTGGTAATGGGATTTACATAATAAAGCTTAGCTATGAAGTCTGATGTGTTAAGGCAGTAGAAGATGTGAATGGAGATTGGGTATACGGGGCAATGAAATTGAGAAACATGCAAATGGCAATTGGATAATTTGTTTCAAGTTTTTAGGGTTACTTTTGGTATTTTAAAAGTTGTAGTTGCAACTGGTTTGATGAGATTGGTTTATCACACCCTTGGGAGTGTGATAATTTATCATGAAAAAGTCCAAATTAATATCAGGCTGAGTAATACTAATGGGCTGCAATCATACAAAATAAATGATTTAGTAGGCCATATAAAATAATCAATATAACCTTATTACTAAATGTAAACATGCCCTAAAGGTACTCAAGATATTCCAAAACAATTAAACATGTTTCTTTTCAAAAAAATTCCAAAAGAAAATGTTATTAAAAATAATATATGAAAGAGTTTAAAATAAGTTAGAATTTCATTACGTCATGTTTGTTGTTTATGATTATTTTATAAATGAGCACTACATAAAAGATTAAGCATCTATCCTCTCTTAGCAGCTTGGGATGCTCGATTTGTGAACTGGAAAGGGAACTTTGGATACATTTTTCTGTGTTGCCATTTTTAAAAATTGATTTAGTTCACTTCTAAAATGGAACTTTAATGTCTCACTGTTAAGAAATGATCCAATTCAAAATTGGATCAAGATCATCCTTTTCAATCATAGAAATTTTTTTCTCTAAACTATTCAAAAAAAGGTCCTCAGGCTATGAAAGTTGTTTAGAGATTTAGGAATGTTATTACTCATGCTAAACCTTTTGTTGTTTAGCATGTGGTACTCAAAAAGTTTGAAAGATCAATTAGGGAGCATATCATGGCAAGGTAAACTAACAGAATGCTACTAAGAAAAGGTGTAATAGGGGTGCATTGGCACAAACCCGAAGCTAGATGGATCAAAGTGAACATGGATACCACTTTCAACAATAGAATTTGCTACATTGCTTTCATTGTAGAAATAAAAATGGATCAATTGTTTCTGGTTTTACAAGATAGATTTTTATTCATGATCCTCTTTCACTTGGACTCAAGCTTTGAAAAAACACGTAGATTATGGTGGAAAGAAACAAAAATAAGTCATTTTTTAAACAAATTGCCTATAAGATTGGGTGATGATTTTGAAAATCTGTTCCATAATGTGGTAAAAGATGAAGAAAATCTAGAACTTTGCGTGCTCCATTCCTCGAGATATAAAAACGCTCCCTTCTCTTTTGTATCAAACAAAAGTCTATAACCGTTTGATTCCCAGTTGAATTCTATAAAAGTTTTCGATACTGACCAATCAAGATGATCAGCAATATATGTTTAATGATAATAAAAATCATATTACAAATCATGAAGACAATATTACTGTTATTAGTTTGTTACTATAAACGTGTCATTATCAATAATGATAATTTAAGTCACTCTTTTTATACCCAAGTGGTCTTTGACCAAATGACATAAGTCTCACACATAAAGTGTGAGGTCGGGGGTTCGAACTTAACAGACACTCAGTATACGTGCGTATAAATAAAAAATAATTCACTCTTCGTATTACTATCAAGTTATATTATGATAAAATAAGAATTATTCTCACTTAACAAGTATCATTAATAACAAAAAAAAATATTAGCATAAAAATAAGTGAGAATATGGAAGTGTTCACTAATGGCATATATAAAAAGTAATAACAATCCTCATTTCTTCAAATCTAGTTTTATACTGAGAGCATTGAATCATACTTTTGTTGCTTTGATTCCAAAATATGAGAAAGACTGCAAAGTTGATCAATTTCGATAATTAGTCTCTACTTCTACACATAAGATCATCCACAAGATTTTGACTAATAGATTAAAAGTCTTGATAGAGTTATCTCTTTTTCAGATTGCTTTTATTCAAGGTAGAAGTATTTATGATAACTTTATTTTAACTCAACAAATCATGCATTACCTCCACAATAAAAAAGAAAAAAAGTTATATAGCTTTCAAAGTTGAACTTGCAAAAGCTTATGATAAAATTGAATAGCCTCTTATCAAAATCATCCTAAAAAATTCGAGCTTAAGTGCTACCTTTATGATGTAACTAAAAATGGATCTAAGGATATTTTGGTAATTTAATTAAATATGACCAACTAAAATCAATTAACTAAATAAATGAGCTAGAGAGCCCAAAGACAAGCCAAGCCCACCAAAATAGCATAAAAACCCTAATGGGTCTGAACCTATCAAGACTAAAATCTATAAATGCCAAGTCCTGAAGAAAATGGGACACAAGAAATCATTGACCAAATTTCTCAAAGTGGAAGAACTCTCGAGAAGAGAATATCTCTCTGTGTGCATTCTAAGAAGACGAACTAACACTCTACTGTTTTCTAGAAGGGACCTCACTCTAATTCTGCACAACATCATTTTGGTATCGTCTATGAGAAACTCAAAAGAAGAAGAAGGAATACCTAAGTGACAACGATAGTTGAGGATGTGGAGAGCTACCAACCAAAGGCACCTTCACAAGCAATATCGAAGCCGCTCCCTAGTGCATTCACCCCCCTAAGAGAAGCACATACGAACCAGGCGTTGCTCCCCAGAGATCTCGCAATGTTGCTAACTCCAGAAATACTGACAAGTTTGCTGAAGTGTTACCACTCGAGCCTTGGCCAATTCAATCGTTCAGTATGGAGGAAGCCCTTCTAAAGTTGAACACCCAATGGACAGACGCTGAGCGAAGCTCCATTCCTCTTTCTTCAATCCAATTGAGACTTTTTAGTTTTATTCTTAGGAAAGCCCTTTTAGTTGGATGCCTGCTAGCACTATACATCCTAGGTGACGTCAAAGACTTGTCCCTATCCTCAGCAGTTACTTAAATGAAGGAACACAGACCAACCAACGAAAAGCAAGATTGGACCAACCAACGAAAAGCAAGATCAGAGCAAAGAGCCTAAAGCGCATGGGCATAACCAATCCCAGGTGTTAACTGTCTACACCCTACTCACCGTTCCTCGAGAAGAGATTCTATAGGAAGCATTGCGACGTGGTTACGATGTGCATCTTCCTTAGAAGGTGACGAAGAAGACAAAAAAGTAGAAGATGAATAAATTGTGCCTTTTTCACGAACATTGTAGACAAACTACCGAGTGGTGTAGATACCTAAAGGATGAAATTGAAAGGTGGATCCAATTGGGACATTTTGGAGAGTACATAATGTAGGAGCTGAATGATCCTCAAATGATCCTAAAGTTCAAAAGCACAGGTCTGGTTGTTCACCTTTTGGAAAACACCAAAAGCTCACCAATTAGCACTCCATCGATGACGAACATGACTACTCCACCACCAGAATGCTTTGGATGCGCTGAGGAGGATCTAACAAGATAGGTGACACTACTACCAAGAAGGGAGCAACATAGAAGTGGCCACACATACAAGCTTTAGCTATTAACTTCGTCAAAGGAAGAATGAAATAACGACACCTGATGAAGTATTGAAGTGCCCAAGGTCTTCGAATATACTAGAACCCACAAAAGGTGGCCTAATTGAACTTCTAAAGAAGCCCTAATCCCAGAAGGATAAAGAAAAAGAGGAATCAAGAAGCGATTACTCCTCAAAACACTGGCAGATATAGAGTGATGGACCTGAGAGTCAGCTCAGAGCGGAAATAAGTTACAAACACACAAAAACTAGACGGATAACATACCATTACATGCCTCTTACAACCAATATGATAGAAATGCTGCAAGCTGTAGCATTCTAAGGCTTGATCAGATTCCTCCCATGGATGTTAGGAGGCCAAGAAAGCGCGAATTTCTAGGATACTGCAACTTCTATAGCCTTAGTGGGCATACAACATAACAATGTTGGAGCCTGAAAGACCAAAGTAAAGCATTAATCTAGCGAGGATACATCACCAAATGCATGGACAAGTGAAAGAACTCCATTAGAGAACAATCTCATGGCGAATAAGGGATGAGTCATGAGGAGCCACCCAAGGGATGTTTGTGATCAAGGAAGGAGCTCTACCCTAACTGCCAACATGAATTTAGTTCCAACGATATGCATGATCAGAGCAACCCAGGAGACATCATTGAAAATTTAGCACTTGGTGCTGCATTGAAGGGGTCATCTATGTATATGCTGGCCAACTCAACCATAATGCTATGCTTGAGAGTACTCCATGCCTCTCATAAGAGTATCTTTAATTTTAAGTCTTTTTCTATGTTCTCCTTTAAATTTAAGTGAAGTGTACCCACTTGGGGACAGTATTAGTTCTTCATTAATATTTCCTTACCTAATGCAAACTATTTCATATTCTACATATTACGTCTCTTCTATGAATTTGCATCTTTTAAAAATTAAGGAGTATTTAGAAGCAGCTTTAGAAATAAGCCCACTATATAGCTCTTCGAGGAGTGTAAAGAGCACGTGGTAGTCACCAAGAGTAAACTTACTATAATGATTCTCCTAGGGCACGTAGTAGCCAATGCAACCCACTATTGGCCTCCTAGGAGGTACGTGGTGGTTATCCTCTGAAAAAGTCAAGGCATCCTAAAAAAGTCCTCTAAAGACTCCATTCGGGAGTTCAGGGCACCTAAAGAATTCCATTATTGATTCCCTTTATGAATACGTGGCAACATTTTGAATACAGTCATTGAAGACCATATTGGAAGACACCTAAGTCATCCAGCAAAGGAAATCAACACTCCAACACTTAGAAAATATTTCAAGGAAAATCCTTAAGTTTGGTGACTTTGTACGTTACCATGTACTTACTATGGAGCCTCTCAGAAAATCCCTAATGAAGATACTGAGAAGAGAGCTCCATGCCATCCTAAAATAATCTTATCTCACTTAATGTTAGTAATCACTTCTACTTCACAAATATGCTGAAGCATTTTTCACGCTTCATTACTAAAAAATTTCCAAATTCTCAACATAACTATTGAAGGCAGTGTCCATTTTAGAGTCAGCAAAAAGTCATAAAAAAAGAAATCACTCCAAAGCCATGCACTTGCCAGGGGATTGAGTACCGAGCGCCCACGCACCTCTTGTGTGTAGATGCCCCAGCCCTAGGGAGTCCCAGCAGAGGAGGCACCCTATAGGTGCTTGAGACCTCTTGCACAACAGACGCGAGTGAGCGTCTTGGTCGAGCACCCAGCAAGCGCCCCAGTACGATGCCTCGCCTTTGTGTCGACATCCTATTTTAGCATGTTGTCATTTTGTGTGCGCCTAAATCTAACGTCTCAGATAAATACTCACGATGCATTTTCCCTCCAACATTTATAATAATGATTTGATATCTTTTACTCTCAAGTTTGTAGAGTATAAGTATGCAATATGATTAATCATGCATTCGCTTGAATGCAAAATAAACACAAACAAAAAAGAAATTATTCTTTTAATCAAATGAAAAAAAAAAACTATTAAAACATCTAGCTAATACTTAGCCTTTGAGGACCTCAATACGAAAGGAAAATTAATAAACAACTTTTTAGAGATAAATATTACTCACTAATGCCATCCTAAATATACATCTTTATTCCTGCGGAGTCATATGTGTTGTAACCCCTACTCCATTGTTAGGGCCTATCTCAGATTCTTTAACAACAATATTCATTGGAATGGTGGGATCCAACCTTAACAAATCTTCTTCATAATACCACCCAGTCTCACCCAGAATATGGCAACAACTCTAAATAGTTTGCTTATAAATCAGTATTGCCCCTGTTTCCACTACTTCAAAAAATTCATTAGACTCTGAGCTCCTTAATAGCTTCCTCACGAGTGGTAGCATTAATGAAGATTTTCTCAACATCAGAACCACTAAATTTCTCTCCGCTCTTCACCTACTTTATATACTTT
Source organism: Jacaranda mimosifolia (assembly GCA_018894105.1). Taxonomy (NCBI): domain Eukaryota; kingdom Viridiplantae; phylum Streptophyta; class Magnoliopsida; order Lamiales; family Bignoniaceae; genus Jacaranda; species Jacaranda mimosifolia. The sequence continues at coordinate 24,352,023 of CM032128.1, read as the reverse complement.
GCCCTCAAGCATTCATGCTCCTTAAGTAGTTGAGACAACTCTTCCTTATTCCCGCTATGCTTCTTAACTACTTCGGCAACTTCATCCTTAAGATGTTTTGTTGTGGACAGAGCTTCCTCTACTCGACGAGAAATCTGCTCGACTAAGTTCCATCCCTGTGATGGAAAATACAAAAATGCTCCAAAATTAAACAATCATAGCAGAAATAACAAAAAAAGGAAAGAACTAAAACAAAAGGATAATTCATACCTACGCAAAAATCGATAGCAACTATCTTTGTTAATTGGGAAAAAGAGAATAACTCCAACCTTCCTTAATCATATTTGCACACCATGCCCCATATGTGGTTCGTATTAAATGCAGTCTCATCAACATCCCAGTGGGATTTCATTCCACAACTTCACTGCAAACCATAACAAAAAATCCATTTACCCTTACAAGCATGAAAATGACAAATAGAATATGGGCAAGTAGTAAGATTGTAAGCATGTTTCTCCACAAGAATGGAAAGCAACACCTCAACCTCATCATCTATAGCAGGAGCACCAACCGCTAGAGTTGGTAGAGTGCGCGCATCACTCGGCCGCTGGCCTAAGGGGCTACAGAGATGCCTACTCAGTATGGGTGTCAATTTGGGCTATAACCCATGGGCTCAACCCAACCCACATGATTTTGAGTTGGGTTGGGTTCAACATTTCAGAAATAGGTTTGAACGGGTTGGGATTTATATGGGTTGTATCAAATTTGGATTCAAAAAGGGTTTTAAGTGAGTTCAAAATGGGTCCATTCAAAAATTTTAATTAATTTAATAAATCATCTCATTATGTTGTAAAATTGTATATTAAATAGAGTGTAGAAGGCATAATAATATTGCTATGATCTTTTGAATTATTTTTTTTAAATAAGTAAATTAAATCAATTTTTTTGTTTTCTATTGGAACCATTTCAAACCTAACTCAACCCACAACTCAACTCATTTTGAATCTAACCCACTTTCAACCCATCTATCTTAATCCATATAAAACCCAACCCATATAAACCAAATCAAACCCAAACCATTCATTTGCCACTACTACCACTCGGTAATATCTCTATGACGCTACTCCACAATACATCTCTCACATATTCCTCCTTTCACCCTTTGAGTGTGAATCTTAGCAAAGTCAATCTTCTTTTCTGTCAACAAAGAGAAAGAGAACTAAGCCAATATATAAGCAATATGTGTAAACATATAAAGATGCATAAATGAGCACAAGCCCGAGCCATGAATCAGAAAACAAAACATGCTAAGTACTAGTAGAAAACATATAAATGGCATAAAAAAGAGAATCAAATAATCCCCCTTCAATGAAACTCGCGCAAAGGTTGCGATGAACTTGACTAGGATGAATCAAAGTAAGAGAATTACTCCGTTTGCAAGGAACATTCTATCCCTCGTTCCTAACAAAGAAAAATCTATCCTTCCAAGAACCTCTAGATGAAGGTAGCCCATACAAGAATTTACTACAGCTTGGGAAAAGAATGAAAGAAAGTTTCGTTCGGCACCTTATGCACTAAAAAAGGTGTGGTAGCTATCTAAAGATACCAACAGACCCAACTCACTAAATGCTGTCTAAACCCTACAAAAGAGCAAAAAAGTTAGGCACGAACTAGCTTAAACACACAGCATAGCTACGCGTCATTTCTAGCAAAAGAGGGTCAGGTGGAAGGGAGAACCCACAAGTGAAATAATTGCTAAAAATCTTAATAAACCCTTTAGGAGGTGACATCATGTTCTCTTGAGAAAAAGGAAAAACAAACTTAAGTTCATCAGAATTACAAATCATACGTCTCAAGACATCTGACTTCTCCAGCTCAAGTAAACACCTAAATCATATTGCCTTTGAAAAATTATCATCTTTGATAGAAACACCCTCAGACGTTTTATCTTTAGGGTCAAAGCTGGACAATAGAGACGACTTCGTAGTCTCACTCTCACTCAAAAATTCCTCAAAATTTTCTAAGGCTTGGACTTATTGCACCTTAAGAGGAGAAACTAGATACATTATAACACCTAGGAGGCAACCCTCTCAAGCATGAACTAACTTATGAGCATCGCGAATGCTAGACAATGAGTAACTGCGGGCGCCCACCCAAGGAGCTCGAGGCCGATGCCCCACAGGCGACGACCCTAAGCACTACATGGGAACACCAACTTATGCTGCACAAGCTACCCCATCGGGCATCAAGCAAGTGCCAAGCTCTGCCACTGTGCACACATGGCCAATTGACCATGGCGCCTCCCAATTGGCTCCTTTTCTGCCTCTATCCAATTGGCATATTGAAGACTCATTTTCTGAACTCAACTAAGATTAGACTCAAACATTTTTTTATTCAACCAAGGACCTTGGAATACTTACTAACTACAAAGGAGCTTTGATAGAACTTGAAAATGCATGAACTAAGAAGAAAGAAATAAACCAAAGAGTTAAAGAGTAAGAGAATAACTTTACCTTGAGAACTCATCTTGACACTCCTATTGAAGTTATCTTCTCTTTTCTCCTCCTTAGCTAAAGTAAAATTCTTTTTTTTTTTTTACTAACTCCCTATGTGTCAACAAACACCACTTTCATAGAGCCCCTCTTAGAATACTCAAAGACTTTGAGGGCAAATTTGGTTGGATTTTGAATTTATCTCTTAACAACTTATCTCATATAAAGTGTTTAATTATTAACTATTGTAGTGTTGTTTGGTTTGCATGATTGTTTGTAAGTATACATACATGCTTGTTGTTTGGTTGGAGGTATAATAGTCCTTGCCATTTGATTATTCCCATGAATTGACCATGCTATCCTTGATTAAAAAAATACAAGCAATTCTTTCTCTTCTCTTTATACCATAAACAAGTTGTGCACATTTTCATGCTGGCATTGTAAAATAGATTCTTTTTCTTATATCCTTGTTAAATTTCTCCTACTAGCACCTAACACTCCTCCCAAAAAAACCAAAGTTTGCATGTTGTCCACCTAACTAATTCCTTACCAACTCATCGGCATCTTCAGTTTACGTGGTTGGCTTCCTATTTGAAAATTACTAAACTAGTGGGTTTACTTTTTTGATGGGTTTTTTCCTGTTTAATTCGAGACTTGTTAGCATTATTTAGTTGATTGATTTTTTGCATGAAGTGGGTTTTTTAGTGAATTTGTAGTGCTTCTCTTGTGTACTAATTTATAGATTTTAAATTTACTCAAAAAAGTTGCAAAAATTGCATCTTCTCATTTTATTTTTATTTTTATGGCATATTACATAAATATCAGTGGAATTTCAAATGGGATACTATTTTGATAAATATGATAAAGTTGTCCGAATTATTTCACGTAAATGATTTTAGTTGATTTGATTTAAAATTTGATACATTTTTTGAGAAAATGATAAAATTTAAAACTAGTAGGTTGCAAAGAAAACCCAATCTTGAGAATTCATAATGCTTATTTACATATGCTACTATGTTGTATTTAAATTTAGTATGCTTATCAAGATACTTGTCTATTTTATTGAATTAGATGGTGAAGGAACATGCTATTCCATATTATTATGGTAATGGTACCATGTTGTTCTTACGAGCCAGTCCTGAAGCACAAAATCCAGGGAGATACTATTACAAGTGTCTGGTTGATAAGAAACTTGAGTTTTGGTTCATATGAGCTGATCAATTAGGGCAAAATAGATATGCACACCTCTACCTTATACTCTACAATGACCGATTTGCAGATACTCCATTGACATTCATGGGTGGTCAATCTCATCTCAAATTTAGGAAGCACCCCAATCCCATAACTACAATGGTAAAGAAGGCTCATCATCCCAAGTGCAAAGCGGCATCATTCCTTCTTCGTCAATGTTAATCGATCGTCTTCATTCAGCTCATATGAATACTACTTCACCCCCTTCAAGTGTTGAAAATTCGCGCCATAATATAACGATAGCAGTAGGATTGTATTGTTGTTTGTCATGCCTCGTTTGTGGTATCTTGATAACATTGGTAGTTTTTCTCGCATTAAGTTTGTGTAAGATTAGCTTCTGATGCTTACAATGGATTTGCTATTAGGATGTATTGAATGATTAGATTGTACTAGCCTTTTTTCAGTTTGAACTAATGTAATGTCATTTTAAACTATCTTAATGTTTATGTATTATCCCGCATGTCACTTTGGAACCAATGAGCAGACTTTGGTAATTCACAAAATCAACCTTACTCCCAAAATATATTAATATGACCACACTTGCACATTACATCAATAAATATAGAAAATAATGCAGAATGTCCACACTCGGACATTAATATATATATGTATATATGTATATTTAAGTCCACGCTTGCACATTACATAAATAAATATAGAAAATAATTTTAAAGTGTCCACACTTGCACATTACAATATATTAATAAGTTCACATAATTATAGAAAATATACAACACTACATAAATTAATACACAAATCAACCAAACTCATTCTTCAAGGCTACCACACCTCTAGCAATACGAGAAATGATTGTTAAATCCAAATCTGAGTAATTTCTTGCTCATATTCTTGTATAGTTAAATTTTTGTCACATTAAAGATGGGTTAATCTGTAGACTAATAACACAGATGTGTGCACTTAGTTATGAAATTATTTATTGAATAGTATGGGCAAAAAGGATGCAAAAAAAATTAAAGTTCATGGATTAATTTCACAGTGGCTACATACATAGTTGTACTTTAGTGAGCAACATGTTTTTGGCTGGACAAGTCAGGGAATTGATTCCCCAGTAGCTGGCGCCTATCTAAGTAAACTCACAGTCCTTATTTCATTTCCATTGTACAATTTTCAGACAACTTATCTTATGGTTAAGAAATTGGTACAGACCTTTCCTAAATGCAACTTCCTCAATGCCGCACCGGGTGCGGGAGAAGCAGACATATGTTCACTTTTTTCTTTGTTTGTTTTCCTATTTTTATCGATTTAATTTTTTTCTTTATCTGTTAAGTTTAATTTAATATTAATAATGGCCAAATTCATTATAACATCTATTAATTTTTGGGCCAATTACAAATTGACATATATAAAATAGTATACTAGTTAGACCCATTAATTTTTCTATTTGTATTTGAGAGCTTATTAAATCTAATTTTAATAAATGAATAGTTAATTTTAATTAATATTATTAATTTATTTTGTGTACAAATTAAATTCGATCAAGTATCAAAGTGAAGTTTTATGGCCAATCAAATCAACTCTTTTAGATTAAAAATTTCATACCAATCAAGTTGTGACATATGATCTATTTTAGTACATGGACTAATTATGTAAAGCTGATATTTGTGCAAATATATAAAAATTTAATTTTATTGATTTGTAAAATAGTATTGAATAGTATCTATGAACTTTTTTATATATATTAGAGTTTTTTTTTAATTTAAAAAAGTGAATAATTTAGTTGTAGAAACTAAACTTAGAATGTGCATTAGTAAACAATAAATATCTAAATATATTAAAGAAAAGAAAGAAGAATGAAAAAAGCATATTAATCAAAAATAAAAAATAAAAACAAAAAGAAGAAAAAAAGATGCATGAAAAAGGCACCCACACCTGCTGCAATTTTATCAATCAAACCCTTGAATGCCATCGTGACTGTGTAGCTTCCAACTTTGATACAACTCAGGGAATTAATTCCCTTCATTAGAGTAAAGTGTACGCTCAAGGAGTCATGCGAATGAATTGTCATCTTTATTTCAAATCCACTATTGCATACAATGATATACGCTTTATCTGGATAGAACTTGATTGTGAAAGCATTCACATTTGATATGAGTGTTTGATTTCATATAAATGAATCGCCCAACTCATTGGCTGGTATTTCAAATATCATTTACAAGTTGAGATTATGGCCAAGAGAAAACTTTGTGGGCAACATGATTTGGATGAAAGTTACATTATATTTTTTATGATTTGGATAAATTTCATAAATTAAACTCACATTATATTTTTTATGAAAAATTAATAAGTTCCAACCGAAAATAAAGGGCTTAATGATGTGACCAAAAATGGACCTAAGAATGTTTGGGTAATTTGACTAAATATGACCAATTAACCTTATAATGAATTAATTAAGTGAATGGGCAAGCCTAAAAGACAAGACTATAGTCCACCAAGAGGGCAGAAAAACCTTAATGGGTGGGCAGAAAAACCCTAATGGGCCTGAGCCTGTCAAGACTAAAATCTATAAATACCAAATTCTAAAGAGAAATGGACACAAGAAATCATTTGCCAAATTTCTCAGAGTGGAAGAACTCTCCAGAAGAGAATCTCTCTGCACGCGTTTCTAAGAAGATAAACCAACAATCTATTATTTTTCGAATGGATCTCGCTCCAATTCCAAGCAACATCACTTTACAAATTGATTCTTTAATATATCTCAACATGCAGTTACTCCTTCCTCATTAGTAGAGCATCTTGTGGATTTCTGCAACCATTAAGAGAAATTAGGCAAGGGAGAACCTCTTTCACCTTACCGTTTCATTATTTATGCAGAACTCCTTTCTAAGATCATTATTGGGGAAGAAAATCTTTTCCAGCTTAATGGACTTAAGAATTGTAGAATAGTCCACCAATTTCCCACTTGTTTTATGTTGATGACTTGTTACTTTCTTTAGAGAAACAAGCGAAGATTCTCATTATTGCATCGGAGCTACACTTGGAAAGTTTTTTTGAATGGTCTTGCCAATGCATAAACCTAGATAAACCACGTTTGTTTTAGCAAGAACACACATCCACAAACAAAATAATAGATTTTGGACATTTTAAATTTGAAGGATTGCACACATAATGTTAAGCACATGGGGTCTTATTTCTACAAGCCTACATGCAGAAGAAATAGTTTCAATGAGCTCATTACTAGAATCCAAAAACAATTGGGAGAATGGAAGAGAAAGAACCCGTTACAAGCATAAAGAAGTGTGCTTATTAAAGATGTGGCTCAAACGATCCCTATTTATGAGATGGTATCAACACTGATTCCAATATCAATATGCTCGAGGGTTGACAAACTACTTAGAAAGTTCTAGTGCATTTAAAATGGAAAAAAAGCTTTTATTCTCAATTTAGGACTCTATATGGATATCTAAAATGGCATGAGGATTATGTTTTAGAAGAATGAAAGATTTCATTAATAGAGCAAGGGTTGCCAAATTAGTGTGGCGATTAGCCACTACAGACACAAGCCTTTGGAGTTAGGTTTTCAAAGCAAAATACTTGAAAGACACCATTTTCTCTTAGCCCAAAAAAGAAATCAAATTCGTCCCAGTTTTAGCAAGACATTTCTGTTGTAAGAGCTAATATCTAATAGAGCTTGTTACTCAATTCATGCTATAACTCGAATGTCAAACTGCAAGATGAGCCTTAGGATCTTTCTCTAGCAGATTTATTCCAAAAGTTAAATATAGATTGGACATCAAAATTGCTACTCAGAGTTATAAAAGACCACATGCATGAAGGAACTCTTGATTGAAACTCTGAATTGATCAATTAGTTATTTGATAAAGAAATAACATTAGCAATTTAGAAGAGCCAAATCTCGTCTTCAATTGAGCATAAAAAGCACTTTTGGATTCCCTCCAAGTTAGGGCATTTTTTTTAATTAAATCCTCATCTCTATGATCAACAAAATAGATCCAGTTCAAATCCTAGAGGTCAATTTAATTGTTGGGATAAAATTTGGAAAGCAAAGATCTATGATTGATATAAACTCTTTTTGTGGAAAATTGTTTGAAATATCCTTCCAACCAGAGAAAGATTAAGCATATGTTCTCTCTTAGCAGCTTGAAATGCCCAATTTATAGATTGAAAGAGGAAACATTGGATAACTTTTTCTCTTTGTTATCATTTTTCAAGATTGATTTGGTTTATTTCTAAATGGAACTTCAATAACTTACCATTTAGAAATGAACCAATATTTCTTCTACCCACATGTATATATTTTAGATTCTTTATTTCATTTTGTGTTTCATCTCATAATTCCAACTTGATATATATATGCCAAGTGTATCTAAATCTCAATCAATTGTTTTTATAAGAAAATTTTAATACATGTGTCATATATCCATGAAATGGAATAGGAGATGAAATATAAATTGGAATAGAGGATCTAAACCGTCTATATTAAGTAATAACTCTTTAGAAAAACACAATCAAGTACCCGTATTATCTATTAAGATAGCTATCATAGCAATAGGATGCATGTTATCATTTGTATCTTTTCATTATTAAGATAAGTGTCGTAGCAATAGGGTACATTTTGCCATTTGCATCTCTTTATACTATAACCAGCAACTGACCCCTATATACTATCTTCAAGAAAATACATCGAGCTTATCATAGATCTACAGGAAGCCGAAAATCCTCACTAAAAAGCCCTAAGACTGAAATACATCCTATTAAAAATAGGAAACTTTATGTCATTATATTTTTCAATAATAACTTGCTTTTAGGATTCTATTCCTTCTTATAGCCCTACAAAAGCTTATACCTTCATTATCATCCTCTCTTGTGCACTCAATTGCACATTTTTTAGCTCTCAATGCCTCCCACTTATCCACTTTCGCAACATATTTTTTCTCTTATCTTTCTCTATCTACACTTCAATATCAGGGTTATCCCTTCCAACATTCCTAATTCTCTTGACCAAGTATTTATAATTGACTAGAAAATTGGTGTCCCTTTTGGCACATGTATGCTTTCCTTCATAGTCTTAATTAGAACTTAAGTTGTTCATGACTTTGGATACACAAATTCTCCAATCACATCTATGAAGGCAAACTATTCTCAACCTTGTGCCTCATTCTTCTCAAATTGTATTTCGTACCCTTTTCTCAAACACCAATCTCTGAGCTTCTCTTTGTATTACGTTATTGATGAAAAATATTTAAGCCCCACATGCATCTCAAATTTCTTCATGGCACACTCTTCAATTAAAAAAATGTGTCTTTAAGTTGTATCATCCTCATCAAAAAATTCTTTCAACTCTTTTTCATCCCTTTGATCACTATACCAATCTTCTTTTATAGCCATAATTTTCTTTGATTTCTAGCATCATCAGACATTCTTTTCTTCATGTTCTTCAACTTTCTCAATGGATCTCTTTTACTCTTAATTTTTTTTTATCACAAAAATGTCATCATCTGATGACCCTTCAATATCTTTGAATGCCTGACTAGGCACATCAGAGTCTCCCTTATAATCATTATATTTGACTGATGAACCTTCACTATCTTCAAGTGCCTCACAAGGTGCATCAGAGTCTCCCTCATAATCATTATATTTGACTCTTCAATAGATTAAACTTGGTAGTAAAAAAATATAAAAGTCTAATTTGTTTGTCCCAATTATCTCATCTATCCTAAATGCCTCATCTACCTGCCTATTGTCCTTTATAGTTGTATGTTTTTCTGCCACTCTCTTTATTTCAACAAAAGCAGTATCTTTTCTTTTTGTAGACTTTGCTTTTTTATTTTGTTACCAGACTAGTTCCTCTAAGTTTTCTCAGTTAGTTCAGTTTCTTCATTTCTTATCTTAGTTCTTCAACAAGTTCTCTACATGGGTATCATTTCTTCATATCTTATTCAATTGTTCAACAAAAAAAGATCCCCCAAGAATTCAAATTCTACTTGTGACTCACCATGTCCTTGTGACTAATTTGAATGTTCTTTAGTCCTTTGGTCCCTATTGAAACAAAAGAGAATAGGGTCCCAAAAGGGTAATGGACTCAAAGGAGTCAAACCATATATTAGAAAATATACTGAAATTCAAGAGATAGCAGAAATGATAAATAAGAGAGACAAGATAGTTATAGTGGTTCGGCGACCCTAATCCACTACCTAAGTCAAAAGACTTAAGATTTTGAACCTACACTTTATTAATCAAATGTATTAGAACAAATACAATAAGCAGTGCTAACTTCTCAAAACCTCACAGACTACAGCAAATACTCAGCAAGCTTAACTGGAGTTTGAGAAAGATAGTCTATAGAGCAAAGGAATAATCCTAATCTCACAAAATAGCACTCGTATATATATTACACCAAACTTTCTTCCTTCTAAATAGTTGAGTACAAAGTCCTCAAGAATAATTATGATAGTATGATTTCCTTTTGTAGCAGCTCATTCTTCTCCTTGAATGGTGCAACAGTAAGATACCAAAAATGCAGTATCTTATATACAAGAAGTTCCAGATTTGCTACTACAGTTAGTTACCATATAAACTGCACTTGCCATAATAATTTCAATCAACTTGATTTAATTTCAAAATAGGCATAATCAAAACTAAACTAGGAAGAAATTCTAACAATCTCTCCCTTTTTGATGATGCCATTTTTTGTTGTTCTCCCTCTGTCTCAAGAAATTAGATCATAGATTACAGAGGATGTTTTCTCCCTCTATCAAAAATACTTAAAGACATAAGCAAGCTTAAACAAGTATGAAAATAACACATAGCTCTTTCCTCGGCAACCAAAATGACATATCATTGTTCTCGCCCAGTCAAAAAGCTCCATACCATATACTTCACATGATTTCAGTGTAACACAGACTTAAAGCATAGCAGAGTAGATAGAATAGCTCATGTATTGAATTCCAAGTAAAAGAGGCAATGAGATACTAAAAGCATAATAAGGTAGTTTTTAGAATGGACAAGCATCAGATTAAATATACAGAAATAGAACAAGTCTCTCACTCATCATTAAAAAGTTTTAGCAAGCTCAGAAATATTGTGGTTCAAATAGTCAATAAAAGATGCAATAGCTTTTACAGATGTTAATATGTCAAGCGTTGGAACTTCCAACTACATGTTTTTATGTTTAGAGGTGACTCCTTGAGAAGTAGCAAGGTTAGCGTCTTGGACAGAGTTCACCATTTGGAAGAGAAAGGGGTGATTTAGATGAATAAGACGCGGCGAGAGGTGTGCTGGGAGAAAGAGTGTTGCGTTGATTTAGGTGAAGGAAAGCAAAATTTTGGGCAATTTGATTATCTAATTTTCCTCTCATAAAAAAAATTTAAAAATTGAAGGAAAAATAACTTAGGACATTTATTCATTTACCTTAGATTGAAGATCTTTTGTATTTTTGGGAAGAAAAAAGATACACATACCAAAACTTCTCATTCAAAGCAAGTTATGTCAAATTTCATGATGAAAAAGGAAAAGGTATGATTCTTAAGTTATTTTTGAGAAAACAAAAATGATATTTTGGAAGCAATTTAGTGAATATATCAACTAATTGATTCTTTATTTCTATGAAGCTTATGCATACACCACTCTTTTGAACATGATCCTTTATGAAATAGTGCCTAATTTCTATATGCTTTGTGCAAGAGTGATAGACTGGATTTTTTGTAATGCAAATGGCACTATTGTTGTCACATAGAATCAATATGCAAGAGATATTTAATCCGTAATCACTAAGAGTTTGTTTCATCCACAATACCTATGAGCAGTAATTACCTAGTGCCATGTATTCGACTTTAGTGGTTGACATAGCTACCACGTTTTGTTTCTTTGTGCACCAGCTTACCAGACATGAGCCCAGTAGTTGACAAGTTCTAGTGCTGCTTTTTTGATCAATTTTGTATCCTACATAGTCAGCATCAAATTATCCGACTATATTGAAAGATTTAGATCGAGGATACCAAATTCTATAGTTGACGGTCCCTTTGAGGTAGTGAAGAATTCTTTTGATGATCTTGAGATGTGATTCTTTTGCTTGTCCTTGAAACTAGGCGCACAAACATGTGGTAAATAGTATATCTTGGTGACTTGAAGTTAGATATAGCAAGCTTCCGATCATGCCTCTATATGTTGTCTCGTCCACACCTTTTCCTTTAGAATCAAGTTCTAGCTTTGTAGATGCAGCCATGGGGATGCTGGACTCTTTACAATCCTCCATTCTATATTTCTTTAAGAGTTCCTTAGTATATTTCTCTTAGGATATAAAAATTTCTTTGGAGGTTTGTTTGATTTGTAGTCCAAGGAAAAAAAATTAACTCACCCATAAGACCCATTTCAAATTCTATTGTCATGCATGTTGCAAACTCATCACAAAGATCCTTATGATTACTTCCAAAGATTATATCATCCATATATACTTAAACAAGTAGTAAATGACTGTTTGATGTTTTTGTAAAAAGTGTAGTATCTACTTTACCCATGCAAAAACCATTTGACATTAAAAAGAACTCAAGCAATCATACCATGCTCTTGGAGCTTGTTTTAAACCATAAAGAGCTTTTGATAATTTGAAAACATGGTTTGGAAATTTTGAGTTTTTGAAACTAGGAGGTTGTTCTACAAAAACATTTTCTTTCAAGTGACCATTTAAAAGGCACTTTTGATATCCGTTTGATAAAGTGTAAAGTTTTTGTATGATGCATAAGCTAATAACATGCGAATTGATTCAAGCCGTGCAACGGGTGCATAAGTTTCATCATAATCAATACCCTCTTATTGAGAGTACCTTTTGGCTACAAGTCTTGCTTTGTTTTTAACAACTTTACCTCATTCGTCCAATTTATTTCGAAAAACCTATTTAGCTCCAATTATGGCATAATTATCAGGTCTTTTGACTAAGTTCCAAAACTATTTTTTCTCAAACTGATTAAGCTTTTCTTTCATTGCATTCAATTAGGACTCATTATTCAACACCTCATTTATGTTGCATGGTTTTGCATAAGACAAGAACATAAAGTCAGATTGCTGTGATTCATTCATTTTGGTTTTGGACCTTGTTGTGATTCCTGCTCCGAGATTTCCAATGGTGTTGTTTGTTGGATGGCTTGAGGCATGCTTGAATTTGCTAGTTTCGTCTCTTGTTTCGTTGTCGAAAATTCCACTTGTAGTTGAGCCTGTCTCACTGAACTTTTGAGATACTTTCTTTTCTTCTTCTCTATTTTGCTGAGAGCTTCAATAACCTGGTCAAAACCTATAGTTTCTATGCTCAAGGAATCCTTGGCTAGTAAAGGATCACTTTCATCAAATACCACATGGACGGATTCTTGTATTGTCCTTTTTCATTTGTTAAAAACTCCATAGGCTTTACAGTTTGTAGAGTAACCAACAAATATTCCTTTATTCGATTTTGGATAAAATTTGGCAAAGTGTTCTCTATCATTTACGATATGACATTTGTACCCAAACATGCAAAAATAAGATATGTTGGGTATCTTACCTTTCCAAAGTTCATGAGTCTTTTTTATGAAAGGTCTTAAGAAGACTCTGTTGATGACATAACAGGCTGTATTGATTGCTTCTGCCTAAAGATGTTTAGGTAGATCATACTCATTCAACATTGTTCGAGCCATTTCCTATAGAACTCTATTTTTTCTTTCAACTACCCTATTTTGATAGGGTGTTCGCGAAGTAGAAAAATTGTGAGTATAACCAAGATCATTACAAAAGTAGCAAAGTTATGATCATCAAACTCCATCCCATGATCAGTCTTGATTGTTTTAATCATATGCCCCTTTTCATTTTGAATGTTCTTTGAGAGACTAATGAAATGATGCAAAGCTTCATTTTTATGTGAGAGAAACTTTACCCATGCATAGCGAGAAAAATCATCCACGATGACAAAAACATATTTATTTCCTCAAAGAGATTGTGTTTTCATGGGTCTAAACAGATCAAGATGCAGAAGTTTCAAGGGTTTGGAAGATACAATATCATTTATTGGCTGAAAAGATGTTTTTATTTGTTTGCCTTTCATATATGCATCACATATTCTATTTTTTGTGAATTTTATTTTAGGAATACCTTCTACTAGATCTTTTTTAACTAAATGGTTTAGGAGCTTCATATTAGCATGTCTTAGATGCCTATGCCAAGTCCAACAAGATTCATCAGTAGCAAATAGGCATTCAACATAACATTTTGTTTGGATAGATCATTTAGATTTATGCTATATATATATATTTCTCTCTCTAATTGCAGTGAAAATAGTTCCATCATGCTTGGTCACCACGCATTTAGAAAGTTTAAAGTGTACCTGGTACCCACTATCACATAATTGATTTATGCTGAGAAGATTGTGTTTTAGCCCTTCTACCAGCTAAATGTTTCAGATGGAAGTTCTATCTTTGTTACCTACTGTTCCTTTACCAATGATTTTTCCTTTTGTGTTGTCTATGAACAACACATTTCCTCTATTATATTTTTGTATTTTAGAAAAGAATGACTTGTTTTCTGTCATATGTTTGGAACATCCATTGTCCAGATACCAAAGATGCATTTGAACTGCCTTCTTGACTGGTTCCCGCCACACGAGAATTTGGGAATTTAGGTGCCCATTTTTTGTTGGGTCCTGAGTTGTTAGAATTTGGCACCCATATATACTTGATTCCAATTTCTTTTCTTATAGGATATTTGTGAGCCATATGACCTATTTTTGAACAATAATGACAAGTCTTCCTTTTTGAGGTTCTTGTATCTCTATATCCAAAATCAATTTTGTTCTTACCCTTGAGTGATTTTTTTAGATTATAATTATTATCTAATAGATTCTGAATTTCATTTTCAAAACGTTGGTTTTTCTCAACTAGCCTATTTTTTTTTTCTCAGAATTTTTCTTTCTGATTTTATCATAATAATGGACTAATTCTTCCTTTTCATTAAGGGTATTATCCAATTGTTCCTTAAAAAGGTTTATTTCTATTTAAAGTTCAATGAGTTGATTATGGCATTCAATGTGAATATCAAGATCTTTATCAAAATCATAATCAATTTCAAAACTGCTGGAACTTAACTGAGACTGTAAAGTTACCTATCTATCAGCCATAAGACAATTTTCTTCATTATCAAATTGGTCCGAGTCTAAGTCATCCCAAGTGATGATCATAGCTCTTTGTTTTCTTTGGGCTCTATCTCAATCTTAGGCAGTCAGGTCTTTTGTGTCCTACCTCATAGCATTCATATGACTTGTTCAGTTATATGGAATTCCCCAATGTTTCTTCTGGAATTTGTTCTGGGGTCTTTCCTGAAACGATTTCTGACTTAGGTAAGTTGACGTAGTCGCATAGTTATCATGGCAATTTCTTTATTAACCATTTCTTCATCTAAATTACTAGGATCTTCATTCCATTCCCCTTGTTCGGCATTGAAAGGAATGC
Source organism: Jacaranda mimosifolia (assembly GCA_018894105.1). Lineage (NCBI taxonomy): Eukaryota > Viridiplantae > Streptophyta > Magnoliopsida > Lamiales > Bignoniaceae > Jacaranda > Jacaranda mimosifolia. The sequence goes on along the minus strand of CM032128.1, from coordinate 24,336,854 downwards.
TTTTCTTATTTTTGTTGTCAGAACTCTTCTTTGCTAGAGTCATCTCGTGATAAGTGAGTGAACCGATTAGCTCTCCCATAATCAATTTTTCAAGGTTTTTAGCCTCATGAATTGCAGTGACCTTGGGATTCCATTCTTTTGGTAGAGATCTTAGGATCTTCCGCACCTGTTCACTTTTTGACACTGTTTTTCCTAGTGTAAACATGGAATTCACTATTTTTATGAATCGAGCATACATTTGGCTTAACGTTTCACCTGTTTTCATTGAAAACATCTTATATTGGTGAGTAAGCAATGCAATTCATTCTAATTTTACCTATGAAGTCTTTTCATAGGTGACTTGAAGCATGTTCCACATATTCTTTGTGGAAGTACATGTACTAACACGATTGTACTTTTCTTTGACTAGAACACATGAAAGGATATTTTTGGCTCTTGCATTCATTGAGAGCATTCTCTTGTCCTCAACGGTAAGTGTCAGTCTGCATGTTGAGGACTTGCTTTTGTTAGTAGGAATGAGAGGCCCGTCAATGACTATGCTCCATAAGTCATAATCCAGTGCTATGAAAAATCCCCCAATCCTGTTCTTATAGGTTGAATAATTGGTCCTGACAAATAGAGAGGGACGAGTATGGGATTGACCTTCTGCATGCACATTAAAGCTAGAATAAGCCATTAGGATCTTTTAGCTCAAGTTTGTTAAACTTATATATGAGCCCTTGGCTCTGGTATCAATTGAAAGAGAATAGGGTCCTAAAAGGGTAATGGACTCAAAGGAGTCAAACAATATATTAGAAAATAAACTGGAACTCCCAGATATAACTGAAATTCCAGAGATAGCAGAAATGATAAATAAGAGAGACAAGATAGTTATAGTGGTTCGGCGATCCTAATTCACTATCTAAGCCAAAAGACTTAGGATTTTGAACCTGTACTTTATTAATCAATCATATTAGAACAAATACAATGAGCAGTGCTAACTTCTCAAAAACTCACAGGCTGCAGTAGACACTCAGCAAGCTTAACTGAAGTTTAAGAAAGACAGTCTGTAGAGCAAATGAATCATCCTAATCTCAAAGAATAACACTCGTGTATATATATATATATATATCACACCAAACTTTCTTCCTTTTAAATAGTTGAGTACAAAATCCTCAAGAATAATTCTGATAGTGTGATTTCCTTTTGTATCAGCTCATTCTTTTCCTTGAATGGTGCAACGATAAGATACCAAAAATGCAGTATCTTATACACAGAAGTTCCAGATTTGCTGCAACGGTTAATTACCATATAAACTGCACTTGCCATAATAATTTCAATCAACTTGACTTAATTTCAAAATAGACATAATCAAAACTAAACTAGGAAAGAATCCTAATAGAAACAACCTCTTTGCTTGGGCATCTTTACATTACCTTGTGAATAATCATGAACTTATAATTGATTTGCATGTTCCTCAACACTTCCTAATTTAGCGTCAATCATTTAATTCCCCTTTAAAAAACTTCTCTACTTGGCTACTTCTAGACTAACATTGTGAATCACCATGAACATGTCAATGATTTGCATGTTCTTCAATACTTCCTAATTCAGCTTTAGTTATTTAATCCTTTTCAAACAACATCTCTACTTGGTCATCTTTAGTATGATCCTATTGGCTATTGATATCCTAGAAATCATTTTCTTATAATTATCATTGAAGTTAATCCTCACTCCCAAATCTTCAATTTCTGTATCTTAAGTCTGCTTGTTCACTGTGTCCCAATCACTTGAGGCTTATGTGCCCATCTTTGCTAATGGCTCATAATTTACCTCTTTCACATAAATTGTACACATCCCTATCTCATTGAAACTATATTTGATATCAAGAATACCTAAGTCACCACATACGAACCTAAGTCCATTCTCTATTAATAGACCAGTGATTACATAGTAAAATTTAACATAAGGCTTCTTCCTACCACTTTTACTGTACATATCCCATAGTAATTCCTTATTCAAAGTGTTTAAGTAAACTCCATAATATTTATATTTCTTACTTCCTTGGAGCCTTATTCTAGACATTTAATCAATATAACACCTACTATTCACATATTAGAGTCAACCAGTTAATCATCGTAAGAGGGGGGAAATATGGGACCACTACTAAAATAAAACAAAAAAAATAATGACAATCAAGTGATCTTACATGGATATTGGGACCACTGTAAGTGGACAAACAATCTATGATATGCCCCACTATAGAATATAGAGAACTACATAAAGAACACACATATGTACTCTCAATATCGTACTGCAACTTTGTTCTTGTGTATCATAAAAAATGCCATATGATATACCACATAACATATTTAATACATCCATTTTTACCTAAAACACCACATCAATGTTGGCACCATGGAAGGTTATCTAAGGGATGTCTTTTAATTTAGATTTGGAAAGAGTTGTTAAATCAAATTCTCATTTGGATGAAGGAAGTATGACCGCTTACCTATAGTCAAAACTCAATCAAGAGATGTTTTCGCTTTTACTCTTACTAATGCAATTTTTGTTACAACAAATATTTTTATCTGCGGATCTATTCAATGTTGGAATAGTTGGGTATCTCTATCTCCAAAGTAAGGTCTACAATTTTAATTAAAACCATCAAACTAGTAGCTAGTAAATTAAAATTGAAACTAGCAGAATATGTAGAATTAGAAGCCTTTGGGCAATTTTCTTCAGAACTTTATAAAGCTATTTAGAATCAATTGGCCTATAACTTCCATCTTGAAATGTTGGTTGACAAGAATTGTGGTCTCATTTTGATTGAAAATCGATTTCTATTTGAATAATTATTTTTAAATATATAGTTTTAACATTTGCCTTCGAGAATAAGGGTAGCCTAATAACTTTATCTACTATAATATCTCACCATAGAACATGGAAATTTACATAAAGAACATATATCTACTCTCAATATCCCACAATAGATTCCATTTTGCATATCATAAAAAATGCTATATAAACCCTATGGGAGATTCAATACATCAATTTTTATGCAAAAAACAACACAGAAGCATTTCTGAACAACATAAATTTGCTATACAATATACCCTATCATAGATTCTTCGAACAACACAAAAATGCCATATTGCCATAGAATATTCCTCACTATATATACATTGTTACACAATAGTTAAAATAAGATCTACTACTAAAAATATTAGATATATCATCGAACATGACAATAAGTTACAGAATTGATATACAAATTGATAGATCGAAATTTTAAAATATCTTCACCAGCTTATTATGTCGCTTCACTTGAAAACTTGAAGATATATTCACAAATACAATATTTGCAACTTGTATGTGCCAAAAAACTTTACACAATCTTCAAGTATTTTTGTATATTTTTATGTGGATTCTCAATTTGAATTAGAGTTAGGATTTTTTTGGAATGAAATACAAAGGCGTAGAGATTTTCAAGTGAAGAATAGCATGCATTAACAAATGAAACTTCCCTCAGATATATGTGTGTGTGTGTGTGTGCGCGCGCGCATTTTACCAATTACTTGTTAAAATTTTTGGTTTAATCCGGCTTGGTTCGCATGAACTAGGTTTATGTATTCAAAGAAATATATAAGCTAATATTTACTTTATATGGTTTTATGAGTCAATTTTGAATATCACATGATGGTTACCTATAGTTTGCCCATTTTCCTTATACTAGTAGTCGAGACACGCCGTCCCTGCATGCTTAAATATCTTTTAACAATATAAGCATAGAAACAATTAAATTTGCAAATAGTACAGTTGACTATATAACAATACAAATCATACTAAATAATAACATATAATATTGATTTTCAATCTAATAAAATTTTATGAAATTGATAGTAAAAAATTCAAAAAAAAAAAAAAGGTAATATAGAACATATAGTAATTTTAGTGACAAATAAATGAAAATTATTTAAACTAAAAAATTAATATTATTAAATCCTTCAACCTATAGAATAAAAACAAAACTTGAATAATGTAATATTTGTATTTTAAAGAATATAGTATTGAAATGTCATTCACATGAGGAAATGAAAAATTCATCCTCAATAATGAAAATTTGAATGTTGTTTTTCCAACTTTTCAATTCAATTACAATAATAGCCGTAATTTTGGTTAGATGTTAATGTTACAATATCTTGAGGGCAAATTTCAATATTCAAAAATTGGTATGAGAATTACCCAATTTGAAATTATTGTCATTTCTACCCTTAACAATATTTGATTATTACACCAAATCTTTTTATTATATGAATGCTTTTTAAAGAGTAAAAGTTGAAAAAGTGACAAAAATATTGAAATAACTTCCATTTATGAGTGTAACAAGCCTTTCTTTTTATAATAGTATGAATATATTATTTTTCAAACTTTTGTATACAAGGTGAGGTATAGCCCCCCTTTATTTTGCTTATGGCAGCATTATAATCTTTATGCTGAGGTGTATTTCAATTTTTGTGTAGGATGCATAGGTGTGGAAATAAAAGCCTTAAACAAAGCAAAGGAGATTTTTCAATTATGTCAATAGAGGAGGCGGCTGCATTTTTGCTTATGCTCTATGACGAATAACAAAGGCTGCATTAAACCAGAAGAATTCGACGTCCAGAACCAATTCGAGCAAATTTTTGAATTTAAATTTTTAGTTTTTTAAACTTTATCCACTAAATTATTCTTAAACATTATTAATTTCTAATTATTGCATCCGGTTTTGTAGCCTTATCAACTCAATCAACCCATCACATCTTTCAATATTAAAATTCATAACAATTTTAGAATCTGTCTTAAACATATTAAACTAATACTAAAAATACCAATATGTTGCATCATCTAATACCAGTACATCATCATACCCTAAAATATTTCATACATTACCCATAGAGTTTTAAAATAAGAACATTATGGCTATGTTTGTTTAGTTTTTTCCATAAAATTTTTTAATCTCAAAACAATACCAAAAGTAATAGCATATTCCTTAAATTACTACCCAAAACACAAAAAGGACTGCTCAAAATATTCTTCTTAAGACATTATATACATATATATAAATATATATACACAAATACAAATACATAAACAATTACTATAAAAATTCAATTTCACCACGTTAGCCTAATTAAAAGTGACTAATTTAATATTTTATAGTAAAATTTGTTTCCTCACAAAATACTTTCAAATAAATAATTTTATCCCAAAATATTCTCCAATAACACCCAAAATAAAAATAAACAAACATCACTTTCCCCCAACTCATTGTCCAAAATATATTCTCTCAAAATATTTTCCATAAATTATCCAAAACATAAAGAAAGATACACTTGGTAATGCTTGATTTTTATTTTGAGTGTCTTGAGAAGAATATTTTGAATTGGGGGTTTGAGGAATGTGATATATGTTTGTTTAAGTTTGAAAACTTGTTAGAGATTGTTTTAAATTAAAATGGTATGTTTGATTTTATTTTGGGAGGAGACACATTCTAACATAGATGAAAAATTAGCACCTTTTTGCCTGGTTAGTTGGAAGAAGATATAATAATAATAATAATAATTGAAAAATTAGCACCTTTTTGCCCGGTTAGTTGGAAGAAGATATAATAATAATAATAATAATAATAATAATAATAATAATAATAATAATAATAATTATTATTATTATTATTATTATTATTATTATTATTATTATTATTATTATTATTATTATTATTATTATATATGAACTATTATTATATATATATATTTTTGTGAGATAGTTTATATATATTAACTCTTGCACACTCGATGTATGTGCATTCAATAAAAATAAAAACTCATGTTATTCAAATGGCTTGAAAATAACTGCTAAAATAGAAAAACAAAATTAATTAGTTAACACCAATGCCAAACTCATTCATGCATCTTTGAAAAAAATAACGAAAATAATTGTATATTATGTAGCAGTAGCAATGGGAGAGGGAGGTTGGGTAGTGGGATGATGGTTATTTTACAGAGATAAGAGAATTTAAAAAAAAGGGGGGGGGGAGGGGGGGGACATTTAGGAAAGATACTTGAAAACATTCTAAAATAGGGGTATGCTCTTATTAATGGTATCTATACTATTTAAAAAGAAAAGCCCTCTTACTCATGCTACACCAAAATACTATTTACCTAAAATACTCCTATAAGATAGAAAGTAAATTTACATTAATTTCAAAATTTTATCCATAGTTAACATTTGTGGCTCCTTCTCCCTACTAATTGTTCATCTCTCCAATCCCTACAACTCCTTCACCCACTACTAACTATTTCTATCTCCAATCTCTATAACTTATTCCCTACATTAGGGGGCGTTTGATATGGAAATTAGGTGATAGGAGTGATTGTATTAGTTGGAGACTGGGCATGATTGAATAATTTAGTGGTGTATTTGATAGATAAGATTAGGTCCACTACTAGCTGCCACTGCAACCTTGGATTTTCCAACCACCCCTGTTTGATATCAAATATTCATTTTAACTATTACAGTTTTGCCCCCTGTAGGCCCCTCCCACTAAAAATGAAAACAAAGTTTGACAGATTAACATTCAGTCAGAATCCACTTTCCTCAAAGGCACACCCTTCTCGAAATCCCTAAAACTACACATCAGCATTTGATATTTTTGTCGCACATAGCAACTTCTTCACTGCATAACTTCACATATATACTTCACTGAAAGGCTGAATTCATCACTCCGACAACTGCTGTCACTGTTTGAAGAATCAGATTCTTCCAGCGAAAGCATGGATTGGTATCTGTGGGGTGAGTATGGTTGTCCCATTTCCTTTTTTTTTTTCATAATATATATTATTTGGGTTTATTGGTAGAAATTATTGGTAAATAATGTATATATGTGTTCATTCTCATTGAGTTAATTGGAATCCTACAAGATAATTGGGCATTTTATAGTTAACAAAGCAGACAGAATTATAAATATTCTGCAGATACATGTTTCACAAGTGGCCTTGGTGCTATTCCCTTCTTTGTTGTGTGATTGTTCTATTTACTATGGATGTATTCTTCTGAAGATATACTTAAATGGATTGTATACATGAATATGGACAAACATAGTTCCATGGCAATTTTCTTCACTGACAGATGGTGCCTGGTCTATACCTTCATTATGCTCATATCCAACTAGAATGGGTTACATATACTATGAAGGGGCCATCTCTATGTCGGGTTTATGTTATAAATAGAAATGTAAATCTAGTTTGTAACATAATGTTCTAATGTGGACATAGGCAAGTATCATTTTTAATTATTACTTATTGTGTAATGTGGAGTTGGAAATAAAGTAATCCATTATCCAGTTAATGGAATATGTTCATCTGCATTGATAATAGAAAAGTTGCATGCCACGGAATTTCTGTGAAAACCAAAGTAGCCATAGTGGTTGAATACATTACATCGGTGTCAGATCAGAAGAAATTATTGTTTAAAATTCTAGCCATAAGATCGTACTTCACTTTTTAATTACAATATTTCCTTGCTTTTGTAGTTAGTGAGAAATGCTCCAAAAGCCATCACCACATTACCCTTATGGTGGAGGTCAAATGGTGTTTCGTCAATCTCATACGATAAAGAATCTTGGCATGTGGTTTTACAAATGTCCTAAAGGGAACAACCACGATGGCCACTTCGTCTGGTGGGATGTGTACCATGGGCTTCCGTTGAATTATTTGTCAATTGAGAGTGAATCATATAAAGCACATTACTAGAGATTCAGTCTAGGTTCCTACATTCAGACTCTTTCAACATATAAAGGCTCAAAGTCACATGATAGTGGAAGCCTTGATCATGCAAAGCAAAGCGAAAGTTCACGTACACGTCTCTCAATTCATAACTCTTATGATCAACGACTTGAGTTGTATGCATATCCAAATTCTAACTTGAAATCTGCTATGGTCTTTGGTGGTTGTCTTGGGTATGGTTATGTTATCATTGTTGCCTTTGTGAGGCTCTTGTTGGGGTTGGTCATAGGAAAGTTTGTGTTGTAATGGCCATTTTCTTTACATAGGTAGCCGTTTCAATATATTCGTAATGCATTCTATTATAAGTGTGTAATCTAATGGGAACCTTGTATAACTTTTGTTTTGGTATATGTGTATACTTAATCATAAAATAAATAATGTTTTAGTTATATTTAATATTTTAAACTATTAATGAACTGTTAAATTTTTTCATTTAACAAGTAAACTGTGATGTTTAACAAATGTGTATCCACTCCTATAAGTCCATTCCAAAACAGATTCTGCAAGGCCCTTATGCTTGTGAAATTTTTTTGAGAGTGAATAAATTTGATTTTGAACATTTCGTCTTGATTGCCAAACCCAATTGCAGCTTTATAAAAAGACAATCCAAATCTTTGGGTCCCAAGAGGCTGAAGTTGTTTGCATTAGGCTTTCATTTGCAGCCTTTCAAGCAATGCCTTGGCCATTCGCATCAATTACTTCAACTGATTAGAAAATTCACTAAAAGGCTATGCCTTTTACTTGTATCAAATTTATATGCTCCCTTGTGTTGTATAAATAGGAGTGTTTTTATATTATTAACACAGAAGTGTGTTACCTTCATGTACCCCCACCCCAATTTCTTATCCAATCTATAAACGAACTAATTCAATCATCTGAATAGCTCCAAGAAATCCCTAAAGTTAAGAACAAATCTTCTATGTGGCACCATGGTTTGAGGAAATTGAGAAAGAATTCATCCGCTTACTCACAGAATATGCCCAGTTATATGGAAGATATCTCAGCCGATCTAATGTTTTTCTCATTCGTTCATGCATTCGCTGGGTGAATGCTAAGTTTTGGACGAATTTCTCTAATAAGGATGCGAGCATGCATTTCAAGAATCTGCAATAGAGACATACTGTATTTGGTTTCTTAATTTCTCTGCCCCCAGTTAATTACGATGAGGAACACAATATTGTGATAGTTGAATCTTACATATGGGGCTACATTACCATGGCAATATTTGCTTTATTCTTCATATAGAAACAAATTTGTTTTATTACATGTTAAATTGTTGCCTAATATTTTCGTTAAACTTCGTAGAAATATCCAATTTCAGAGGCATATATGATCAAAGGAGATGCACAGTGGTCCGAGTTATGTGAGATCTTTGGGCCCCCAAAGCCATCTAACTTTTTTGACGACCCGGATATTATACAAATTTCTAACGATACTAGCACCAACCCAATTGACAGTGTGAACAACAATCAAAATAGGCTGTCAATCGCACCCTCTGGACATGTGGATTGCCAACCATTGACATCTTTATTCTAGAATTAGCTCGAGAAGATAACTAGGCATAATGAAACAAGTCAAGAATCGGTGAAGTTCACAAATCCTAATCCAAATCCATGGAACATTCCATTGTCCGAACACTACGATGGCTTATGGATAGAAGAAGATGATAAGGAAATATTTAGACTTTTGAACCGTTCCCCAATCGAAGGTTCTGCTAGCTCCTATGTATCTACCCCTAATACTCTGAAGTAACATGGCAAGAAATGAGGTTTATGTTTCCCTTGTACTTCCCGTCTCGAAGACATAGATAGTTGTTATGTTTGTATTTTGTGTTCATCTACCCCGTTGCCCATTTGTTCGAATAAACGCCCTAACATTATGCTCTATAGCTTAGTGTTGACCATGATGTGGTTTTATTATTAACTGGCTTCTGTCGAATTTCGATCTAGTTGTTATAAATTATGTACCTTCTGGTCATAGAAAGCTACATGAATGTAATATTCCATCTTTATTTAATGTCATTTGCAGTCGTGTGTTTAGCATTAAGTTTAAAATTTATGGTTTCACATTTCCATTACTGAATGCTCCAAACTAAGCATTAAGTCACAATTAAAAACAAATGGCCATGACTTTAATATTTTTTAGTGGTCAATCATATCGGTTGTATCGTCCTCACATTGAGTTTTAGATGATAATTTAGAAAATTAAATTGCTTGCTAACCTTTAAATAACGTAAGCAAAAAATTTGAATAAATTATCTACACACATCATAGATTTATAATTGTCCTAGAATTTTTTTTGCTAATCTTTAAAATAGTAGTAGCCAAAACTTGGAATAAATTCACTATAAATAAAATAGGCACCAGGGATTTACGTACAACTATATTAAGAAGCATTTTTTAATCTTTTGTTTTAAATAAAAATTTATCGGTTTCCCATTTTCTTTTAGAGCATCCTTTTTTATTTTAATGTACAAAGAAATAGAAATATATTTGATATTCGTTTATATATTAAAGATAAAATTCATTAGATCATATGATTTTAAAAAGTGGCTAAATCATGAATTAATTAACTATGGTGTCCATTTTGTCTTAACAGGATTAGTGGTGACTCGTGTTACATTCTAACTCCAAGCTTGGGTCATTGAGATGAAAGCTTCATGAAGATCATGATTGCATAATGCCTCTATATATAATTAATATAAGTGGTCTTCCCCCCAAACCATGATGGCTAGCTAATTATTAATTATGATCCTCACGCTGCTATATACGTATTTTGTATAATCATTTCAAGCCAAAATCCAAATAATAATGAACACGCTAATATAGATTGCAGTAATAATAACAATAGGCAAATTCTAACTTGTGCGAAATACCTTTTGTGGAAAATTGAAAATGAATTTTTGTAACAGAGTCCTATCCTATTTCATATGATCTCACAAAATTGTATCATCAATTGAACAATAACTTTCAACTAATAACGTGTAATTACATCAAAAATTTATCACCCGAAATAATTAGACAAGAACCCAAAATTTCCAAAATCAATTTCCTAATTTCTGCATGCCACGAAAATATCTTCATAAAATTAACAAGTTGATATACAAGCAAAAGATAGGATCGCATGACCAGGTGGGAGCTCAAAAATAGGACACCATAAAATAAGTAGTCAAATTGTAAATATGAAGCCATAGAATTTTAAAGACAGGCAGAACGCAAGCTTGGTTGCCGATTGACAACTAAACTAAATGAGAAAATCCATATAAGCATAATGTAATTTTCTTCCCAAGTGAGCTATAGATAAAGCATCCTTACTTATTGTAAGATGACCAATGGAAACCACTCATCAACCAATTGATAGAAAATAAGAGAAGAAACAATACAAGTGATATACTAAGATTTCCAAAAATAAGGTTGAGTCAAGGTAATGTAGCCACAGAAATTAAGTACCAGCCCAAAATATTACGTGATTCACAATCATAAGACTAATCTTACAACACAAATTATAGACAAACACATTGAATAGCAGTGAGCAAACTTCAATCCAACAGTTCAAAAATATCCCGATCATGCATTTCAAAATGTACAAGATAGTAGAAAGTGCACAAATCGAGCCTTGGCCTCTTCAGGCATCCCCCGGAAAGCATCTATATCCAATTTGTTATGAGCTAGACGATATGTAGCACCTATCTGGTCATCTATAGATAGCTCTAAGAGTTCAGCAAGTGCTTCAAATAATGACGTTCTGAGGGAGACGTCCATGTCAGGCAGCGACGGCGGTGAAAATTGTGCTAGCTTCTCAGTGAGATGTCCAAGAGCTGATTTTGTGTCTTCTAGCAATGTCCCCATCACCTTCTCAAAGTCAATATTGCATGGTTCGATTCTTTTTCTCTTGCCAAAAGAGGATGACTTCTTCTTCAAACTCGAACTAGATGGTAGGGAGACAGAAAATGCATCATTTTCAGCAATATTTGCAGTAGTGAATCCAAACATTGAGTTAACATGTATCTCAGGTGCCCTATCTGCTTCCATTGCATTAGAACCATGGAGAAATTCTTGAGCAATATCAGCTACGTCGAATGATTGTTCGTCAGTTGCCCTATCATTTCCAAAAATCTCCACCCAACTAGTGTACCATAGGTGCAATTTTCCTCTAAGCTTAGCCACATCTGGTTGCACCTACACATCCATATGTTTAACATAAGCACTCTTTTTATTATATATAAGAATAAAAATAAATGAATTTCATAGAAAAGATCAACTTCACATATATACCTTCATATATTCAACCTAAACAGATTCTGATTCCACAAGTATCATATACGTTGCAGGGTCCATAGTCGCTCCACCTCTTCCACTACAACTGAGTATGCCTTCAAGGATAGAATATGTCTTTTTCCACACTTGCAATTTTGATTTTATATGGTTTTGTTTGGATGTGAATTGGGGCATTCTCCCAAAACATTTTTGGGAGAATGGATTTTGGGAAGTGGAATTGGGAATTGTGATGGTTGTTTGTTTATATTTTGGGAAGTAGGTAGAGAATGAATTGGGAGAAAATTATTTGTTTGTTTGTTTGTTTTTTGTTGTGGGGAAGATGTCATATCAATGACTTTTTTGTTGGGTTTGTGAGGTGAAACGAGTATTTTAAAATTATTTATATATGTGTGTATATAGATTGTATGAGTGGTACTATGTGTATATATTTGTAATGATGAGATAATTGATTGAAACTTTGGAGAATGTGTTTAGAGTGTAAATAGTAGGGATTTTTTGGGGATAAATTTTGTATTTTGTGAGTGAGATTGGGGAATGTGTAGTATTTGTTTAAGTTTTGGGAGTTTGTAAACAAACAAGCCCTTTGCTTCACCAGGATGCCACTCTAAGGAAATTTCTCGCGCATCATGGTCTCCAGCCTAACCATGTAACCACCTTTAAAAGATCTGTCTCATCGCCAACCACCTGCCTTCAAATTCTTCAATGTGGTTATTAGAGCATCCTCCTCTTGATGGGTCCAAAATCATCGTGGGGTAGAGGCTGATTTACTTGACCTGTCTGTACTTTGAGAGAAGCACCCAAATTGTGCCATTACCTGGGATATAAAAACATTAATTTACAGTTGTGACAAGGAAATATTTGCAATTCATATATATATGATATGAATAACTATATGTAACATGTTAATTTAATTAATATTTGATTTGAATGGAACACACAAGGCATATCACCAAAACTAAATTCAAGCCAAAAGGATTACGTTTAAATCAACCTAACCCAACAAGATAATTAGTTTCAAACATCTTTTCAATCCCTACAACACTTTAAGACAATCTATTCATCCTAAGATATAGAATAAGCTCATCTCCATGATTGGTACATATTGGCAGCCAAGTTATCACGCCAATTGCTCCACTCTGACGAGCTCTCGATTGTCTTAATATGTTCAACATCCATCTCCAAAGCGATATCATTACCATCCAACACAACCTGTTCAAATGGGTCATTTGGCACATGTGCACGAATGTAATTGTGTAGAAGTGCACATGCTAAGATTAGCATGTTCTGAGTTTTGATTGGACAGTATGTTGTGCTCCTTAGGACCGCCCATCACCCCTTCAGGAGTCCAAAAGCCCTTTCAATTACATTGCGCGCCCTAGCATGCTTCATGTTGAAGTATTCATGAGGGTTTTATGGTGCTAATGCGCCCTCACTCCAATCATCAAGGTGGTATCGGGTGCCCCGATGGGGAGTCAAAAACCCTTCACAATTGGCATAATCGGCATCACATAGATAGTTGTTTCCTTTGAAAAGGAAATATATATATATTAAATATTAACAGTAGCATTTAATTAAAAAACGTGTAGCTAAACAGTTTATAAAATTAAGACATACCAACAGGAACTTTGAGGCCATTTGGTTTGTTAACAACTACAAGTAATACCCTACTATCCGCAACAGATCCCTCCCATCTAACAAGGACATATATGAAATTCATTTCACGATTGCACACACCAAGAACATTGACAGAAACTTCACCTTTCTTGGACCTGTACCGTGTCTGTTCGCTTAATAGAACCCGAACTAATATGTAAGTACCATTCAAAGCCCCAAGACAATCCTAGAACAATAATAAAATACCCGTTTCACTTGAAGGAGATCCATTAATTAATTGCATTTATTTGGATCATTGGTTTATGTGATAAATACCTTAAAGCATCTCCAAGTATCATTAGAACATTTATCATCGACAGGTTGAGGTGCGACAAGGAAAAGTGGACTAATCCTGATAATTATTTTAAGATATTCTTTGAAATACTTGCTAATTATGTGACCAGATCATTTAAAATCATGTTTGCCAATTATATTCTTCTTATGATGTGCTAGAATCGAAAAAAAAATGGCAACTTTCTCAAGAATGCTTACAAATTTTTCTTGGTGCAACCCCCCTATGTGTTCCATAAAATAACAGAGCCGCTAAAATGAATTTCTATCCATACAAAAGTTATCCAAACGTGCTTGATCGTCGACTTCCACAATCTTCCTCAAGTGCTTTAATTGATTCGGTATCTTAGAAATTACACTCCACCTCCTAGGTATACAAGTTCGTCTACCACACCACCTCTCATAATGTATACATTAAGCATAATGAAGCAAATAGATGCAAATAATTCGCTGCAGCAAAAAGACATAAATTCATGCCAAAACTCGAGTTTTGGTTTTCCAATCCATGCAATTCTTTCAACAAAAATCCTGAAGGGGCACAAATTAGTTGTTATTCGAGATAACTTAACAAATGGCAAAGCCTTTCAAGCATATAACAAATGTTTGAGAGGATGACATCATTTTAAGAATCAATACATTGATTCCATTTTAATTGCACAGTAGATTGGACACTTACAACTGAAAATCCTTCACAGAATGTAACATTGCAAGGTATTAAACTTCTGAGGAAGGTTACTTATAATGCACAAATTGGCCACAATAGCTTAGACACATACAATTCTTCACAGATTGTAAAATTGGAGGTGTAAACAAGTCAAATTTAGACTACATATTTTGCGAATTTAGATGAAATGAAGAAAGAAAGTCCCATTGTTTGACACCCGGAAACATACTGACCAAAATGATATAATGGAATATTAAATCGAAGAATTATTCCACACCTAAGCCAATTTAGAGAAACCAACAACAAACTTATGTATGTCTAATACGCACTAGTGATATAAATTCTAGAAAGTCTATGCAGGAAACAATAAAAAAAATAAAAAACATTGAAAATGTTACCAATCGGCTATTCCGGCCAAGTGTGTTACGATGAAGCCCCAAACTTTTTTCTCAACAAATCGCTGCTACGATTTAAAAAAATGGTGTCCGGAGCAGGCAGTCCTAGAAAATAAAGCGATACAAGAAACATTAAACAACGATTTTTGAAAGTATGAAGAAGAAATTACAGCAACTCAAATCTGCAAAATCCAACTGGAAATGGGCAAAAAAAATCGATATCACACGTCTGGTCGGAATGAGCAAGACAAGTGCCGAATGTCTGGTGGGTTTAAGCAAGAATTCAAGGTTTATGTGAAAACCTAGTGTTCGACTTCCATAGTTTTTCAAGAGACCTGCTTTACTTGTCTTTTGTGAGCAGAGTTTGAAAAAATCACGATTTGAGATTTCTAGCACAATCGCACAAAAGGGCATTAATGGAAAAACACACTCCTAATTGAAGGTCACTTTGGACAAGCTGATTTCAATAGATGCTTGAAATGAGGGTGCAATTATTGAATCGCACCCTCACCCCTAAGATTTCAATCTGGTGTAATTCACTACACCAAAATATGTATTTTGCGGCGGTTAAACTAGATGTTCCGCTGCAGTTTTACCTGCCGCGGAATGCATTGAGCGGCGATTTATGAACCAACGCTAGATTAAGTGTCGCCAGCGTGTTTTGCGGCTATTCAAGCAAACCGCTGGAATAACCGGTGCGTAAACTATGGCGGCGATTTTGGGCATTTACCGGCAATTTTCAGACGCCGCTATAGTTTTATTTTTCTACTTCATATTATTCGTAGCGGTTTGCAAAATGCCACAGATTTTTATTCATTTTTTTGCCTTTGGATTTAGCAGCGGTTTAAAACCGCCGTGATATTTTATATTTAAAAAAATAATAATTCACAGCGGTTGTATAACCGCCGCGATAGTTTACTTTTTAAAAAATATTTATATTCATGGCGGTTCTCTAACCGCCGCAAAGTTTTTCCTTATTCTTTTATCTTCATATTAACGGTGGTTTTGTAACCGCCGCAAAAAGTTTTTCATTTTTTTTAAAATTTTTATATTTACAGCAAATTTTACTCCTGCCACATTTTTTAATATACCTACTGCAATCATGCAATTAGACTCCATTTACCTATAAATAACATATATCTACTAACAATTGCAAGCACTAGAATAAAATAGAATAAATAACACTAATATGTTTATCAAAGATTAGTTTAACAATCACAAAATATCAAAATAACATTTCTTGTAGTTCAACCTAAGAACTATCATCAAGTAAATATCAAGTTCAATCCATGTTATATGATTCAACTATTACAAAATAACTTCAATTCTATCAAAATAACAGATCAACTAAGCATGAGATGATGGGTCCTGACTTTGTGGGTCATGACTATCTGAAGACGAGTGCCTTACAGGTATTTCTGAGTCCAAATCTCTATCCTGCAATTAAAATTAATATAAAATAGTAATATAGATAAGGGCTCACATATAAATAACAAAATAGATAACCAACAACTAATATAGCACAATTGCAAGTTCAATTAGTTCTTGCATTTCAAAATGCAAAATGAAAAACTAGATAAGATTGTTTGAATGTGAAAAACTGGCATGATTCGAGATAATTTTTATATGTGTCTCACCCAATCTCTTTAGTCTCTAACACATCAAAATGTCTCAATCAAAAACAAAACCCAAGATATCCCAAACATATAAACTATTCGCATTACCAAAATACTATATAAAAAAAAATCCCACATTCATACAACATCAAACCAATTCCATAACAAGCAAGCAAAATATAAATAGTTTTGGTTGATTGATTTACCTGATTGATATTGGGAAAACCAGTCGGCAATTGACCTCCAAAGTGTTAAATTAGAAAAGACATTATTGAGTTCAATGCATCTTTTAATGTCGTGATCTCATTCTCCAGACGTTCAACTTTCACATTTAATAATGTTGAATGGCTAGATGAACCTCCTTGAGAACTATTAGTTGATCCAGAGATTTTAGATGGACAGACACCAAATCCCATACCTTGAACACGTCTGGATGCTCTTTCCCAAAGACATGCATGAAGGCATCACTTTCAAAATTCGCCTGAGTCTGCACACGTAATTCTTCATGCACATTACATTAAATATTATGTAAACAATTTAAATCTTATAATATACGCCATTTTAATAACAATATACACAACATGTTGCACTTACAACTTTTTGGCTAGCTTCATCGTTGACAAAAGAACCATCTTTTTTCTTATGGGCAATAGTATACAACTCTGCTCTACTACAAGGTCGCCCAGTTTGAGTTTCCTAATATTTTATACATAATCATTAACATATTAAATTAATCAATTTAGTATTTACAATTAAAAAGAGTAGATATGTTCATACTATTTCATCCTTCTTTCTGGCTAGTGTCTTTGACCCAAGAGTGTGAGGAATTGTTTGATGGCGTCGACTCAAAGCATTTATAGCACACATCTCCTACATCATTAGAAAAAATACAATATCAATCAATTGTAAATATTGTTTTAGAATTTATAATGAATGTTTATTACCTTTGTTGAGTCACTCAATCTATAGGTCAGAACAGAGGCCCACTGATCTCTACAGATGTCTTCTGGATGCCTCTCAATATTAGCTTCCTAACCAAGTGATGGATCATAATGTTCAGCAAACACCCTCACGCGATTATCTCTCCATTTCTTTCCCAAACTTCCCAAAATGTAATCTTTGTTCGGCCCATCATTGACTACAAATTTTTCCTACAATGAAATAATACATTTTAAAGTATTAAATAGTAAACAATAAAAAAAAACCAATTCCATTGAAAAAAATATAATTCATACCTTTGTTAAGTTGTTCCAAACTTGATTTTTGTAGGTTGAAGGAATCTTGGGCCACTTCTCATAACTAATTGGGAAGTTATTAAAATTACTAGCAACATGTCCCAAAAATACCCCGAGCAGTGCCCCTGAGTCTTTAATAGGTTGGCCCAATTCATTCCAGTCTAAAACAATCTTCTTATTAGGAGAAAGCACAAACACGTCTTGAACCTTAAGACGCATTTCTTTAACTTCACCATTCTCATCTAACAAGTAAAACAGAAAAAAGTATTACTTACCAAAATAAAACTTACTTAAACATATTAATCAAAACTAGTAGTAAGTTAGTAAATCACATACCTATCAAACCGACATACCAATACTTATGTGATTTTTTATTTTGAGAAGGTCGATCTGGCTCGTCACATAAGTCAGGCTGAGTGGATGGGTCAAGACGATCATGTGACTCTAGCTGAGTAGATAGGTATGCCTGAGTAGACGATTCTGGCTCAGCAATTGGCTCACATGAGCACCAATATCACTTGGGCCCTCAGTTTGAGAATGAACCTGTGTATGTATAGACTGCCACCTAGATGCAAGTCTCTTTCGCCTAGGCATATCTGCAAAATAGTGAGGTTAATTAGCATAAATTATAACTTTAATGTGTGCTGTTAATTTGAGCAGCAAAAAATGAGTCTTTCTAAGCTCCTTGAGTGATGAATTAATAAGCAAAGGATCTACCATTGAGTGATGATCAACTAAGTGAGCTTAGTAGTGATACAAGATACTTAAGTTACCATGGCGATACAACTTTCGTAAAATCAGAAATTAGCAATAATAGTCCAGTAAAGAAAATATCAGCAGTTTTTCAAGGTATTGGTACACACTCCAAAGTCCAAAGTCCAAACCAAAACACTTGTCAATAACTATCTTAATCTTTATCTTACCTTTAATTTAGGTTCTTTGAAGTTAATTTCAATCATTTTTGTATTATTTCCCAATTTTATTAGTATAATTTCAGCTTCCCGCAAATTTATTATTTATGATCAACTTTTTATTTACTAGCTTTCTAATCAATTTTTATTGTTTAGTCAAAACAACCTAAAACCAAGAGTGTTCTTCCGTGAATAGCTGAAACTCACTGTCTAACTTTTTTAGAATATTCGCTTGATTTTTAATAATCGCTTAATTTTGGCAATCGATCGAGTAAAACAACTGAATTACAGCAGAAAACAAACATTTTCACATTAACAGCATGCTACAAGTATCTTAACTGTTGGTTAATTGGACAAGAAACAAGAAAAGTGAAGAGGTGATATTTTTTTGGTTTCTGCAACACAGTGAATGAAGGATAAAAAATGGTTTCAGTAACTAAGTGAATGAAGATGACTTATAAGTTTTGTAACATATTATGTGGAAGAGCAATTGGATTAAGTTACTGCACTGGACAACCAATCATACTGTCGACTTGTCATGGACTCCTATGACAATTTCACCGAACAAATTTAGTTTTCGATTTATGCTATATTGAAACAATAAAAATACAAGTCCTGGTTTCACTTTACTCCCTTCTAATCGAGTACATAACCTATTGAAAAACACAAGCAAGAAGAAACTAGAGAAGCAGGGCAGAAAAAGATTTGAATAGACCCTACCGAGATTTGCAATGTTAACATGAAATTACTCAAGATATTGCACAAATAAAATCAACCAGTCCAAGTTAACAGTCAGGGCATATAATAGGAAATTAGAGAACTAAGTTAACATCAACCAGTCCAAGTTAACATCATCTAACTGCTGTATTCTTTGATTTGTCTAAAACTGAATAAAAACATATTAGAGTCCAATCCTTCATGAGGCAGAATGGCTTTAATAAATTACAATGTTTCTGGTATATTAAATCAGTCATAGGCCACACTTTTATTATTTCTTACTGCTGAAGTTGTTTTTGTACTGTATTTTTACCATTTTATTTTGTCCAAATTAAGTTTAAATGCCTAAACGCGTGGTACTGATCTAGGGAATGGACGTGGTTGTGTTCTACTTGACCGGCCTATCACAAATACCTTCCCCCGCTCCACTACACCTGCACATACCCCAAATACTAGTGATCTATCTTTCTACACATATGCTATAATTGCCTAGTTTGACTGCATATTCTCTTTTAATTTCTCAAGAAAATTCCTGTCACAATTTCCATACGTCCAGAATTTTTGGACATCTACTTATTTTCTAGGTAATCTCATCTCCAGACAGTAGTTTGCTTTTGACAAACGAACGGCAATCTTCAATCTCACACACCCTAAATTCTTGCTATATTTTTTAATCTTCCCCACTACTTAAAGTTATACTTCTTATCAATGCAGTTATTCCAAGAACTTTAAAATACAAATATGCTTAAATATATTACAGTTATGTGTGTGTGTGTATGTGTGACATAATTTTGAATCTTCATAAACCAAACCCTTCATGTTCAACAAATATTGCAAAAGGTGATAAGATGACAATAGAAATATTGCAATCATGTTATAATTACTGCACAAATGCTCTCCTCGGAAACTACTTCTTCACTCCAATTAAGTATTTTTCAGCACCTCTGCTGCAAAACCTACAAGAAAGGTACCAAAGCAAGTCGTGAATAGCTGAAATACTGAAGCACAAATTATTTTTTAGATGAATTGATGACGAGAAAATTATGCTTCATCAATGTAAGTCAATAAAAGTAATATTGAAGTCAAAGCAGAAATGCCCAAATAATTAGAAAACCCAAGGGAAGAGCAAGGATACACTATAGCATGGAAAAGGGAATACTCTTTTCTATACTAGGTATCATCATCGACATTTTCATTAATGTTTGCACTTGAAGGATCATCATCTGTAGCAATTCTCGCCAATTCAATATGTGCGGTATCATTAGGGAATATATGTTCTAAGTTTTGCAATGTGTAGTCCTCATTAGACACCATCATCTCTTCGTCATCAAAACCCATATCGAATAAATCTCTTGGCTTTAAATGAACTGGTATGCTCCATCCATTTTCCTTCTCATCCTCTACATAAAAAACCATTTGAGCTTCAGAAGCTTTTATGTATGGTTCATCATCTTCATGTGCACCAGTATGTATTAATCTTGCAAAGTTAACAGATGTAAAACCCAACTTATCAATTTCCATGCCTCTTGGATTGGTGGTATTAGCCCATTCACATTCAAACAAAGGAACTGTGAACAAGCCATTATAACTAAGCTCAATAATGTCTATCAATTTTCCATAATAAGGTGCCCCTCCAAAACGCATTTGGGCATCACTGTTGCTTGAGTAACTTCTTATTCCAAATGTACCAAAAACTCCACTATTTTGAGTTTTTAATCCTTTGTCCCGAGCCAATGTTCGAAATTTGTATCCATTAACATTATAAGCAGTGAACCTTCTGGCTTGGTTGATAGGACCTTGAGCAAGATTAAGAAGAATAGCTTTATCCGGTTCACTGAGATTGTAGCGATCTTTGTCAATCTAAAAATAAAAATTTCAATTATAAATTATATGCATATTACCAACTAATAATCAATAAACTAGCACAAAGCGATGATTTACTCACACGATTAAAGAACCAACTGACAAACTCTATGTGAACCTTTTTGTCTATTTCAGTAGCATTCCTAGTGCGACTCCTCAATTACCTCTTGACAATATTTCTAAATTCCCTGTATACATTTATCGTATTAAACATACAGGGCAATTGGTTAACACGTGCCTATGAGCCTGTAACTTCTCAGTTGATGTTAGAGTAAAATATGAATAACTACCAATTGGTTTTCCAACTTGAGGAAATAACTTAGCTACCCGTGATTTTGGCAAAATAATATCAGGCTCATCGTCAACACAACGGGTTCGATTCCATCTTGTCTTAATGTTATCTAGATACCTTGAATAAAAAGTAAGAATCTCTTGCATAAGGTAACCTTCGGGTTGTGCCTTATTACGTACATAGGATTTCAATTGACCTAAGTACCTATTATATTAACAAATGTAATTATTAACAAAATTTTTATATTACTAAAATTAAATCAAAGAGATATAATCACAAGTCAATTTACCTTTCTATATAGGATACATCCATTGATAGTGGATAGGACCACCAAGCTTGACTTCTTCAACAAGGTGAACAACCAAGTAACCATGACTGTGAAGAATGATGGTGGAAATAACATTTCCATGTGGCATAATGTGAGGACAATCTGTTGTTGTAATTTGTCTAAATCTGGAACACTCAACACTTTGCCACATAATTGTCTAAAGGATGAGCACAACTCAATTAATACTGCAGACACTTCATGAGGCAAACTTATTCGCATAGCTAGTGGTAACAATTGCTCCATCAATATATGACAATCGTGACTTTTTAGCATCCCGTTCAGTTTAAGATTGTCCACATCAATGCACCTAGAAATGTTGCTTGAATAACCATCTGGCACCGTAATATTCCTTAAAATAGTTAGAAATGCCTTTTTACCTCGATTTGTCATCGTAAAAATAGCTAAAGGGTATTTTTCATTTTCATCTGGCCAGAGGTCACACCTAATACCCATAGCTTTAAGGTCTTTACGAGCATTGACATGATCTTTTGTCTTTGTATTATCATTTAGCAAAGTGTGGATTATATTATCGCACACATTCTTCTCAATATGCATAACATCAAGATTGTGACGCAGCAAGTTATGCTTCCAATATGGGAGCACAAAAAATATACTTTTCTTCTTCCACTGTTGAGTGCCACCCTCTACAACATGTCCACCACGTAATAATAATAATAGTAATATTACACCTACAGTTGCAGGCCATCAATTTTTTACGGACCAACCCAATTTTTCATCAAGGATATCAAAAAATCCTTTAGACAAGATTAGCAACCTTTATTGTTGCTATTAGATTGCATCAAACGCCCCCTAATTCTTTCTCTTCTCACTACTCATAACTTCTTCAATAGGTTCTGCATTATATTTGAACTTTTGGGCCAAATAACTAATTTTCATGTATTATTATTTCAATTAACAAAATTAGATTGACAACTTATTTCATAATTTTCTTATGATCGGGAAAAATACTTAGTTATAGGAATTTTGTTATATATATATATATTTTTTTTTAAAATTTAATGTGTCCTTCCTATAGAGTTTTTATATAACCTTTTAACTTCATCGTGATGACAAAAAAAAATTATATAATACTATTAGTTAATTTTTATTATATCGAATGAAATTTTTTTAAAAGTATGTTGCACTCAAAAAATATTCTTGTCCACGGAAAATGCGGGCAATGATCACTATTAGATATATAATGATTATGTTTGCCTTGGGAATGGTGGAAGGAGAGCATCTCGGTATGTATTGAGATTATTTTAAGTACTTTGAGGAAAATAAAAAAATTATATTTGTTTTTGTTTTTTACATAAGAAAAATATTTTAGGGAACTGAAACAAACGTTACCTGTAAGTTAGATACCTAGATTTATTTTTGTTATGCAATAAAAAAAAGGAAAATAAGAAATACCCGAAATCATGAAAAATTGGAAATGAAAAATTAAAACTATTAAAACGCGTCATGTCCGGTTCTACTGAAGTCACGCTTCTTTTTGGAGGAAATTAACCCGCCTGAAGCGATTTCAGAAAGGCAGGCCGAATCCCCGCAAAAAGGAAATTCTTCCCAGTTCTCGCTATAGCTATCAAAACCGAAAACCCTACATTTCACTCACACATAGTGGCGCACATTCGCTAGACTGTCGCTCAACCAGTAGCAGGTGTTAATCAAATCTCTGTTCTTTGTTTGCTTGTTGAAGAATGTGTTTATCGTTTGTCTTGAATTTGGCTTTCTTTTTTATGCTTCTTCTTACGCCATCCGAAAGTCTATGCCCTGAAGTATCAAAGTTTATAAATTTCTTATTCAATTGTAAAATAAGAACGGGTAAAAATAAACTACTACCTGGCCTTGCAAGGTGCGCCGTCATTTTTTTTTGGTTAATTATGTGGGCATTTGCAGCATGGTTTCAGGGCCTCAGAAATTGGAAATACCTAGTGAAATTTGATTTAGTTTACTATGAAAAATGAAAAGGCCCCGGAAATGTTTTGAATTTTAATATTCCTGTTGCTCCATTCTTGATTTGCCAAATGAACTATTTGTAGTGCAATTTAGATGCTGTAGTTGTTGTGTTCTCTTGTAATTGGATTTGAAGTTTTTGGATTGTGTGATGATATGTAGATGGATTCTTTTGTTGCAGAGTTAAGAAATCAGACAATCCAAATGTTGAAAGGGAGAAAAGTTGCTGGCAGGGGAGAGACTATGGCCGCACACTATGCTTTTGGCCCACTTGAGGATGACATCATAATAAAGCATAGGCTTCTGACCCGCACAACAACAACTAGAGGCGAACCTCCATTAAAGAAACTTCAAAAGAAGTTCACTGCTTTTATGCTGGAATTAGAGAAAGAGGCTGATAACTATGCTGATTGCGAAAGACTTGCCAAGGCTTTCTTGCAGGAGCTGAATACTTTTGAAATTCCGCTGCTCAAGAGTAAAGCAGTTATAGATGCAAATGTTAGAGAAAAGGAGAACTTCAATGAATTAAAAGATGAGATTAATAGGCAAATTTTACAGGCGCAAAATGATATAGAAGATCTGAAAAAACAGTTGGAAGAGAGCAAGATTGAGCGGCAGCACAAAGAAGAGTGTGAGGCTATTAGGAAGTTGATTGCTATGCAACCACCAAGATCAGAAACACAGAAAATCATAACAGAACTTGAGAAAGAAATTGCAATGTTGGAAGCCGAAAACACTGCTGGATCAAGAACACTGGACCTTCGAAAAAAGCAATTTGCACTTCTGTTGCATGTGGTTCGTCATTCATGTTATCATTTATTTGCACCAAACTCATGCTTAGCATGTTTTTGTTTTATTATTTCCCATTTGCCTCTGCACGGGGAACATATTATGTGCTATGCCTAAGATGTCTAGTATTTGTGTCCTCATAGAAAACAGGTGAGCCTCCTTCTTTTTGGCAATTATGAGATAAAATACAACATACGGTTGCATTGCACAGTCCACTGCATAGCATGAGAATTCACGGGCTGAATTTCTCCTGCATAAGATAAAATAGTGCATCCTTAATTTCTTAAAGCTGTTTGTGAATAGTTTAGCTGTTTGCAATATGGTGTCTGCAGAAGCCATTGCATTGCACTATGATCAAGTGCTATGTTTTTAAACTGTCAACTTGTTAAATCCAATATTCCAATGGCAGGCTTTGTTTGAATCAGGTTTATACATGATCTCAATCATTTACTCTTTCACTTAAGGTAATATTAGGCTCAGTGAGAGTTTTGCTAATTGAGGTGTAAAGTTGGTTTTTCCTATGGGCCTGTTGCCAGGACAACCTGAGAGCTGATTTATGTCTCCAGAATGAGGATTGAGGAGGAACTTTTTTCTATTCCCCCCCTTGTCTGCTCTGTGTCCAAACTCCAAGTCTTGAAGTTTGAATACCTTGGTTCAATTACATTTCAAAGATATACCTGTGTAAATGACTAGCTGTCCTCTGAAGTTTAGCTTTACTTGGCAGAGTTTTTAGCTGTTTCATTTTCAAGAAAGGATTTGAGAATTTGTGAGGCAGCTCATATCCTTAGGTATCAGAACTTTTTATGGATCAGACTGGTCAATAATTACAATTCTTGTTGACTGCTTGTGTTTCCCTATGCTCTCTTTCTATGTTTGTCTTTCACTGCATATCTCCTCTGTATCATTCTTTTCCCCACCAGTCCTGCCATTCCCCCTTCTCTCCTCCAATCTGCCTTATTTTCAGCTTCTCCTCCTGCCAATACACATAGGCAAAAAGAAATGAATTGAACTCTCCATCTTTCGGGTCTGTAGGTAAAAGTCTTCAGCAAGAAAACTCTTACAATGTCAAATGTTTTTCCCTTTTTCTTTTTCTTTTCCTTTCTGTGTGCATCATGGTAGATTATGTTGTTCCTTTCCATACGGTGAAAAATGGTAATAGTGACAAATGTTTTGGAGTATTATCGTTCATAAGATTATAGTGCATCCTTTAGTCCTCAAATTGGTCCCAGTTAGCAAATTCACTTGAACAAGAATGATACAGTACCTTCATAACCTTCTGTATGACTGGTGTTATGATTGATTTCTTTATTTTGCTCAGTTGTCCTTGCTGCATATGTTACAGGTGGATGAATTACAGAACACCATTGAGGAAGAACAGAGAAGTTTAATGGAGGAAATGAGAACAACAATTGATGAGCATAGGACTGGGTTGGAGGATGCTACTGGGGGTCCTGAAGCAATGGCTCTTGATTAGATGGTAAATCGCATAATACCTGGTAATTGTGTAGCTTACTGCTATTTGCAACTTCATTTTGTTTGTGTATGTAATGCTTGCTCCTCTTTGTGTATGAATATATTTGGCATCCCTGAATACAGCTTTCAAGGGAGATGGTCTTGTTGTGGCTTATTCTGATAGATGACTTATATTGGGGATATTTCCAGGCTTTAAATACTTGTAATGGGGATATTTCTCCTTCATGCACATATACCGAATTGCTGATGTGAGTTTGACTTCTTGTAATGAATACAAATACTGAGAAGATATGGACATTTGGCTGGCTGGATGTACAAGCCTTGGTCTAGAGATATCTTTCTTCCTTTACATAGCTTTGGTTTATAGAATCATTAGTGTCTTTTGTGAATGAGTTTTGATTCTTGAAGGGAACCCTGATTCTTTCTCTTCAGAAATCTAATCTACGGTCACTCGAAGGCTTTCTGGAAACACCGATGCTGGTATTCACAATGTGAACATAATAGCCGCGACGACTGTGGTAAAATTATTGATTGTGATGGGTCTTGTTTGGTGGAATCCATATCTGTTTTAGTCATAATGGATTCTTATAGATCCTTTAAGAAATGATATTTGGAATCCTATTTTGCTTGGTTCCTTAGGGCTCTAACAATGACTAGCAAACCTGAGACTTTACTTGACTGTACCATCTGGATATAGGAGTATACCAAAATGAGCCTAACTCACATTGACGGACCACTCAAGTAACATCTTTCTAGCTGCCTAAAGGAAGTTTCAAAGGTGGAGAATGTGGTTCCTTGAAATTCTAGCACAAGTTCTGGAGAAGGGTTATCTGTAACATTTTGGCTCTTTAATGATGTTTAAGGCTTTAGTTATATCTAATATTTTAAGGGAGTAGGCTCCAAATAACTGGATGCATGACCTGATTTAACTTTGGTGCACATATTTAGCTATTTGGGATTTGTTTCTCATCTATTTACACATTTATAATGTGGTTTTCTGAGCAGGTTTAGAAAAGAGCCCGTGGCTGTGTACCTAACGGTACTTTCACTTTTGTGGATGCAGTTTAGAGAAAAGGAAACAAAACTTGTGGAGTAGGTTGCCTTTGTGCCTCTTTGTCGTCCATGTACTTACCATGGCTGCAGAGACAGAAAGATGCTTCTTGAGTTGGTGCAATTCTGCGGTCGCTTCACCCCTTATTGTAGTATTAATTGTGCAGTTGCAGTTTAGTTTCATTTAGCAAATACACATCTTCTTTGCATGAATGTGCTTGCTGGGGTCTGAACATCAATTTCATGGATAAAACGAATGATCGTCGTAGCCTCATAATTGTTAACAAATTTTTGAGCAGTGACTATATGGATATGTGGGTTCTCTTTTCTTGTTTTCTTTGCCATGCTCTGTCTGGGTTTTCTTATTCTTTTACGGCTAGGTATTTCTGTTATTTACGGCCCTTTTGGAGTGTAACCTATTACCTACCCCAAAACCTATATTAATTTTTGAGCCTAAAGTAATTCATTGAACCCATGACTTTTGTGCTTGTAAGAAGACAGATGTTTAATCATCCACCTTAAATTATTTCTACTTCTATTATTTTTAACTTTTTTTAAAGAGGATCGTTGTTGGCTTTTTTATTTTTTTATTTGTATTTTAGGAAGATTATTGTTGGTTGCCCAACTATCTATATGGACTTAAATTTATGGCTGATTGTTTGCCAGCGAGAGGTTATTATCAAACTATTCGTTTATCTTTTTATTACTTGAATTATGCTTATGCATATATCTCAGTTGGAGTTATTTATTTGTTATATTGATATTTATTATAGTCAATTATCATATTATATATTTATGAAGTTTATAGTGCCATCATGAAAATAAATCATAGAAAAAAGAAATCATTAATGAAGCATGGACATTCACATCAAAATATGATATTCAACACAAGTGAAAAATTACTATTGTGATATTTTTATTAAATGTCAATTTTAAAAAAAAATTCATTTATACTATTTGTACTATTATGAAAACAAAGATTATTTTGTATTTAAATTGGGGTGTTTTTTTTTTTTTTAATACATAGATTACTCTAGGATTTCCAGTAAATAAAAGCAAATAAAATTGACATTGTAGTTTGAAGGATAAAATAAAGAATTTTGTATATGAAAAGCAATTTGGATATCAATTCTACTAATTTTTTAAATTTATCATTTAAAGCATATCTAACAAATAATTTAATAAAGTTGTAAATTGTACTTTTTACAAAACCAACAAACTCTAATAATCAAATTTTCATCTTCTACTGTTTTTTTTATCATGCCAAATATTTAACACAATCTTAACTTTACTCTACAATCAAATTATTTCATGCATCAATCTTAAGTGATCTAGAAATTACTTAAGCCGCAAAGATCATATGCATCAACTGCTGATGTTATAAAATATTGAAATGACTCAAGAATTACATTTAATTTTGACAATTATGTATATTTATGTGCAAATATACATATGCATGTGTGCGTACATAAATATAAAATATTCTTTTTAAAAAACGTGATCAAATTTATTTGAAATATAATATAGAAATATATTGGTTTTAAGAAGTACAATGGAACAATTATAAATACAATATCTTCTAAAAATGTATCAGATTTATTTGAAATATGACATAGAAATATTTTTATCAATTTTAAAAAGTATAATGGGACAATCATAAATACAGTATCTCCTCTTTCAGTATTATTGTAATATAATAAAGCAAATATATTGAATTTATCCACCCAAGTACTGTGTGTGCCACACACATAAAATTATATGTGCCACGCACCTATCGGTTTTAATTTTGAATAACTAATAAATTAGAAGTTTTTATTTCTATTTCTCAAAAAAGTGCAATTATCCATTACTTTTCCAAAAAAAAAACGTGCATAAAGTAGTTTAAAGTGTATTCAACTTCATATAAAATAAGACATTTCTTGTTTGTAACATAATACTTTTTTATTAAATTATTTTAATATCCAATTTGAAAATTTTAATTATAGTTTGATAGACTAATTAAATTTAATTGCCTAATGATTATTTATTGCATTTTGTACATTTAATGAAACTAAAACGATCATATATATATATATATATATATGTGCGTGTGCGGAGAGAGAGAGAGGGAGGGGGGGGGGGGGTACTATTTTAATTTACTGAATATTTGTTTTTTTAACTAAATTCATAGAAAATTTTCACTATTTAATTAACAGATCAGAAAAAGCTTATTTATAATGTTTGGATTATCTTCAGGAGGTTATAAATAAATAAATAAATCCTGAATTTATTTAAACAAAAAGAAATACCAGTAATTTCTGCAACTGCAAATATCCAATCCTCCGCCATTATATTTCTCCATTCCTCTGCTCTACTACTCCACATTTACATCTCATCGAGACGCTCTGGTAATTAACTCAACTTCGAATTTGGTTTCGGTTTTGTAATTTGTTTCTCCATTTCTGGTATTTTTGTTCATTAATTATTCTTTTTCTTTTTTGCGTATGTTGGTGTGTTTGGTTTTAGAATTATGAGACGCTCTGGTAATTAACTCAACTTCGAATTTGGTTTCGGTTTTGTAATTTGTTTCTCCATTTCTGGTATTTTTGTTCATTAATTATTCTTTTTCTTTTTTGCGTATGTTGGTGTGTTTGGTTTTAGAATTATGCGGGCCGGGATTGCTCATGTCTTGTTTCGATTCTCATTATTCATAGGATTTCAATATGGAAGTCATTGCAATGAACAAATGTTTTTGGGAATTCAGGACTTTTGATGCATGTTGATGTTAGATTGCATATGAGTACATGAAGTGCCACCTCAAATTTCTATTATTTCACTCTTTGATTGTTCTTTGAACCGGTTATGTTTTGCTGAATGATTTATAATCGTCAGCATACAATAGTGTTTTGTTGCATTCTGGTTACATATATATTTGTATTTTTAGTCACATTACGTTTCTTCTCTCCTTTAGATGAGTGTTAAATATGACGTGAAGACTCCCAGTGTTTGTTTAGAATTCGTTTCGTTCTTCTTCTGTCATTTTTTGGGAAATTAATTGCATCTTATCGATCTGATGAAGTTTTTTGGTTAAAGGATTATGAGTGAAAACAGATGTTAACCTTCTTATTATTTAGTTTGTGGTGGGTGTGTATCCGGAATGAGGTCTACATTCAGTTGTGCCAATTAAATTATTGAGTCATCTCTAATTCAGCTTGCGAATGCATTTTGGCTGCCCACTGTTATGGTTAAAACTATAAGCATTTGGATACAGGATGATGCAGGCATTGGAGACTGAGATTTAAGTTGTGTTGTCAGTAATATATATATATATATATAGTTCATAGAAAGCATGTCAAGTGGTGATGGATACACCCATTGGTGCTACTGGTGCAGCGAGCCAGTTTGGCCACAAGGTGAAGATTCAGTTTGCCCATATTGCAATGGAGGCTTCGTTCAAGAGCTGCATCAGTCTGCGGGTGCTCATTCAGGTGATGATGCTTCAGAATTTGAGTCCACTGGGCCTTCCCATGATCTAGGATCTGGTATTATGGCTGCATTTGCTGCTCTAAGGCAGAGAATAGCAGGAAGAGACCCCAATTTTGATTTTAGTACTCAACCAGGCATGATCCCACGACGACGTTTGGTTGTTTGTCCTTGCCCTTATGGCCCCACGTTGATATTCCATGGACCTCCTCCTCCTGTTGGTGTACTGGATCAGGATCCATTTGGTTTCCATTTCAATGGTGGCCGCCCTGGTATGGGGCCAAGGCAAGCTGATTATCATCATGATTTGCCTGTGGAACGTGGGCTATCTCAACAGATCGAGCAGCTAAGTATGAATGATACGACAGGTGCACCTCAACAGATGGAGCAAGAAAGTATTACTAATAGGCTAGGTTCACCTCCTGCATCTCGTTCAGCTATTAATGCATTGCCCACCATTAGAATTACCCGAAGGCATGTTAACAGTGATGCACACTGCCCAGTGTGTCAGGATAAATTTGAGTTGGGGGTGGAAGCAAGGAAGATGCCGTGTGATCATATTTACCATTCGAATTGCATTGTTCCTTGGCTGGCTGAACATAACTCATGCCCTGTTTGCCGCTTTCAGCTGCCCCCACATGGTTCTGGGAGTAGTCTTCCTAATCGGAATCGAAGACCTGGAAATTCAAGCCGGAGCGTTGCCAGTAGCAGAAGCGGTAGAAGGGACAACAATTTTCAGAATCAAAGGTCATGGAATCCTTTCTCATTCTTGAGGCCTTCCAATTCTAGAAATCAACATACTTAATGGTATCATTGACAACGTAGTAAAATCTCCAATATATTTTCTTCCAAACCGCCACCACTAGGTATTATTTTGTTCTCTATGAAATCTATACATGTCCAAAATTCTCAATAATTTCAGATAGAATGACAAGGGCTGCACCTCCCATTACAAGTGAGAGTGTGAATTTTCCTCCAGGGACCAGCAGTGGAATTTTTGGAGACTTCGATGATTCTGAGTACCTATCTGACCATGACATTGCAGAGGGAAGAACTCCGAACAGCACCAACACTATACAACCACCACAAAAATGACAACTATCCATTACCACCTAAAATATGTACATATTATAAGGATGAAACATGTGGAACTAATTTTAAAGTGACGTAAGTTAGGAAGACATAGCTTTCCTTGATTATACATTTCAGTTGATTACAATGTTTGAGGAATTAATGATAAGTGAACCTGGTTCCACAGAATAAGTTATGTAATATGAAGATATAACAAAAAGAATCCAGTGGGATATGGAATGAAATTGTACCTCCATATGTCCCAGCAAAATCCAATGCTTTAAAGAAAATTTCTGGATCCAGCAAAGACAATATCAATGGAGGAACAAGAGTAAGTAAATATGGCAGAGACCTGTTCTGACCAGCAGGGAGTTTCAGCACTGCACATGATGTTTCAGTACAACATCAGAAGCCACAAACTATGAATCATTAATATTGAATTCGTTATGACATTAACCTTAAATGATCAAAATTTAAATCACAAGTATTTGAAAATAGCAACCATATTATTCTGAATGATAGCTTCACAAAAAGCTGAAGGCCTTCAAAGAGTGAAGGTTATTATCAATTCACAGACAACGGCACAATGCAAGAGGAAAAGATATTGGACTGCAGGAATAATCCACTTACAGTCAGCAAGGAAGTCGGAGAGGCCTAGAACAAATCCTATGTAAGATGTTGCAATTGCAAGAACTGAGAAAACATCGACTATTGGCTGCAAAAAAAAAAAGAAAAAAAATTCTTATTATAGTTTTGAACAGCAATCCCTGTCAATAAGCCTGGTTGACCAATCAATAAATTAAAAAAAAAAAAAAGAGAGAGAAAAGAGAAAAGAAAAAGAAGAATAACGTTGTAAAGAATGAGTTACTGACCCCAACAACTCCATTTGTTGCTCGCAATTGCTCTAGGGGGTCAACAAACATATTTGAGCCCATTTCAGGAGTTGCAATGGTCCCAAGAATAACAGCATTCCACACAAGAAATAAAGCAAGTGGGATGGCAGTGCCCAGAACAATTGCAGTCCTGCAGATTAAAAGAGTGAAATATAATGTTTAGTATGAATGAGAAGAATGAATGCCCAAAATACGCATGTTTTCAAGATTTTAGCCCCCTCAATAATATATGAGTATCAGCAGGAACTTAGCTGGGCAGTACGAATTCCTTATGTTTGAATTGCAGCCAATGTGCCACAACTATATATGTATTTCGGCATATAATGATCCATGATAACAAAATTTATCACCTTACTTTTGATAAGTTGCCTTCAAGATTTGTACAAAGAACTGGCACTACATTCTGCAAGAAAATCATATCAATAAGTAAATAATACAGACTATTTGGAATGAATTAACTCAAGGATTGTTTTGCTACCTGATAAACAAAAGAAAGTGCTATAATAGGTATACTTCGAGGTGCAGCCTCTAAGTTAGCTTTTAGAAGAGCATCCCAGTGTAAGTCTCCACTTGCAACTACCTATGAAAATATGCATCCACTGTAATCTTAAAAAAATAAAAAACTACTGCTAAATAATTATATTTCTGTTTGTCAATATTTACAAGAATTCTGCCATCAAATTCCATCGCGCTGTCGTTGGATATAAAACCAGTTTTCTTCTACTCACTGTAACATGAAACCATATGGGCTTTCATAATTTTATAGATTGATAGCAAATATGACAAATGCATAGCTCTATATATCATACACTTTGTTTTATCCATTTGTGACATAACATGTGGCGTTGTAGTGCTCCTATCAATCAGTAAAAATGATGAGCCGAATTATTGCTTCTTTCTCTTTTAAATTAGTATAACAACATATATAAATATATTATATATGTATATATTTGTATACAATTTACACCATTCTCAAGGTGATTTTATTACTCACACATAAAGCTTGCCACAAAACAAATTAAGTTCAAGCAGAGTATAAGGAAGTTGATGAAGGATGGGAATTACCACAAGAGCTGCGAAAGACGCTATGATGCCAACTACTAGAACGCCATTTACTGCTCCAATAATCCTCTGGCTATAAAAAATTAAAATCTTATTATCACTTGAAAGTTCCTGAAGATGAACAGAGGGGTGGGGGCCGGGCCGTGGGAATGCTATTTGGCCAGTAAAAAATGCAAGTTTTAAGCACGTCTACAGGAATGGAAATTAGCATAAACTTATTGTCCCAGTTCCTTGTTTATACAAAAAGTTATCACATCAAGAAGAATCAAATCTAAGAGTCTTCCCGCAAAAACAAGCTACAATATGAAATATAGCTTCCGAAGAAAACAGATATAATTAAAAGGTTTCTTGCATGCATGCATGAATCAAATATACATAATTGCAAGAAAGAAGTGTTCAGAGTGCAAAAGAAAAGCTCCCAGGATGTTCCACTCCAAGCACGAGTTCATGCAATGGGTCAATTTAGACTTCTTGATCTATGTCTATTGTCTATTTATAAGGAAAGATCACACTAAAATCAAATAAATGATTATATGCAAAAGTGAGATAGAAGATGGAATCTACCTTCCAAAGTAGCAAAGACCTCCAAAAAGCAGTGAAAACAAAGTTGCAGTTTCCCATCTGCAATCATAATGCTGCCATCAACACCTAACAAACATATGAAATTGCTCATGATATCCTCCTCCAATTGAAAAAAAAACAAAGAAAAAGAAAATGCATCCTACTGGCCAGACTCTACCATAATTCACACAGTAGAGAGACTTGTAAGGTTGTGTGTGCAGTATTGGGATCTCTAATAGTCACCGTCATTACAAGTTCATACTTTTTAGTGAAATCTCTTGATGGCTTCAACTACAAATGTTTACTCTAGAATAAAGTGGAAGAATGGCAATATTTTCATTTGCTGAGTAAACTTCAAACTGAATAAGACACAGCATAAGAAGAATATCCATCTTTGTTTTTGCTATGTGTGAAAATATAAAAGCATCGTAAGTTAAGTTTGTGTTTAGACAATTCCAAAACTTAAGATAATCTTAATGATGTGGAGAAACCATGTAAAATTTACCATTAACAGATTTTATCATCTAAATGGGGCAAGGTGAGATTTAAAATATTCTAAGCATTCAAATGTGCACTACCTTATTGAGCAAATGAAATGTGATAAGTAAATCAATAAGCATGAAGATTTAGTCAAAAAGCAGAAAAGGAAAATCAGCTTCATACAATTGAATGCCAAAAAAGTTTGTCAAAATATTTGAATAAGACATGGAATTAGCAGAATAGCCATCTAAGTTTATGCTATGATAATAGAAGCACCCTCTCCAGGGGCACCTTAACTAATGCTCCATCGATGAAGGACTGGTGGAACTCACTATCAATAAATGGCATAATTTAGAACATTATATATCCAGTCTTACATGGAAAACACTGGATGAAATATGCTAAAGCAATCAAACAGTCAACCTTATTCATCAAATGACATAATTTAAGTAACTGAAGAAGACATTCACTCAAAATCATAAAAAGAGGTTTCTGGTTCATACAATGGAATGCTGAGGAAGTTTGTCAAAATATCTGAAGAACGAGCCACATAGGCAACAAGGAGGGCATAGTGGATGAAAATGTAGGACCAGCTGCAGCAAAACAACAATATCATCGTCAGATGCAAGCTTGACAACAAACTGTAGGATCAGGTTCAGACAATCCTGACTAAACAGAAAATGAACTGGTGAATGTAATTACTGGCAATATCGCATGTCAAAACAACTGAAATTTGAAAGATGGAACAATCATTTTCCACTATCCCCACTTGTCTGATATTATAGCATGGGAACCTTATGTGACAAAATAAATTTTGATTACAATACAAGTCATATGGGGCATCGGTTTATTAAGTGATGTGGCAGAATAATAAAGAAGTGAAGTAGATGCATGATTGGCATCCCAATGGCTTTTTTTTTTCTGCTTAACAGCACAACATTGGAGACCAAATAAAACACATCTAAGTGAACAAGAACTAATTGGAACAAGTGGCACTTAAAGATGTCTCTTTTCCAGAATTTATAAAAGAGAGAAGGCCCCGTCAGGAATAGGAAAAAAAAATGTTCTTGTGCACAGAAGACAGTAAAAGAAGCTTCCTATAATTTATGCAAAAAGGCCTGCAAACTGTTGCTCCAGTTGTGGGAAGTTCTTTATTATTCTGGGATGATGAGAGGTTGAATGGACAAGACTTGTGAAGTGGAGTTTATTTTCAAATGAAGCAAATGCAACACTGAATGTTTGAACCAAAAACACCAACCTCTTTATGACGTGGGCTCCTTGGGGGCATGTGCAGTGATTTATTTTGCCATATTAGATGTGGCGCAAATTTAGGTTACACATTTAATTCCAATTCTATTCAACTCCACAAAGCCTTCTCTCATACTTATTTAAGGTCACTTATGCGAGTTTTTATCCTCCAATCCAGAAGTCAAATAACCATTCTACAAAAAGTATAAGTTATTAAGCTGCTAGTGCTAGCAAGAGTGAAGAGATAATGATCAGGCCCGCCCACATGGATCATTTGTTAATTTGGAACTCAATCTTATCCCAGAAAATGGTAAATTCAGATGCTGCTGAACATATCAGTATGCATAAATTTTACGTCAGATTATACCAAAAATGATTGGGCAAAAAGGGTAAAGTCCTGACATTATAAACACAGAGGATTCCATCTTATTATCCTTTCTCAAACCTACAGAAGATGACATTGGTGCTTGGTGCATTAAAATAGTAAGAAAAGTTTAAATTGAAGAGTACCAGCAGAAGGGATGAAGGGAAGCATCAAATTGTTTGCCAGATAGCAGGTAATTATTCAAGTGACACTTTACAAATAAGTTCTTCTCAAATGTGACAATTGATGGAAAATAATCGAGAACAAAGGAAACAACAGATGGAGAAATGCAAGAAATGATAAATGGACAAAAGGGAAGAAAAAGGTCAAAGAACACCTTATTGGGCAACTCAATTGTTTAATATTGAAATTTATGAATCCAAAAATTGTTGGGGATAAAGTTCAGAAACAGTTTCTGCTATATGATTAAAGTAAAGTGATCCTACCAGGCAACCTGGACACCAGCATTTCCAAGGGTTCTCATGGCCATTGATACCTGGAATTTTAACAAGACCAAAACAATATCTAATGTTTGCTCTTCAGTGGTTCAAGTCCAGATCAAAGTAGCAGGAATTTAAACATCAATAAAATGATATGATCATGAACAATAGATGTGAGGATGTCATAGAACTTCAGGAAGTCAAGTAAAGATAAGAGTAAAATTTTTCCCCTTTTTTTTTTTAATATAAATTTCATATTTTAACACCCTATCTCTGGAGTGCCAGTTTAGATTGGAATGAAATTACTGAAATCCGGTGTGAATGCCCTGAAATCTGCACTGGATAATTTACCATAGTTCTGTAAGAGATGTGACAAACACTCTTTAATTTTCATTTTCACTTGACAGTTGGCAAAGGATTTCTTTCATCCCACAAAAAATACCAGAAAAATGCATGTCCATTTATATGCCTTCATATTGTTTATTGGCAAATTGATATGCTCCATAACAGGCAAAACTGTGACTCTCGTCAAGGACTCTACTTTAAAATTCAAAATTCAGTACATAAATATGGATTATAAATTTGTCTTGACAAAAAAGTTGTTTAAAACATACATATTGAGAATATAGCATGCTCATAAAAGATAATTTGAGTAAGTTACCAATGAAACACCACCAGAACCAAGCTCACACATTGTGTTCACATTTACTTCAGCAATGAGCAACCCACTGACAACCTACACCAATTAAAGCATGGCTCATCATACTTCTATACTAGTACGAAAATATTTCAAAGAGAAAAAGCAGGGATCTCTAAAGAAAATAAGTCAAAGAAGAATTAGATCCAACAGATTTTAGAAACCCAACACATTAGAGTTTGAATTCAAATCTAGAAAAACATCATTGAATGGTTCCATCCGATTGGAACCGATTACGCAGAGACACAATCATTTTTGTTGGGGAAAGAAAGGCATCAACTAGAATATTGTGTATTAGGTATTTGATTTTGGTAGTTATTTTAATTTTGCAATATTTAGTTTTCAAAATAATCTAAAGGGTGTTTGGAAGACTCATAAGCTCCTTAATGTTTGAGAGCTTATAAAATATAAAGTGTTTGGTAATTTTTTTTAAGTTTTAAATAATTTAGTCAAATACTCTCTTTTTTCCAATTGTAAAGTACCAGACAACCCAAATATGTTGCATCGTAGAGCACTTTAATATTGATTATTGAGTATTCTATTATCAAATTGATTTCCAGGTTTTATTGGTTATTTTTCTTATACAACTTGAATTAGGAAAGTTATCCATCAAAGTTCATTGATTCAATAAAATCATCCATCACCAGAAAGGACCAGTTCTGACCAAACAAGTAAAATAATTGTTACCATAAATATCCAGCATAAGATGCAAATTACTGCTGATGCCAGAAACCCAGCTTCTTGTGTCACTGCAGGAATTGCAAGTATTCCTGCACCTACCTGTTTAGTAATATGGCAAAACTGATTACTAATGCCCTGAGAAGTAGCCGAAAAACAAATGATTTATTAAGCCTTGGTCTAAGTTTCATTATTCAAAACTTCAATCAAATTGTGGAAATGAAATCTCCATAGATTTTTTTGTGCATATTTCAATCCTATAGTCAAGAAATTTTGGAGCATATCTTTAGTGGCTGAGGGGATATTCAACAACAACATTTTCCTCTAGTGCATGTGTAAGGCAATCAAGGAAATGGTATTTGCTTTTTTTCTTTTTTCCTTTTTTTCTTTGAACTTGCATGAGGGGACATGAACACATGATATCTAGCAAAAATAGAGACTTTAGACAGAATAGAAAGGAAGTGATCTAGAAAGCTTCCAAGAAAAAACTTTGTAGAGGGCGAGCATCACACTCAATAGAACCATACTTTCCTATATCATTAAGAAAATAAACAAAAAGAATAACTATATATTGAGAAATTGATAGCAGTCTTGAGATTACCATCTGGCAGATTGTGAGTCTGAAAAAAATTGGGGAATGTTAAAGGGATTATTATAACACAAAATAGTATAAAACGAAACCATAGTCTTTTGTCAAGTTCATAAGGCTTATTCAATTTTTTCTTTGACATGCACAAGGTTACGATGCAAGATACAACATGATAATTAACAAGTAATATTTCCATTTTCAGGGAAAAAAAGAGAGAGAGAGAGAGAGAGAATTGGGTTGGGGGGGGGGGTGTTAAACTTAGTAATTGCTATTGCAAAAAACGCTTTGCCTGAATGAGTTGGTCTACACTTTCTAAGGATAGAAGATATAGTTACTTTGATTTTTGGCAATTCATAGTGTCATGGTTGGACAATTACTCTGTGAGAGTACACTAAAATTTTATTGCAAACAATCTAGACGTGGCTGTCCAAGAGAGTAGAAGGAACATACAGTGGTGCCAGCAACAAGGAAAATTGCACTGCTTAGGCTTCCTGGGCAACATTAAACAAAAAAATAATCATTACCCGTAGGGGATGACACCATGTCAAGGCAATAAATGAATGAACCAAAGAAGGCTGGTCAGAAAATATTTTAATAATTTCAGGGTAGGAAATGAACTGCAAACTTGTTAGTTAGTTCAGATAATATCATACATTTTCATGTGAGAATAATATTCGTAGACATTCACGGTGTAAGTAAAACAAAGTAGACAGAAGATTACATTATAACATCGAGGCTCGTGATATTAATCAAAACTACTATCAACTCATTCAGAGTTTATAATAAAGAGATGCTATACATGGAAGGTAAACTAAAAGGCATAGATCATTCCACAGTGCAGTTTACTAAAGCCACAATCACAACCATTAGGTCATAAACACAATTAAATTTTCTAGCTAGCTTCTGGCAGAGACAGGAGGGGATAACATAAGAAAGCCATTTAAGAAAATGCAGACCCATAGCTGTTGCATCATTATCATAAAATTCACAAATATGCGTGCCTGGCTGGGGAAAAGTAAAATTCTTCTCTAAAGCAAGCATATTGTCTTTGTAGCACTAATCAAGGTAAAATATTTTTCCTACTTTCTTATTTTATTACTCAAGAATTAAATATAAAAACAAATTTTGTGCCATCTTATTGCACATTATCTTTTACACTTAACTTGCTTCTGTAATTTGACTCCCTGCCCATGCAATTAATTTGTCTACCAACAAGAAAAGGTTTGACGAACCCATATAAACGTCTAGATCTCAAGTACAATGTTGCAAGTCATAAGTCACCTGCTTAGTTACATAACTTCAATTATGAACTATCTACTTTACTAATCTTTTTATCTTATTTCCTACTAAGGCAAGTTTCTTTTAGTTCTATCATTATAAGGTAAAACCAAAGGGATCAAAAAAATGCAACGTATTGAGGGTAATACCAGGTTCCCTCTTCAATGTAGCTTGATTAAGGTTTGAAAACAGCCTCTCGAATTCATAAACCTGTTCCTCTGCTTCTGCTTGTTGCACCAGCTGCTGATTCTCGTCTCCAGCGGATGATGGTTCCTGTGAGAAGCATTTTACTGATGCCCACAAAGAAGAATCAACAAAGAGATTGCCGGGAGGAGCTGTTGGATAAAGATTTGAAGAGCCCAAAAACACTTTGGGGTTCTTGATTTTCCTAAAGGGTGTAATTGGATAACTATGAAGTAACGACTTTGGAGAGTATGCTAGAGAAGATGATGGAAAGGAACAGACCATCATCATCATATCATAAGCTGGGTTTCTGATGATTTTTGTTGATTTGCTTGGTTTTCTGTTAAAAGGCCTTTCTGCCACAAGTACTGGGATTTGAGGATGATCTGGGCCCTTGCAAGTTTTGCTTCATTACTTTTAATTTGATAAGGTTTCTGTCATACTTTTTTTTTTTTTTTTTAATAATAAAAAAAGGACGTTTGCTATACAATTATTTATGCCTACATGATAGTTTAATTCAATTAAAGTTGAAAAATTAAAAAATTATATATTTTTTATTATTAAAAAAATTATTTTTAAATGAGAATTCAAAGGTTAGTTTTGACTAAAAATTTTGGGAATGTTTGGTTATGTTTTGCAGAGTTTTTATTTTGTATGTTTCGGAAAATGAATTTTGGGAAAAGATAAAAAAATATTTTGTGGAGTATTTTTATGTTTGGTTATGTTTGGGGGAACATTTTTTACTTTTTGATACCAAATTGATTTCTTTTTGTCCGGTAAGTGAGAAGAAATTTGAATTAAATATTATTTATCGTATGTGTGTATAAAATTAAACTATATAATAAATATATGTGATGAGGGAATAAATAATTTGGGAAGGTATTGGGCTAAAGTCCAGCCCAATCGACCAGATGGCTAGTCGATAGAAGTGCTTGATGATGTAATGGGGTCGAATCTTGCAACTAATAGCAAACGTCAGGCTTGTTGGGTGGCCCTCGATTAAGGCATTCCAACGCTCAAATCGATATATTATCGACTAGAATGTAGAGCAGCAGAATAAGGGGCTTTGAGTGATAATGAGCACACCTTGTTGAAGGTTGGCAATTGGGGTATTTATAGCCTTCCTGGTCTGATTGATGTGTCTATAATGCCGTTGTTGTACAGAAAGGGCCTTTGTTATTGCTTAAGGACCTTTGAATCTTCTTCAACTTGTGTACTATTTCAGGTGGCACTGCCTCAAGCTACCAAGGATAAGGTGGTACACTGGAGGCACGCACTAGCCTGGTGCGACTGAAAAGATGGTATTGGTGGCGGCATATGCCATTAATGCGGAAGCATGCCGCTTGTTAGAGCATTCAATGTGGCAGAGAAGCCGTCGTATCTGATCGACCTCCTCGGTCGAGATTAGCACTTGCTTGTGAGACATACACATAAACTTTGGTCGACAGGATGATGCCCTATCTTATTCGAATGTCTCTCCGGCTAAGTGCTGAAAAGGGCTTCCTCAATCACGGTCAATAGGAGCGAATGCTAATACTCGTGCTGGTAGATAGAGCCCAGTGAGGTCGAACTTGGTCAATTATGTGGTCGGCCCACGGCCAGTTGGGCTTGATAGGTAATTAGGCTGTTTCGCATTGTATCTTTACTCTGGTCGAGCGTTGCTCTGATCGAACATTATTGGGTTGGGCTTGCTGGGCCTATTAGGCTACCCCATATTAATATGTATGTGCATGTAATGAGAAAAAATATATATAAAAAAAGCTTGAGAATTTTTTGGTAAAAGAATTGACATTCTAGAGGTGTTTTGGGAGTCTACTATTTTTTATTTTGGAGGCAAAAATATGCGTAATATTTGAAAATATTTTGAAAAAATGTTTTGAATGGATTTCTTTTTCCCAAAATATATCCAAGCGTTCCTTTTATATTTTAAAATGTAT
The DNA here is from genome assembly GCA_018894105.1 of Jacaranda mimosifolia. Taxonomy (NCBI): domain Eukaryota; kingdom Viridiplantae; phylum Streptophyta; class Magnoliopsida; order Lamiales; family Bignoniaceae; genus Jacaranda; species Jacaranda mimosifolia. Next base: position 24,294,599 of record CM032128.1, on the reverse strand, counting down.
AGTTATATATATTGAATTTTAATAGCATATCTCGATTTCAAAGTATACCGAGAGTACTCTATATCAAATTTAAGAAATAGAAAAAAGAAAACAAAAGCTACATTAGTTAGGTTGTAACAATTGCAAAGATTGCCCTCCAAGTTCTATAAATAAGCCCCTCCCAAAATTTCCAAGCTCATCTGTGAAATTGACTTTCTCATGCTAATGCACAGTTTTTAACAGCTGGGAAAGAGTATGAGGACCCAAAAGGGTAATGAACTCAAATGAGTCAGACAGTATATTAGAGAATAAACTGAAATTTTTAAATATAATTGAAATTCCAAAGATAACAGAAAGATAAATAAATGAGAGAAGATAGTTATAATGGTTCGGCAAGCCTACTTCACTACCTAAGCTAAAGGACTTAGGATTTTGAACCTGCACTTTATTAATCAAAGAGATTGGAACAAGTACAAAAGGGCAGGGCTAACTTCCCAAAACCTCACAGTACTGTAGCAAACACTCAACAAGTAAAACTGGAGTTTTAAAAGAGACAAAATACAGAGTAAAGGAATAATCATTCTCTTTTTGAATAGCACTCGCTTCCTTTACATTAAGGACTCTTTCTACTTAAATAATTGAATATGAGATCTTCAATAGTGATTCTGATTAGCTCAATTTCCTCACTGGATGCCAAAAATACTTTTGATTTTAATCATGGGAAGTTCTGGATTTTGCTGTATCAATTTGTTACCATACAAATTGCACATGTCATATATATAGAACTAAAAACTGCCATACAAGGTTAAATCAACTTTTGTTTAAAAATGGCATAATCAAAATTTTGACTGTTGGAGGAAATCCTAACAAGTTGACCTATAGATTCAGTAATATTGTAGTAGATGTTGAATTTTAATAATTTAAATAAGATATTCACTGTCACGTGGGTGAACAATGAGTTTAAATTTTTTAACTTTTGTATAATCTCATTTTCTTATAAAATTATTTAATCTTCCGATAAGTATACTCACAAGCATTTGATTTAAAATCTAAGTGAATTTTCACGACCCACTATGCAGAAACCAAAATAGCAACACATTACAAGTCACAATCCTCACCCTATATTTTATTTCTTAATTTGGGATAAAAGAGACTATATATACTTGCACGTACCCAGTGCACCACTATAAAAATGTGCGAGTCAACAAGATACTTACAAAAAATATTTTATAGTAATACGCGCATTCACCATCATTAAGAATTTGTACTATCACAATTCACCAACTACAGTAGCTTTTAAGTAATTATTTAGTTACTCTCTACATTGTTAGTAATAGTATCATTGCCTGAACTTTAAAATTTACCATGTGGTTTTTGAATAAGACAAAACTCAACTGCTTGTTACGTGTCTTTCACAATCCATCTGTAGTCATCACATTTCTGTCGGCCCATGCCAAGCACCAAACTTTGGTCTTCTCGTCTATTCGTGTTCCCACGCATGTCGAATACTACTTGCTTGCACATATTACTGCTTTGCCATACAAAGTTGCCTTGCTGCCCACATGTGCAGAGCAGTGCACAACTATGCACGCAAGCTCTCATATTGCATATCCTGCACGATGGGATGCCTTATCTGCATCGTGCATACAGCTTCTGCTTGCTTAAATGTCAGCACTCTCCACAAGTGCCTCGCTTTAACTGATCACGTCGTGCTAACAATCTAACATATAGCACCAACCGCGCATATGCAGAGCACAACAGCCTGCACACTGAGTAGCTCTATGTTGCCCCCAGTGGGGCATGCGTCAATTCAACCAAGTAGGCCAGGTCCAACTCAAGTCAACCCAAAGAAGGAGCCTACTCCAAGCCATGGTGAACTTTTGGGACCATATCGAGCCATGCCTAGGGCCTACGGGTCGGCAAGTGATTGAGCTCGTCAACATCTTTCTCCTGCTCACTTTCTTTTGTAGCAGCTTAACAACAACAACAACAATAAAAATAAATAATTGAACTCTTGTGATAGTAGCATACATCAAAAAAGTTGAGGAAGTGAACTTATTTTATCTCAAATTCTAGGCATTCGATTGACTTCTTGCATATTCCTATGAGATTTTTGTGAATTTTTTCATCCCATAGTCAGCACTCACTACAAGAAATTCACATTTAGTGTGATTAACTTAGTGACATTTTTATAATATAATGACATGAAAAAGTATTATGGTGATAGTTATAAAAGAATGCCACTATAATTTAATATTTTGTGGCATTTAATTATTAAATGATCAATAAAATAGTGACATTTGATTAAAAATGCCAAGATAAATGTATTTCAAAGGCATTTAAATAGTGTCACTAATTTTTTTTCAGAAAAATGCCACTAATATGTAGATATAGTGTCCTTTGAAGAAAAATGTCATAAAGTATTTAGTGGCACTAAGTTAGTGGCATTTATAGCGTATGACACGTAAAAATAAAATAGTGATAGTCATAAAAAAATGTCACTATAATAAAATATTTAGTGTTATTTAATTATTAAATGACATATAAAATAGCGGTATTTGATAAAAATGTCGACAAAAATATAATTTGAAGCCATTTAACTAGTGCCACTAATTTTCTTAAAAACATGTCACTCATATTTATTTATGGTGGCACCTAAAAAAATGCCACAAAATATTTAGTGACACTAACTTAGTGACATTCGATAGTTAAATGACACATAAGAGTAATATAGTGATAATTGTTGAAAAATATCACTGTAATGCAATATTTAGTGGCATTTGATTAATAAGTAGCAAAAAAATAGTGACATTTGATTGAAAATGCCAACATAAATATATTCAAAGCATTTAAGTAGTGCCATTAATTTAAAAAAAAAAAATGCTACTCATATTTATTTATGGCGTCATTTATAAAAAGTACCGTAAATTATTTAGTAGCACTAATTTATCGCCGTTTTACAATATAGTGTTAATAGTAATTGATTAATAAATGTTATAAAAATGTAATTTTATTGAAATTACTAACATAACTGTATGTTAAAGGCATTTAACTAGCAATACTACTTTTCTTCTGAAAAAAAAGAGAAAAACATAACTCATAATTTAGTTATGGTGTAACATGAAATAAATATCACACAAAAATAGATAAAGTATATATAGTTATTAATAATTGTAAAATATACAATTTCATATCTTATCATAATGCATTGATTAAATTAACTACTTAAATATAATTTTAATGTATCAACTAAATTAATCATATTTTTAAGAAGTATAAAAAACTAAGTTTTTGCCCATTTTTTCTCCTCACCTATAAACTTTTTCAAATGTATTATTTCATATAATAATTTCGAGCATATATTTAAATAATTGAGAAAATATGCTTTTAAAGTATAAGAATATAATAATATCTTTGAATACTTAAAATGAACATTTGGTGGGTAGCTTGACTATAAACTCATATCTTTCCAAATAAAATATGGCAAATTTGAGTCTTACACAGAGCAATTGGAGCATGTTGGAGTCTCATAATATGGCGATTGGTGGTAGATTAAGATGTTATTCAAAGAAATCTTTTTTGCCATTTAATTTAGCATGTTATTTAATTAATTGTTATGGCATGCTATTATGTCATCTAAAGGAATTTTTTGTGGCATTTTAACATCACTATATGCATTTTTTATGGCACGTTAGCATGTCATTTAAAATTAATTTTTTGACATTTTAACATGTCATTTATTGTACTTTTTGTGGCGTATTATCTAGTTATTTAAAGGAATTTTGATAGCGTTTTAATATGTCACTACATAAAGTTTTAAGTGGCATATTGGCATGCCATTTAAAATTTTCTTTAATGGCACTTTGACATATTATGTAATGTATTTTTTGTGACATTTTAATGTGTCATCTAATATATTTTTCTTGCATTTATACCTTTAGCGACACTACTACAAGTGACATTTTTTAAAAAATATCATTAAATATAAAATTGCCACTATAATTCTATTTAAGTTGCATTTTCTAATACCACTAAATGCAATTTTTGTTGTAGTGACTCTACTGTGTCAAGCCGTTTGTCGCAATCAGTCATCACCAAAGGAATGACCGATTGTCCGTCGGTGATCGGTATACAAGCTTGTTGCGCCACAACACCTAACGTCTCAAAATCACATGGGACTGGAAATTGGATTGGATAAGATTCCTATTTAGTATGTACTAAAATCACGTTGCAGGATTAGAAGAAATTTGAGGATGTGATACATTTATCAAGATAGTCAAATAAAGTTGAATAAGTGATGAGGTTGGACTAAGTCAGAAGTTTATGCAACCCCACTAACTTAGTTTGAGGATCTACAAATTTTAAAATAATGGTTAATGGGTTTAAGTTACAAATTTTTATAAAAATTTTGTTTCCAAATTCAGTATAATAATTAATATATATATATATATATATATATACTCTCTTCCTCTCAAACTTATAAATTCGTTATGCGTCCTGAACACTCAACTTGGTTGGTTTACCAAGTATTTATTATAATAATAGATATTAATTTCATCAAAATTTAGTCTAGTCTAATCTAATGAAATTAAACAATACTTAAATTAATCTTCATTTTGAAATTTTAGTTATATTAAAGTCAAACATTAGTACGATAGATTAGTTAAACGACTAAACAGTGTTCACTCTCTGCTGTAATAAAAGTTAGCAGCAATTTTGAGACACAGAGGCTACAAATAAGTAGTTCAAATTGAAGGGACTCACCAACCCACACCTACATTTTATTTTTTGAAAGGAAAAATGTTAACAACTTATAATAAAGTAAAATAACAATACATAATTTATTTAACAATTTATATTTCACTTAAATAACATGAAAATTGATATAAAACAAGGCATGAAATGCCCAAGATATCCTTAAATAATTAAATTTTTAACATTCATATCCCAATCTCGGCAGACTTTAATGACGAAAACTAAAATCTTTACTCCACCTCCTACCATTCGGCTCAAATTTTGCTCTGGGTTTGGTCTGAGCTCGGCTTACTCAAATCTCATGTCGACCTACACTACAAATAAATTGGTACCATTTTGCCGGATCAAATATAGATTGACCCTATAAATCAAAATATAGTGAGGTAAAATTTTCCTATGTTATAAATTAAAAAAAGAAAAAAGAAATCAAGATTTTCCAAGCATCATAAATGTTGTCGGGCTTATAAAAAAAAAAGAAAAAGAAAAAGAAAAAGAAAAGGAATAAAGAACAAAGAATAAAAACCTATGGTAATGTTTGGATATGAATTATATATTTTGGGAGAATGAATTTTGGAAGTAGGGTTGAGGAATGTAAAATTTGAGTTGGGGAATGTGATTTATATTTATTTATATTTTGGGAATAGTTAGAAAATTATTTTGGAAATTTTGGTATGTTTGTTTATGTTTTGGGATGAGATAATTTCTATTGTAGCAATCAAATCAATATTTTTTTGTTGGGTGAAAATAGAATTGAATAATATTTTTATTGTAAAAATAATGATATGTATATGTAATGATTGGATATGATTTTTTAATTATAAAAATAATGATAAATATTATGATATATATATGTATATATATGGAGTTTTTGATAATAAGTTAATTAATTTGAAGGAATATTTTGAAAATTAATAATTATTGTTTTGACTAGAAAAAAATGATCTACATATTTGGTTATGTTTTGTCAAAACTTGACAAAATGTAACCAAACATAGCCTAGATGTTCCTAGCATCATAGATGTAGTAGGACTAGGACATGCGAGAGCACGAAAAATCCATCAAACAAAGCGATACTTTTTGTTTCTCCAATATCATTAGGGGAAACCTCCACATTTTAAAAAAAAAATCTTGTAAAATTCAATAGTATAATATAGAGCCACGATTTGCACACTTACATTTTAATTCAAGATTGTCTGACCGTGTAAACAGAAGCAGAAAATTTGTTTGTTGAATGACTTCCAAGTTTCAAACTGATTGAATAGCTATTTCTGCCTCAAATTCTACGCAATTGAATGCTGCTTTAGATTTATAGTAGTTTTTTGGGTTACTGGGCATTTCTCCATTCACTCCCCATGGCTTCTTCCCATTCCCTCTGTAGTCACCAGAGCTACGCTTCCTATAATGCCAAAACCCAGTTCAATTCTTTCAAGAAAGGCTGTTTTCCTCTGCCTTCTTCATTTAAGCCACATGGGTCATCTTCTTTTGGCAAAAAGCTTCAGTCTTCGAGAACCCATTTGATCAGAGCTACGGGTTCTGATTCATTAACTGGAAAAAAACAAGTAGAGGTATAAAATTCTTCACTTGAAGTCAATTATCTGATTATGGTTGAATGAAAAGATTCTCACTTTTTGTGAGTTAGATGTTCTTGGATACTGAGTCTCTTCTGGTGATGCTTGAGATTCAAAGTTTAATCTGAAGTTTGTGTGTCTATTTATTGTCAATTTTTCTTCTGATTTTTGAAAATATTAAACTTTATGGTGTCTTTTATTGTATGTGGTTAGGTAGTGTATGATCTTGAGGATAAGTTTAATAAGTTAGCAGATGAAGTGGATAGGGATGCTGGGATATCAAGGCTCACCCTTTTTTCGCCTTGCAAGGTAAGACAATTAAATTTAATACAAGTACTTAGCCTTAAAGCCCAAAGCTTCATCAGCTTTCTGAAGGATTATGATAAATTTTGTTAAATTTGGTGTTTTTGGTGCGCAGATTAATGTATTCTTGAGAATAACAGGCAAAAGACCAGATGGATATCATGATTTGGCATCTCTCTTCCATGTAACCTTTCATTTTCTCACTAATAATTTCTGCTTTCAATTCTTGTTTTATGGTGGCATACTGGAAGCTCTAGAAGTTGCATATTAATTATGAATTATCGACAGTTTGGTTGGTTTCTTTTCCTAATGTTGACATGAACTAGCCCTTTCGTTCTATAGGTTATCAGTCTAGGAGATAAAATAAAGTTTTCATTGTCCCCATCAAAATCAAAGGATCGGTTGTCAACCAATGTCCCTGGAGTTCCTCTTGATGAGAGAAATTTGGTAAACTAAGAGCTTTTTTTTTCTTGCCCTTGCTTTTCCTTTTTGATGAATTTTATCCGATTCTTCTTAGTTCTATTCCTTTTGCAGATAATTAAGGCTCTTAATCTGTTCAGGAAAAAGACAGGGATTGACAACTACTTTTGGGTAAATTCTGACTTTGAACCTATTGAACTTCTCCATTGGAGTATACTGAAATCAGTTGGGGTATGTTTTCTGTTTATTTGTATATAGGTTCATCTTGATAAGAAGGTACCGACAGGGGCAGGTCTTGGTGGTGGCAGCAGCAATGCTGCGACTGCTTTGTGGGCAGCAAATCAGTTTAGTGGTGGTGTTGCCACTGAAAAGGAGCTCCAAGAGTGGTCTAGTGAGATTGGCTCTGATATCTCTTTCTTTTTCTCTCATGGATCTGCATATTGTACTGGTAGAGGTGAGGTATGTCATAAGCGTAGGTGAATTCAGCCCATTGTCGTGAATTCTTATCCTTCGGCTTTTGTTGTCACCCATAAGCTGTGTTATGTTGATTGAGCACAAAGTAATTTGTGATAATTCTCAAGCATAGATATTTGAATTACTACTCTGCTGAAAGGAAAACGTAATTCGAAATACTGATTAGGTAGATTTATGGCGTCATTGCATTATGCCTGCATATTTGTTTATCACCTAGCAGAGTTCCCCAAGATATTGCGTGGGAGACAGAAAATAATTATGAAATTTAATGGGTATCTTTCATTTAAATTTGTTTTATCATTAAAAGACCAAAACATGAACAAAATGGAATATTTATGTAAATCTTGCTAATTAATATGCTCCTGAAAGCGTATGAAGTGTTGTACTATGATGGATGTAATGCATCAGTAGATTCCCTTTTGATTTATCAGGTAGTTGAAGATATTTCTTCACCAGTACCTTTTGACCTTCCAATGGTTCTAATTAAACCGCCGGAGGCATGCTCAACTGCTGAAGTTTACAAGGTATTGTAGGTCATTTAAGTTACTGAATTAAATTAAATCGGTAGTGTATTAATTCAGTGTCAAAGTCATCATATGACGTCTTGGTTTCACAGCACCTTCGGTTGGATCAAACAAGCCAGATTGACCCTTTGACATTGCTAGAGAAGATTTCAAGAGATGGAATCTCTCAGGAGGTTTGCATCAATGATCTTGGTATGAATCAATAAGCAGTTTGTCTTGTTTGTGTTACTTCTTTTAATTACTTTAACGCAGTTTAAGTTGGGCAGAGTTACTAGTAACTTTGTACTGAATGGCCTCAATGACTGTGTTTTAAACAGAATCACTTCATGAAGCACTTGCAAATCAATTCTAAGCTTAAAACAACTCACTGCACTGGTATAATCTCTGTGTGACAAATAGAAATGTTATCCTTCAACACTTGCTACTGAAACTATAACATAGTCTCCAAAAGGGTATCTTGAGATGACAAAGCCTGAAATAATAAGTATAGAATAGTAATCAATCAATTGACTAGTAGAAGCTTAATTTCTGAAGCAACAGAGCTTTCATTACATATGAAAAGAAGTACTTAAACCAATGGTAATAAAAGATCATTTAAGGAAGGACTCAAATATGTAAAGAGCCATTTGTGCAAATCATTCGATGGTATAAGATTCCGTGTTAAATGTCATGTGATAAATAAGCTTTATAGGGAAACTAGCTATTTAGGTAATATTAAAGGTGGCAATATTAATAAAACCGCAAGATATAATTAGAATAAGGGGCTTACCAGCTGCCAAAGGATGTTGAAGGACAAGTGGGCTTCTCAATCCTCAAAATTCGGATTTCCCAAAGAGGTCAACATATTGGAATAGTTTAGGTAGGACTGTTGTCTATATTAACCTTTGATTCCATTGGATTTACTTACGGATAAATGATTGCTAAAGTGATCCAAAGAAATCTCTTATCAGTTTAATTGGCCATGTATAATGTATTATAAGACATCCCTAGTTCTGAGTGTTTGATAGAAACTGCCGATGAACTAAAACATAAATCCCCACTTTCCTGCAATTAATTAAAACAACTACTACCATTGCCAAAGTATTTCAAATTGTGGTGGCTGGGCATAATTAAATTTAGCTTCTTTTGTAAAGTCTGCTAGAGTTGTGCGTCATTGGTTTTTTGGGTTTTGATAACATTGATGTTATTGCAGAACCTCCTGCTTTTGAAGTCCTTCCATCACTAAAAAGATTAAAACAGCGCATAGCTGCTGCAGGTCGAGGACAGTACGATGCCGTTTTCATGTCTGGGAGGTATGTTTCAGTTACCTACTTTTGGCATCTAAAAATTCAACGATTAAGGCTAAGCCTATTTAAAAAATCTTAGAAGCTTCTACATCTTATAAGATGTTCTTAAAGCTTATAAGATGCTAGATCTTATTTTAAAAATAATTATCGAAGTATTTAGATAAAATAAGATTTTGGAATTTATAAGATATTAGTAATGACAATATGGTAGTTAAAATAGTTAAAATTAAAGGAGCTTGATAAGATCTTGAAATAAGTTGGGATTTCCTTATTTTTTTAGGGTGAATTACGGCTACTAGTCCTAAGGTTTGTCACCGTCCAACAATTTAGTCCAACCGTTAAACTGCCGTTAGGATTTTTCAAATTTTCGTTAAAAATGGCCTGTGAAATTTCATAAATGCCCTTCAGTGATTTGGTTGATGAATTAATTGTGTAAAAGTACAAAAATGCCCTCAAACCTTAATAAAATTACAAAAGTACCTAAATCTTAATAAAAAAATATATTAAAAAGTATGTAAAATGTTTATATACATATACATACATATATAAAATAATGTTATATAACACATTATATATATATGATACATATCATATACACATATACATAATACATACAACCTCCCAACCGCAACCCCCAACCCCCCTCCCCCGGGGGGGGGGGGGGGGGAGGGCAGCCAGATCTGGCTGCCAGGGGCCGCTGTGGTGCTGCTGCTGCCATGGTTGCAGCAGCATGGCCAGGTGGCAGCAAGTTTGCTGCCTGCTGCCCATGGCAGAGTGGCTGCCACGGGCAGCAGGTGATAGAAGAAGGTTGTTGGTTTGGGGGGGGGGGGGAAGAGGAAGGTGGGTGGGGTTTGATTTAAAAAAAAATTAAATAAATTCAATTAACCGATAATTTAATTAAGATAGATTTAATTAAGTTTTATTAATTATTTTAGAGAAATTTATTAGTTGAATAAATATCTTTAATTATGATTATTATTTTATTAAATTTAAAAAATTCATTTTTTAATTAATAATATAGGTTAAAAATACAGATATCTTAAATTTTTTACTTATTTTTTCATAATTAATATAATTTTTAATTTACTACTTTGTTAATTAATATTTTTTTTACTTATTTATTGTTATTTTAGATAGATTTATTATTAGAATAAATATTTTATTTATTTAAATATCTTTAATTTATATATGATTATTATTTTACTAAATAATATAATTTAATTTTAAAAATTTATCTTTTTTAATCAATAATAATATAGGTTAAAAATACATATATCTTAATTTTTTTACTTATTTGTTCTTAATTAATATAGTTTTTAATTTTTTATTTATTGCTTTTGTTAATTAATAAATTTAACTAAATTTTATTAATTATTTTAGATATATTTATTATTTGAATAAATGATAAATATCTTTACTTTAAATATGATTTATATTTTAATAAATAATATCATTAATATTGTTTAATATGTAACTCAAGTAATAAATATTTTATTGTTTAATATTATCAGGTAAATTTAATTATATAATTGTATTCCATAATAATGGAATTCACAAATAATAATTCAAAAAGAGTTTCATTTTTAAATGAAGTTACACGATCCAGTTCGTATTATTAGTTTATGCTCAACGACTCGGTTGATAGGAATCGCGAGATGGCTAGATGTTAGAAATGATGAATCAGTTTGGTTTTATATGTCTGTCACTTTATCTTTGTTCGTGCCGTCTATAATGATAGATGAAAAAATTATTGTAAATATGTATACTATTTAAAATAATTCAAAAATTTTAGCCAACTAATTTTAAATATATATACACATAGAGGGGCATTTAGGACTTTAGCTATCCAACCAATTTTCAGCATTTTTTTTTATTTTTTAATTGTTTTTCTGTTAGGGGCATTTTGGACTTTTCTCATTTTCCGTCCACCTTACAATTAAGTTCAAAACCTCAGGGTTTTTTTCGTAATTTTTGAAAATACAAGGATCATTTTGTAATTACGCCAAACCTCAGGGGTGGTAGCCGTAATTCATCCTTTTTTTTTAAGAGAGTTTATAAGATCCTATCATCTTATTTTTAAAATCTTATAAGCTCCTTTTTAAAATTATTTATCAAACACTTTGTAACATCTTATAAGTTTTTAAATATTTTCTAAAATGTTTTGAGGAGCTTATAGACTCATCCAAACACCCTCTAATTCTGCTATTTTTAGTATCAAGACGGACTCCTAATGTTAATAATCCTATGTCTTGTCCTTTTCTCACTTTATGATTACTTTTGTCTACAATAAGATTTGAGTCATTCATTAATGACTATTGATATGTTATGGTCGAAAGCCTGATTTCTATAATTAACCTGTCTGGTTCATAAATCATTTGCAAGGGGGATGGCAGTTTGATTGATCCAAGTGATGCCGAATAAAAATATAACTTATGACACATAGCCTATCCCTCTCTAACGCATTTCTATAAAAATCAAAATTTTGGTTCTCGATCTTTGATATTTCTCAAACATACAAGAATCTTATATATTAGGTTTCTCTAAAATATTAGCTGCACCTTCCTAAGTGGAATTTCAAATTCTATTTTCCATTCCAATATTAGCCTCTTGATAGTCATGATTGTAGGCATCTAAATCATTTGCAGTATTTTATTAAATCTGGTAATGTATTGATCAACGGCTTCATGATCTAAGAAATAGCTACTAGCTTGAAATATTAATCAGCCTTACCCAATTATGTTAACATTCCTCCATCCCATTCTTTTGCCACATTTTATATGGTGAAACTAAAAGCTGCCATTGCCTAAAATTGCTTCAAAATGGTACACTCTTACTTGTTGCAAATTATTGTCCTTCACCTTCGACCCTTAAATTTAAATTGTCAATTGGATTGGATGGAAGCAGAATAGGTTATGTATGTTATGAAATGCAATTTTCTTCATCTTTATCTGCGAATTCACATTATTAGAAGAGTTAAAGGAAATAAATGTGAGGAACAACAATAATAAATAAGCTCAGGGTGGTGAAGTTTCACAATCCTCATAATTGTGATTGTTCACAGTAAGTAGTCTTTATCTGGGCAATGCAATAATGGTACTTTGTTGTTAGTTATGTTTTCTTATCAACTTTTCTTTTTCTTATGATGCAGTGGAAGTACTATTGTTGGGGTTGGGTCTCCTGACCCACCTCAATTTGTGTACGATGATGATCAATACAAGCATGTCTTCTTATCCGGTAAAATAATCAATGACCTACTTACTCGGTTAATTAGATTGAACAAGTAGAATTCTTCTCCTTCTTCTTCTTCTTTTTCTAAACATTTTTTTTTTTTTAAATTCTAAGAAAATGATCGTTGCTAGTTGCCCAACTATTCTATGTGGGATTAAAATTCTCATTATCATTTCATTTGCTTTATTTGATAACGCAGAAGCCAACTTCATCACCCGCTCTGCTAATCACTGGTATGAAGAACCTCTTTCAACCAATGCTGCCACTGCCACCTCACCAACAGGCTCTTCTCGGTCTATTGAATAGTCCCTCCTACTGTATCTTAAAGTGAGAACAGTATCCCTCGTGTATTGCCATTCCGCTTTTTTGTTGGCTTCTCTAATCTATAGTTTTGACCAACAGATTTGCTAGCCATCATATCAAATAGATACACCCTTTTATAATTTAAGATACATAAAAATTTGTCTGCAATTCTGAAAGTGAAAGCTAGGGCAGCAACTCCTACTATGCACCCATTTCAATGCTCAGATTAAGGGTTGCAAAATTACTTGGCACAAACCCAGACCCACATCCATCTTTCAAGAAGTTGGCATTTTTGTTACCAATCCAGAAAAAGGTGGCATGTCTGCCCCTCCTCTCGGGGTGAAAATTTTGGATTCACTTCGCAGCAGAATCCCTTGATCCAATGCATACTTATTTCATGTTTGCTTGCATAGAAGAATGAAGCAGCTAAAAGAACTTGGCCACTGGCCAATTACCAAAAGCGCATTTGCTCCTGCTTCATGTATGGACGGCATACCAGTAATCAGGCCTGACCACCAAAACCCCCTCGCACTGCCAGTAATCAGGCCTGACAACCAAACCCCCTCCGTTTGGTATGCCGGCCATGCACTAAAAAAACAACGGGCTAACAAAACTCACACACAGAAATTAATGAATGAAAAGGGAGATAAAAAGCCAACATTAGAAAGGGAATTTTGATGCTTTTTTCCACTATGATTGGCAATTCACAACATCAACAGGGGCAAAAGCATCATAAGAACCAACACCATATGCAAGCACATATCTGGTCTGTTTTCTTTCTTTATTCTTAGAAGAGTCCTTGTCTTTCATATTACAGAGAAGGGGAGGAAACAAACTGTCTGGGTAAACCGAAAAGGTCTCTTTCTTCAAAAGGAGAAGTCCATTCCCGAGAACCAGCAGCAGTTGGTTCACTAGAAGGTACCCCCTCCTGCAAACCTGGAATTGATGCACCACTCCCATTAGATAGAACTGGTCTCATAGCAGACTTCACACCCAGACCATAATTGTGCGAATCAAATGTGCGGGCACTGTTCTGCAAAGAGTAGTTTGCACCACTCCACATGCCATTAGACCTTGATGTCAATGAACCAAGATCTAGACTCCAGTCTATATTGCTGTAATCCAACTGCAACATAGAGCTGCCAGTATTCCAGTCCACCGGGGATGAAGACCCAGACGATCCATTGGCACCCAGCCCAGAGAAGAGTCCAAGGGAAGAAGCAGCAGAAATTGTTGATGATGCACCTCCTCTGCTCCACAAACCATTTCCTCTCGTGGTTCCGTGGGGATCCAACGGGCTACCATTGGGCACAAACTGCTGCTGTGATTGGTAATGCAGTTGGTTGTACAACGCATTTGAACTAACACCATTGGGACTAATGCTTCCAGAAACAGCAACAGGAGTCACCAAGCCATTGGGCTTCACTGTATCAACACTATTAGGGTACCAACCCATGGCAGTTCCAGGAGAAGATGAGCTAACACTTGAACTAGGAGCCTGCTTTGCATTAACGGCTTGCGGTCGCTGCATTACAATGACTGGCTCTCTCACTGATCCGAGCTGCAAATTCTTCAATTCATTTCCAACAGCCAGATAACAAGCCTCCGTCTTGGCTGGCGGAGGTGAAGCCTGCAAAGATGATGCTAATGAATAGGAATCAGAAGGATTAGATCCTGTACTTGGCCACCTTTTATCTGCAGGCTGAGCGATCTGCTGCAGTTTCCCCCACTCCACTTTAGGTGGTATTTTCTTCACTGCCTGCATGTTTTTCGTCCCAGGATCCACATAAGGCCCTACTGTTACTGGAACTTTGGTATAATTGAAATCTTTTTCATCTCTTTTCTGTTTTATGACAGCTGATGAAGTAGTTTTTGCTTGTATTTTCATTGCATTCTGACTTATAGCCATTGGTAGCTTGCCATTGGATACAGTAGGAGGATCGCCAGTTTCCTCAGGCTTGGGAGGGACGGCGGGAGGCTCTTGTTTCTGTGCCTTCAACGTTTCTTCAGCCTTCTCAAGATCACCCTCACAGGCTACTACAGCTCTTTCAACCTCTTGCTTGGAGGCCTTGTATCTTATTTCCATGTCTGTAATGCGTGCAAGCTCTTCTGAAATGTCGATTTTCAAATTTCCCTCACCATCAAGATTATGTTCCATGCGCTTGTCTTCTTCACCGGCTTCAAAAAGCCAATTTACTGATTCCTCTACTCTACCATCATTCAGAATAAGAGCCATCGTTGCCCGTTCTTGAGAGAAACCCATAGCCACAAGCTGCTGAGCAAGTGCTTCGAGCTTCCTTGACATGAGATAGCCGCTGCACCGCTCATGCAATTCTTGAGCTCGCCTCTCCTTTTGTCGTTGATGTTTTCTCTCATTCTTCTGGCGTATTTTTTCCCTTTTGTCATTGTCAGCTCCAGGTACTGATTCTTGATGTGATACTTGTTGAGATGTTTTCTCTTTATGGTCTTCTGACTCACCGGACCAGCTGCCATTGTTAGAAACAGAATCATACTCGACGCTGGTCCCAAATGAATTCCCATTTTGATCATCTGTATCATCTATATTACGGAAACGGCCACTCCCATGGACTGTACTGGCAGAAGGCACTGGTGCTGTCTCAATTGTATGAAATGTTCCCAACAGAGGATTATATCCATTTGCAGGGATCCCGCCATTGGTGTTAGAATGACCTGAAGGCTTTGATGAACCCTTTGGAGGTTCCTTGCCAACCTTTTTGTCCTTGGATTTAGACCTGGATGCCGGAGACATGGCCTCAACTTCAAGTTCTAATCCCTGCAACACTATAGAACAAGAAAAACATTAGCAATCAATACAAACTAACTTGACCAGAAAATATAAATGCACTGAGGATATTGTCTCCCTTGTGAAAGACTTGGTTTACTATAATAGAAAGTAAAGAAATCAGCCATTTTTTAAATTGGAACCATAGTTGTCAAGAGCGCAAAGGTCTCTTGGGGCTATAGCGCAACGCGAAGCGCGCGCTTTGTTGCAATAAAGTGCAACATATGAAAAATATCAGCATATTTCTATAATATGGTTATATACCAAGAATTCCAATAAATTTAAACAAATATAAAACATATAAACAATAATTTCATCAATATTTCAGTGAATTTGGCACATTTTTAGCATATTTCAATAATTTTCAGCATATTAATTAAAAAAAAAAAGTAGCAATAAAGCTTAAAAAAAAAAAACAGCATATAGTTAATAAAAAAGAACAGAAAACTGAAATTTTCAGCATATAATTACAAAAGAAAGAAATTCCATAATTGAAAAAAAGAAGAAAAAATGACTAGAGTCTGGAAGTTCATATTAAGAGTCAAGAAAAAAAGAAAAAGGTAGGAATGGCCAAGTGTTGGGGAAGGAAAGAATGAGAAATATAGTAGGAAAAGAATTGAAATTCACCGGGTGGCTGGCGGCAGCAGCAGTGGCCAGCACTGAATATTGTGGCTGGCTGTTACTTGGGAGTTCTATTTGCAAGTGTGAAGTGTGTTTGTTTTGTAATAAAATGCCAAATCCTAGTTCTCAATTTAAAAAACTTAGTCCAAAACCCTAGCTCCATAAAGCCCAATGCGCGCCTCGCCTTTTGGGCTATAGCGCATATAGCGCCATAAGGCGGGGGCTTTCTGGATGGTCACAGCGGCCCGCGCTATAGCGCGCTATGTGCGCTTTTTATAACTATGATTGGAATACATGAAATTCAATCCAAGAAGTGCAACTGGAAAGCTATAGTGACAACTGAACATATAGAAAAAGGATAGAGGAAAGATCAACAGCTGAGCGAGTTTTAGATAATGAACAGAGAGATCCCCGTTGTGTATATTTGAATCCTAGATTCATAACGAAGGACAGAAGTTATAATTGTAAACCTGAACACCTTTATGTCATTCTTCAAGAAGATTAAAAATGAAAAGACCCAATCTGTGAACTAGAAAGTTTTTCCTCAATAGCTTCTACAAGAGAAGTGAACCAATTTACATTTTTCTTGTCATAAAATAAGAAAAGGTTTCCACCATGCTAGTGGAAGGACAAAACAACACAACCATGCTTGGAATAACACCTCAAGTTTCCCCATTTATATCCATTCTAGATCAGCTTATCCTGCAAGTTTCTCTACGTTCCAAATGCTGGTTGTCAAGCCTTTCCGGAAAAAATTTACTCACTAATGAGTTCATGGACGGACAATCTCTTCCTTGATTAATATGTTTAAGAACACAAGATCCAATCCTTTAAAATGCTGCAAGTTTTCTTCGTAAGACATATATACCATACTATGATGTACGGACATGGCAATTCCTAAAAATTTTAGAATACAATACAGCTTACACACGTCAGTTCAGTATCGGCTTCATATACAAAAATATAAACATACACATAGATATTCATAGATTTATGCATAGTTATTAAAGGAGGTCGACTCTCTTGGGTCTCGCCTCGGGCGCCAGGCGAGGTGAGACGAGACCACATCGCCTCTTCCTCCCTAGTCCAGCCAACCACTTTGAGGTGAGATGAAGCAACCGCCTTTGTTGCCTTGGTGCTTTGCAAAAAGCACCGTGAGCCCAACTTAAGAAAAAATAATAATAAATGAGCCTCACAAAAGAAACCCTAGCTACTTCTGATAAATAACCAAAAACAAAGCACTCAAATCTCCTTTTATGCGACCAAAGTGTTCACTCCAACTCATGGACTCCAGATACCCTTCTCTCTTCTCTTCTCTATCCTATCTTCTCTCTTCCATTTCTTCTCTCCATCGCTTTTCTACTTCTGTTCTTGTACTCTCTCTATTTGTTCTTTTGGTTTTTGTTGCATCACCATTCTAAAACATTTTTTTTCTCCTCTTTTGTCACCTATCTTCTCTTTTTTTCTCTCAATTTCTAATTTGGATTTTTTTTCCTATAATTTCTTCATATAGACAACACTTTTGATCTTTGCAAAGATATTTTTTTTAGTTTGTTTAACATATTAATACTTAAACTAATATCTAATATGAATAATTTAATTTGTTAATTTAATACTAGATATATTTAACTTGTTGATCTGTTAATATGTAATTTAATTTAATTTGTTGTATTATATATATGTTTCAAATTTTTCCTTAATTGTTGCCTCGTTTACCTTTTGATCGTTTGCCTCTCACCTTTAACCACCATGGATATATGTGT
Source organism: Jacaranda mimosifolia (assembly GCA_018894105.1). Lineage (NCBI taxonomy): Eukaryota > Viridiplantae > Streptophyta > Magnoliopsida > Lamiales > Bignoniaceae > Jacaranda > Jacaranda mimosifolia. The sequence goes on along the minus strand of CM032128.1, from coordinate 24,276,572 downwards.
CAGAAAGAATTATAGAAATATCAGTATGGGTAGCATTAATAATGTTCGTATTAATTATGGAGTCAAATCTCTGTTAATGCAAGGAAAAACGAAAGTTACCTTAAATTCTTTTTGAAGACCGGCAAAGCTTCTAGGACAAAAAATAAATCAATCAAAAACAGCTTTTAGTTAAATTTAGATGTTTTTATTTTTAACGTTTACAACTCCTAAACTTTATAAATTATAAAAGAAAGTCGTGTCCTTTCCATGGCAGAATTTTTTTTAGTTTTTAGTTTTTTATTTTAATTATGGACATGCCAGTTGGCATGTACGACATGCGTCAGAGAAGTGTCGATGAAGTGCTCGTGTTCAACACTGCAAAGGGAGATTTTTAATAGTGTCCGGCCACTATCGATACCAAATATATCAATAAGAGCCATTAGACTCATTAAACCCATTGCATCAAAGAACCTACTTTTAAATGATTCTAAACCATCATCATTCCAACATTTATGATTTTGATACCTTAATAGTTAACCTTATACAGCATAACCTTTTAAATTCAACCATCAAGCCTTAAGCTATTGCCACATTTCTTTACCACTATATACATACTTAAAAAGCAGTGGACCATGCATTGTTTTCTCCGACATCCACATTTACTTGACCCTTTTCAACTAGTTCAATTATGTAACCATGAAATCCATATTGATCCTCACAGCTATTCCCTCGAGTCCAGAACTGCTAAAAGAATGAACAAATCCCCATCTTCATTCAACCCAACAGCATCAGAGACTTTCTTGATAACAGATACCTAAACACGCACAGATCAATTCCATGGCTAGGTACCAGACAAAAGCTAAAGGAATCACAGTAATGCAACCAATTTAATTCAATCTAAGGTTCCTTGAACATAATACCACCAACAACTATCAGATTCAACTTTTTACCTCAATAAAAAGATTCTGAAGGAGTAAAAATGCATATCAACACGCATACACCTAAAACCAAAAAATATTAATGCATGTAAGAGTTCATCCCAAAAATAATCCAATAACAAGTTGGCACACATCAAATCTACACACCCCTGCCCCTATTCATATAATAACAGACGTCAGCCACATGCAGATCAATTAATCCAAAAATTTTGTCGCATCAATTAATAAATAATAGCCAATCACCTAATCAATAAAGCTGGCTCCCAAACAAATCAACAAAATCGAATGCCCCCACACAATTCCACCAATTCAAAGCCCGAGCACTAAAAAAGAAAATTTACATTAGGAAAAAAATAAAAAATAAAAGAACATGTCCGGACTTTCCCAACCCTAACCACCGGCGATCGACCACAGACAGATACAAGGACGTGGCGGGGCCTCACCTGCAACGGATCGATCGATGGAGACACCGAACGCTGTCAATTCAATTCGTTGTCGTTGAAGAATGGAGGATTGGATTTGGTTTGAGAGAGAGAGAATTCGCGAGAGAGAGATATATAGAGAGAGAAAGGCAGAGTTGCAAAAAGGTTGGGAGAGAGAGAGAGAGGTAGTGCGAGGCTGAAAAATGAAACTGAATCGACCCGCGGGATTAGGGTTTTTTTTTCCTATTTTTTTATTTTTTTGTTTTTGTTTCTTTTTTTTTTTTTAAGAGATTTTTTTTTAAAATTTTGTTCTGTGTTGAGGGAATGAATTTGTGTCTAATGATTGTTAAAAAGACAACCGCACCGCACGGCCACGTATGTATTATACGTGTGGACGGTTCTGGTGCAGTTGTCAACAATTTATTTTGTATCATTATGACATATCTACCCTAAATGAGAAGGTACAAGTAGAAGAAGAGTGGATTTCTGAGATTTTTTGTAGGGGCCGTTGCAGGTTAGTATTGCTTGGGAATCGGTATATAACGGCAGGGCCACCTGGCCAGAGAGAAATTGTAGATTAACTAAAAAAGAAAAGGGGAAAATGAAGTAGCGGAAAGATGACGACGTCATTAGGTCGATATTCATGAGAATGTTAAAAAATATTATTGGATATAAATATTTTGAATAATAAATAATACCGAATTATCTGGAATACATGAGTGCTAGTCATAATTTACAAAAATAATTTTCTCTACTTTTTTGTAATTTCCTGGACTTGTTGCAAGAGCATATGATAGATACACTACACACAACTAGCCACAGCACATTGGAAAATTATATTTATATATTGTCAAGAAAAAGAAAAAAATTCTAAACATTATTATGCAAAAATAATATTTAAATATTTTCTACATGATGAGATCTATTTTCACCAAGGATAAAACAAGAATATAAATAATGTAGGTATGGTATTAGCTTATAGAGCCATCTTTTTCTAATTTATTTATACCTAAAATTTATAATAACTGAGGGCAAATTGCATTTTACCTCTGTAAAAATGTTTTAAAAATGCAATATAGCAAAAAGACACTCTATGAAAAAACAGTAGACAACAAACATCTTTGTAATTTTAAAAATTATGCACACCACCTCCCCCCTCATAATTTGCTACAATTTAGTCCTAATTTTAATGTATAAAAACTATACTACCCCAAGTTATTTCATATATTTTTAATTTTATTTATTTATTCTTTTTAAATATATTATTATATATCTTCTTTCATCTCCTTCATACCAATTTTTTTATTTTTATATAAATATTAATATAAAGTATATATAGAAATAAAATATATTTATGTATATATTTATATAAAATATATATTAATAATTAAACATAAATATACCAATTAACAAACATAAACATAATATACTTGGCATGCTACATTTATAATATACTATAAATATAAATATAATATATATATATAAATGTAATATATTATAAATACATTATATTTATGTATATATTTATATATAATATATATTAATAAATAAACATAAACATAAACATAAATATATCTACCAACACCCCCACCCCTAACCTACCTTACTCGCCGCTGCTTATAGAGGCGGTCTCCATTGTGAGCACGGCCATGGTCGCGCCCGTCTGCATTCATAGAGGCAGCCATGCGAACGCGGCCATGGGCGAGTCGCCTCTGTGCATGCAGCCATGGCTGGTGCTGTCCTTAGCCGGCCATGGCAACGTTCATTGAGGTGGCCGTGGCCACCCGCGAACGCAACCATGGGTGAGCCGCATCTATGAGGGGTGGCCATGGCAGATAGGCCGCCTCTGTGAATGCGATCGTGGCCCGACCGACTCTATGAGCGGCAGCCGTGGTCCAGCCTCTGGTGGGATGGGAAAGGGTTAGGGGGAGGTGGGGAAGGGTTGTGGAGGGGGTGCAGGGTTTATATACGTAAATATAGTTATATATAAATATATCTATAATATTATATATTTTTTTGGAGGTAGAAATAATATAAATCAGTAATTTTTTTTTTCAATTCATTCGACGATTGATATTTGTGGGCAAAATTAACATTTCAACAACAAAATCTTAGAACAATCGCACTTGCCGCGCGTGAATTACACCACGGAATGGAAGGAGTAATTTGCTACTTTATTAAAACTATAAAGATGTTTGTTGCCTTTTTTTTTCACGGGGGGTCTATGCTCTTTTCCATTTCACACAGGGGTAAAACCTAATTTTTCCTAATAACTAAATATCTCCATTTAAACCGTCAACAAAAAGAAAAGAAAAAAATTCTAAACATTATTAAGGAAAATAATATTTGAACTTTTCTATATGATGAGATCTATTTCACTAAGGATAACATAAAAATATAAATAATGTAGTTATATTATTAACTTACGGACCCATATTTTGCCTAATTTAATTATCTTTTCTTTTTATTATTATAGAATATCTCCATTTAAGTCATTGATAAATTGATGTAAAGAATTTTTAAGGTATTTATTTCACTAGTCATTTCTCCATCATTTTTCATTTATAAAGACACGTGATTTTATTCCTGTATTGTAAGTATAGTATAATATTTTAAGAAAGTATTGTAGACGGCTTAATTTTCGGGCCAATTGAAAAATGACATGTGTAAATAGTATATTAATTATTAATTTAAAATTTTCTTTTTATGTATTGGAATTTATTAAGTTTGATTCCAAGTGATAAATAGTTAATTTTTAATTAATATTTTAATATTTATTTTATACAAATCAAATGTTGACAAGTGTCAAGATGGAGATGTATCATGTTAATCAAATCAAGTTTGGTGGCCTAACAACATAGGCCAATTAAATTGTGACACGTGGCATATCTATGTACGTGGACCAATCAAGTCAAGAATATTTGATATTATCTTCAAAATAGGATAATTATCAAATGGTGTTCAAGTCATTCCGAAGTCTCCTGCTAAATGTCTATATAAAGGAATGCTTAGAGACTCATATGGGATACGTATTCACATTCATACACTCATATTCACATATCCACATATTCTCAATTCCAAGTCTTCAAGTCTTCAAGCTTCTGCTGCGACGACGTATTGTTACCGCGAAGGTCCTATACCTCTTCAAAGCATCAAGTCCTTTGATCTCGGAGTCAAGGTTCGAGTTTCAAAGAAATCTCGTAGTGTTCTTTTATCAAGTCAAAGGATACTACACCATATATCTAAGAACAAGCTTCAAGCCCTTGGATCATATATATTGGGAGAAGAATCAGGGGATTAGTTTTGTTAGGGAATTTATATATTTTTTTCTCTGATAAATTGTAATTCTTATATATTCTTCAATATAAATTCAATTTGTCCATCATTTTTCTTTGTCTTGTGGTTTAATTTTGCAGACAACGAAATTTGTGTGAACAAATTTCTGGCACGCCCAGTGGGACACGAATCTACCCCTCATCTCTTTCTCCCATTTGAATCTTGAAGATATTTGCAACCACTCAATGACACCTAAGAGGAACCAACTTGCCTTGGCTAGGAAAGATGCTACTGACGCTGCTGACCCTGCCGCTGAATCTGTCAATCAGCCCATGACTGGGAGCAAAAATACTGATTTTATTCCGTCTGATGGTTCTGACTCTGAGAGTCCAAGGGAAAGGAATCCTCAGTTATTATCTTTTGCTAAACTGCCAACTACAGCGACTGGAGTAGCGACGGTGGATGAACAACTTGCTCGGATGGCTCAAGCTATAGTTGACCTACAAAAGATTGTAGAAGAAAAGGATCTACAAATTGCACAACTCATGAGCAAACAGGAAGAGGAAGATCTTAGAGGATTTGCCTGCAACCATCAACCTTCTCTTGGTCATATAATGATGCAAAAACATGTTGAGGAGATGCCTTACAAACGAGAAATAGATCGAAAGGTCAACCATTCTGCCACTTCTATTGCTACATTGTCTGTTCAACAATTGCAGGACATGATCACAAATACCTTTAGAGCTCAGTATGGCATGTCTTCTCAAAGTTCTGTTGTGTATTCGAAGCCCTATACAAAGAGGATTGATTCGCTGAGAATGCCGATAGGATATCAACCACCAAAATTCCAGCAGTTTGACGGGAAGGGAAATCCAAAACAGCATGTGGCCCATTTCATTGAGACATGCAATAATGCAGGGACTTATGGTGATCTTTTTGTGAAACAGTTTGTGCGTTCATTGAAAGGAAACGCCTTTGACTGGTACATTGACCTAGAACCTGAATCCATTGATAACTTGGATCAAATGGAAAAGGAGTTTCTGAATCGTTTCTATAGTACACGTCGAACTGTGAGTATGATTGAACTTACCAATGCAAAACAGTGGAAAGATGAACCAGTGGTGGACTACATCAACCGTTGGCGTGCATTAAGTTTGAATTGCAAAGATAGACTCTCAGAGATATCTGCAATAGAGATGTGTATTCAAGGTATGCACTGGGGACTTCTTTATATTCTTCAGGGGATCAAGCCTCGTACTTTTGAGGAATTACCCACTCGTGCCCATGATATGGAGCTTAGCATTGCCAATCGCGGGGTTGAAATTCCTGTTGAAGACCGGAAGAAAGAAAGGAGGGATTTAAAGAAAATCGAAAAGTATGCCAAAGCAACTACTAGGGAATCCATGGCAATCAAGACAACCTCCATAAAAATTCCCACAAGTAATAAAACGGTTGCTGAGAAAACTGAAGATCAGCATATTTCAACAGGCAGGAAAACATTAAAAGAAATGCAGGAAAAAGCAGTATCCATTTCCAGATTCCGATGTTTCTCATATTTTTGATGAATTATTGACAAAGAAGTTGATTGAATTGCCGGAACCAAAAAGTCCTGAAGAAGCTAGAAAGGTGAACGATCCGAAATATTGCAAATATCATCGAGTTGTCGGCCATCCAATAGAGAAATGCTTCGTCTTCAAGGATAAAGTCATGGCATTGGCAAGAGATGGAAAGATAATCCTTGACATGGAAGATGTGGTTGGATCGAATTTGACTAGCGCTATAACTGTAGCAGATACTACATGTGTGGCAAGCAAAGACTATGTCTTTTCACCTTCACTTGGGAGGGCATCAACAATGCTCCAATTTGGAAGTTTAGATCCAGTACTAGTGAAGACTCAATTCATTGATGGAGCGACTAAGTTGGAAACGAGTTCTACTACTAAAACTGAAGATAGCAGTGAGTGGACTCTTGTCATGCACCGACGAAGGAGAAGACGATATGCAAATCAATCTCGTCCACTGGCATTTAAGGTCTCACATGTGGCCAGATTCCCTCAACCAAGGACGACAAAGAGTTTGAAGGCCATAGATGGTAAGCTAGAAAACTCATTGGCAGGTTACAAAAGGAGCCAAGTGACTCTGAAGGATTATTTTCCTACAGGATTTCTTGATCAAAAAATTGAAGCAGTGCATGCTATATCTTGTGAAACTGAAGAGCAACACTCCACTTCCTGTTGTACAGCAATTGCTTTCACAGACGAAGACTTGTTGTTGGGATCAAAACCTCACAATAGGCCACTTTTCGTTTCAGGGTTCATGCAGGAGCAAAAGGTCAACCGCATACTCATTGATGGAGGATCCGCTGTCAATATCATGCCAAAATCCACTATGAAGAATTTGGGAATTTCTGTTGAAGATCTCTCACACAGCCGCCTAACTATTCAAGGTTTTAACCAAGGAGGCCAACGAGCTATTGGTATGATTCGTCTAGACCTCACAATCGGGGATTTAGAAACAAGTACTTTATTTCATGTCATTGATGCAAGGACTTCCTACCATTTGCTTTTGGGACGGCCTTGGCTTCATGAGAATGGGGTGATACCTTCCACTCTTCATCAATGCTTCAAATATTCAAAAAATGGGGAAGTTATGAAAGTTGAAGCAGATGTGAAGCCAATTATTGAAGCGGAATCATATTTCGCTGATGCTAAACTTTATCTGGATCCTGACTCAACAAGTGAAGTGCAACCTGCAAAGGCTCCAAGCAACCACTCCGTTGAAGGGAGACAAGATTGTTCTGAAAATTTCAGTAAACTAACAATTACTGAGGTTTTGACAAACAGAAAATACGAGCACGATGATGAGCCCAATTTACCATTATTTCGATATACACCGCAGTCATCTCAAGAGAAAAGGCAAATTCCACTTGAAGCATGTATTAAGACGAATGATGCTGCCCGAAGCCAATTAAAGATGGTGGGATCAAGTTACTATCAAACTTTGAGGAATGATTTCACCATGCCTATTGTTGGCATTAGCTCATCAATTTATAATGGACCATCCATCGCAGAAATTTCTCACAAAGAATTTGAGGGTACATTTGATCCTAAGGCGTACAAGTTACTTGAAAAATCTGGCTATAACTTTGCTAATCCACCCAGTTTAAGTAAGCTCAAACCTGAGTTAACTAGAGAAAAAGTTCATGGGCTCAATGAAGCACAACATAAACTAAGAAGACATGGATTTTATGTTGAACAGTCAAGGGTTGGCCTAGGATTTAAAGTTATCGAACCAGTTAGGATACGCATCACAAAGAAGGATGAGTGTGCTGGTGTCCAACATATTTCTGCAAAAGGTCGCGTGAGGCAAGAAGAGCAAAAACGGAATAATCATCGAGTTTCTGTATTTGACCATCTCAGTGCTCCAGTTACTCGCCCCTCTATCTTTAAAAGACTTGGTGTTAAAGATCAAAACAGGTTTTATACAGGTCCACGTCCAATAGGTTCGGTGTTCAATCGACTTGGGAATAGTACTGCAAAAAAGAGTGTTGACGACAAAACTGATATGTTGGAGTCAAAAAATGAGAGTCAAACTCTTCATTTATCCCAATCAAATAAAGCCGAATCTACAATCCTAGTCATTAATATGGACAAACCTGTGAAAATAAAGTAGCGCATCATAGAACATTCATGCAAAAAGAATGGTGCAGATAAAGATGAAGTGGAAATCACCATCAACTCTAATTTTATAAGTGTTAAAGAGGAGCTAAATCTCACACTACATGATCTGTGTCTTGAAGAACTTGATAGATTGGTGACAAGTGGTTTTATACAAGTAACAAACTACCCATCATGGGTAATGGTGCCTACCCCAGTTTCAAAAGCAGATGGAACATTAAAATGGAGCATTACATTCCAGAAAATGAGACTTGTTGAGCTCGAACACCCATACAGTGAAGAAGATGATGAGTTACATGCATGTAACCATATAGCTATTGATGAAGAGCCTGATTCAGAAATTTCTGAATAAGAAGTCCTAAAAGCTCCTTCACAACTTGAAGATGGTGGACAGGCGACTGTCGATGAACTCAAGGAGTTGAATCTTAGCACAATAGAAGAGCCCCGTCCCATATTTGTTAGCAAGTTTTTAAATCCTAAAGAAGAAGAACAATATTTCAGAATCTTGAGCGAATATAGGGATGTCTTTGCTTGGAGCTACAAAGAAATGCCAGGATTAGATCCAAAAGTTGCAATCCATCACCTTGGCATAAAATATGGGGCTCGTCCAGTAAAGCAGTCGCAGCGAGTGCTTCGCCCAGAGCTCGTCCCTCTAATTGATGCTGAAGTTAACAAGCTTATTGGTGCAGGATTTATTAGGGAAGTGAAATATCCAACTTGGATCTCTAGCATCGTTCCGGTCAAGAAGAAAAATGGTCAGATACGTATTTGCGTTAATTTTTGAGATTTAAATAAAGCATGTCCAAAGGATGACTTTCCACTACCTATTATTGAGCTTATGGTCGATGCAACCACTGGACATGAAGCTTTATCTTTCATGGATGGATCATCTGGGTACAATCAAATTAGAATGTCACCGCAAGATGAGGAGTGTACGGCTTTTCGCACACCTAAGGGTATTTACTGTTATAAGGTGATGCCTTTTAGGTTGAAAAATGCAGGTGCAACATATCAGCGAGCTATGCAAAACATTTTCGATGATATGCTACATACAAGGGTAGAGTGCTACGTTGATGATCTCGTGGTCAAGACTAAGAAAAGAGATAATCACTTGGAAGATCTCAACGTGGTATTTGATCGGCTGAGAAAATATAACTTGAAGATGAATCCGCTCAAATGTGCTTTTGGTGTTACGTCTGGTAAGTTCCTTGGCTTCATAGTTCGACATCGTGGAATTGAAGTTGATCCTACTAAAATCGATGCTATCCAGAAGATGCCGCCTCCAAGGAATCTTAAAGAATTGCGCAGTTTACAAGGCAATCTTGCATTCATAAGAAGGTTCATATCAAATCTTGCAGGAAGATGCCAACCATTTAATCACTTGATGAAGAAAGATGCTCCTTTCGTATGGGATAAAGGATGTGAGAATGCTTTCGCGAGCATAAAGAAGTACCTCATGAATCCGCCAGTTCTCGGAGCTCCTATATATGGAAAACCGTTGATATTGTACATTGCAGCACAATAATGGTCAATCGGTGCTCTCATGGCTCAGGAAAATGAAGAAGGAAAGGAGAAAGCTTTATATTATCTAAGTAGAGCTTTGACTGAGAATGAGTTGAAATACTTTCATGTCGAGAAGATTTGTCTTGCCTTATTTTATGCAATTAGAAAGTTGAAGCATTATTTTGAGGCATATTCTATCCGACTCATCTCACGTGCTGATCCTGTTAAATTTGTGATGTCAAGACCAGTACTCTCAGGAAGGTTGGCCAAGTGGTCTGTTGTATTCAATCAGTATGAAATCACATATGTACCTCAAAAGGCTGTTAAGGGACAAGCTCTTGCTAATTTCTTAGCAGATCATCCCATTCCTGCAGATTGGGAAGTATCCGATGAATTACCTGATGAAGAGGCTCTCTTCGTTGATATCCTGCCAGCATGGACAATGTTATTTGATGAAGCAGCTCGATCTGATGGAGCGGGGGCAAGGATTGTATTCGTTTCACCAGAAAGACAAGTTTTGACATATTCTGTAGTGTTAAATGAATTATGCTCTAATAATGTTGCAGAATATCAGGCTTTGATTATTGGGCTTCAAATGGCTCTTGAACTGGAAATTGTAGAAATTGAAGTCTATGGCGATTCAAAATTGGTTATTAATCAACTGTTAAATGTTTATGAAGTTAAAAAGGAAGATTTGATTCCTTACTTTCAGCTAACGTCTTGTCTGTTGAAGAAGTTTGAAAATGTTGTCCTAAGCCACATCCCGAGGAAAGAAAATAGGATGGCAGATGCGTTGGCTAACTTGGCTACTACTTTGGCCCTTTCTGAAGAACAAATGACAAATGTCCCGGTGTGCAATAGATGGATTGTGCCGTCGCCCGTAAAGCTTGATCGAGAAGATGCAAATGCCACATCAGTCTCAGTGAGTGAAGATGAAGATTGGAGAACATCACTAATTGACTATCTAAAGGATGGGAAGTTGCCACAAGACCCTCGTCGAAGGACGGAGGTGCGTCGGAGGTCATCTCGATTTATTTGATACAAAGACATTTTGTATCGTTGATCTTATGAAGGTACTTATCAGCGTTGTTTAAATGGTGAAGAAGCAACTGAGGCTATGGCCGAGGCACATTCTGGAGTTTGTGGAGCTCACCAGTCGGGTCCTAAGCTTTATTTTCAAATCAAGAGAATGGGATACTACTGGCCTACTATGGTTAAAGATTGTATGAGTTATGCAAAGAGATGCGAAGCTTGTCAGATGCATGTTAACTTTATACATCAGCCTCCTGAACCCTTACATCCCACAGTTGCTTCATGGCCATTTGATGCATGGGGTCTTGATGTCGTAGGTCCTATTGCTCCTAAGTCGTCAGCTGGTCATGCTTACATATTGGCAGCTACAGACTATTTCTCCAAGTGGGCAGAGGCGATTCCCCTAAAGGAAGTGAAGAAAGAAACTGTTGCTGAGTTTATTCGTTGTCATTTGATTTTTAGGTATGGAGTGCCTCGTTACATCGTTACTGATAATGGGAAGCCTTTCTACAATAAGTTGATGGACAGATTATGTACACAATTTGGATTCAGGCAATATAATTCTTCTATGTACAATGCAGCTGCAAATGGTCTAGCGGAGGCGTTTAATAAAACCTTATGCAACCTGCTGAAGAAAGTAGTGTCAAAATCTAAAAAGGATTGGCATGAAAAAGTTGGGGAAGCTCTTTGGGCATATAGAACAACTCATCGGACTGCTACCCAGGCTTCTCCGTATTCACTGGTTTGTGGAGTTGAAGCTGTTCTCCCTCTTGAAAGTCAAATACCTTCATTTCATATAGCAATTCAAGAAGGACTTACTGCTGAAGACAATGTTCGCCTTCGACTCGAAGAATTGGAAGCATTGGATGAGAAAAGACTTGAAGCGCAACAACAACTTGAATGTTATCAAGCACGTATGACAAGGGCATTTAATAAGAAAGTTCGCCCGCGATCTTTTTAGGTTGGAGATTTGGTGTTGGCAGTAAGAAGGCCCATTACCATCACCCAGCGAATGGGAAATAAATTCATGTCAAAATGGGATGGTCCGTATGTGATAAAAGAAGTCTACACCAATGGTGCTTATAAGTTGGTAGACAAAGATGGATTGCGCATAGGCCCCATAAATGGCAAGTTTTTGAAGCGATATTACCCATGAAGAAGTATGCTCCTTGACGCACGAGCTTAAACTGCATGTTGCTCTTTGACGCATGAGCTTAAACTGCATGTTGCTCTTTGATGCATGAGCTTAAAAACTGTATGTTACTCTTGGCCCGCATGAGTATAAACTGTGTACGGTAACCACCAAAGGTAGTGCATGTGGTTAAACTGCTAACTTTCCCCACTAAAGGTGTTTTATGTGGCTAAAATATTAAATACCCCACCTAGTCCAATGTGGTTAAGTAATGGATACTCCTGGCCCGCATGAGTATAAACTGTGAACGGCACCCCCCCTAAAAGGAAATCTTTACTTTGAACTACGTAATGACTTGATCCCCTTGTTGGGGTACGTAGGCAGCTTGGGAGTTATTTCCTGAGTTCAGTCATATCAAAAAAAAAAAAAAAAGGTTGTGGTTCCACAAGTTGGTCATATCATTGGATCAAATGTGGATGGATTATTTCCCAAGTTCAATCACATCATTTGGACAAGTTTGGATGGCTCGCCAAGTTTGGTCACATCACTGGAATAAGTTTTGAGGACTTCCCAAGTTCAATCATATCATTGGAGCAAATTTGGATGACTTACTTCTCAAGTTCAATCAAACCATTGGAGTGATTCTGGATGGTTTATCAATTTCAAATATATCATTGGAAGAAGCTTTGATTGTTTTCAAGTTCAATTCATTAGATGGCCAGTTTTACTCAGAAGCTTAAGTAAGTTTATCCCACTCCGTTGTTGGGGCATGTAATGTAATTTTTCTTTGAAGTTGGCATCAATTTGAAGAAATGCACAAGGAGAATTCAAAAAAAAAAAAAGAACAACTTTTTATTGCATATGTAGTGATCAAGTGTTCTTTTACATCAATTGTGCAAATAAATAAATAATAAATAAATAAAGTAGCTAAGTACTCATTCGAGTATATCAAAAGCTATTAATTTCTTGCGAGATTCTTCAAGTAGTGCCTCCATCCTCTTTAAAGCCTCAACCTCTTGGTCAGTAAAAAATGGAGTATCTTCAAGCTTTGAAACTTTATCTCTTTTGGTGGCTACTTCTCTCTGAATAGTGGACAAGTTTTCTTCAGCCTTGTGGAGTGATAAGTTTGCAAGTTTTTCCTTATTGCTTAACTCAGCAAGTCGTGTTCTCAATTCCTCTTGATGCTTGGAGATTTGAAGAAGTTCATCCTTAAGGCCATTCACCTCTTCAACTCTTTCATTTTCTATTGCCTCGGCCTCAAATAGATCCTGTTGTGTAAAAAATAGTGTTTTCTTATGGGTTTCTTGTGTTTCTTTTTGAATTGAGTTTAACTTAACCTTTGTGTAGTTAGAAGCACCCTCAAAGAAAGATCTCAAGTGGTTCTCCAAGGATGATGTGTTTTTTATGTAACTCTCATCTCTGCAATCAAATCATCAATCATTGGTTTTATCCCTGAAAGTTGCTCAAATGGAGTTTTCATGATTTTTTGACATATGCATTCCCAATAGAATTTGAGTAACATCTGCTCAGCTTCAGTCTTTATAACTTGAGGACAAAACTCAGAAACTTCAGCAACTGGAAGTGTATAAGGTGGAGCTTCAAATATCTTTTTAGGCTTGTCTTTATCAGCAAAAGCCTTGTCATTTGCAATTTCAGGTAATGTCACCTTTGGTCGCTTGTTGGAATTAGCAGTGCATGAGTAGCTTGTATGCCATCGTCAAGAGGTAGATGAGTGATTGTTTCAAGCAAGTTACAAGGATGAATTCCATTTATCGAACCAACACTACCTTCTGATGTAATTGAGACTGGTATCTCAAGATCTGAAAGCTGGAAAAAAAAAAAAAGGGAGATTAGTGTAAAGGATTGACAAATATATGTGTAAAAAAATATATATATATATAATAACTTTACATATTTTGCTAATTCATCCAAAGGTAAATAAGAACTTGGGACATCTGCAAAGAAATTTGAATTAATACTGATGTTATCTAAATCCAAAACCTTTGGTTTCTTCTTGAGAATACATTGGTTGCTGGAGTCATCATTTGAGCAAGAAAGTGCGGAGATTATTCCATTTCCTTCCAATGGAACATCAGCGGGGGATGAAACATTGAGTAAGCTACGTCTTTTAGATGGCAATTTGGTATGGTTAGCAATATTATATTCCTTAGACGCCAAATTCCCTCCTTTAATTTGCCCTAAAACAACAGGATTTTGAAAAGGTGAAGCTGCTGAGTTATTTTTGGGATCTTCCATTAAGGCCTGTTTAGAATGAGAAAGCTTCTTTCCAGGATGCCCAGGCTCAGATGAATAATGTTCAATTCTCTCCCCAAGCTGATTGAGTTGGCCAGAAGTTGATTCCACATCTTTTTGATTAACTTTGAGAACAATCTTAGTACCTTTTGTTTGTAAAGTCTTCCAGTGTTTGTCCCACCAGTCTACATATTCCTTTGTGGCCAATGGAAATGAAGAAGTATTTCCGGGAATGATAAGTTTGTGAGATGTGTTTAGTAAAGTACATGACTGCCAAAGTTGAACAAGCTCATGCAAATCACAAGTAAGAATCTCTTTCTTTAAGTTCCCCGGGACATGTTGACAAAATCCACATTGCCGACTGAATCGATGAGGGCTATAAGCTTCAATGATATGCTCTTTTCCACATCGAAATGTCAAATAGCTGGAACGTAAAGCTACAAAAAGGTCTTTATAAGTATTTGATATGCATGGGCCATCTATTACTGTGAATTGCTTGCGTGGATATGAGCGTAGATTTTGAACAGCTGAAGGATTGATACTGAGGAACAAATCTCGTGCGTCTGAAAGATCAAAATATTTGGCCATGTTTTCCCCCGCATACTTGACCATCTCAGCTCCTCCTATATCAATCTTGGATAAAAAAATGAGTGCCAAGGTAGTGCCCTATCCAACTGTAAACATAATGAATGGGAAAGATAGAAGATGATTCCTGAAGATTTGGCGAAATTGATATATTCCTTAAACCACGATAGATGCCCGCCAATACAGGAACTGCAAGAGAAAAACAATCACCATTTGCCATTCTACTAGCAACCTTGAAGACAGTGGCATGTATCAAATTTGCTTTGCGATGTGATAAAACAAAACTGCATAACCAACATGAAAGAAAAGCAGCCAAGTAGGTCTCCCCTCTAACATCTTCTTCAACCTCCAGCATCATAAATGGCTCATCATATTCCTTAGTGCGAGGCTAAAGTGATGCATTAATTCTTCCACATGGATTGTAAGAGATCTTTGGCTCAATAGATCTCTTTCTGGAAGACCTCAAAGGGGGCTCCGCATATCTTGTTGGTCCTTTAAACCAAAAGCCAATCCAATCAGAAATAGGAACGCCATCAGAGTCCTTATGAAGCATATGGTAAGCCAAAAATAGATACTTGTAGCTCCATGGTTGAGAAGGACCATGTCTGTCGTCACCAAGTAACCCTTTTGCAGTAGGGATAGCTTCATCATAGAAACCTCCACGAATAGGCAATCCACCAAGTACATGAAGATCCCATAAAGAAATTGAAAATTCACCCATCGCAGTGTGCAAAGTGTTCGTGGAAGGACACCATAGCTCAAGGAAGGCTTGGAGGATGTTCTTATGACAGACGTATGAGAAAAGCGAGGCATGAACTGCTGCATAGATTCTAGCTTGAATATCTGCATGATGTCCCAATACGTCCTCCGTCCATTCCCAATAACGTGCATGAAAAGATACCTCACCAAACCTTGATGCAGGAATTCTCATTGTGCATCCATTAATGTTGGGATGATAACCTGCAAATAAAAACTTCGAACTAGTGGCTTTGACATCATGAAGAGAGGATTTCAAGAGAAGTATCCTAGAACGAGATGTAATGCCAGAACATGGATCAATCACTTCCTTGGTTGCCTCCTCGGACCACTCCTGAATATGCATGGAATTATTGGGAGATCGAGGTATGGAACGAAGAGCATCATTGGCCGATTTATGGATGACTAATATGCTACTTTTAACTTTGAGGTTGTCTTTGTCGCTCCCAATGATAATACATGGATATGACTCTGTGTGATCCTCAATATACATCCTCACGAGTTGAATAGGAATGAGTTATACCTCCTAACCTGCAACAAAAGAAAAGAGAAGAGAAAAGAAAACTTGAGAAAGTAAAAAAATAAAAAGAGGGGGGAATAAGAAGAAAGTTGAAGGATATAGAAACATCCCTCTTAATTTGATGACTTACTTGAAATCTTCAGAATTTTGTGTATTTGCTATGTGTTGAGAAGGATTTTCTATTGATGAGTGCCCAGCGAACCCAAGCAATCCTCTTTAAAATCGTGTTGGAATGAAGAACTCTATGAGTATTTTCTTCGAACAGTTGGTATGCAGGGGACAAAGAAAGAAACAGGGGGCTGACTTAAAGGCTGGATAACACGAACAAATCCCAACTCAAAAATTCTCAGAGCGTTTATCATCAATTACTTTGAGTGAAACTAATTTTTCATCAGCTTGCTTTTATAATATTCCTTTTAGGTGTTTTAGTGCAAGTGCAATTAGAAGAGGAATTTAATTCAGAACTAATTCAATCTCGTCCAATGCCAATCAGATGATTACAAATCTGAGCTATAGTTGAAGTGAATCAGGGAAAGAATGAGATTGTCATAATCAGTGGAAATCCGACGTTTGCTGAAATACGTCCAGTGTAGGTTGAGTTTTACTTGGACTGTTTCTGTGAACAGGTGAGGTTTTGCAGTTCTTCATGGAGTCTGATTTTGGTGGCAGCAGTTTGCTTTGTGAGACAGAATCCAATGCTCCACTGCCGCTAGAGTGCTAATTGGTGAAAAGAATTATTTGGGGGCCATGATTTGTTTTGAAGAAACCAAAATAGATTGGAGGATTTTAATGCTTGGCTAAGTGGAATCCAATTGCATGGTTTGCTGACTACGTGGAAAGTGAAATCAAATTGGCCACGGTTACATGATTTTGGAAGATGTGTGGGATTTTGAAATTCTGGAAACCATGTTGTTTCCAATTTACTTCTGTAGTATATGTGTGTGTGTATATATATATTAGAAGCTATGTTATATATATATATATATCAAAGCTCATATGTTTTGTGTGTGTATTATAGAGGCTCGGACGTTATATATATATATATTAAAGGCTCATATGTTATGTGTATTTATATGTATTTAAATAAATATATATATAAAATAATTATCGTGACTTATTCACTCAGGAATGTATTGGAAGACATTATTCGTGAACAAGTCTCGAGGGGGCATTTGTAGACGGCTTAATTTTCGGGCCAATTGAAAAATGACATGTGTAAATAGTATATTAATTATTAATTTAAAATTTTCTTTTTATGTATTGGAATTTATTAAGTTTGATTCCAAATGATAAATAGTTAATTTTTAATTAATATTTTAATATTTATTTTATACAAATCAAATGTTGACAAGTGTCAAGATGGAGATGTATCATGTTAATCAAATCAAGTTTGGTGGCCTAACAATCATAGGCCAATTAAATTGTGACACGTGGCATATCTATGTACGTGGACCAATCAAGTCAAGAATATTTGATATTATCTTCAAAATAGGATAATTATCAAATGGTGTTCAAGTCATTCCGGAGTCTCCTGCTAAATGCCTATATAAAGGAATGCCTAGAGACTCATATGGGATACGTATTCACATTCATACACTCATATTCACATATCCACATATTCTCAAGTCCAAATCTTCAAGTCTTCAAGCTTCTGCTGCGACGACGTATTGTTACCGCGAAGGTACTATACCTCTTCAAAGCATCAAGTCCTTTGATCTCGGAGTCAAGGTTCGAGTTTCAAAGAAATCTCGTAGTATTCTTTTATCAAGTCAAAGGATACTACACCATATATCCAAGAACAAGCTTCAAGCCCTTGGATCATATATATTGGGAGAAGAATCAGGGGATTAGTTTTGTTAGGGAATTTATATATTTTTTTCTCTGATAAATTGTAATTCTTATATATTCTTCAATATAAATTCAATTTGTCCATTATTTTTCTTTGTCTTGTGATTTAATTTTGCAAACAACGAAATTTGTGTGAACAAGTATAAACATCATATTGGGGCTATTAATATTTATGTGAAAATATGTAAAATATTACTTCAATCACATTAAAGAAATGAGTATTATTTATAAATATACTACACTTGAATGCAATCGAGCTTTTATAACCCCATAATTTGATTTCAATGTTATAGAAGTACAAGTAACAACACACTTAATTTCACACTTTTATCAAACTTTTGACTTCAAATATTTATACGAACTTTAATTTATTAAAATTCATATAAGAGTTTGTGTAGATCACTATCCATAGATAAATGGATAGAGAGGTGTTTGACATAAGATGTGGACAATAACCAATAATAAATAGATTGTGGAATGCGACAATTTTTTTCTTTCTTTCTTTTGTAATATTTCTGATATTTATATTGGATCATTTTCTTCAATTTTGAATCTAAATTTGTTTCCAACTAGGGAACAACATTTTCAATCAATGGCCCGCTTATTTTCCAAACAATTTGCAACAAATAATTTATATTATTATATTTTTATTTATCAATTTAAAGTACCACAATAGTTTGAATATATAATATATATATATATATATATAATTATCTATCTTTATTCAAAATAGTCCAAGATTTTAAAGTTTGATTTGAAAAGATTTTGATTATGAATAATATTTTATATTTTTTAACTTTTAACCGAAAGAGATTAACCAAACCAGGTTCTATATAATTTTAGAGCTCATATTTTAAAGTAGTATTTGCTAATCAAGATACTCTTTTTTCTTTAACAACTCAGAGAAAATACAAATTCATATTGCATCACAAAAATTTAATTCATCATTAATGATTTATTTTGTTTTGTTGTTTTTCTTTTCTCTTTTTTATGATCTTACATCTACTTTACATATGGAT
The DNA here is from genome assembly GCA_018894105.1 of Jacaranda mimosifolia. Taxonomy (NCBI): domain Eukaryota; kingdom Viridiplantae; phylum Streptophyta; class Magnoliopsida; order Lamiales; family Bignoniaceae; genus Jacaranda; species Jacaranda mimosifolia. The sequence goes on along the minus strand of CM032128.1, from coordinate 24,257,632 downwards.
GACCATATTACTTATTACAACTTCTAATTTACATGTTCATATAGTCTCTTTGGTCTTATTTGGATGCATGGATAAAATTGATAATATTATGATGGTCCAATGAGATTATACTATTGAAGATGAGAGAATATTATGTTTAGTAACTAGAATTATACAATTTTGATTCAATGGAGAATATTTATCAAACACGGATTGTGGATTGGGCTATAATTTATTTTGGGCTTAATTCATTAACACCAATCATTTGATGGGGGTTAACATGATAATTTATCAAGCCACATCCATAATTGCAAACATGTCTTTTGCAATTTATTTCATCTAGATGTTATAAAATAAGATTTGTATGTTGCAATACAACTATATGTAAAAGTATTATAACTTACAATCATTATTTCTTTATAAGAAGACTTTTGAATTTTGACATTAGTGATATTAAATTAAATTATTCAACGCAATATTTTAGATTGTATATCATCTTCTAAGTTTTCTATATCTCTAACTATTTCATTTCTTTGTTTCCACTTTTAAGACTTCATTTTAAATTTATTTGCGCAAAGAAAAACTACAAACAAAATTATGTGGACTTGATACACATCGATTAAAAATAATTCTTTTGAAACTATAAGGTACCATTCATGAGTCCTATTGTGCTATAAAGAAAATATGCTAAATTCACATACTAAATTTATTTCTTTTTAGTTTAATAATTTATTCAAATTTTGATAAAGTTCTTTTCTATTGATTTATTTGAAATTTTTTTGCTATAATTTGCTTTCGTATCTCTTTAATTTGGAGGTTATTCTGAGAACATAACGTCTAAAGTACTAGAACCCTAACTTCGATTTCTGCTTAGTTCAAGCGAAGAAATTTGACAAATTTACAGACGGGGTGACAATCTCAAGTTCTTAGATAATAAAGTAGGAATCTATTTACCTCCCATAAGATTTTTCTTAAGAAGAGGAAGAAGGTGATGATTTTGCCAAGATGAAAGAGAAATAAGCCGATCCTAACCCCACTATAGAAGCTCTTGAACCTATCCAAACATTTTCTTGAGGATAACCTTGAGTAGCATAAGATCCCTTTGAAACTCGATCTGGTCGAGCTCTATTGATTGAATGGTTTGCGCCTTTATGTATTCCTCCTTTTATAAGTATTATTAATACTTCATTTTATTAACCAGCGAAGCTCCGTCATAGCTTTCTATGAAATCAGGCCTGAACACTAGAAAAACAATGGGCTAACAAAGCTTATTCTGAAAGAAATTAATGAATGAAAAGGGAGATAAGAAGCAAACATTAAAAAGGGAATTTCGATGCTTTTTTCCACTATGATTGGCAATTCACAACATCAACAGGGGCAAAAGCATCATAAGAACCAACACCATATGCAAGCACATATCTGGTCTGTTTTCTTTCTTTATTCTTAGAAGAGTCCTCGCCTTTCATCTTACAGAGAAGGGGAGGAAACAAACTGTCTGGGTAAACTGAAAAGGTCTCTTTCTTCAAAAGGAGAAGTCCATTCCCGAGAACCAGCAGCAGGTGGTTCACTAGAAGGTACCCCCTCCTGCAAACCTGGAATCGATGCACCACTCCTATTAGATAGAACTGGTCTCATAGCAGACTTCACACCCAGACCATAAAGGTGCGAATCAAATGTGTGGGCATTGTTCTGCAAAGAGTAGTTTGCACCACTCCACACGCTATTAGACCTTGATGTCAATGAACCAAGATCTAGACTCCAGTCTATATTGCTGTAATCCAACTGCAACATAGAGCTGCCTGTATTCCAATCCACCGGAGATGAAGACCCAGACGATCCATTGGCACCCAGCCCAGAGAAGAGTCCAAGGGAAGAAGCAGCAGAAATTGTTGATGATGCAACTCCTCTGCTCCACAAACCATTTCCTTTCGTGGTTCCATGGGGATCCAACAGGCTACCATTGGGCACAAACTGCTGCTGTGATTGGTAATGCAGTTGGTTGTACAATGCATTTGAACTAACACCATTGGGACTAATGCTTCCAGAAACAGCAACAGGAGTCACCAAGCCATTGGGCTTCACTGTATCAACACTATTAGGGTACCAATCCATAGCCATTCCAGGAGGAGATGAACTAACACTTGAACTAGGAGCCTGCTTTGCATTAACAGATTGAGGTCGCTGCATTACAATGACTGGTTCTCTCACTGATCCAAGCTGCAAATTCTTCAATTCATTTCCAACAGCCAAAAAACGGGCTTCCGTCTTGGCTGGCGGAGGTGAAGCCTGCAAAGATGATGCTAATGAACAGGAAACGGAAGGATTAGATCCTGCACTTGGCCACCTTTTATCTGCAGGCTGAGCGATCTGCTGCAGTTTCCCCCACTCCACTTTAGGTTGTATTTTCTTCACTGCCTGCATGCTTTTTGTCCCAGGATCCACGGAAGGCCCTACTGTTACTGGAACTTTGGTATAATTGAAATCTTTTTCATCTCTTTTCTGTTGTATGACAGCTGATGAAGTAGCTTTTGCTAGTATTTTCATTGCATTCTGACTTATAGCCATTGGTAGCTTGCCATTGGATACAGTAGGAGGATCGCCTGTTTCCTCAGGCTTGGGAGGGACAGCAGGAGGCTCTTGTTTCTGTGCCTTAAATGTCTCTTCAGCCTTCTCAAGATCACCCTCACAGGCTACTACAGCTCTTTCAACCTCTTGCTTGGAGGCCTTGTATCTTATTTCCATGTCTGTAATGCACGCAAGCTCTTCTGAAATGTCGATTTTCAAACTTCCCCCACCATCAAGATTATGTTCCATGCGCTTGTCTTCTTCACTGGCTTCAAAAAGCCAATTTACTGATTCCTCTACTCCACCGTCATTCAGAATAAGAGCCATCGTTGCCCGTTCTTGAGAGAAACCCATAGCCACAAGCTGCTGAGCAAGTGCTTCGAGCTTCCTAGACATGAGATAGCCGCTGCACCGCTCATGCAATTCTTGAGCTCGCCTCTCCTTTTGTCGCTGATGTTTTCTCTCATTCTTCTGGCGTATTTTTTCCCTTTTGTCATTGTCAGCTCCAGGTACTGATTCTTGACGTGATACAGGTTGAGATGTTTTCTCTTTATGGTCTTCTGACTCGCCGGACCAGCTGCCATTGTTAGAAACAGAATCATACTCGACGCCAGTCCCAAATGAATTCACATTTTGATCATCTGTATCATCTATATTACGGAAACGGCCATTCCCATGAAGCGGACTGGCAGAAGGCACTGGTGCTGTCTCAATTGTATGAAATGTCCCCAACAAAGGATTATATCCATTTGCAGGGATCCCACTATTGGTGTTAGAATGACCTGAAGGCTTTGATGAACCCTTCGGAGGTTCCTTGCCAGCCTTTTTATCCTTGGATTTAGACCTGGATGCTGGAGACATGGCCTCAACTTCAAGTTCTAATTCCTGCAACGCTATAGAACAAGAAAAACATTAGCAATCAATACAAACTAACTTGACCAAAAAATATAAATGCACTGAGGATATTGTCTCCCTTGTAAAAGACTTGGTCTGCTATAATAGAAAATAAAGTAATCAGCCATTTTTTAATTGGAACACATGAAATTCAATCCAAAAAGTGCAACTGGAAAGCTATAGTGACAACCTAACATATAGAAAAAGGATAGAGGAAAGACCAAAAGCTGAGCGAGTTTTAGATAATGAACAGAGAGATTCCTGTTGTGCATATTTGAATACTAGAATCATGACAAAGGACAAAAGTTATAATTGTAAACCTGAACACCTTTATGTCATTCTTCAAGAAGATTAGAAATGACAAGACCCATTCTGTGAATTAGAAAGTTTTTCCTCAATAACTTCTACAAAAGAAGTGGACCAATTTACATTTTCTTGTCATAAAATAAGACAAGGTTTCCACCATGCTAGTGGGACGACAAAAAATCACAACCATGCTTGGAATAACACCTCAAGTTTCCCCATTTATATCCATTCCAGATCAGCTTATCCTGCAAGTCCAAATGCTGGTTGTCAAGCCTTTCCAGAAAATATTTACTCACTAATGAGTTCAAGGATGAACAATCTCTTCCCTGATTAATAATGTTCAAGAACACGAGATCCAATACTTTAAAATGCTGCATGTTTTCTTCGTAAGACATACACACCATACTATGATGTATGGACATGGCAATTCCTAAAAATTTTAGAATACAACACAGCTTACACACGTCAGTTTAGTATGGGCTTCATATACAAAAATATAAACATACACATAGATATTCATAGATATATGCATAGTTATTAAAGGTGGTCGACTCTCTTGGGTCTCGCCTCGGGCGCCAGGCGAGGTGAGACGAGACCGCATCGCCTCTTCCTCCCCAGTCCAACCGACCACTTTGAGGTGAGATGAAGCAACCGCCTTTGTTGCCTTGGTGCTTTGCAAAAAGCACCGTGAGCCCAACTTAAGAAAAAATAATAATAAACGAGCCTCACAAAAGAAACCCTAGCTTCTTCTGATAAATAACTGAAAACAAAGAAGCACTCAAATCTCCTTTTATGTGACCAAAGTGTTCACTCCAACTCATGGACTCCAGATTCCCTTCTCTATTCTCTTCTCTATCCTATCTTCTCTCTTCCATTTCTTCTCTCCACCGCTTTTCTACTTCTATTCTCGTCCTCTCTCTATTTGTTCTTTTGGTTTTTGTTGCATCACCATTCTAAAACATTTTTTTCTCCTCTTCTGTCACCTATCTTCTCTTTTTCTCTCCCAATTTCTTATTTTGGATTTTTTTCCTATTATTTCTTCATATAGACAACACTTATAATCTTTTTAAAGATATATTTTTTCAGTTTATTTAACATATTAATGCTTAAACTAATATCTAATATGTCTAATTTAATAACAGATATGTTTAACATGTTGATCTGTTAATATTTAATTTAATTTAATTTGTTGTACTATATATGTTTCAAATTTTTCCTTAATTGTTGCCTCATTTGCCTTTTGATCGTCCACCTCTCACCTTTAACAACTATGCATATATGTATCAGAAAGAATTATATAAATATCAGTACAGGTGGCATTACAGACGTTCGTATTAATTATGGAGTCGAATCTCTGTTAATGCAAGGAAAAAAGAAAGTTACCTTAAATTCCTTTTGAAGATTGGCGAAGCTTCTAGAGGAAAAAAATCAAAAAGAGATAGAGTGAATAGCTAACCTTTTTACTTAAATTTAAATATTTTTATTTTTAACTTTTATAACTCCTAAACTTTATAAATTATAAAAGAAAGTCGTGTACTTTCTGTGGCAGAAATTTTTTATTTTTTATTTTTTTTATTTTAATTCTGGACATGCCAATTGGCATGTACGACATGTGTCAAAGAAGTGTTGATGAAGTGCTAGTGTTCAACACTGCAAGGGGTGATTTTAATAGTGTCCAGTCACTATAGATACCAAATGTGTCAATAAGAGCCATTAGACTCATTAAACCCATTGCATCAAAGAACCTACTTTTAAATGATTCTAAACCATCATCATTCCAACATTTATGATTTTGATACCTTAATAGTTAACCTTATACAGCATAACCTTTTAAATTCAACCATCAAGCCTTAAGTTATTGCCACATTTCTTTACCACTATATACATACTTAAAAGGCGGTGGACCATGCATTGTTTTCTCCGACATCCACATTTACTTGACCCTTTTCAACTAGTTCAATTATGTAACCATGAAATCCATATTAATCCTCACAGCTATTCCACCAATCCCCATCTTCATTCAACCCAACAGCATCAGACTCAGACTTTCTTGATACCAGATACCTAAACACGCACAGATCAATTCCATGGCTAGGTAACAAGCAAAAGCTAAAGGAATCATAGTAATGCAACCAATTTAATTCAATCTAAGGTTCCTTGAACATAGTACCACCATCAACCACCAGATTCAACTTTTTACCCCAATAAAAAGATTTTGCAGGAGCAAAAATGCTTATCAACACGCACACACCTAAAACCAAAAAATATTGATGCATGTAAGAGTTCATCCCAAAAATAATCCAATACCAAATTGGCAAGCATCAAATCTACACACCCCTACCTCTATTCATATAATAACAGACGCCAGCCACATGCAGATCAATTAATCCAAAAAATTTATCGCATCAATTAATAAATAATAGCCAATCACTTAATCAATAACGCTGGCTCCCAAACAAATCAACAAAATCGAATGCCCCCACACAATTCCACAAATTCAAAGCCCTGGCACTAAAAAAGAAAATTTACATTAGAAAAAAAATAAAAAATAAAAGAACATGTCAGGACTTTCCCAACCCTAACCACCGGCGATCGACCACAGACAGATACAAGGGCGTGGCGGGGCCTCACCTGCAACGGATCGATAGATGGAGACACCGAACGCTGTCGATTCAATTCGTTGTCGTTGAAGAATGGAGGATTGGATTTGGTTTGAGAGAGAATTCGCGAGACATATGTATAGAGAGAGAGAGAGAGAGAGAGGCAGAGTTGCAAAAAGGACATAGAGAGAGAAAGAGGAGAGAAAGATAGGTAATGCGAGGCTGAAAACTGAAACTGACTCGACCCGCGGGATTTTTTTTATTTTTTATTTTATTATTATTATTATTATTATTATTATTATTATTTTTATTTTTTTTCTGTTTTGGGGGAATAAATTTGTGTCAGATATAAGATTCCTAGACATACTTCACTTTATACTTTACTCTTCACTTGATTTTTTGAACCCTAAGCCTGTGTTTGCTTATTGGACAGCCTTCCATTTTGCTGTCTCTTAAACATGAAAAAGGAAAAAATTGTGTTTAAATATGAAGCAATCTTTGTGTTTAATGGACATTACTTTAAAAGCCTCTCTCACACTCTCTCTCTCTCTCTCTCTCTCTTAATAATTACAACTTAAATATAATTAATTAAATTATTAAGTATTCTAATAAATTAATTAATCAAATTATGAATTAAAAATGTAAAACTATTATACAAATTTTAAAATAATAAACAAGATTATGTGATACGTATTTTTTATTATTTTATAAATAAATAAAAAAAGAAAAATGAGAAATCTAACTAATCCGATTAATACGAAATTTGTTAAAATATAATGCATGGTTTAAAAAATGTTGTTTTCATAGTTGGAATTTAATTTTCCTTAATTAGTTATAAAAATTCCAATCACAACCCATTATTAAATTTGTATTTTTTAAATAACTCATAAAATAAATAACATTTATTAAATACATTTTATTAAATTTATCTATTATTTTAATTATTTTAAAATATTCCTCAATCCCAAACAAACCCAAAAATCAAAACTCATAAAATAATCTCAAACAAATCTATCAAACATATTTTAAAAACAATTTCACTATAAATCATCACATCAACCCATCATATCACCATACATAATCATTACATTTTATCTCACAATCAATTACAACTTCATTTTCCAATCTCATATCTCTAAAACACCAAAACAACCTCAAAATCTCAAAAACATGAAAAATGAGGCATTGCCTCACAAGCAATAACAACCTAAACTTTCTATTTTTTCACAAAATTTAGAAATTACTCTCCATATCATTGAGAAAGACTTAAATATCCTTATACCTAACTAAAACAGCAAAAAAACCAGCAAATGGATGGTTTTTTCCTTCCCACTCCAATAAATGACAACTTTTATTCAAGAAACACACTTTTTTTAAGAAAATTGTCTTCTCCTTTGCCAAACAAAAGGGCGCGAAGAGACGAGAGAACAGAAAAAGAAATCGACATGACAAAAAAAAAAAAAAAACTACTTCTCTACAAATCTATGAAGATGGAACAACCAAGAGCGCCAACAAGGAGCCAAGAACAGAAGGAAGAGAACAAAGAACACAAAGGTATGTTTTCTGCTTCTCATTTCGTGGATTTTGCTTTCTTTCAAAAGTCCCTGATTTTTCAGTTTTACAAGTTCTGCATGTAGATTTTCTCATCTTTCTTTGTTTGAACTCTGTTTTCAGTTGTTAAAAACTTGAACTCATTTGTTATATATATGATTTTTGTCGTAATATTTGAAAATCTCTTATTTGTACTTAAAAGGCATGAAAGTTATACTTCACTTTCTTGGGGTTTATACTTCTTACACCTGAAATTGTACGTTGAAATTATCTTAAAGTGGTAGTATATAATCTATTTGTGTAAAGTACATTTTTCAAAAAATTATAGTACAAAAACATTCAACCTTTTAGTACATTTTCAAAGAAATTGTAGTATATAATATGCTTATCTAAAGTACATTTTATAAGTAACTATAGTACAAAATATTCATCCTCTCAATACACATTACTATAAGTGGTAGTATATAATTTGTTTATCTAAAGTACATTTTACAAGCAATTGTAGTACAAAATACTTAACCTTTTAGTACACATATGGTAGTATATAATTTGTTTATCTAAAGTATATTTTTTAAATAATTGTAGTACAAAACATTCAACCTTTCAGTACACATTACTATAAGTGGTAGTATATAATTTGTTTATCTAAAGTATATTTTATAAGCAATTGTAGTACAAAATATTCAACCTTTCAATAAACATTATTTGAAAGATGTAGTATATAATCTGTTTATGTAAAGTATATTTTACGAGCAATTGCAATACAAAACATTCAACATTTCAGTACACATTATCTGAAAGTGATAATATATATTCTATTTATCTAAAGTACATTTTACAAGCAATTGCCTTTCAGTATACATTATCTGAAAGTGATAATATATAATCTTTTTATTTAAAGTATATTTTACAAGCAATTGCAGTCCAGAACATTCAACCTTCAGTACACATTACTACAAGTGATATTATATAATCTATTTATGTAAAGTACATTTTACAAGCAATTGTAGTACAAAACATTCAACCTTTCAATAAACATTACTACAAGTGATAGTATATAATCTATTTATGTAAAATACATTTTACAAGGAATTATAGTACAAAACATTCAACCTTTCAGTACACATTATTTAAAAGTGGTAATATATAATCTCTTTATTTAAAGTACATTTTACAAGGAATTGCAGTACAAAACATTCAACCTCCAGTACACATTATTACAAGTGATATTATACAATCTATTTATGTAAAGTACATTTTACAAGCAATTGTAGTACAGAATATTCAACATTTAAATATATTTTACAAGAAATTGCAGTATATAATCTTTTTATCTAGAGTAATTTTTCAAGCAATTGTAATACAGAACATTCAACCTTTCAGTATACATTATTATAGGTGGTAGTATACAATATGTTTATCTAAAGTACATTTTACAAGCAACAGTAGTTGCGAATTAGACTTTCATGGGTTGTGCTATTCCACTTCCTTTTGTAAGTGCACATAATTTTGTATAGTGTTAGCTTCACGCCAACAAACACTTTTTGTAAATGTGCTAATATTGTCATAGCTTTAGATTTCAAGTAATTTGCTTTCTCTTAAGTTGTAAGGGATGGAGGTTCATTCCAGCTTCAATTACTTGAACATTGTAATTCTTTTGTGATTTTTAATATATCCCACAACCATTTCTACAAGCAATTGTAATACAAAATATTCAACATTTCAATATGCATTAGTGTAAGTGTTTAGACCTAGAAAAATAGTATCCATACCCATGGGTACCCAATAAAATGTGGGTAAATTTATCCATACCCAAATTACTCGCCATTTTTTGGCCCAACCCGTTGGTACCTACGGGTTTACCCATATATATTTATGTTTTAAAAATTTTTAATCTAACTTTTAATATTTGAATTTTACAAACAAAAAAATTACAACATACTAATACCATAGAGCAATACCCTGAATACAAAATTGTGTATACCAAAAAACCCTTATCAAATAGCAACCACCTATGTAGTCAAGTGATAAATAATTTGTTGAGTATATTCTCATAGATGTAACATCTTCTTCTACAAAGACAACAATGTTTGATTAATATTTAAACTTCTAATTCAAAATTTTTTTGGCATGTAATGAGATTTAAATTTGAATTTTTAAATGTAATGTACTTTAAATTTGATGAATTTTGAATACTTAAGTTGTAAGTATTAAACTAATTGAAAAAAAGAAGAAGCTATAAGTATTAAACTACAACGTTATTAATATGCTTTAAGTGCTTATTCAATTTAATAAATTCGTTGTCTTTTTTTTAATTTTATTTAGTCAATATTTTAATGACATCATGTAAGTTTCAAGGTGGATATTAATTTACCTTTTAAATATTAAAAAAATAAAAAATTATTACAGGTACCCACGGGTTACCTATTACCCATCTTTATGGGTAATGAGTCCACTATATTGTACCCAATAAAAAATGGATAAATTTACCCAACCTATCATCACCCGTCATTGGGTTACACATGAATACCCAATTTCCATGTCTATAAGTGGTAGTACATATGTAAAATACATTTTACAAGTAATTGTAGTACAAAACACTCAATCTTTCAGTACACATTACTATAAGTGGTAGTATATAATCTGTTTATGTAAAGTACATTTTACAATGAATTGTAGTACAAAATATCAATCTTTTCAATATATATTACTATAAGTGGTAGTATATACTAATTTTTCTATATTTGATTGCAGAAATGGCAAGACAAAATGAGGTTTCCTCTCATTGCTCCGCCTAATATTTTCACACTATATTGCAGAATATGAAATCCAAGATGGGGCCAAAACATATGACACACTTCATTTTAAGTAATGAAAATGCTCGGATTTGAATTTTGTTGACATTGGAGATTAATTTGTACTATTTTATTGATATTGGATGTTAATATGGTGTAATATTTTCCTAGCAAAGTTAATGTGGATGTTAAGTACAAAATTCTGTGCATCAAATGTATAAGTGGAATTAAAAGAGTACAGATGCAGTCGATTTGAAGTATAAAAATTGTGCAAGGTAAAGTACAAAATATGAGAAATCAAGTACATAAATTGAACAAATGAAGCACATATGTTGTTATTTTGAAGTGCACTTTGTGTAAATGAAGAATTAGTTCCATTAAAATTGTAGTGATGTTAAGTATAACATATTGAAAATCAAGTGCATAAATAGAACAAATCAAGTATAGATAAGGTTATTTTGAAATACACTTTGTATATTTATTAGCTAGTTTATAATAGTTGCAGTAAGGTTCAGTACAATATGCGAGAAATTAAGTACAAATACTGAACAAATGAAATATATGCTGGATTATTTTGAAGTACACATTGTGCAATTGAAGAATTAATTTCATTAAAGTTGTAGCAAGATAAAGTATAATATTCGAGAAATCAAGTATATGAATTTAACAAATGAAGTATATATAGGGTTGTTTTGAAGTACAATTTGTGCAATTGAAGAACTAATTTATAATAGTTGTAGTGAGGTTAAGTACAAATATACGGAAAATCAAATATAAAGATCGAACAAATAAAGTATAGATAGGTTCATTTTGAAGTAAACTTTGTGCAATAGAAGCAAGGTGAAGTGCAATATGCCGGAAATCAAGTATAAAGATCGAACAAATGAAGTACATATAGGGTCATTTTGAAATATACTTTGTCCAATTGAAGAATTAGTGGTATTTAAAGTTTTAATGAGGTTAAGTACAATATTTTTGAGACTATTATACCAATTGCTCTAAGTATTTGTACGGGTGATAGGACGGATATTGTTGTCATATGCTCATTGTATTTACAACTTTGAATGTATAAGGATACTTTGCACTACCGCAAATGATCACTTAATTTGTTGAATGCTAGTAGTCATCTCTTAACTACTTTAACATGGTTGTATCTATACCTTACTAATATTGCATGCATTTTTAGAATTTTAGTTGTTTATTCTCAAGAAAAATATGAAACAAAACTCATATTCCATTAAAGTAGCGAGGTAAAGTGCAATACGCGGGAAATCGAGTATATATATATAATTATTTCAAAGTACGCTTTGTGCAATTAAAGAACTAATATATAATAGTTTTAGTGAGGTTAAGTACAAATATCTGGAAATCAAGTACAATGAATGAATGAACAAACAAAGTATAGATGGAGTTATTTTGAGGTACACTTTGTGCAATTGAAGAATTATTCCCATTAAAATTGTAGCGAGGTGAAGTACAAGATATCATAAATCAAGTACAAATATTAAACAAATAAAGTATATATGGGGTTGTTTTGAAGCATACTTTGTGCAATTGAAGAATTAGTTCCATTAAAGTTGTAGCGAGATGAAGTACAATGTGTGGGAAATCAAGTATATAAATTGAACAAACAAAGTATATATATGGTTATTTTGAAGTACACTTTGTGCAATTAAAAAACTAATCTATAATAGTTGTAGTGAGGTTAAGTACAAATATGTGAAAAATCAAATACAATGATCGAACAAACAAAGTATAGATAGGATTATTTTAAAGTATACTTTGTGCAATTGAAGAATTATTTTCATTAAAATTGTAGTGAGGTAAAGTACAATATATCGAAAATCAAGTACAAAGATTGAATAAATAAAGTATATATGGGGTTGTTTTGAAGTATACTTTGTGCAATTGAAGAATTAGTTCCATTAAATTTGGAGTGAGGTAAAGTACAACATGCGAAAAATCAAGTACAATGATCGAACAAACAAAGTATATATATGGTTATTTCGAAGTACACTTTGTGCAGTTAAAGAACTAATCTATAATAGTTGTAGTGAGGTTAAGTACAAATGTACGAAAAATCAAGTACAATGATCGAACAAACAAAGTATAGATGTGGTTATTTTGAAGTACACTTTGAACAATTGAAGAATTATTTCCATTAAAATTGTAGCGAGGTGAAATACAATATATTAGAAATCAATTACAAAAATTGAACAAATAAATTATATTTGGGGTTGTTTTGAAGTATACTTTGTGCAATTAAAGAATTAGTTCTATTAAAGTTGTAGCGATGTGAAGTACAGTTGCAGGAAATCAAGTACATAAATTGAACAAACAAAACATATATAGGGTTATTTTGAAGTACAAATCTCCTCCAGTGAAGTACTGAAATATAGATATGTTATGCAACAATTTGTTTAGGCAACTGCTGGTACATTTTCAGTAGAAATCAAGTATATAATTGCCCTAATGAAGTACAAATTTTTTGAAACTAAATATAAATCTCTCTTAATGAAGTACTAAAATACAGATACCTCACACAATCTATTCAACAACTACTAGTACATTTTCAGTAGAAATCAAGTCCATAATTGCCCTATGAAGTACATATGTCCCGAAATTAAGTATAAATCTCCCCCAATAAAGTACTAAAATACAGATATATCACATAATCTGTACAAGTAATTGCTAGTACATTTTCAGTGGAAATCAAGTACATAAATTGCCCTATGAAGTACATATGCTTCGAAATCAAGTATAAATCTCCCCCAGTGAAATACTAAAATACATATTAGTATTTGCAAATAAAATATCATAAACAAAATATGTTCACATAATATGTTTGAAAATACATAGTGAAAATAAGTTGTCCACAAAGTAATCCACAAATACATTACAATTCCAACACAAATGATACAGTCCAAAGTTTTTCAAAATTCATCTCCTTCTTTACGCTCACATCTCCGGCAAATACTTCTTTTGCTGATTAAGAAAAAAATACAAGTAAGAGAATGACCTGGTAATAAACTGAGAAAATAACATGAAAATGGTGAAAATAAACTGAGAAGGTGGAAATGCGGTGGTCATGTTGGTGGTGGTTGCGACGTCAGGCTCCTCGTTCGTGCCGTCGAGCTCGATTTGCTTTTGCGACTTTTTTTCCTATTTTCGGTATTGAAAGAAAAAAGTAGGGTTTAGTGTTTGGGAATGGAGATAAAGCGTGTTTGGTTGCGTGGATAGAGAAGAAGTAAAGAAAATAAATGAAAAATATTATACTTAAGGGTATTTTTGCCAAATCAAGTGGGTAGAGAGCGATCTCTAAAATTTTAATAAAACTAGGGAACTCATTCTATAAAAATCCAAGTGGGGATTGAACATGAATTTGAAAAGTGTTTTTGGTACTGTATATAAGTTCCCCTTATTAAAAAGACAATCCCACGACCACGTATTACTATATTCTATATAAGGCAATGCGTGTGGCTACAGTGGCCCGCGTGTGAAAGGAATCTTTTTGTTTTTCTCCCATCTCCTTTTCATTTGCTACAAACAACATCATCACTACAAAAAATAATTATTATAGTGGGAGTTATTTAGTGGGGGTTATTCAAACCCCTACTAATTATGTTATTTTGTGGGGGTTTAACAACCCCCACAAATTAGTAGCAGATAGTGGGGTTTTTGAATATTTAGTGGGAGTTTAAGCTCTCACTAATGATATTTAAATTTTAAAAAATTTACAATATTTTTAATGAAATAACGCATTATAATTGTGGGATTTTTAACCGCCGCTAATTTTATTATCTATTAAAATTTTACTTTGATTTTTTTTTGGGTCCAATCTTCCTATTTTTTTCCCAATTTTTTTTATTATCTCCTCCAATTTTTTCTTCTCTCCCCCGCCCTCTCCCCAAGAAGAAACATTCACATTTTTTCCCCCCAATTCTTTTTCCTTCTCGCGGGTATTCATTCTCTCATTCTTCCCAAAGAAAACCATCCTCTGCAAACAAAAGCCCTCATACTCTATTTGCATTCTTCAATCCAAATAAAAAATATGCTCTTCTTTAGAAAGTTGGTGATGGGTGCATGATTTGTCAAGGTATGAAACCTCTTTCTTCCTTCTTCTATCTCTATCTCTATCTATAATCTCTTAGAATTAGAGTTTGATAAAAAAATTAGGGAAATCAAAATTTGTTTATTTGTTTATTTGTTTTATTTCTATTATTACTTTTCTTTCTTCATCCTAAAAAAATTGAGTAGCTAGTCTCACTCATTCTCCAATTTTTTTTCTTTTTTCTGTATCCAAACAAATCCACATTAGTTATCCGAGACTCATAGTGCAAGGAAAACTTATTTTGCACCCAAAATACTGAATAATTAAATGTATAATTGGAAAAAAGGAAAATGCAAAAAATTTTATTCAGCGAATGTATTGGCCCTGTTTAGAACGATTGTACAATGTTACAATACGGGCCACCTCTCTTCTGTAATGGAGGACTCCACGTTTTTTTTTTCTATTTTTATTGTCCACTTTTGTCAAGGGAATGTATTGTTGTTGGCTAATAACAACAAAGTGAGAATCAAGAACAATAAAAACTTTAGATTGAAGAAGAGGTTGTTTAGTTATAAAGATGATCCTGACATTCATTAGGTTCTGTTTGGTCATTGAAATTACTACTAGAAATTAGTATTGGTCAACAATGAAAAAGAACAATATGACATGCTCTTTAATGGTTTATTTATCTCGCAGACTATTGAAAGCAGTCTACGTAGAGAAAATAAAGGAGAAGAAGTGACTTTATCACAATTGGTATGTTTTAAACATGTCATTTCTATATTGCCTTTATTTTGATTTCTATCCTTGTTTCTCCAAATTTTTGTTAACATTTTCAATATAATATAAGTCTATTTGACATTCAAATGCTTGTTAATGCCCTAAATATCCTATTTCTTTCTACTCTTCTTTTCATCAGCATTCCATTCTCATATGAGTTTTATTGTTTGGATGGCCCAATTATTCTGAACATTCTTCTATATGTTTTGATGGTACTAAACTCTTTTATAGCATTTAGTTGTAATTTGTTTAAAGCTTGCTTTGGGCTTAGACTTAAATATCCTTATATTTTTTATATATGTTGTTTTTTTACTAAGCTTAGCTGGGGGGGTGAGTGATAATCTTAGTCTTGTCTTCTTGTTTTTACTTGTCTTCTTGTTTTTTACTTAATATTCTAACTAGAAAGAGAAATGACAAGGCCCTTGACCTCCTAGACTTGATATTCTAAATGTAGGGTGCTTATATAGTGAAAGTTGGCATATACCAGAACTTGAGGAAGTAAATAGGACCTGAAACTTCATACTTTAATTAGGTGTGCTGAAAATAGTACACTTTTAGATTTTAGGTGTTAAATTTTGATATTAATGAGTTTCAGTCAATACAATTATTGAAGCTAGCTAGCTAGAGATGTGATATAATTTGAAGATATATTTCCCCTTAACTTTGAAGATATATTTTTTTTCCTTTTAGTTTTTGAAAGTGCATCATACTTAATAATATCTTTGTTGATGTATATGTATTGTTCAATCCTAGAATCTGTCTTGCGATTGAGAAAAACAATGGGAACAAATTGGAAATAAGATAAAATTTGTCGCCATTCAATTGGGTAGTCATAAATAGAGCTTGTTTAAAGAGTGATGCTAAACAATGTAGAATTTGGTTGCACATAATTTGTTTGATGGGTGGCTGATGAGATAAGTTAAGTCGAAGCATTTGCCAGAGTACTAGTTTTGCTAGTTTGATACCAATATATACTTTACAAGAAGAATTTGGTTCCCATATTTTAAATACCAATATATACTTTACGAGAAGGATTGTGAACTGGAACAAAGGCAGGCAGCATACTGCAAAGAATGAGTAGGAAAGATACTTATCTGCTTTGTGCATTTTAGACATCAGTAAAAGGAAGAAAGAAAAAATACCATATATTCATGCAGAAGGAGCAGTAACCTACATTCATCCATAGAATAATAAAGCAAGATAAAGAAAATTATGCAGTCCCAGCAAGGGAACATAAAATTTGGAGACTTGGCTGTACGAGAAAATATTGAGTTTAAAATCTTCTAACTCTAAGGTCAATTGAAAAATACATTTATTTCAAACTTTTATTTAAAAGTTCAAAGACTTCATATAACTTCAGAGGAGCAATAGGAGCAACTGTTCTTCCAGAAAGATAATGATTTCCACAGACATTTAGGATACCAAAGAGTGTATTTATGCTTTAACAGAAGATGGAGAGAAAATGTATTTTATCCCCACAAACATTTCCTACATTC
The DNA here is from genome assembly GCA_018894105.1 of Jacaranda mimosifolia. Taxonomy (NCBI): domain Eukaryota; kingdom Viridiplantae; phylum Streptophyta; class Magnoliopsida; order Lamiales; family Bignoniaceae; genus Jacaranda; species Jacaranda mimosifolia. Next base: position 24,240,615 of record CM032128.1, on the reverse strand, counting down.
CATGATTATCTTTATGCTTAAGATGGTTTGTGACTACTACAAAGCTAGAGATTTGTGAATCTAATATTGCTGATTCAATGGGTGTTAATCCCATTATCCATCTTATTTGAGAGCTTATAAAATAAAGAGGAGTAACATTCTAAATGGGCAAACCATTAACATAATAGAGTGAAGGATCAAATTAGAAACCGTCCAAACCCATGGTTTTGTTCTTTTTTCCCTTTTTTCTTTTTTCAAATCTTTCATCATTTGCCATGTCAAATCCTCTTTCCACAATGGTAGGGAAACTGGTGGTAGTCATCAAGTGTTCATGCAAATGGCTACAAGCACTAGTTAAGAAGTTGGCCTTTTTGCCTCTCTAGAAGTCCCAAGCAGTAGGGCATTTGACCTCTATCCAATCAAAATGTTTCCTCAATCTTATGGGCATGCACTAGACACTAAATACTCAATTTTTTTTCTTGTTCTGACTTCTGCTTCCTGCCCTCTACATTCATGAACGTATGGATTTAAAGAAGATCAAACAAAGCTATTTCTTGATAACAAAAAGTAACCAAAAAAGAACAATGGAGCTAGAACTACATCAAACAAATTTATTAATTTGATATAATAAATAAATTAACATTCTCAAAAAATATTCTTCATTAAATATTAATCTTCAAATTTATTTAAAATTATAATAAAAATTTTGATTATAGGGTGATACTTATGTAATAATCTATTAAGTTTAACTAAATAATATTGATATGCTTAAAGTAATTGTTGAGATAATTAATTAAATTTAACTAAAATTATTTGATTATTACTAAGTAATTTATTTACTAAATAACGTATTAATTAAATAATAAGTTAAAATAATTAAATAACTTACTAAATCAATTTCTTTAAATAACTTATTATCTATATATTAATTATGTTTCATATTTTACGTATAATTAAATAATACGTTTATTTATTTAATAAATAATTTTTAATATATTTCCTTTTTCATTTATGAGTAAATAGTGCTCACTATGTAAATTAGTATTGTTTCTCTCTCTGAAAATGTGGCCAAAATGGTTGAAAATATTATTCAACCATTTTGCATTTATGCACTTTTGTACTTAGACTTTTACCATAAAATCATCATCTATATTCCGATGTTGCAATTGGAATGCAGGCATGAGAGCATTAATATATCTTGTTTGTGTCTAGGAAGCACCATCATCATTGTGATTTTCATCAATTAACTTTTGCATCTAGAAAAGCAAGGGAACCACTGTTGATTATTGGTAAGTATTTGTGTTTATTTATAAATATAGTTTTGTTTTATTAGTTTATATAATGCTTTTTCTTTGTAATTTTTTTTAAAACCTTGTGTTTTTTGAACTTAGATTCTTTATATTGTCGATCGACAAGTCTTGGATTACCAAGCCACGCAATACTGTTGAATACTTGGATGGGTTGGATAAGTTTTTAGAGTTTGCATTTGCAAATGCTAGTGTTGAAAATGCAATTAAATGCCCTTGTCCAAAGTGTGGCTTTATGAAATGGTAGAGTAGAGATGTAGTACATGACCACTTGATTTGCAAGTCTTTTCCAAGAACTTATGAAATTTGGACTTTTCATGGTGAAAAAATTGTGCAACAGCCTCCTAGAAATATAGATATTGTGCAGGAGGCAGTGCATCCAAATAATCCTATGGAAATCTTGATCAATGAAGCATTTAGGTTTTCAAGACAGCATGTCACTGAGTTTAACACACCACAACAACTAGTGGGTGAATACGAAACTTCAAATGATGAGTCTAATAAGGATTGTGGAGACTTTTACGAGTTACTCAAAGATGGAAATGAAGAATTATATCAGGGTTGCAAGAAATACTCGAAGCTAGAATTTTTGGTGAAATTGTACCACATAAAGTGCTTGTGCAAAGTGAGTGACAAGGCAATGACTATGATATTAGAGTTGTTGAAAGATGTATTTGAGGATGCGAAGATCCCAACTTCTTTCTACGAGGCCAAGAAAGTTATTAATAAACTTGGTCTTGACTATACTCAAATACATGCATGTCTAAATAATTGTATGTTATATTGGGGAGAAGATGTAGAAAGGGAAGAATGCAAGAGATGCCACACCTCTAGATGGAAGTCAAATAGTCAAGGAAGTGGAGATAATGTTTCAAGATGTCATAAAAAGAAAGAAAGAAACCTGCAAAGATTTTGCGATATTTTCCACTAAAACCAAGGCTTCAAAGATTGTTCATGTGTTCTAAGACAGCTAAGGAAATGAGATGGCATTCTTTAGAGAATACTAAAGATGGGTTGCTTAGGCACCCAAGAGATGCCGAGGCATGGAAAAGTTTTGATAGAATGCACTTTGAGTTTGCTTCGGATCCCAGAAATGTTCGGCTTGGCCTGGTTACAGATGGTTTCAATCCTTTTGGAACAATGAGCACTAGCTATAGCATTTGGCCAGTGGTCTTGATTCCATACAATCTTCCTCCTTGGATGTGTATGAAACAATCCTCTTTTATGCTCTCAACGATCATTCCAGGTCCACGAATGCCCGGAATAGCATAGATGTATACTTACAACCTCTTATTAAGGAGTTGAATGAGTTGTGGAATGAAGGAGTGGAAACATTTGACTCCTCAATGAATGAAAAATTTAGAATGCGAGCGGCTCTTTTGTGGACAATTACTGATTTTCCTGGTCTTGGTACTGTTTCGGGCTGGAATACACATACTGGCCTTACTTTGATGCAGAGCCTTGTCGACTCCCTTTCAGTAGGAAGTGGTACTTTATGGGCCATCGGCGTTTTTTGGGAAGAAATCATATATTCAGGTTGAATCGGATGAGCTTTAATGGCAATATAGAGGAAAGAAATCCACCTATTATATTATCAGGGTCTGAAATTTTAAGGCAAGTGGAGAATGTTAATGTTGCTTTTGGATCTATACCTAAAACTAGTGATGGAGAAAATGGATCCAAGATTAAAAGGTCTAGGAGAAAAAATGTCAAAGAGAAGGAAGTTTAGTAGTGGAGAAAGAAGAGTATATTTTTTGAACTTCCTTATTGGGAGTTTAATTTGTTGCATTATAATCTAGATATTATGCATATTGAAAAAAATGTATGCGACAATATCATTTACACTCTTCTAAATGAGAAAAAGAAGACAAAGGACAATCGTAAAGCTCGTAAAGATCTAAAAGCCATGTGTATAAGACGTGATCTTTGGCCAGAAGAGAATGGTAAATGTCCGCTTGCATCTTTCATAGTTCTAAATTCAAAGAAAGAACAGTTTCTCAATACTTTAAAAAATGTCAAAGTACCGGATGGCTACTCAAGTAATATCTCCCGATGTCTTGATTTGGAACATAAAAGGATCTTTGGCTTGAAAAGCCATGATTGCCATATCATTATGGAGCAATTGTTGCCTTTAGCTATTCGCAATGTGTTGCCAAACAATGTGGCTGCAGTGTTGATAGAATTCTTTTCATTCTTTAAACAAATTTGCGAAAAATGTCTAAGCATCTTGGAACTTGAAAAGCTCCAAGATCGGATTGTGTTCACTTTGTGCCATTTAGAGATGTTATTTCTTCCATCATTTTTTATGGTTATGGTGCACTTGACGATTCATTTATTTGATGAGGTAAGACTCGGAGGTCCGGTACATTATCGATGGATGTATCTTATTGAAAGGTAAATATACATATATATATATATTTTTTTTTTTTCATTTTTAGGTGATCTTTTTTTAAAAACCTATAACTTTACTAATTATATACCAACATTCATATAGGTATTTAGGTTACTTAAAGTCCTTGGTTCACAATAAGGCACAACCAGAGGGGTCTATAGCTGAAGGTTACCTAGCTGAAGAAGCTCTTACTTTTTGCTCACGATATTTTGAGGACACTGAGACACGAATAAATAGACCAAGGCGTGTTAATGATGAACCAAATGATACATTAATGACATGTGAATGGTCTTCATTGTTTCCTAAAATTGGCAAACCAGTAGGCTCTGTTTCAAGATTTACTTTAACTCCTTTGGAAAAATTACAAGCTCATCGATATGTGCTGCTAAGTTGTCCAACAGTCCAACCATTTATATCGTGAGTATTTAGATTAAATTTGATGTGATTTATAAAGAATTGATATAGCTAGTCACGCACATAAGTACTAACATATTTATTGTATATAGTGAATTTAGAGAGCACATAAAGAGGAGTTCAAGGGGTCGAAGACCTTCAACTACAGAGATAGAAAAGTGAGTTAATAAAGAGTTTGGTAATTGGTTCCCCAAGCGGGTTAGTAACAAATAGTAATGCATGTTTCCTTTGCTTTAAATCTTTTTGAAATTGTTGTAATATGACAAAATTATTTTTCATTTTAGATTATGAATCCAGACATAACAAACTCAATTCCAGTTAATCTTAAGTTTCTGGCACAAGGTCCAATTACAAATGCAAGAAGGTTCACGGTATATAACATTAATGTGTTTAAATTTCGGACACTAGCTCGAGAGTATGGATTGAAAACTCAAAACAAAGTATTCCTAACTTCCAACACATCATGTGTTTCAAGTAGTGTGGATGGAAATGTAAGGCAAGCAGATTTGTCATATTATGGGAAGTTGGAGGATATCGTTGAGCTTAATTATCATGGCCATTTCATGGTAATCCTCTTCAAATGTCAATGGGCTGACACCACACGACAAACAGGATTTAGAAGGCATCCTTGGAATTTCAATTCTGTAAATTTTTCTAGATTGATTCATACGGGTGAACGTGAAGATCATGATCCTTATATTGAAGCTTCACAAGCACAACTGGTCTACTATGTAGACGATGAGGCTAATGAAGGTTGGAGCATCGTTGTGTATCTTAAACCAAGAGATGTGTATGACATGGGTGAGGATCATGAAGAGGGTGTGTATGAAAATGAGCCATACCAGCAATAAGATCTTCAACAGTTCTTTGACATTGAGGATGCAAACATGCAATTAGTGAGAGTAGATGAAGATGGTGATGAAGTTAGAACAGATACAGATGGTGACATTGAAATAGATGAGCAAATGTTTGACTAATTTGATGGTTTAGATTGTTATATAAGTAACTTTTGGTGAAGGGTTTCAAATATTCAAACATTATTTCTTTATTAATATGGAATTTTTTTTTTGGTATCAGCTGTTTTTGTTCTTTTTTTCTTGTTGTTCTAGTTGTTTTTGCATGTGGTTTTTGATTAACATTATTGGTTTTCAAACTCATTAATAATGAGTTAACTTTGTTACATTACATGGTAAGAGTCACTTTCTCTGTCTCTCTCTCTATTTGTGTTTATATATATACATACATACATACATCTAAGTTACTTGACATTATTGATTTTATATCTATTTTTTCTTGATATAGGTGGCATCTTCTTGAGGTACTACTGCGCACATATAGTAGGAAAAATCTGGGACAAATTTGAGTTGAAGGTGACATCTATATTCCCCTTTTCAATTTTATCTCTCTTTTTATTTTTCCTAATAGTTTATCTTTGAGTACCTAATGTGAATATGCCTAAAATTATTGGAAATGTTATTTGATGGATATTACTCTATCTCTCTTGGTGGGATTTAAATCTTGCAGGTGCATCAACTTTGCTTCTGCAATTATTGAAATTGCATAATATGGAATAAATAATTAATAAAAGGTGCAATTAAAAAGTAACAGAAGGAAAGTTGCATAATTAATAGTGTAGGTTTATAATATTTGACTGGGGACAACTATTCAGGTGAGAGTTTGAAGAACCAAGTGAATTTTCTTATTATTTTTATAATAAGAAAATTCACTTGGTTCTTCAAACTCCTATGTTATGAAATTAGTGTATTTTTAAATTAAATTAACTAGCTCTTCAAAAATAAAAATAATTACTATATTTGTTGAGAAAATATATAGTTTTGTACTAAAATATTAACCATTGGAAAACTGGTTTCTGGAGAAGTATATATGTATATTTATGAGAAGGAACAAATGTTGAGGTGTAGCATTAGCATATATAGAAAATAAGATGAAACAGTGCTCCTTTAAAATAGAATATACAAAATTAAACTGGGTATTAATGGTAAGGACAGAGATGAGGGAGTTCATGTTGAGATGGACATTAATTATAAGCAAGAAAAACTACCGCCAGTCAGCCAGATGCTGTATTGAACGTGAATATCAGCTGCTGCCATTAAATATATGAACTTTCTTGATTTTCTATAATTACTTCTCTTTTGTTCCATGCCTCTTTAGATATTGATATCTCATGGATCCTCCCATGTTATCAAATTTGATTTGGAATCATGACAAAAATAATTAGTAGTATATACTTTCTTGGCTAGATTCTGTTGTAACTAATTAGTATATACTACAGCTTACAACAAGCACCATTATATATGTTGGTACCAGTTATTACTGTTGGTCCCTGACTTTTAAGGAAGAGAAAACATTGACTTGATTAATCGTTTCCCTTGTTTGGTGGAATAGTGTCTCTCTCTTAAGTTAACATGATTTATATATTATCTTTCCTTGCAATTTACTTATAAACACTGTCTAAAGATTGAAAAGTTCTATGAAGCCAACAATAAACTAGTTGGAGGCCAAATACTTGCTAAGAGCCTAATCTATAGAAATTTTTTTTGTTACTCTTTTGTATCTAATATAATTTCTTTTCAATACACAGTAATGCCAAAGGCTAAGTGTTTTAAAAATACACACAAATCGACACAGGCCCCACAATCCATTCAACCGCATGATCACGTAACGAAAGCATTAGAACAGCCTTCTATGAGATCAACTTCTCCACGATCAGTTGCACCACAGGCTCCACTAGATGATCCTCCATTATTAGCTCCACCACAATTTCCTCCACCATTAGCTCCACCACAAGTTCCTCCACCATTAGCTCCATCACATGATGCTTCACCATCAGCTCAACATTATTTTCCATCATCACCACCATCAACTCCACCACAAGCACAACTAAACTCTGTTTCTTCAAATGAAAATATAAGTGGAACTCAGCCCACAACACAAACAACAAACCAAACACAAACTTCAAATTCATCAGATTACTATCATATTGGACGTGAGTCAAAGCCATTTTGGACCGTACAAACAATAGGTATATTTGATTTTTTTTTTTCTCAATCAAGATGTTCTTTTCTCAATTCTAGTAAATGTATGGCAATATAATTATTTCGGATTTTAAATTTGCATTATGGTGATTCTTATTTATATCATCATTACAGATCCCCAGGGAATTGCTAAGACCATCAAGCTGAAAGTAAGAGATGTTTTCCACTTACCAAATGGAGTGCAAATAGTGGTCCAATTTGATGATCTGAATCTTCCATATGGAGAAGAATATGGCCTTCTTGCAGGATTTTGTGGAAATTTGGTTGTTGATTCATCTATGTTCCCAATCAACTTTAAAAAGTGGACAGATATGTCGATGCCCTACCTTGACCATTGTTGGGATAACACAATTAAGGTATAATGATTACTTTAATAATAGTTATTTTATTGAATGTTGGTAATTGAACATATAGATGGAAGAATTCATTAAATTTGGTAATTTTTTTCTTGAAGCCTCGATTTTGTTTCAAGACGAATGAGAACATTGCTAGACGTTATGTTCTACAATCTATTGGAAAGAAGTGGGCTGGAAGTAGACTTAGGATTTGGAATGAGTTTTATGATCCTTTAAAGAGTAGAGATGGGCTGATAAGCAATGTTCCAGAGGGCATTGGACGAGATCACTAGGCCACTTATGTTGATTATCGTTTAAAACCGGAGATACAGGTAATATTGCAAATATATTAGTGTTATGTGATTTTGATTTAGTACTGTATATTTAATGTTGTAATTATAATATTATAGGCACTTTGTAAGAAGAATGCTGAGAATAGAAAGAAACAAATAGTGTCACATACTGGAGGATCAAAATCTAATGCAAGAAGAAGACATGAGATGGTAGTTATAATATTTTTTTGCTAATTTGTTGTTATTTTTTCTTCAGAATTACATTGATATGGATAAATATATTAATTGTATTTCATTTGAAAACTTTAGGAAACGGAATATGGACATCTCGTGGGTCGTGGTCATTTATTCCTTGCAACTCATAAACATCAAGATGGATCTTGGGTGACTGACATGGCAAAGGAGCAAGGAGTAAGTTTTTTTTATTATAATTTATTGAGTTTCTACTCCCAATTCACAACATAAAAGATAGAAATTAATTGAATAGTATCTTATATCTATTTTGCACTTGTAGGAGCAAATTGAGAAAGAAATGGGTCATGATCCTATTGCCAACTCCATGATTTCACCTAATGATGTTGTTGCTAAGATCTTAGGAAAGGAGCATCCTGGACGAGTACGATGTATGGGTTTGGGAGTTACACCCACATCTTCCTTTGGAAACACAAGCCTTCGACTGCGTGGTTTGGGCGGCTTTTCATCAAATGGTGCATCTTGTAATCCTCAAAATGACGATAGATTGGTTCAGATAAAGTCATAATTGAAAATTGCTATGATTGCATTCAAGACCTATATTCTGATTAAAGAATGACAGCTTCCTGATGAGCTCGCTTCTATTTTCGATCCACCTCCTCCACAGGTGTTTGCCTACATATTTTTTTTCTTCATATTTTGGAATGATTGATTATAGCTTAATTTGGTGTATTGATCTTCTGAAATAATCATTTTTCTCTCAACAGGCACAACATGATGCAGATAGTCAACATGAACCTGTTACTTCTCCAGTAGGAAGATCTTCAAGTGCTAGCAATCAAGATCACAATGAAGCTCCCCACTAGCTACTTATCTATAGTGTTCATTGAGAAACACTAAATAGTTTAGTATATATTAGAATTGACTTTAAGAATTTATATGTGAAAATTGCGTTATACATTTGTTTTAATACTTTTAATCATGAACTTTATGTTTTTGAGAATATTGACGCTTTTGAGAATTAGTTTTATGAATTGATTTTAAAATCAAATGGATTGTGTTGAATTTTGAGAATCCAGTTTTATTGGTACGTAAATGGAATGACATACAGGGATACGGAAACCCCTATTAAAATTCTAAAAAATATTTGTTTTAATACTAGCGGGGGTTCAAAACCCTACAAGAATTATATAAAATAATATCTCTTACTGAAATACAAAATAATAGTGGGGGTTTAAAACCCCCACTAAAACTCTAACAAATAAAGTATTTATTAGTAGCGGGGGTTTCCAAAGCCCCGTTATAATTCTATGAAATAATATTTTTCATTATTGGCGGCGGTTTAAAATTGCCAGTAAAATTACAAAAAAATAATACATTTTATTAATAGTGGAGGTTTAAAACTCCCACTAAAATTTTATCGAAAAATACTTTTTAATCATAGCGGGGGTTTAAAACCCCCGCTAATTTAAAAAAAGACCCCCACAGATTTACTCCATTATTAGCGGGGGTTGTAATGGTGGTTGCTCGAAAACCCCCACTAAGAATTAGCAAGACATGTAACTGCGGAGGTTTGGGAAACCCCACTAAAGGTATTAGCGGGGTTTTTTAACCCCCGCTAAATTTAAATTCAACCCCCGCTAAAATTAATTTTTTTTGTAGTGCATGTTGCTTAATTTGTGGCAAATGAGAAACTCTGTTAATTATCTGATGAAGAGTGCTCAATTTTTAGGCAAAAAATGAGAATAAATTCAGAATATAATTCTTATACAATCTCTGAGAAGCAAACCCAGGTCAGATAAAAGTTTTTTGTATTTCTTCCATTTTTTTCCTTAAAAAATTATGCCATGGTTGCTACAGTGTGGGAGCTATGTAAACTCCAGTTAATTTTAAAAAATAAGGAAAAAATATGCTCTAAGATGTATAATGAGAGTGGTACATCAATTTTGGTGAAAGAACATAAGGTGAAGATTATATTGAAGGGGTATACTATTACTCTGAAGAAGAAAGTGTTGGTTTTGGTGATTAGGGTTTTCATCAGGTACTTTTTTTCCTCTGGTTTTTTATTTTTCAATTTTTTTTTGTGGGAAGTGGATTTGTCTTTTTTGAACGAGGTAAGAAGAAAAATTCCTTATTTGATTTTTTTTAATAAAATCAGAAGAAATGGTTTTGTCCAAGTTTTGCTTTGCTTCTCTGAGTTTGTCGGTCATTGCAGTCCGATAGAAGGCAAAAAGAGGATTTTGAGGAATTTAGGAAGACTTGTTTGCCTGTAGCAAGGATTTTCTCTTAAAAGGTATGCCTCTTATGTTATATGTATTTACTTTATCTTTTTGTTGGATTCTTATGTTCTTATGCTTATTGGATTTTCGAGGTGTAGAATATTGTTTCTTGCACTTTCTGATTCTTAATATGCGCATTATGAATTTTGGAGCTTTTATTGGGATAGAACTCCTGAGAGTTGTGAATTCTTGGGTTCTCTAGAGCTTAGTCCCATACAAAATAGAATGATTTTCTACTTTGATCTTTAATACTAATTTGCTACAATTCTTTGTTGAGTGTCATCCATTTAATATATTACTTTGCTTATCATATTATGTCTTTATTTATTTTCTCGAGGAACGTGATATAAAAATGAAAGATGTGGGTTAAGATTTAATATATTTTGGAGACTGAGGATTGAGGGTTGCTGGTGCTTAGTTGTTATGGAGTGGGAAAAGAAATATTGATCTTTGAGAAAAGCTTTGTTATGAGTATGGTGCTTCATGTTACATGCAACCTCCTATGTTGTATCTTGTCTCCCAATTATTAGAGGTACCTTTTTACACTAGCCAATCCCAAAAAAGATTATGTAGAAATCAATTTGAGATGTTCTAAACACTAATGAACGAAACACTAATTTGAGCTTAATAAAGTAATGTTTTGATAATTCTTTGGCAATTAATTTACTTAGCTAAGTAGCACTCTACCTATCCAATTAATAATTTTTATTTATATTAGGTATAAATTATAAGAAATGTTGAAAAAAGGTGAGATGAGATGCTTCAATGCTCATCTTTCTCCCCATAAGATGAAGAGAAAAACTGTATTTTTTCAAAAAAAAATTAATTTTAGTACTATTCTTTTAGTTCTTGGCTACACGTATGTGTACTTGTGTTGTTACTATGTTTAGTGAGGGAAACTTGTTTCATATTGATTATGTGATATATGTTTGTATAAAGTAGTAATTTTGATTGAAATGGAGCTAATTTTATGTAAAGATGCCAAATTTCTCTTTATGCATGTTACATAATGCTATTATTTTCTTTTCTTTTCTTTTTTTTATAGACTTTTTACTATGTTCTATGAGTTTGTATATTTATTATAATTGCTACTTTGTACCATGTGTAATTTTTAGACATTAATTTTATTTTTGATGGCTATTAAGTTGTTATTTGATATTCACATATTTATTATAATTGCTATGTAATGGTGCTTTATTTTTTACTATTAATGGAATGTTTTCGGTTAAAATTATTACATTTGTTAATTTATATATATTTTATTTTTTTAAATCTTTTATATGTATTCTTTTTTTTTTTGAATATTTATTTAGGTACAAGTAACGAGGTTATTGCAATAAAAAAGTTTCTGCTTTGGGGATTCCACTTCAAGTATGAAATCTTTTCTTTTTCCTAATCTTTCAATACATAGTTATTCTTTAATTTGTTCGCTTAAATGTTTTAAATTGTGCTTTCTGCTTTCAAGTTGAAGTATGAAATTCTTTTTTTTTTATTTAATTAAATATTGAGATGTTTTTTTGAAGTGATAAATGATTATGTGTCTTCAATAAATTTAATGTTTACTAATGAAATTCACTAATTGTTGTACGAATTTATTTAATTCCTAATTATGTTTATGCCTAACAACTTTCAGTTATTCAATTACTTACACATCTCTGTCAACAATATAACAAACATGAGGCTCATTTTAAGAAAAATCAGTAGCTAGGAACAAGACAATCTACCATTAATGCATCAAATACCCAAGTTTATCATTTAACTAATAATCCAAAATATGATAATATGATAGTTTTGTTTCTACAATGTTTTCAAAGTTTCAAAAAATTTAACCTCAACAAATAACTCATCAAACATAAGTTGTTAGTCTTCCAAATCTATGCCTCATGATATAAGCAAAATAATAATAAAACCTTCTTTTTGTTATTATATTACGTGTATTAAAGAAAACTTTTCAACTATAAATGTTAATTTAATTGTTATCTTGTTAATGCTAGATACAATTATGAGTAGCACAAGTAGAGCACGCGGTCAGCGCCAAAATACAATTGGACAGATTGATCGTTTCTCACGAATATCATGTGTTCCAACAATTCCTTGGCAGTTACCTAATTCACCTCAATGTCAATATTGTAATGGATACAAATTTTTTCGTGAATCGCCTGGATTTTGTTGTTCCAATGGTGGGATATCATTGGCACCCATGCCATGCAATCTAATTTTGCATGAGCTTTTTACTGCTAACACTTTTGATATTGGTGCTCGCTTTCGGCAAAGAGTAAGGACATATAATAATAATTTAGCTCTAACATCTATAGGCATGAAAATAGATCCCCAGTACTATTGGAGTAATCAATGAATATATACATTGAAATATAATGGTCAAGTTTCCCACAAGCTAGAGCCTTGTAATTCTATTGCTAAGCTTCCAAAATGTTTACAGCTTTTTTTCTTGATATAGCCGATGATATAGGTATTGATGCCCTTAAGAAATATGATTTAGAGGATGATATTCTAAATCTCCTTTTAAAAGCTCTAGCAAATAATCATTACTTTCGAGTTTTTAAGCATTTGCGATCATAGGAAAACTTGGAAAACTGCACTGTTGTGTTACGTGCTAATCCAAAATTAAATCAAAAGACACATAGCCGTCCGACTGAACAACAAGTTGTAGCTATATGGGATGAAACAAGTGATGATCCCAGAGATATGGACCGAGACATAAAGGTGTATGGTGCAGATAATCAAGCTCACACAATCATATACCATTAGGGTTGTTATGATCCATTACAATATCCTTTGTTGTTTTCACATGGTGAATCGGGTTGGCATACTGGAATTGAGCGAGTTCCTCAATTAAGAAAAAAGAGAGGTAATTGTAAAGGACAAAACTTGGTTGCACCAACTATAGGATATTCAGCTAATAATGTTTTACAAGTAGAAGAATAAGGTATGCTTTATAATATGAATAACATATAAAATGATAATAACACTTTTAAATTATAGATAGTTACTTGCTAAATAATATATCTAACATGTTTAAATGTATTATTACAGTATATCATCAAAATAAAAGGAAAAGAACAAATGTATTTTGTCGAGAGTATGCATGTTATAGGTGTCAAATGCGAGAGGATTATTTCTGTTACTTTATTCACTTAGGAAGGTTGAGGCAACAATATGTCATTAATTCATATATAAAATTAGAAATATAATAATTGGATTACTATAGAATGGAGCAACAACAAATGGATGCTAGAACAGAGAGTTTTACAAGGGATAGTTGATAGTTTGGCAGTAGATGGAGTGAATGATCCTACAAAAATTAGTCATCGAATCATTCTCCCTTCTTCTTTTATTGGGGGCCCTAGGGATATGATGAAAATATATGTGAATGCTATGGCTTTCGTTCAATATTTTGGAAATCCAGATCTATTCATTAATATGACTTGTAATCCTGGGTGGAAGGAAATAAAGGATCATTTATTACCAACTGAAGAACCTCAAGATAGGCCAGATTTTGCAGCTCAAATCTTCAAAGTAAAACTTGAGGAATTCAAAGATGAAGTTATTAGGAAACAACTATTTGGAGAAGTATCTGCATATGTGTATGTTGTTGAATATCAAAAGTGAGGCTTGCCTCATGCTTACTGGATAATAATTTTAAAGCAACACCATAAACTTTTCTCTCCTGAGTTATATGATAAAATAATTTGTTTAGAAATCCTAGATGATTTGCATTCAATATTATACAATTGTATTATCTCTCATATGATGCATGGTCCTTGCGGCGAAGCTAATCCAAAAAATGTATGTATGAGAGATGGAAAATGTAAAAAAAATATCCAACAGATTTTTGTGATGTCGCTACTCATGGCAAATATTCATATCCCAATTATAGAAGACGCAATGATGGAAAAAAGGTCTTTGTTCGTAATATATATTTAGATAACAGATTTATTGTTCCATATTGTCCATACTTGCTTGCCAAATTTGATTGCCATATTAATGTCAATGCTTGTTTAGATTTTAAGCTTGTAAAATACTTGTATAAATTTGTTTATAAAGGTCATGATAAAATATGTTATAATGTAGTAGGAGAAACATTTGTTGACAGTGTTGATGAAATAAAGGAATTTCAAAAGGGTAGATGGATATCTGCAGTAGAAGCTTACTGGAGAATATTTAGTTTTGAAATAAACGAAATGTATCCACTAGTAATAATATTGCCAATACATTTACCTAATCAACAATATGTTTGTTTTAGAAGGAAAGGACCTTTAGATGAAGTTCTATCAAACCCATTTGTCGGCTGAACTATGTTAACTGAATTTTTTTGGATGAATGCTAATGATCTTGATGCTAAAAGGTTAAATATTTTGTACAAGGAATTTTCATAATATTTTGTTTGGGAGCAAAAAGATAGAAGGCAAAAATTGCAAAAAATAAAAATAAATATAGTTATACGAAGATTGGCAATTGTTAATCCTGCTGAAGGGGAATGCTACTTTCTTAAGATTCTTTTGTCAAATGTTAGAGCTCCTCCATCTTATGAATATCTTTTGTCGGTGGGAAATCAATTACATAATACTTTTCGTGCCGATGCACTATATAGAGGTCTACTTGAATCAGATATATATGCAGAACAGTGTCTCCAAGAAGCTTCCCATTATCAAATGTCTTCTAGCTTGAGAAGACTTTTTGCAATTTTATTAGGTCATTGTTCACCTCCAGATCAAAAAAAAAAACTTTGGCTTAAATTTTTTGATGTGCTTTCAGATGAATTTTTTAGATTTGTTCAATTAACACAAGAAGACATAGAGAAAAAGACTTTGCAAAGCATTGATGAATTTCTTATGTACATGGGAAAATCTATTCATGATGTCTCATTGGCACCACATTTTCAAAGATTGACTGAAGAAGAAAACACTTTCTAGAGAACTTGCTGATGAAAAAAAATACCAATCTCAAATGATGACTTGCTTGCAATACCTAAATTGAATGAAAAGCAAAGAGGTGCTTTTAAGGCTATTATCCAAAAGGTTAATTGCAATGAATCGGGGGCTTTTTTTATTGATGGACCAGGAGGAACAGGAAAAACTCTTTCATACAAAGCTTTACCTGCATACATAAGATCAAAGGGAGATATAGCTTTAGCAGTAGCAACTTCAAGAGTGGCTGCTGCTCTTCTACTAGGTGGTAGGACGGCACACTCTAGATTTAAATTACCTCTTGAAACTGAACAAAAGCTTGATACGAAAATAAGCAAGCAATCAAGTCTAGCTAAAATAATAGTTGCTACAAAACTTATTATTTGGGATGAAGCTTCTATAGCCAACAGAAAAATAATTGAGGCATTTGATTGACTGCTACAAGATATTACTGATTCCCCAAATGAATTATTTGGTGGAAAGGTTGTTGTTTTGGGGGGTTATTTTAGGCAAACTTTGCCGATAGTGCCTCATGGAAAAAAATTAGACATGATAAATGCAAGCTTTGTTGCATCAACAATTTGGCCACATCTTAAAAAGTTTAGATTAGAAGAAACCATAAGAGCTAAAGAAGACTCATCATTTACATTATTTTTATTAAGAGTAGGTGATGGTAAAGAGCCATTTATTTTTTATTATAACATTTAAATACCAGATAATATATTTTTGCCATTTATTGATCGTGAAACTTCTATACATAATTTAATTAAATATGTATTCCTTATGTTGATTGTTTTACATATGGCCCATATGATTTAGTTAATAGAGCAATACTAACTCCAAAAAACGAATTCATGATTGAAATAAATAACATACTAATTAATAAATTACCTGGTGTAGCAAAACATTATATAAGTTTTAATAAAGCTTCCAATCCACAAGACCAAGGTCAATATGAAGAATTCTTTAATAGCATAACAACAAGTGGTCTTCCTCCACATGATTTAATCCTAAAAGAAAATTGTCCTATTATTTTGCTAAGAAATTTAAATCCAGTTGAAGGTCTTTGTAATGGGACAAGACTAATTTGTCATAAATTAGGTGAAAATTTTGTAGGAGCTAAAATTGCAACAGGAGATCATAAAGGAAAACATGTGTATATACTGCAAATTCCTTTAGAATGCTCTGATAAAGAAAAATGTCCAATTTCTTATCACCGGTTTCAGTTTCCTATAAGCAGTGCTTTACTATGACTATTAATAAAGCATAGGGCGAACCTCTTGATTATGTAGGTCTTTACCTTCCTCAACCAGTTTTTTCTCATGGTCAATTATATGTGGCTTTGTCTCGAGCAAGAAATGCAGCTTCAGTAAAGGTTCTTATAGAAGCTACATGTGATAGCTACAACAACCAACAATATACCAAAAATATTGTATGTACAGAAATTTACAATATGATTGAGAAATGTTCTTACTTATGACCTTATTAATTCTTTGCATTAATTAATTTTATTTTCTTTATTTAATTCTTCTACATTATACTATAATATATTATAATAAAAGTAGAATTTTACAATTGGTTTATTTTCTTTTTGTCAATGTAATCGTATTCAATAAAATTTAATTTTCAATTGTTGTTTGACTATAGATATAAATTTACATGGCTCAACACTTGCTCCATATCAAGGATATAACTCCAAAATTAAGTAGTTGGGGTGTTAAGGTCTTAGTTGAGGCCAAAACTTCTCCAAGGCAGTCTCTTAGTAGCCCAAAACGATAACAACGCATTACTTTTGTTGATGAATTGGTAAGCATTATTTCATACTTAGCCTCAGTGTTCATAGAATAGAATTTGTTAATTTTTTCTTTCTAATATTTTTTGTGTTCTCAATTACTTCATATGATTTTGTTTATCTAATTATAACTTGAAGAAAAATTTCATTTATTGAAAAAAAGGTTTAATGTATCAAATAATTTATCTTATTATTTAGGATTAACATACACTAAAATCTTAAAATAAAAAATTATTATAAGAGTATTTGCATAATTTCTCAATCATAGTTAATCATCTTATCGTAAGATAAAAATTAATTTTTAGCATGTATTAAAATTTTTAATATAGAAAGGAAAAAATACTTCAATGAGAAAAGCTAAAAGATCTAGTACCATTTGATTCGACTATTTTCTTATTTATCTTTCGTGATGAAGTGCCAGCATTTCTTGAACTAAAGGTATTAGATTCTCTTCATAGAATATGCTTTTACTTTTTTACTTTCAACTCTTTATTAAAAACTTTTTCGGAAGTTAAGAAAATAGATAGACTCTTTAAGATTTGAAATTATTATAGGTGAGTTACTATTGTTGCAATAATTCTTTTGATCTCTACTATTCTTTAAAAAAAATTAACAATTATTTATGAATAATTAATTTTCTCAAATAAATAAAGAAATCAGATCATATCTAATTTAATATTTTTGTGAGGCAAAAATCTGGTTAAAAAATGACTTCTTTTTTCTTCAAAATAAAAGATAGGATAATGACACTATTGCTAACGTGCATACAGTGTTTTTTCAATATCCACTTGTTTAGCTTATCTATTACTCTTTTCCACTATTACTTCAAATAGATGGTACATACAAATATATACTAACATATCTCTCTTCCATTGTTTTTATACATATTATAGGGAAGTAGAGCTCTTGCAACAATATTTGATTTGGATATCAATCAATTTGACAAGACTCTTAGCTTGATGGATACATACATTGTATCAAATGCTCGAGTGATTCCAGCAAATCCAGATTATGATTGTTATGGCAATAAATATCACTGGATATTATCTCACAGGACTATCATCACCAAAGAGTTGGAACATTTTATTTCTCCATTAGTTATTGTTCCTAATTTTGCAACATTGTCAACTTTGGTTCCTACTAATCGAAAAAAGAAGATAATTGAATTTACTCCTATAGTTCATATTAGAAAATTAAGATCATTACATGTAATAAACTAACTAGTAAGTTTATTTATTATTATTATTTTAGACATATTAGCAATCGTCATAAAAAAGTTCAAGCAACGCACAGTGGGAGGATCATCTAAGTCATATGTTATTCATGAATTTGCAATCATGGATCATGAGTAAGATAATTGACTAAATATCAAGGTTTCTTAAATTTATACTTCCTTTCAGTCATTTTCAATATGTATATTTATATATTTATATTTCTACTATTGAATTATCATAGAAAAAGATAAATCATCTTGTCTCTATGGAATAATATTGCGACATCAGAAGGACATATAATAATGTCATCTTCGGAAACTATGCCAACTATCTAAGCTACAAAGTTGAATGTTTCTCACCATTATGGTATGAAAAGCTCCTTTAAATCCTATATACATGTTTCCTTATGCTAAAGCTACTTTTAATGTTTAATACTAATCAACATTAATTTTGACTCTCTCTCTCTCTCTCTCTCTCTCTCTCTCTCACACACACACACACACACACATATAGGAACCTCTTTAGGATCAACTCCTTCAACTACTATCATTGTTGACCCTCCAATTCCAGAAGCACAAAAATTAAAGGCATGGTAAAATTGTTGTTGGCACAGTAAAAACTTTTCTTTGTTACATACTAGAATATTTCTGATACTATATTTTACTAACCAAAAATAATATAAACAGGATGGCTAACAATGAAAAAATTATTGCTAAGGCTTTACTTGAAGTTGACAATATGATCAAAAGGTAGCAATCAACAATGCAAATAGCCACAAAGTTTCACACCATTGCAGATGTAGCAAGATCAGAGAATGTATGATATAAACTATCTTCAATCTTCTAAGTAATTGAATATATAGATATAAATAAATAAGTACATGTGATATTTGTATATATATGTTAATTATTAATAAATTGATAGTAATACACATGATAAATGTTTATGCTTTTCTGGAAGACAAGTTCACAATGAAAGTCAAAGCTCGAGTTTCAAATGCGAATCAACTGTTTTATTACATGGCATGTGAGAAATGTCATTCTTCTTAGGCTACTGAGTATAATTGGCCACTTTATTGTTGCAAATGTAATCAAAGAACACTAGCAAAACCAAGGTAAATTATTACTATTAGTTATAGAATCTATAGAAAAAAATATATATGTTTGCATATAATATTGGAAAATCTAATGTGAATAATGGATACAAAGAAATGGTCTTTGTTAGAATTTTTGACAACACTGGATCGTTTGATGTAATTATACTTGGGGAAGATGCTGGTGAGATTATGTAAATGAATGCTTTAATGGCTATGAAAATTCACAACACAGTAAGCAACTAATATTAGAAGAAAAAGGGATTCAATGGTAATGAAAATTTATTGCAAATCATATATGTACATGTAGGGTGACATGCTAGCAATTAAGCAAATGAATGCATTAGTTGAACAAGTAACATTTATTGTGAAGCTAAAGAAGTATTACAAAAGAAGGCATGATGGTGTCTTGAAGAGAAAGAAAAAGATACCAGTGCATTCATCATTCCCACAGCTGAATTATCTGATGATACTAATGAAAGCAACTTCTCTGTGAAGACAACAACAATGAAAAGATTATTTCCAACAGGTATGTTAATTTTATATCAAGTAATCACTTAAATAAATCTATAATACATTGTCATATTATAATATTTCTTAATGGATAAATATTTAGATGATGCAAAACGCAGATTAATTTGCAGTGCAAAAGAAGGCAACAAAATCAGGTTATCTTGTAGAATTGTATATTGTCACTTTTTCTAGCAGATAGTGAATACAAATTTTTAATATCAATAATAACTTGATAATTACAGGAGAATCTTCTAAAGCCCCGGAGGCAATTGTTGAGGTCTCCTCCAAATCATCACAATCTGAAAAATAGAGTTCCAGAAGAAGAGGAAACAACAAACAAATTATCTTGTTACAACTCTTTTTGTTGAAGTCCATAATTTGCAAAATACTTGTATATTTTGCTTATTATAAATATTGAAACAGCGATATAGTATGCCAATCACATAACAAGATAATTTAATTTGTTGTTGATAATAAATATAAGTATGTACTTGATCAAGTACTTGTACATAACTATTGGAATCTGATAAAACTAGAATTTTAAATTTTTGGATTCTGCTAGAATTTACAAGTTCTAGAAACTACAAGTTCATTTGATTTCTTCCTTTTATTCATGCTTTGTTAGATTATGGTTATGGGAAATATATTTTCATCTTGCTTGCTTTGAGTTCATTTTGCTTACTAGAATGTCTACCTATGTTTGAAGTTTATGAGAACATATTCTGCTTTTAATTCCTTTAAGTAAGTTTGGTCATTTTGATATTTTTAATTATCTATCAAACGGTTACTTCAAGACTGGGATTCTTTTTGCTTTAAGTAGATTGTTAACAAAATTCAAAATTTGATATTTCCCTTGGAGATTTCATAATCCAATTTCTGTTTGTATTTTTCATCATTACTCTAACTTGAACACGAGTATCTGTTTTGCCATTTTGCTGTGGGACTACATGGTTGTTGGAAGTGTGGTTGAGTTTTGTTGCTGTATAGGCTGCTGAATTTTTGGACAAAATTTGAAAGTTGGATCCTGCTGAACTCTGGGTTGCTGTCATTCATCATTTTCTGATAGAGTGTGCTTAAATTGTTGATATAGAATCTGCATTCCATATTGTGTTTTCACAGGCTGCTGCTATTCAAAATTTTACATTGTAGTTGCTTCATGCATTTGTGATTAGATTTTGCATGCAATTTGCTTCAGTCTCCGTGGTAAAATTCTTTCTGCAGTCAAGTCTTTAGGTTGTTGGGCATGTTGATGCTTAGGGTAGTGTTCAACCTATTTTCATGAAGTGATCAAATCATCTCTTTATTATTAGCTTTAGCATTTTGTATGCTGATAAATGAATTGAGTGGAGTTTGAATGGTTTTGGGACTGCATCAGAATGCTATTTTATTTTGGATCGATTGGAGTTCAGTTTTTTATCCTACAAGTATTGACTTGCTATTTTATTTATTTATTTATTTATTTTTTTTGTGGGGGGTGGGGGGGGGGTGCTAAAGACAACCTAAGTTTTTTGTTTTGCTGGTGTTTTCCTCTCTCATGTCTTAGAAATTTGCTGAAATCTATGGAGTTTGGAGTTCAGATTTTTTAAGGTGGAAAATTGTTCAATTGAGGATTTGATAGTTGCTCTATGTTGAGGGGTAAGAATTTCTGTATTGGGAATTATCTAAATAGGAATTTGAAACCTAGCCATTTTATCATTCCTTTGCTGCTGGAAATTATTGCGCGGTTGCCTTTTCTAGTGTATTATACGTGTGGACGGTTCTGGTGCACTTTTCATTCTCTGAACAATTTGTTTTGTATCATTATGACATATCTGCCCTGAAAGGAAAGGTACAAGTTGAAGAAGTGTGGATTTCTGAGATTTTTTGTTTGTTGGTTAGTATTGCTTGGGAATCGAGATTTTATATAGAATGACAGTAAAGCCACGTGGCTGGACGGAAATCGTAGATTAACTAAAAAAGAGAAGGGAAAAATGAAGTAACGAAAAGATGATGGCATCATTATGTCAATATTCATTAGAATATTAAAAAATATTATTGAAGATATAAATATTTTGATAATAAATAATACCAAATTATTTGGAATATATGAGTGCTAGTCATAATTTACAAAATAATTTTCTCTACTTTTTTTGTAATTTTCTGGACTTGTTGCAAGAGTATATGATAGATACACTACACAAAACTAGCCATAGTATATTGTAAAATTATATTTATGTATTTTCAAGAAAAAGAAAAAGGATTCTAAACATTATTGTGCAAAAATAATATTTAAAGTTTTTCTACATGATGAGATCTATTTTCACCAAGGATAAAACAAGAATATAAATAATGTAGGTATGGTATTAGCTTACAAAGCCATCTTTTTCTAATTTATTTATACTTAAATCTTATAATAACTGAGGGCAAATTGCATTTTACCCCCTCGTAAAAATGGAAGAGAGCAAAAAAAATCTCTATGAAAAATCAATAGGCAACAAACCTCATTGTGTTATGAATATATTAATTGTGGATGTCCATTTACATTCTCAACTCACATTCATCCCCCTTGAATTCCTTGATCTTCGTAATTCATAAATAAAATTTGTTGAACTATGTGATTCAATTTATGATCATTTATGAATCCCCCATTTTGTAACTCTATAAATTGAGGGTTTTGGAACCTTATTTGTAAGTAAGAAATACAAAAACTTATCAGAAGCTAATCAAAAGGCTTATTGAATTCCTACCTATATCTCTTTGTCTTATTCTCTTTTATTATATTTCATGTTTTCATCAGTCAGGTTTAATTATCTTGGCATTATTTTACAACACGTTATCAGCACGACTCTACCTTCGTGAAATATAGTAAAAGTTGAAGACCCTGTTGTTTAAGCAATTCAAGATAATATTAAGGTAAGGCTGTTTATTTCTTTCCTTATGACTAATCTGACTAAATTTAAATTTGTACCTCTTGACATTTCTGGAAAGAATTATCTATCATGGGTTGTTGATGTTGAAATGCATCTTAATGCTATGGGTCTCGGAAACACAATTGTGGAGAAAAATAAGGCTACTGTCCAAAACCGTGCAAAAGCAATGATTTTTCTTCGTCATCATCTTGATGAGAGTTTGAAAATTGAGTATCTCACAGTTAAAGATCCTGTAGATCTATGGAAAAATTTGAAGGAAAGATATGACCACCTGAAGTTGGTTGTTCTTCCTAAGGCCCGATATGATTGGTTACATTTGCGGCTACAAGATTTCAAATCAATAAGCGAGTATAACTCTGCTATGTTTAAGATCACATCCCAATTGAAATTATGTGGGGAAAATATTTTCGATGAAGATATGTTAGAGAAAACTTTCTCTACCTTCCATGCATCGAATTTGCTCCTGCAGCAGCAATATCGAGAGAAGGGATTTCAAAAATATTCTGAATTGATCTCATGTCTTATTGTAGCTGAACAAAATAATGAACTATTGATGAAAAATCATGAGAGCCGACCAACTGGCTCTAGTCCATTCCCTGAAGTGAATGCAACTAATTTTTCTAATTCTGGTCGCACTCATGGTCGTAGTCGTGGCCATGGTCGTAGCCGTGGTCGTGGCCGACATAACTATCGAAATTACAACAATGGTAACCGTGGGTCATTTTATCATAAAGGCAAGGAAGTCCTCCAGAAGAAGGAAGATTTTCATGAGAAAAAACTTGAGAAATCCTCGAAGGATTCTGATAATTCTTGTTTTCGGTGCGGTGCTAAAGGGCATTGGTCTCGTATTTGTAGAACCCCAAAGCATCTTGTTGAACTATATCAAGCATCATTGAAAAAGCAAAATAAAAGTGTTGAGGTGAATTTCACTAATTCAATTGATGATTTTGATAATGATGCTAATGATATTGATATAGCTCATCTTGATGTGGCTGATTTCTTTGAAGACCCAGAAGGAAAAATTGACCATTTGATTGGTAACGTTCAAAATAACTAGATCTCTAGTTAGATTTATTATCTAAAAGTTTGTTTTTCAGTCTCTTATTATATTTGTATTTTCATTTAAGTGATGTACTTTTAATTTTTGGTACTTTTGTTATGAAATACAGTTTTTAATTATCTTTTCATTTATCTTCCTGAAGAAGATATGGAAATTGCCAAATATTTGGAATCGACAAATGGGGAAAAAGATGTATGCCTTATTGATAGTGGTACTACCCATACAATACTAAAAGATATGAATTATTTTTCCCACCTGAAGTTGGGAGAAACAAATGTTAATACCATAAGTGGTAGTGCAAAATTAATTGAAGGCTCCGGTAGAGCAAATATATGGCTCCCTGAAGGAACAAAATTGGTTATAGATAATGCACTATTTTCTTCTAAGTCCCGAAAAAATTTGTTAAGTTTTAAAGATATCCGCAGAAATGGATATCATATTGAGACTATGAATGACTCGAATGTTGAATATTTGTGCATTACTAAGAACCAACATGTGGTAGAAAAATTCCCCTCTCTTTCATCTGGGCTATATTGCACCAAGATTTATGCAATTGAGATGTATAATTTAGTAAACCAGAAGTTTACTGATTCCAAAGATTTTATAATTTGGCATGATCGTCTAGGGCATCCTGGGTCAATAATGATGAGAAGAATAATTGAAAATTCACATGGCCATTCTTTGAAGAATCAAAAGGTATTGAAACCAAATGAATTTACATGTGTTGCTTGTTCTCAAGGAAAATTTATCACGAGATCTTCACCAATTAAAGTGGGGGCTGAATCCCCAGGATTTCTGGAAAGGATCCACGGTGACATATGTGGACCTATTCATCCAACATGTGGACCTTTTAGATATTTTATGGTGTTAATTGATGCATCTACAAGGTGGTCACATGTTTGTTTGTTATCAACTCACAACCTAGCGTTTGCGAGATTACTTGCTCAAATTATCAAATTAAGAGCACAGTTTCCAGAATATCCAATAAAGAAAATCCGATTAGATAATGCTGGTGAATATTCGTCTCGTGCTTTTGATGACTATTGCATGTCAATCGGTATTAGTGTTGAACATCCTGTAGCTTATGTTCACACACAAAATGGTTTAGCTGAATCATTGATCAAACGCTTGCAATTAATTGCTAGACCATTGTTAATGAGAACCAAACTCCCTATATCTGCTTGGGGACATGCTATTTTACATGCAGCAACACTTATTCGATTAAGGCCGATAAATTATCATACCGACTCCCCTCTACAGTTGGCCTTTGGTTTTGAGCCAAATATATCCCATTTGAGAATTTTTGGATGTGCAGTTTATGTCTCTGTAGAGACACCACAACGCACTAAAATGGGACCTCAAAGAAGATTGGGAATATATATTGGGTATGATTCGCCTTCTATCATTCGATATCTTGAACCCTTAACAGGTGATGTATTTACTGCAAAATTTGCAGATTGTCATTTTGATGAGTCTAATTTCCCAACATTAGGGGGAGGAAATGATCAACTGAAAAAGGAAATCACGTGGAATAATTCATCACTTGAATTTCTTGATCCTCATACAAAATCTTGTGAACTTGAAGTTCAGAGAATAATACATTTGCAAAGAATTGCAAATCAATTGCCTGATGCATTTTCCGACTCTAGAAGAGTTACAAAATCACATATTCCTGCAGAAAATGTGCCAATTAAGATAGATGTCCTTGTAGGACAATCTACAAATGCTACTGCAAATGAACTTAAAGCACGCCTGAAGCGTGGAAGACCTTTTGGTTCCAAAGATAAAAATCCGCGTAAGAAGAAAGAATCTATTGATCAAAATGTTCAATTGAAAGAACTGAATAAAGATCTCCATGAGATCCCTAGTGACAAAAGTCAAGGTCCTGGAAAACAAAATCTAGCTCCTGAAGAGCACAAGTTTCAAGATCCTAAAGATCATATAAATGAAACTTCTATAAATTTTGTCAATACCAGGAAATGTTGGAACCGAGTGGAAACGATTATTGATGATATTTTTGCATATAACGTAGCATTTGAAATTATGGAAGAAATTGAGGATCCAGAACCTAAATCGGTTAAGGAATGTCGGCACAGAAGTGATTGGCCAAAATGGAGAGTTGCAATTCAATCTGAATTGGATTCACTCTCTAAACGTAAAGTTTTTGGACCTGTAGTCCAAACTCCTGATGGGATAAAACCCGTAGGATATAAATGGGTTTTTGTGCGAAAACGAAATGAGAAAAATGAAATTGTGCGATATAAAGCACGACTTGTAGCACAAGGGTTTTCGCAAAGGCCAGGTCTTGATTATGATGAAATATATTCACTTGTGGTGGATATGATTACGTTGCGATATCTTGTGACCTTGGCAATGCATGAAAAACTTGAAATGCGTTTGATGGATGTAGTTACTGCTTATCTATACGGAACATTGGACAACGATATATACATGAAAATCCCTGAAGGATTTAAAATGCCTGAAGCATATAGTTCAAATTCTCGAGAAATTTACTCCATCAAATTAGAAAGGTCTTTATATGGCTTAAAACAATCTGGACGAATGTGGTATAATCGTCTAAGTGAAAGTTTGATTAAAGAAGGCTATATAAATAGTCCAATATGTCCATGTGTTTTTATCAGGAAAAATGGACAACATTTCGTGATCATTGCAGTTTATGTTGATGATTTGAATCTTATTGGAACTCCAGAAGAGATTTCCAAAGCAGTTGAACTTTTAAAGAAAGAATTTGAAATCAAGGATTTGGGACAAACAAAATTTTGTCTTGGTTTGCAAATTGAACATCTGGAAGATGGGATATTTGTTCATCAATCAAGTTATACTGCTAAAATTTTGAAGCGATTCCATATGGATAAAGCACATCCATTAAGTGCGCCAATGGTTGTCAGATCGCTTGATGGTAACAAAGATCCTTTTCGTCCACGAGAGGAAAATGAAGAATTTCTTGGTCCTAAAGTACCATATCTTAGTGCGATTGGGGCACTAATGTATCTTGCTAATTGTACAAGACCTGATATATCATTTGCTGTGAATGTCTTAGCAAGATTCAGTTTTTCTCCTACTCGACGACATTAGAATGGTGTTAAACATATTCTTCGTTATCTCCAAGGAACAATTGATCTTGGATTATTATATTCTAATAAATCTACTCCAGGGCTGATTGGATATGCTGATGCTGGATATCTTTCTGATCCACACAAAGCACGGTCTCAAACGGGATATTTATTCACTTGTGGTGGTACTGCTATATCATGGAGGTCTACAAAACAATCTATCACCGCTACTTCTTCAAATCATGCTGAGATTATAGCAATTCATGAAGCAAGCCGAGAATGTGTTTGGTTAAGGTCAATTAGTCACTACATCCAAAAGAATTGTGGGTTATCCTCTAAGGAAGACACTCCTATAGTTTTATTTGAAGACAATGCTGCTTGCATAGCTCAATTAAAAGGTGGATACATCAAGGGTGATAGAACCAAACATATTTCACCAAAATTCTTTTTTACACACGATCTTCAAAAGAATGGTGAAATTGATGTGCAACAAATCCGATCAAGTGAAAATCTTGCAGATTTATTTACCAAGGCTCTACCGACCGCAACATTTGAGAAATTGGTAAAAGGAATTGGGATGCGTCGGCTTAAAGATCTCTGTAAGTCTTCTAATCAGGGGGAGTGAGTATTTGATTAAACACTTTGAATAGTGTACTCTTTTTCCTTCACTAAGTTTTTTTCCCACTGGGTTTTTTCTTAGTAAGGTTTTAACGAGGCCTATTCTCTGTGTAATGGACATCCAAGGGGGAGTGTTATGAATATATTAATTGTGGATGTCCATTTACATTCTCAACTCACATTCATCCCCCTTGAATTCCTTGATCTTCGTAATTCATAAATAAAATTTGTTGAACTATGTGATTCAATTTATGATCATTTATGAATCCCCCATTTTGTAACTCTATAAATTGAGGGTTTTGGAACCTCATTTGTAAGTAAGAAATACAAAAACTTATCAGAAGCTAATCAAAAGGCTTATTGAATTCCTACCTATATCTCTTTGTCTTATTCTCTTTTATTATATTTCATATTTTCATCAGTCAAGTTTAATTATCTTGGCATTATTTTACAACACATTGTAATTTTAAAAATTATGCACACCACTTTCCCCTCATGATTTGCTATAATTTAACCCTAATTTTAACGTATACGGACTATGCTACCCCTAGCTATTTCATATATTTTTAATTTTATTTATTTATTCTTTTTAAATATATTTTTATATATCTTCTTTCATCTTCTTCATTCCAATTTTTTTATTTTTTTTATATAAATATAAATATAAAATATATATAGAAATGTAATATATTATAAATATATTAATATATTTATGTATATAGTTATATAAAATATATATTAATAAATAAACATAAATATACCAATTAACAAACATAAACATAATATACTTGGCATGCTACACTTATAATATACTATAAATATAAATATAAAATATATATATATAGAAATGTAATATATTATAAATACATTATATTTATGTATATATTTATATATAATATATATTAATAAATAAACATAAACATAAACATAAATATACCTACCCACACCCCTACCCCTAACCTACCTTACTTGCCGCCGCTCGCAGAGGCAAGCTCCATTGTGAGATCGGCCATGGCCAGCGCCGTCCGTATTCAAGAGGCGGCCATACAAACACTGCCTTGGGCGGGCTGCCTACGAACGTGGCCATGGCCGCCTGCAAATGCGACCATGGGCGAGCCGCCTCTATGAGGGACGGCCATCGCAAATAGGCCGCCTCTGTGAACGCAATCGTGGCCCGACCGACTCTATGAGTGGTGGCTGTGGTTTGGTCTCTGGTGGGATGGGGAAGGGTTGGGGGTGCAGGGGTTTATATATATAAATATAGTTATATATAAATATGTCTATAATATTTTATATTTTTTATAGGTGGAAATAATATAAACTATTAATTTTTTTCTATTCCTTCAGCGGTTGATATTCATGGGCAAAATTAACATTTCAACAGCAAAATTCCAAAACAATCGCACTTGCTGCACATGAATTACACCATGGAATGGAGGGGGTAATTTGCTACTTTATTAAAATTATAAGGAGGTTTGTTGCCTTTTTCTTTTTCATAGGGGATATTTGCTCTTTTCCTTTTTTACAGGGGGATAAAACCTAATTTGCTATAATAACTAAATATCTCCATTTAAGCCATCAACAAAAAGAAAAAAAAAATTCTAAACATTATGAAGGAAAATAATATTTGAACTTTTCTATATGATGAGATCTATTTCACTAGGATAAGATAAAAATATAGATAATGTAGTTATAGTATTAATTTACGGATCCATATTTTGCCTAATTTAATTATCTTTTCTTTTTGTTATTATAGAATGTCTCCATTTAAGCCATTGATAAATCGATGTAAAGAATTTTTATGGTATTTATTTCACTAGTCATTTCTCCATCATTTATCATTTATAAAAACACGTGATTTTATTCCTGTATTGTAAGTATAGTATAATATTTTAAGAAAGTATAAACATCATATTGGGGCTATTAATATTCATGTGAAAATATATAAAATAATACTCATAAATATTACTCCAATCACATTAAAAATATGAGTATTATTTATAAGTATACTACACTTGAATGCAATCGAGCTTTTATAACCCCATAATTGACTTCGATGCTATAGAAGTACAAGTAACAACACACTTAATTTCACACTTTTACCAAACTTTGGACTTCAAATATTTATATGAACTTTAATTTATTAAAACTCATACAAGAGTTTGTGTAGATCACTATCCATAGATAAATGGATAGAGAGGTGTTTGACATAAGATATGGACAATAACCACTAATAAATAGATTGTGCAATACGACAATTCTTTTCTTTCTTTCTTTTGTAATATTTCTGATATTTGTATTGGATCATTTTCTTCAATTTTGAATCTTTCCAACTAGGACACAACTATTCCAATCAATGGCCCGCTTATTTTCCAAGCAATTTGCAATAAAAAATTTATACTATTATATTTTTATTTATCATTTTAAAGTACCGCAATAATTTGAATATATATATATATATATATATATAATTATCTATCTTTATTCAAAATAGTCCAAGATTTTAAAGTTTGATTGGAAAAGATTTGGATTATGATTATTTTATATTTTTTAAGTTTTAACCGAAAGAGATCAACCAAACTAGGTTCTATATAATATTAGAGCTCATATTTTAAGTAATATTTGCTAATTACAATACTCTTTTTTCTTTAACAACTCAGGGAAAATACAAATTCATATTCCATCACAACAATTTAATTCATCATAAATTATTTGTTTTGTTTTGTTGTTTGTTGTTTGTTGTTTTTCCTTTTTCTTTTTTCTTTTTATAATCTTACATCTATTTTATATATGGACAACCATATTACTTTTTACAACTTTTAATTTGTTTACATATTCATATAGTCTCTATGGTCTCATTTGGATGCATGGATAAATTGACAATATTATGATGGTCTAATGAGATTATATTATTAAAGATGAGAGAATATTATATTTAGTGACTAGGATTACATAATCTTGACTCAATGGAGAAGATTATTTATCAAACAGGGATTGTGGATCTGGCCATAATTTATTTTGGGCTTAATTCATTAACACCAATCATTTGATGGGGTTTAATATGATAATTTATAAAGCCACATCCATAAATGCAAACATGCCTTTTGCAATTTATTTCATCTAGATATTATAAAATAAGATTTGTATGTTGCAATACAACTATATGTAAAAGTATTATAACTTACAATCATTATTTCTTTATAAGAAGACTTTTGAATTTTGACATTAGTGATATTAAATTAAATTATTCAACACAATATTTTAGATTGTATATCATTTTCTAGGTTTTTTGTAACGCCCCGACCAAGAGGCCCCTGCTTCCAGTCGGGGTGCTACTCAAATCTATACCACAAACTTTTTTTATTATTGAAAATACATTTCTCAAAAATCCGAATTATTTAACTTCTATAAGGAACATCTATCAGATGTTCAACTATGAGCCGAAATATCACAAATCACGCTTAGCACTTCTATCATCCTCATTACTTTATGTGTCGCCTGGGTTAACCCATCATTGTTACTAGATCTTATCTAGGGTAAAGAACGAAAAATAACAATAAAATAATGTAAGTTCGAATGACTTAGTGAGATAGTTTAGCAGTAACAACAGAGTAACAATTTCTCAAATACTATATAAAAGATAAATAGAAGCATTAAAATATCCAGAAGTCATGAGAGAAGGCTTTAGTCAAAATTTTAGGTGATCCATCCCACCGCCGTCCCATATCAGTGATGAGACTTCACAATATTCGAGTTTCAAAGCATGAACATCAAGATGAGAAATTAACTAATTACAATTTAGCAAGCAATTTCAATTAGAAGCTGTTGGTGGTTCTCCTACCTTGTCGCTCCACTTTCGAAAACATGAAAATCCTTATTCCTCCAATTTCAAGTGATCAGCTTGGACAACAAACAAACGTCGGGCATGGCTGGCCGCATGCCACTACCAGTTCCTAGACAACTACCTCTAGTTGGCTAGGATACTGGGTCATATGGACACCGTGTACGGGTATCAGCTGAAAGATCAATCACCGTCGGTCCGTTCTGCCCGATCGTCTTTCGTAAAAGATCCCAAGGCCTACCTCCAAGGGTATTTATCATATTCACATATATCATATAGCGTATCCAATAGCATTTCAGATAACATATCAAGTCGTCATGTTAACAGACAAACTAATTCAGCACCAGGCTGGTTCCTAGAAAGATATGGCGATAAAAAAAACAAAAAAAAAAACCATATACCGCGAAATCACTTTTCAGCTTCCTCAACGCAATTGCCAATTTTAGGTAAAACGATATCAATCAATATCAATAGAAGTACTCAGTACAAAAGGGCGATGTGGAGTACTATTTTCAACACATAGATTGCAAGGAATCAAGTGACCAGGATATACTAACAAGTATATATGTTCTTTCCCCGCAAAGAAATTTCATACTATTGAGTATAAACTCACCTGACAAATGCAAAGGAATTCCTAGTTGTGTGGTCGCTCAGGTCCTGGCTTCCTAGTTAGTCCGAGAACTATCATAAGATAATTGGGGTTATCATCCTATCAATCCTTTGAATCTTAATCATAAATAAAGTTAGCGTCTTTATCAAACTCAAGGTTATTCTGACCCAAATCCGATAATCTTGGTTTCATATCTAAATACTTAGGATAATTAAATGTGGTTATCTTTAACCAATTAGTTGATAAATGGATCATTGATATGACTTGTATTACTGTGGTCTCATATAGGGTTCCACCATTCAACAGGCATTTCTTGCTATAACGCTCAAGTTAATCATATCTCATCTCAAATGACCTTAGTCTTCCAAATATGTGATACTCTCAGTATTACGAGACCCTACTTATCGTCTTCATGTTCTAATGTCTCAACAACTTTACATGTTCGGGCCAACTCAATCCTCATGTCACCCCTGACAAACTCTATTTACCACTTTACTTATTTTACAGTCTCGTAACAAGGTCCAGGTTCTTAAATTGGTTGGGTACGACTCTATCAGCTCCAAGTTGTATAATTCATTTTTGTTCACCACGTTTTATATTATTAAGTGTTAGGACATTATTCCTGGCCATTCTTAATTCAAATTATATTCAAATATCCTTACTTTGATAAATATTTAATTGGAATCCTAAAAATCAATTGAATTGACATTCGATATAAAATTTACCTAATTGGGTCGAATCGAGATTCAATCTCAAATTGGGAATAGCCTAGACAAGTCCTGGACGTCATCCTGTACAAACTAGTCCAAAATCGCCGCCACACCCATCGCCAAACCACCACGCACCACCGCCGGAGATGGGAACCAACTCCACCACTTGGTGCACCTTGTCGCCAGGAGAAAAACACCCCAAGCAATTTTGCAAAACACCACCATTTTGCTGCCCAATTTAGCCAAAAACCTCCATGCAACCCTAAACCACCACCGTCGTGCCACCACCTCAATTCCGCTACCGCCGCTGACTGAAACTTAATTGACAACACCATCAGCTTACCCATGAACTCGCAACCAAAACCCAACAACACCCATCTAGTTTCCACCGTTGGAGGTGGTGGAACCACCAACCCGCCACCATCTTGTTGCCGCATCTTATTTTTCGACGATTCCATCGGTTGTTTTTGGTAAATTTTGGTATGGAATTGATCCTTGAACTAAGGGGAGTCATTCTACTGCATTATTTTTAAGTTTTACGGTCGTTCTTCGGTGGTCCAAACCTTGGGGGTAGTTTTGGGCAATTTTTGAGAATTTGATAAAATCTTGTCCTCAAATGTATATATAAACAACTTTCTAGCCTCTTACAAATTAACCCCAAAACTTCTGGACCGCCTTCAATTCTACCCCAAAATTTTTAACCGCTTTACACTTCAGCCCTTTAAACTTTAATTTTTCACACATTGGCCCCTAATATTTCTATTTCTAGGCAATCAAGTCCAAATCTAATTATTCTGAAGTCCTTAAACTTTTATTTTGCCCACATTGACCTCCTAAATTTTATAATTTTAAAAAATTAAGTTATTTTTTTTTTTATGATTAAATCAATTCCCACTATTTCTACCTAAACTTTAATTAATTAATTGATATTCCAAAAATCGGGGTGTTACAACTCTCTCCCCTTAAGAGAATTTGGTCCCCAGATTCTCATATGAAATATGAAAGATCTCATAATGTCATCACTTACCATTTTACTATCCCAAGGATAATGTTATTGCAGACTCCTATTTTCTTTAATTCAATTGGTCCCACAAATTCTTTTCTCCTATCTCAAGTGACTCTTACTTGTTGTAGGAAAGTGGAAATCCTTTTTATCAGGAATCACTATCATGAGTTTCTTCATCTACCCACACTCACTTGAGTATATCATATCTTATTAAGTGCTTTGGGTTATTTTCTATGCCCCATGTTTAGCAAGATCATTTGCCTTATGTCTCGAGTCTTTCCAATACCTATGAGGTTGTTTCCTTATGATCCCATATTCATCTTAAGCATAAGTATACTTGATATTTTCTTAAGTTTCCAAAAAAATAAATAATAATAATAACTAATACCAAAATCGGTCTACCTCTTTAGTCCTCAACATTTCTTACACATCTCCATGTATCCAAAAATTTGTCCCTTTTTCAATTATTTTGATCAATGGGTCTACAACCTTAAAAATATCATATTTGATATGAATTGTCAAAGCCTAAGCAGCATGTATTCCCAACATATTCTTTGATCTTCTTTAGCTTACTGTGACCCCGACTTTTGCACAATTTCCTTTCAAGGAATCATGGGTTTCGTATCTCATTATGTAAAGATTAGTTTGTTCTAAGACCTATGGTTTAGATTCCTTGCAGTACTTCTACTTTTTCTTGCTCTTTTGGTCTGAATGTTAATACTTTAGCTTAATATACTATGACCATATTTTCCCAATAAATTCCAAGTTTAATATAAATGACCCTAGCATAACGAGGCAGCCCAAGGCAATGAATTCTATATCTCAAACCAAAAAATCATGTTTTTCCACGACTTAAATTCCTTATGACACATGCTATCGTCTTTTTATAACTAACCCTTTGGTTGGCATGGATATATAAAACTATCCCTTACATTCTGTATGAAGAATGGCAACTAACACAAGGTAATCCTTGTCCTTAGTTCATAAAATCACCTCATATTCGTATTCATCTATTGAGGCCACCAATTCTTCAAAGCTAAATTAGTCTGCAAATTTATTATTATAAGAAAACCTCAAGTACCCACTTAGCATTAATTTGATAAAGCCTAAAGGCTCTGCACCTCCAATATCCACCCTAGCTCTTTTTGATCGACTATAACCTTGACCTCAGTAAAATTACCTTGATGATCCTTTGTGGTGTTACACATCTTTAGATGTAACTTCTTCCTAATTGATACTCTATTAACTTAATACACAATTGGTTTTCCCATGGGTATCTATAACACCAAGTATAAATGTAGTATGACTCTTTCCTCGATTCCAAATTTAGCAACTGTCCTGAATAGATTTGCTAGAACTCAATCTAATAAATCAAACATCTTGTGTGTCATATCTGCAAATGTTGTAGGAGTCTGGCCACCTAAATGACATTGTGTTAGTCCTTAGTACCTATATTACAAACAACATGTAATTCCTAGAATACCTTCTCCACCAACTTCCAATTAAGAATAATTCAGCTTACTTCAATTTTAAATAATTTATACACCCTTACCTTGGGCCAAGTAATGTGCATGGGGCAAGGTATTAGGATCCCATATTCGACTACACTTATTTAGTTCCTATCCTTGTCCCACGAGTCCTTATAATCTGATTGCTAACCCTTTCATAAACCTCTACAAATGAAGCCCAAGGATTTACTTGAAGTACTTTCCAAGAGATCTTTTACGACACCTTTAAAATTACTGATTTAGTTGCATCTGTTACTATTCCACAAAAGTAATGTTTATCACTAACCTATAGAAATATGATTTCACGAGAGTCAGATTCCAACCAAATGCCTCCCCAAATTCTATCCAAATCTCACTAAACTAGTTGCGGTCGTTAATAAACTGCGAGAGCATCATGTCGTCTCTATTAGATTCCATGTTCGGCCTGCTTGATTCAAAATCTTTTCCTAAAATTGACATAATGGGATGTTACTAGTGTCTATCTTTTCCTATACGTTTCCCACCAGAGTATTCTCCGCATAGTGTTAAAATCTATTAGTTTGGTCAATTAGTGATTATTCGTTATGATACAAGTGACCTGCAGTTGCGTCCAACTGATACTTTCAATCCGCATTAGTTTCTAGCATATCAAAATTTTGGCTCGAAAGGACGAGTCTAAACCAATTTAACTTGCAATGTTCAACCTAAAACGTTTATAAGCAATGTAAAGGTTACTATGAGATTACTTAAGGGTACCCAAGAATTGCCATCACTTGCACCCGATAGGAGCATTGATTACCCTGAATGGCATCTTTTCAATTCATGATACCTATATTATGGGGCAGAAGGTAATTTTCAGTATATCTTTTCTTCAGACTTCTAACTACAGATATCTTTAACTTGGCTTAATCTTAAATAGACTAGATTCTCACAATGAGCTACGTAGTTTATGTGGGTAAGGTTTTTCTCGTAAGGTCTTTTATAAGACTTTTATAGTTACTGCGCCTGATCTTGTTTATTAATAAACCACATAGGCATCATTTTGCTATAACCAGAATCCTATCTTATATTATCTTACTCTATAATCTATTCACGAGATTATCGTGAGGGAGTTAACGTTACTATCCATCTTTTCCCTGGTGTCTCCGCTTGTGGCATTTGCATTATGGTATTTGAATGGGCTAAGTTGTTTAGTTGGCAACTGTTCGTGGTAACATGTCGTTCTATGTTTACGTCTTTTGGCACATTAAGATTCTGGACTTTCAAAATTGATCCTGGAGTAAGGAAGTCTTTCATTTAACCCAAGATATTCCCATATAGTACTAAAGTTTCTATGTTGTTGCAGAGCGTGAAGTACCGAATATGTGGTACGGTTCCTAGGATTCAAATATATACACACAATTACGTTTGTACACAAGTTGTAGAAAATATATGTATGTGTGTGCGTATATATATGTTTGTCTATCTAGTTCTTAAGAGTATTGGGATTTCTTTTATTAAACGTATCAATTGTTAAATCATATCAAAGTAACTATTTCATTTCTGAAACTATAGGATACCAAAATAAGGTGTAAGACTTTGTGGAGCTTAGTTATTATGTCCATTTGTAGTTGTACCCGAGCCTTACCTGTCCTTCTATCGGTGTGTGTATGTGAATCTCACTCTTAAAGATATTAAGGTTTTTAATCAAAGTTGAAAGTGTTCCATCTTTCTTCTCGGGTTACTAAGGTGTTTTTGCAAAGCTTCATATCCTATAGGTAGTCATACATCTTTCTTATTCCTTATCATCCTATAGCCCCTTTTTAATTAACTCTCTTATGATCATTACTCAAGTTTCTCAAGTGGTCATACCATTCAAGTTACAACCCTATGTATAGGTCAAACACCATTAATTTCAACTGTCATCCCCAGTATCGAGTTCAACTCTTATTGAAAACAACAGTATCTCCAACAAGTTAAGTTTCCCAAGCATATGGCCATCATATACATAGATATTCTTAAGTATTTTCCTTCACATCCTTCTTCGTTGATTTCTGCATCCCTACCTGATTTTCCTTTAAGACTCCACTACTAACTTTAGATGCCTTCTGCATTCTTCAACAAACGTTATTCTTTTCTCATTAGGTCATAATGTTTTCTTTACAATTTCATCCATATAAGCAATTTTCTTTCATTTTGTGAGTTGTTATCTTGTGAGCTTTCTTATTATTTATGAGCTAATTCCCCAAATATTTAATTCATAACTAGACACACCTATAAGTCATATTTTCCTTAGAAGATTTCCTTATGGGAAATATTCCTTATTTCCCTATCAATTACCATGATGTAGTTATACCAATGAACGCCATAGCTGAAGTATTGATTTCTTTGAAACAGCTATGCCCTATGGCCTATGGCCTCAACCATATGCATAAGCCAAACCACAAATTATTCCAAAATAATTCTTGGCTTCCCAAGTTCTATTATTACAAATATACCAACACCATAATGTGATACCAAGAATATTATTCCACCAAACATCATGGTCTTAAAAGATATCTTCACAGGGAATACTCATCGTTTTCTCCCTTGATATTACAATGCAATTACACCGGTCAACCCTATTGCTAGAATTACCATTCTTTGAAATAATAATATCACACGGATTTTAATCGTATTAACCAACTAATAATCCCAAAATGTCCTTCACGTCTCAAGTTCCAGTATCACCATTATACCTATGTAGCACTGTGATACTAAGAGTATTACTCTATCCGATCTTCATGAAGTCATATACTTGACATCTCGAGAGTAGGGGACTAGATACCAGTTGGCCATCCCAATACCAATTTCTTCCTCTTGTAATATCAAGCAATACTCCAAAAGTTCACATCCTAGCCAGATTTTCATGTTGATCTTAGTCTCCTTTAAGCATAATGTTCCATATTTCGGGAAGGTCCAAATTATCGGCAAACTACTTCTCAATTAGTCATGCCGTTTAGATCAAAATATTCTTTTATGTCCAAAGTATTGATCTAAAAAATCTTTCAGTCATCCAAGTCAACTTCATCTAAAATGGTCACCAGTTCACATGTAGACTAGAGTACTCTCAAACAAGTTCACATCTAATACAAGTCCCCAAGAATTATTATTCCTCACAAATACAATAAGTCACATGATCGATACCTTAGGAGTTATAGATTATACATTGGTCGTGCGCCAAACCATAACCCTTCACGTCCTTCGGATTGAACATTATCCCAAAATTTCATGTCAGATTTCAAAGTCAAGCTTAATCTCCACTAGCCTACGACTTTCATGTCTCCTTCAAGTCTTAAAATCAAACTTATTTTCCACAAATCAAACATTGCACATTCTAAGGATCATATCCTAGTGTAGCTCAGGTTTTCAAACCTAAGCTCTGATACCACCTCTGTAATGCCCAACCAGAAGGCGCTTGCTTTTGGTCGGGGTACTACTCAAATCTATACCACAAACTTTCTTTATTATTGAAAATACATTTCTCAAAAATCCAAAGTATTTAACTTCTACAAGGAACGTATATCAGATGTTCAACTATGAGCTGAAATATCACGAATCACGCTTAGCACTTCTATCACCCTCATTATCTTATGTGTCGTCTGGGTTAATCTATCTTCATTACTCAATCTTATCGGGGGTAAATAATGAAAAATAACAATAAAACAACGTAAGTCCAAATGACTTAGTGAAATAGTTTAGTAATAACAAAAGAGTAACAATTTCTCAAATATTATATAAAAGACAAATAGAAGTATTAAAATATCTAGAACTCGTGAGAGAAGGCTTTAGTCAAAACTTTAAGTGATCCATCCGACTACTATCCCATACCGGTGATGAGACTTCACAATATTCAAGTTTTAAAGCATGAACATCAAGCTGAGAAATTAACTAATTACAATTCAGCAAATAATTTCAAGTAGAAGCTGTTGGTGGTTCTCCTATCTTGTCGCTCCACTTTCGAAAACATAAAATCATTATTCCTCCAATTTTTAAGTGATTGGCTCGGACAAACAAACAAACAAACATCGGGTATGGTTAGTCGCATGCCTTTACCAATTCCTAGACAACTACCTCTAGTTGGCTAGGATACTAGGTCATACGTACATCATGTACGGGTATCAACTGAAAGATCATCACTGTTGGTCCATTTCACCCGATCGTCTTTTGTAATCGATCCCAGGGCCTATCCTCAATGGTATTTATCATATTC
The DNA here is from genome assembly GCA_018894105.1 of Jacaranda mimosifolia. NCBI lineage: Eukaryota > Viridiplantae > Streptophyta > Magnoliopsida > Lamiales > Bignoniaceae > Jacaranda > Jacaranda mimosifolia. Next base: position 24,201,282 of record CM032128.1, on the reverse strand, counting down.
ACATATATCATATAGCGTATCCAATAGCATTTCAGATAACATATCAAGTCGCCATGTTAATAGACAAACTAACTCAGCACCAAGCTGGTTTCCAGAAAAACATGGCGATAAAAAAAAAAAACATATACTTCAAAATCACTTTTTAGCTTCCTCAACACAATCGCTAATTTCAGGTAAAGCAATATCAATAGAAGTGCTCAGTATAAAAGGGCGATGTGGAGTACTATTTTCAACACATAGATTACAAGAAATCAAGTGATCAGGATATACTAACAAGTATATATGTTCTTTCCCCAGTAAAAAAATCTCATACTATTGAGTATAAACTCACCTGACAAATGCAAAGGAATTCCTAGTCATGTGGTCGCTCAGGTTTTGGCTTTCTAGTCAATCCGAGAACTGTCATAAGATAACTCAAGTTATCATCCTAACAATCCTTTAAATCTTTTTCATAAATATAGTTAACGTCTTGATCGAACTCAAAGTTATTCTGACCTAAATCCGATAATCTTGGTTTCATATATAAATACTTATGATAATTAAATGTGGTAATCCTTAACTAGTTAGTTGATAAATGGATCATTGATACGACCTGTATCAATGTGGTCTTATTTAGGGTTCCACTATTCAATAGGCACTTCTTGCTATAACGCTCAAGTTAATCATATCTCATCTCAAATGACCTTAGTCTTCCAAATATGTGATACTCTCAGTATTTCGAGACTCTACTTACTAGGGCTTAATCATTACCATTTTATCGTCTTGATGTTCTAATTATCTCAACAACTTTACATGTTCTGGCCAACTCAATCCTCACGTCACCCCTGATAGACTCTATTTACCACTTTACTTATTTTGTAGTCATGTAACAAAGCCCGGATTCTTAAATTAGTTGGATATGAGTCTATCAGCTCCAAGTTGTATAATTCATTTTTGTTCACCACGTTTTACATTATTGAGTCTTAGGACATTATTACGGGCCATTTTTAATTCAAATTATATTCAAATATCCTTAATTCAATAAATTTAATTGGAATCCTAAAAATCAATTAAATTGACATTCGATATGAAATTAACCCAATTGGGTCAAATCGAGATCCAATCTCAAGTTGGGAATAGCCCAGACAAGTCTGGCTGGTCCAAAACTACCGCCACACGCCACTGCGGGAGATGGGAACCAACTCCACCACTTGGTGCGCCTCGTCGCCATGAGCAAAGCGCCCTAAGCAATTTTGCAAAACACCACCATTTTGCTGCCCAATTCAGCTAAAAACCTCTCTACAACCCTAACACGCCACCGTCGTACCACCACCTCACCTCAATTCCACTGCCACCGCTGACACCTCAATTCCACTGCCACCGCTGACTGAAACTCCAAATTGATAACATCATGAGCTTACCCATGATTTCGTGACCAAAACCCAATAACACCCATCCAGTTTTTTGCCGTTGGAGGTGGTGGAACCACCAACCCGCCACCACCTCACCTCTGCGTCTTATTTTCTGGCGATTCCATCAGTTGTTTTTGGTTAAGTTTGGTATGGAATTTATCCTTGAGCCAAGGGGAGTCTTTCTACGGTGTTGTTTTCAGGTTTTACAGTCGTTCTCCAGTGGTTCAAAGCTTGGGTGTCGCTTTGGGCGATTTTTGAGAATTTGATAAAATGTTGTCCTCAGAAGTGTATATATATATATATAAACAACTTTCCATTATCTTACAAATCAGCCCCAAAATTTCTAGACCGCCTTCAATTCTACCCCAAAATTTCTAACCGCCTTACACTTCAACCCCAACACTTCAATTCAGCCCTTTAAACTTTAATTTTTCACACATTGGCCCCTAATATTTCTGTTTCTGGGCAATCAAGTCCAAATCTAATTATTCTGAAGTCCTTAAACTTTTATTTTTCTCGCATTGACCCCCTAAATTTTATAATTTTAAACAATCAAGTCCTTTTCTTATTTATGATTAAATCCCTCAATTCCCACTATTTCTACCTAAACTTTAATTAATTAATTGATATTCCAAATATTGGGGTGTTACATTTTCTATATCATCTCTAACAATTTCATTTCTTTGTTTCCACTTTTAAGCCTTCATTTTGAATTTATTTGCACAAAGAAAAACTACTAACGAAACTATGTGGATTTGATGCTCATCGATTAAAAATAATTATTTTGAAGATATAAGGTACCATTCACGAGTCTTATTGTGCTATAAAGAAGATATGCTAAATTCACATGCTAAATTTATTTTTTGAGTTTAATAATTTATTTAAATTTTGATAAAGTTTTTTTCTATTGATTTATTTGAAACTTTTTTGCTATAATTTGCTGTCACAACTCTTTAATTTGGAGGTTATTCTGAGAACAGAGTGTCTAAAGTACTAGAACCACAACTTCGAATTTTGCTTAGTTCAAGCAAAGAAGTTTGGCAAGTTTATAGATGGGTTGACAATCTCAAGTTTTTAGATAATAAAGTAGGCATCTACTTATCTCCCATTTGATTTTTCTTAAAAAGAGGAAGAAGGTGATGATTTTGCCAAGACGTAAGAGGAATGAGCCGATCCTAACCCCACCTATAGAAGCTCTTGAGACTATCCCAACACCATTTCTTGAGGATAACCTTGAATAGTACGAGATCTCTTTAGAACTCGATCTGGTCGAGCTCTTTTGATTGAATGATTTGCGCCTTTATGTATTCTTCCTTTATAAGTATTATTAATACTTTGTTTTATTAAGCAACAAAACTCAATCATAGCTTTCTATGAAATATTTCTAAATATTTGCGCCTTTATGTATTCTTCCTTTATAAGTATTATTAATACTTTGTTTTGTTAAGCAACAAAACTCAGTTATAGCTTTCTATGAAATATTTCTAAATATGCAAGATGCCTTCCTAATAACGCTTGCCATTGGAAAACATGCTATGTCAAGTCTTCTAATAACGCTTACTACTAACATAAGAACATGTTATTGAACTCCTTAAAAAGAATGCATGGATTGGTAGAACTAACACTAAGTTGAACCAGTTAAAACTTTGATAAAGACTCGACATTTCACTCTACCTAAGTATTAGCATAGATGAGGTAAATGCTCAAGCTTAAATAAGTTTTCAGCCATGTTAAAAACCCCTATGTAGTTCAGGATATTTATTATTCTACAATTAGTTGGCATAGACTTAGCTGTGATGCCATCACTGAAAAGGGCTCATCTCCTAGTTCCAATTGGGCGACTTGCCATTGTATGCCTTATCTTCTCGACTTCCTGTTAAATTTGGGCATGTCCAATGTGAGAGTATAACAGAAAGATATCCTCCATGTGTTCATGATTTCTTTCTACTATACTTTTAACGACTTAAACTAAAAATCTTCCTATAGGCGATGCCAAATAGTCAATTGGATCCCTAACCCGAAAATTTACTTAGCCACAACCTATTTTGAAACCACACAGGATTAGTATGATGAGAATTCTCCATTGAAAATCCTCCTATACTTAAATCAATGATAGATAGTAGGAATAACTTTGATAATATATCTTTTAATAAGATAACATATATATGTGTATATGAACTATTTAAATAACTCAGTTTATTTACTTGAGCTTTGATTCTCGAACCCAAATTCTTGTCCTTGACTTATGTGGTAATAGTTTCTTTTTCCATATTTAGAGCAAAAATACTAGGATATAGCTTGAGTGTCTATAGGGATTGTGTTCTCTTTCCTCTCATATCTCCATGACACTCGCTTTCGAGCTACATACTAGTGAGTGCGATCCATTGATCCTTTTAGGTTTGTCATGCCTAGACCCTTATTCTCAAGAGTCTAAGCTTTCCAGAAGCTCAACCCAGCCTCATTTCGACTCAATTAGGGTATTTTTCTTCTCTTTAAACGAGTCTTAATTAGAGCCCAATTGGGTGAAGTTCACCAAAATTTAGGCCTAATCTAGTGGAGAGCTGACCTACATGGCACCTATGATATTTGACCTTTTTTTAAGTGATGATGGACAGACCATTGCCATTACTCTTCAGGTGTATATTGATAAATCAAAAAATATATGCAATAGGCTACAAACCATGAGCACGAAGTAAGAAAAAGAGTATTTTAAACTTTATTTTTTAAAATGTGCTGTAAGTTTTTATAATATGATGTGTGCTTTGAAAATGAAGTGAAAAAATTGTGTGTAAAGCTTAATAATAAGATTCTTAAAAGAAAACTTTTTGAAAAATAACAAAAAAGGGGGAAAAAGAAAACATATTTTCAAACCAAAAGTGTAGAATTCATTTCACAAAAATGAAATCAAAACAGGTTTGTGTTCATTTTATATGCTAAACTTTCGGGGGTACAAAGTAAAATTGTCCTAAAACTCAAGGTGTATCTAGAAAATTGCAGGGGTTCATTAGCTCTGACCACAAACCAAGTCAACAGTCAATACCCTAAGACGATAATTATCCCGCGTAAGTCCAACATCACGTTTCTCGTGCTCTTCATTACATGGCACAACCTCATTGGCTGCCCAGCAGAGTACCCTTTACTCTTTCGAAACGTGGCAGAAAAACGAATGGACGGAGTCATTCGGCCCCACCCGCAGTCGACCTCATTCAACAGTAAATAAAAAGTTAAAAAAATGAGAAGGTAAATAAAAAACCCTAAAAATACCAAAAGGAGTTAATTGGACTCTGTAAAAAAAGTAAAAGGTGATCGTCGGGTGGAGGCACCGAGAAAATCGAATCTCTTAAGTATTTATTCACTTGTTTTTTTATTTTTTTTATTTTTGGTACTGTTAAAATTGTTCACGATTTCGAATTTTTTGCGGGCAACTGGTGAAGTTTTTGGCTGGGAAGATTCAAATATATATATATATATAGATACACGCTACATATTATTATACGTGTGTTTATAGATAGGTATATGCGTGTTGAAGGTAGGGTTAAGAAATTGGAGTTGTTGGAAGCTTGAAGCCATGAGGAAGAAACTCGACACCCGCTTTCCAGCCGTAAGTACTCTTCACCTTTTCATCTTTTTCCCCTTGTATACGAGTAGTTTGGTTTTTGTTGTGTTTTTGAAGGTTTTATGCTTCGAGTTTGTGTACGTTAATTCTTAGACGCGAATTTATTTATTGGGAATTATGTCAGTAGTATGTTTGTTTTCATTTTTTTTTTATTTTAAATTTTTAATGTAAAAGAACATTGACAACTAAGTGTGCAAAACCTTCTGTTATAAGTTCTTCCAGGGGGCCCGGGGGGGGGGGGGGGGGCTTCCTTAGAACTTAATTTGTTAGTTTTTGAAATTTTTAGCCATTGGTAATTTAATGCTTCAATGAGCTAATCAATTCCTGACTATATATATAAACAGTTGGTTAGAATCGGTATGTTCAATTAGTTCAGTTTGAATCATTGTGTAATCATAAACTCTTTGAATTGAAATAAAAACTAGCCTTTAGCCTTAATACCATTCTTAATGATTGTATTGAATTAGTTTTCTATCTTTCACTGAATGTTGTGGTCTAATTGTTTCATAAAGTCTCACTGAGGATGGTAGGGTTTTGGCATGTTTTGAGACCAGTGACTAGTGACCTGTTGCCAATTATGAAACCCTTTTGAAATCTTGTGCATGTGAAGTCTGGAAATTGAGTTGATGTCTGTTCTTGCAAAGGAAAAAGAGACTGATTTTTTCTACTTATACACGAGCTCAACCTTCATTATTGGATTAGCTGCAATATGTCTTGGTGTTAGGAGCAGCCAGAGAATATCTATAATAGACTTGTGAAAGGGACCTGATTTGTGGTAATGAATTCTCATATGCTGATATACTAGGGCTCCCTCTATCCATGGATGACTATCATTTAGGTAAATTCTTTGTCCTGTTATATGATTGAATATTTTTATTTTGCAGGCTCGAATTAAAAAGATTATGCAAGCTGATGAGGATGTGGGGAAGATTGCTATGGCTGTACCCCTTTTAGTCTGTAAGTAATTTCAGTTACCTAGTTGGTATTCTTTGTTTCAAATTGCTGAGAGATTTTGGAATTCATTCTCTAATTTATTTTTCTCTCTCATTGCCTGCTTATATTTTCATAATTATTCCTATTCAGCAAAAGCTCTGGAACTATTTCTGCAAGATCTCTGTGACCGGACCTATGAGATTACCCTTAAACGGGGAGCAAAAACTGTAAATTCTTTGCATTTGTAAGTTTCTTCTTGAATGTTTTCTGTTTTACTTTTCTGGAGGTTTATTTGTGATATATTTACACATTGACTTGTCATTGGCTGGTCTTATGATAATTTTTACGACCTTCACTTGCAGGAAGCAATGTGTACAGAGTTTTAATGTGTTTGATTTCTTGAAGGACACTGTCAGTAGGGTTCCTGATTTGGGTGGTTCAGATGCTCTTGCAGAGGATAAATCTGCCACCAAAAGAAGGTTTAGAAAGATATAAAACGTTGTATTCATATATTAATTAAAGAAAATTGAAAACAACAATTTATCTATTAATTGACTTGTTCAATGCAGGAAAATTTCAGAGGATGAAGATGGCAATGACGATGAGTCTAAAAGAATCTGCATGGTAAGCTATTTTATGATCTACAGCTGTTCAACAGATTGTGCAGGAAATTATTATCCAAGCATAAATAATATCTTTTGATGGGGGAGGGGGGGGAGCTCCTTATCCAGCTATTTCAACATATCCTGTTTCTTTTACATCCATGGTATACAAGAGTTTTCTTGAAACATTTAATTAGTCGTCAGTTCATGCTTTTTGTAAACCCAACTAATGGAAATTGCGTTTGAGAAGTGAGAACTACTATTAGATGCACTTGCAGTAGATGTTTTTTGTAGTTCTCTCATTTTAATTTAGTAAGACTTCTATGAACTTTGAACATCAAATATACAATTGTTTGAACAATTTTTTAACTATTAACAATTGCACTTGGTCATTGTCTGTAAATTATGATTTACAACCATTGGTGTTTGTCATCTTCATTTGCAGCATGGGACAGGCCGCACCAGCAGTAATGGGAGAGGCAGGGGTAGGGGCAGGGGTAGAGGTCGTGGTAGAGGTAGTCGGATGCTAGAGAGGGAACCAGTTCTTCAGTACAAGGAATTTGAAGATGCAGCTGGCAGCTCTCGCCAGAATGATGAGGATCAGAAAGAAGATTCCATAAGGCTTGATAATATTGCATGTGCTGCAGATTCAAGAACTGCAGGAGGAAATGATGAAGATAAATCTGTTAGAAATTTTGACCTCAATGTTGAACTAAAAGAGAATGGGGATTCTTCATCGACCTTAGCTGATGCCCCTTCCGAATCATCAGCGATGCCAGCTCATGACGTGAAGCATGAGGATATTCCTGGTTGGTCCTTAGATGAGATGCAAAGGGTGGGCATCAATCCGGTTCAACTTGCCAATCTAAATCGTGGGTTGGATGAGGAAGATGAAGACTATGATGAAGAAGAATAATACATGGCATTCTTGCTCTTGCTTTGGACTTGTAGCTAGTACAGGTTGGTAACTTAATTTTATGATGATCTCTGGGCTAGATCTAGATGTATATAAGTCATTGAAACAATTTGGGTAGGTGATTAGGTGTTCTAGGAGTACCAAGTTAGGGTAGAAAAGCTGTAGTTGAAGCTGAATCTGCAAGGACAGGTCTTGTATTGTCCGCTGAATTAGGACTTAGGATTTTGTAAAAATCGTATGGCTAGCTAACAGCAACACTTCTATTCAGAATTCGAGAATTCTAGTTTTCTGTTATGCTTTTGGCGTTCTCCTAAGTCTAAGATCCGATTGTCTTACTGTAAACCAGCTGGATTCGAAAATGATGTATAACATTAACATCGGTTCCGTAAGTATGTAGCATGCACTAAAATTACTGATACCATATTCCATTGCCTTGAAACTACATTATAAAACTACCATTACATCAGAAAATAGAGCCTTGCCGAGTCAGATGCTTTTACAAACTGATTTTATTGAACTTTAAGGTCACAGGAACTAATTTGGGTAGGGTAAATGAAACGGGAAATGGTTGCCATCAAATTTCTATTCCCAAGTCTAATTCCTGTGCCTCATGAGCACTACTTTATTATACAAACCAGTTTAAACTGATCGGCAAGAAAGCACATTTAAGCATCCCCAACGAGCTTGAATTCCTGGACTTCCTTGAAATTCATCCATGGCTTCACCCAAACCTTGGCCTCGTATACTTTCTTCTGCCCACCATCAGCTACCTCCAGCGTAATATAGTACATGGTTCCAGCCACAACTTGCTCCTTCACATTCGATACCTTCTTAAGTTCCAAGAGTGCATTCTGAAACCCCGCCCCCAACACCAACAACAACAGAATTAGCAAATCGCAACTATGTATAATTAGGTTCAATTTTTTGTAATTCACAAATTTGGAAAGAAAATTCAAAATTCTGGAACAGAATGGCAATAAACAGCACAATTTTTACAGTAATTTGCTAGATAATGGGGAAAAATCAACCATAATTACCCTAACAAGCATTGAAAAAATCAATCATAATTAATACAAACAATATTAGGCAAATTCCAGATCCAAGTAGATACCTAAATTATGAATAATGACATTCAATCTTTTCTAGTTTAAACCATAACAAAAATAACCCCATTTTCTTTTTTTTTCCCCTTTTGGGAACAAAAAATGGCATCAAACGGACAAAATCGAGCAGTGGAAAAACGAAAACAGGACGAGATCAAACCTGTTTCTTGTTGTGTTCATCAACTGCAAAACGAGCAAGATCTTCGATTTCGAGGCTGTTCTGAGATCCTTCACTCTGGTGAATACCTCCCGTTGCCATTCTCTCAATAACTATAGTGATAAAGCAGGAATTAAAACGAATTGTCTGCAAGTGTGAAGTGAAGAGGCACAATAAGCACGGGGTATTTATAGGGGTGGGCCGGGGAGCAACGGAAGAATCGTCTGTCGCTGTCCAATGAAGTTATCCAAACGCGGAGAAGGAAAAAGTGAATGATATAATTGATACCCTTTGCTCGTTTAGCTTAGTGAAGAAGGGTCAAACAAGGAATTTCCCCGGATGAGTAAATTCTAACTTCGGTACATAAACTATCGTGCAATTGTAATATTGTTACATGAATTTTAGAGGTCGAAATGTAGGCCGTACCGGCCGGGCCCAAGCCACTAATTGGGCCTATTTTAGTTTCAACTAGGGCTATCAACGGATTGAATTTGGATCAAATCAGGATAATTCGAATCTGAATCCGATAACATATATATATAACCGAATCCGAATCCAAGTCCTATAGGATCTATGCATGCCAATTCCATGTCCGGATCCTATAAAAATTCGAAACCCGATAAGAAAGTCAAAAAAAAATCGCATTCTTTAAATTTTTATATTATTAGAAAGAATCGTTTTATAAGACATGTTATATGAGATTTTAAAATTACCTTTTAATCTAAATATAATATTTACAAAGTTAAGAGAGCTCAAATTTAGATTTTTTTTTTATAACTTTTTATAATATCATTGCAAAAGCTAAAATTTAAGGCATAATCCATGGGGGTTGTATCAAATTGATCATTCGGTAATGTATATTTTATAGTGCATAAGCCATTATAAATTGTGTATTTAGGTTATAATATGAAACATACGTATATATATAATTACTTTATAAAATTAATTGCTTCAAAGAAATCAAAAAAATTAGGGCATTATCAATTGTAATATCACATATATTGCATTCCAGTCAAAAGTCTTCATTAATATAATTTATACTATATAATTATCAATTTAATAATATATTTAATAAAATTCGAATTTGGATCTTTATCGGATCGGATTGTATAATTCCATATCCGATCCACTTATTTCGAATTATGGATATTTATAATCGGATCTGATCCATCGAACATTTTAATCGGATAAAAATCCTAAAATTCGGATCGAATTCGGATTAAAATCCGATCCATTGACAGCCCTAGTTTAAACTTTCAATTAGTGGGTCAACAAATTCAATTCGTGCGGTTCGTTGACTTAAGAAATAAATCTAGTCATGGCGATCGCACCCAAATCCCAATCCCAACCCCAACCCCAACCCCAACCCTTTGGTCGCTAATATTTTGATTTTTGAAAATCGGACCGGTGACCATAGATTAATCCAATTCGATTGAAGTATAAAAATCAGTGACCTTTCGAATCGGTCAAAAATGGGCACCGATTTTTGACCAGTTCACTTATTTTTCTTTTTTTTTAAATTTAATTTTTTTTTTTTAAAATAAACAATGTAAAAAAGAAAAAAGAAATCATGAGTTGAAAGATGACGATTAAAGATTTTGAATATATAATTTTTTGAAACATGAATTTATTTTTTTTTAAATTTAATGAAGTGGTAGTTATACATGAATGCTTATGTTTAATTTGTTGGTTGTTTAATCTCTCTCAGATTATGTTGAATATTTAGCATAGAAGAATTTATTTTTACTTGGAGTTGAAGCATGAAATGAATTATTATTTAAATTAATGTGAAATATTATTTTTTTATTTATTTATAATTGACTAATTATGAAACAATATTTTTTTAAAAAACATACTTAAAAACAAGTTGAAATTTTTTCAAATAATATTTTTTTTATATCATTGGAAGTTTTATTTTTTGTTATTATTAAAATATTATATATTTATAAAATTAAATATAATTATTACATCATTATGATGTTATACCGATCGAACCAGTGGTCCAACTGGTCGAATCGGTTGAACCAGTAACCAATAACGTTGTTGGTTCTTTGTTCGGTCCAATTTTGAAAACATTGTTGGTCGCGCATCTGGCTAATGGATTACTGTATAGGGGGTTGGACGTAGTGTTTTCAAAATCGGATAGGACAAAGAACAAGCGGCATAACTGGTTACTGGTTTTATTGGTTCAAATGGTTTAACTGGTATGAAGTTATAATTATATTTAATTTTATAAATATATAATATTTTAATATTAACAAAAATAAAACTTCTTATAGTATAGAAAAAATATTATTTGAAAAAATACTAATTCACAATTAGTCAACTATAAATAAATAAATAAAATAATTAATATTAATTTAAGTAATCGTTCATTTCATAATCTAGAACCAAGTAAAAATAAATTTTTATAGACTAAATATTCAACACAACTTAGGAGAGGTTAAATAAAATAAAACAACAAAATAAACATAAGCATTTACATATAACTACTACTTCATTAAATTTCAAGGAAATAAATTCATCTTTCAAAAAACTACATGTCTATAATCTTTAGTAATCATCTTCAACTCATAACTCTTATATATATATTTTATTTTATTTTTATTTTTTTTTTTAAATTTACAAAAAAAAAAAGGTAAGTGAACCGGTGGTGAACCAGATGAACCACCACCGGTTCAACCGATTTTTGACTAGTTCAAAAGGTCACCGATTTTTAAGTTTCAACGGATCAAATTGGCCTCCAGCCACCAACTCGACTAATTTGGCTGATCCGATTTTTAAAACACTGGTTGGAGGTTTAAATAAACGAGTGGCGGCTATGACGGCCATGGCGATGGTTGTAGGAAAAGATTGAACGAGGAACATGATGAAGGAAAAAAGGAAAAAAAATTGAAAGATAAATTTTCTTTTGTAATATATTAATTTAAAGAAATTGATGTTCATGGAATTTTTATAAATATTTAAATATAAGTAAGTGTATTATGAGGGTAATTTAAAATTATTAAAATTGTACTAGTTCAAAAAATAATAAGTTTGCCGTTCCTAAGATTATTTTTTATTTTAACTATTTTTAACTTGAATTTAAGTAGACATTTGCTTAATTCATGTTGAGCAATTTTAAATTATAGCAAATTTGTATTTTAATAATTCTTTTAAAGTATTTAAAAATGCCAAATGTTGTATCTTATGGCATGAAGAATATTACAAATCAGTTCAAGGGTTTTTGATCATTTAGTTTTTTCTTTTTTTTTTAATTTTTATTTTTAAATATTTCACGAAGGCCGTCCATTTTAAGAGGGCATAATTAGATTAATGGGGATTGTATAATTATGATATTTGTAAATAAATTTATATTTTAAGAGATCTAAATAATTCACCCTTTATTATATATTCTTTTTTCCCAAATGCATTTTCAAGTTGTACCACGAAGTAAAAATTCCATAACATTCCAATTGCACGCACAACACACACTAGTCCTGATGCAAATAACAGCTGGAGAAAACGGATGGAAACGCAGCAATCAGGCTAAGGAGCCACTTAGAAATATAGGTAAGATGAGGTTTCGGACCTCTTAACTGTACCTCCGGGCTCCGCCGAAAACTGCAAACTGCACTAAACACTTTTAATAGTAAGAAGTGTTTGATAATTTTTTTTATAAATTCTTAATATTTTTTAAAAAAAATTAAAAAATAATTTATTTTTAAAATTTTAATAAATTTTTTTAATTTTAATTACATTAATTATAAATTTACAGAATCCTATAAGCCCCGAGCTTCCAAATACTTTAAAAACTTAATTTTGAAAAAAATCTAATATCTTACAAGCTCAAAAAAAAAAAAATCTTACATAATGTAGAAGCTTATAAGATATTTTAAATAAATTTACTAAACACCCTCTTAGTCAATCTCAGCACCAACAAAAATGAACTAAAACAATGAAACATATCACGGCACTAAAAAATGAATTCAAATGTCACAATTCCTGGATAAAATAGTTTTGATTTTCAGAGCTTCGACTTGACAAAAATATACAGTCGAATTCAAAGAGCTATATGTGGGTGGATGGACAGAGTGAAATCTAAATGTCACCATAATATAATTCTACAACAAAAAAAAGAGTAAAAAATTTATCCAACTAATGATTGTACAATTAAAAGTAGCACAAGAACGCAACATTTGAGCAGAATGCCAAACAAAATTGGTGCTAACCACTTTCCCTTCAGCACTTGAACAACAAATGAAAGCACTACCATGCCCCCCAACAACTTTCAAGATGAAAAGATGCATAGAAACTATTCATTATTGTTTTTCTTTCTTCGCCAAAGATTCCCCCCTGTACTCACTCCCAGCAGTTACTACAAAACCTGCTCCCACCTGAATAAACACGAATACAATTATATATATGTAATGCATGCAACACCCAAAACAGAGATGCACCAACAGGAATAGAGTACCTGACAGTCCTTCAACACGGCGCGCTCTTGAAGCTGTACATTACTGCAAATGATAGAACCTTGGATCGAACAACCATCCCCAATCGTCACATGGTTCATAACAACAGAATTCACAATCTGCAAAACACACGGGACGAAAAAGTCAGTAGATTTTGGATCAATTAAACATTAAAGTAACTAATATTAATAAGCACGCACAGTTAGGATGTGTACTTCACATGATGAAAATTTGTTATTAGGATGTATAGTTCACGTAGCAGAAATTTGTTTGCTTGCAGCATTTCTAAGTTCTGTTTCGGACTTTTTGTTCTTATAAAGGACGCAATCAAATTAAATATGTTTTTTCTGCCAATATGCCAAGAGGTTATCAAATACCTTCACATTTGAACCTATTCGACAATGTCGGCCGATAACAGATTTCTTCACACTGCATTTGTCACCCATTTCTGAACCTTCTCCCAGCATGCATTGTGGTCCCACCTAAATCAAAATTATTTGCATATTCAAGCATATATGACAGAGAGAAGTAAACAGGAAATAATCATGCAACAAATATAACAAGACCAGCTTTATAATGTAAAATGTTGTTAGCAAACAAGATGAACTGCATGCATTATGTAACTCACAGTGGTCTTAGATCCAAGTATAGCTGAGGGATGAATTATGTTGTTCTGGGCAGAAAAAGTATAGCCAGATAGGTGATTTGCATCTCCTATTACCTGCGCCAATTCATGGAATACAATTTTAAAGAACAATTCCATCTTAAGGGGAAAAAGAAGCCAACTGATGAGCATGAACTTCAACTATGAAAACTTACATCTCGATTTATGTCACTGAATGCTTGAATGGAATTTAATCGCGCACAATACTTGTTCTTGTTAGCAATATAAACACAACATTTATGAGTTTTCCTTAAAATAGGAGCAGAACCAGCCGGACCCAGCGCATAGATTTCATGAAAACTTGGTGTAGATGCATTCATCAGAAGTTGGGATAGCAAAATTTTACTGTTCTGAAGAGCATCCTTACCATTGCCATTTTCATCTGATTGCACTCCATTTAACAATAATTCAGATCTCTGATATGTTATCAAGAAGATGTAGTTCAGAACTTCGAATAAGAATTTGATTTAATGTAACAAAGTAACCAAGGTACAAAACTAACCAGCTGGCTCCTAACAAGATACGGCAATACATCACGCTTCAAACTTTGAAAGGTTTCTTTCTTATTTAGGACATCTTGTAGAACAGATCTGTAAGAATATCAGGTAAATGGTAACTTTATAAGAAAAGATTTGCAATGAAAGAAGCAATAATTTCCTTCGACCATAGAGCAAAACCTCAAACCTTTTGAATGCATACATATGAGCATCCATTAGATCAGCACGAATTTCCATCTGCATAAGTGAAAAGGAGAAGAATGGAACAAGAACAAAAAGATAACATTAGCTAGACAAAATTAGAAGCCTATAAATCTTTTGCAACAGTTGTTGGCTGCTCATTATTTCTATACAGTGATGCATGGCCTTCATGCATAAAATTTCTGCAGCTTACCCTTGCCACATGGAAAGGAAGCTGAGTTTCAAAAGCTAATCAGCAAAGGCATTTGATTTATCGTCAGATTTAGCCTAATCTGAACATTTTGCATCACCACAAAATGCATTGCTCATGTCAAACAAAGAAATTGGTCTAAATGTAAAAATATCCTTGCATCTGAACCCCTCAGGTATGAAGTTCAAGTTATATATACACTTTCATACCAATACTAATAGTTCATACAAGTGCAACAATAGATGGTCAAGTACGTCTCAGAGGTTTTCTCGATGCTCAATGCAGATGGACTTGCAGATGCACAACAATTTACCTGGCCAACAGCTCGAAGAATGCTCTTCTGGACTCGAATATCTTTGTCCACTTCAGCTCCTGTCACAAATTGTAGAAATGTCCAGTAACAATAAAATTGAAACTACATATCAGATGAAATATTCATTTATGAACATCTTACCAGCTGCTATATGCAATAGAAATTGTTTGGTTGGATCCAGGCCTACGATGTTATAGCGCCCGGCTTTCTTGGCTTTGTCCTTAGCACCAGATGAGCCTGCATCTGATGGTCCAGTGACAGGAACAGAGCAAAGCATTGCAGTAACTACAGCATCATGTCGTCTATGAGCAGCTGCTACTGCCCCAGGTGGAATTTCACTTACCAGATCGCCACTTACAACCTACATAATGATACAAGTTATGGCTGCTGTAGAACATCACTAGTACATCACTAGTAACTCCAATTCTTGCAATTAAACTCAAACCAAGATGTCCTTTGCAGTCAGGCGGTGATCAATAGCTCTAAGAGCACCAGCTGTACCGACATCCTCTGGAACTGCAGTTACCTGCAGCAGTAAGATTATCAAGTTCCAATTAAGCCATAGGAAAAGTTGGGTCTCTTGAGATTCAAGATACAAGTAAGGGCCCTATAAGGTTAAACTTATGAAAGCCATGCCTACCCTTCTGTACTACAAAAGTACATTCGGCAATCAGTCTTCTAACTTTAAAGGCATGAGGTATATTTAAACGAGTCAAACAATTCTAGCACTAGTCCAATAGGAAATGCACCAAGTAAATTTTAAAGACACTGGCTTCATTCTCTGAAATGAACAGATCTCATTATCCCAACAACTCCATATTATTAAGAGATTTAGAACTAGGAAAGTATTATTTGTTGCTTGGACAATCAGCATAAATATTCCAGAATTAGAGTATTCTGAATTTTAGGAGGAGAGGAATACAAACCCGGCTTTTGGGATCATTTTAATTGCAGCAAGATGGGCTGTTTGTATGATAAAGTCTATTGGTCCACTGTCCGCAAAACAAACTTGCCACACATAAACTTGACCATACACTTGACAGGTAGAAATGAGACTTTTCTAAGCAAGTAAAAATCAATGATCAAGCATTAGGCGCCATGATACAATTGGTCAATTTAATCATCAGAGACTTCAGAGCAACTAGTTTTTTGCAAAACACATATCAACTCCTACAGATTCTTCCCCCCAATTTCATGCATATGTCAAGTAGAAATTTGATATCTAGCTTATGTTGTACATCCTTTTCTTCTGGAATCAATTAACTTTCAACTGAATAAAACGGTCAGAGGCTGGAGGCCACTACAAATCTGCTGATCTCTGCTTGCTGATATGAAAAGCTGAGAATCTAAATTTAGTAATTTGAAACCTCCTATACCTCAAATATTTGCTCAGGATCCATATCTCAGAGACTTGGTGTCCCTTTTTTAAAAGGTAAAAGTCACATCCAAAATCCAGGAGGCAAATTTTCTTTGAAAACTATGCTTGGAACTATTCCACAAATATCAGTCTGATACCAATACTCAAAACACATAAAGATTGTTGATTCCCTCATGTACGCCTCCGGATTCATCACTTACAGTGCTGAACATTCTTGCTATCCTTCATGGCAGCTAACATCAACCTAAAATGATTATAGAATTTCACTAAGGCCCCGTTTGGTTTCATTCTCAAATCCCCTTTTCACATTTCCTACTATTTGCAAATTAAAACACGTCATTTTATACACATTTTCATCCAATATATTTTCATTTTTATTCTCAAAACACAGTCCCCAATAATTTATATATTTTCTCCTAATAACCTATATATATTTTCTCTCTATTATCATTATTACTATCTCTCTCCACCTACAACCTACTAAACCATATATAACCATTACTTTTCCAACAATCTATCCAAATATAAACTCATTTTCATCTCATTTTCACTAACTACCTTTTCAAATTTTGAAAATAATGAAAATAAAAAATGAGAATGAAAATAAAACCAAATGGGCGCTAAGAGAATAAACAAAACATCCTATTCCTAGCTCAACAATAGTTTTCTTAATAATGCATTTCCAAAATAAATAGATGAAACCCAGTTGCAGTACTTGAATGAGTTTTTTTTATTAGTTTTTAGGATCACAATTGCCATATTCCCATGTTCCTCTTTTTCAAGTCTTTAGGTGAATCCATTCCATAGAAATGAACCATTCATTTATATATTTTATGAAGAGAAGTAGCTGTGGCAACAGAAATAACATCAATCAGTATTACCTCAACATGTAATCGATCAACAAATGTGCTCGAAATCCAAGAACTGATCAAAAGAGCCGCACTTTCCCCTTCAACAACCTACAACAGCGAAAACCCATCTTCAATTTCCTCTCCTTGAACACAGTAACACCGTTAACAATCACAAACAAAACTGAAAAAATAAATAAACAGAGACTCACGACAATGGCATTTTTGAGGTCGTTTTGCTCAAGAAGCTCCAGAACATAAGACAGAACCGGCCGATTCGCCACTGGCAGAAGCGCTTTCGGCACCTCCTGAACATATTTTTCAAGTATAATATCATTTTCGATACATCAAAAGAAAATTATGATTTTGGCCATCAAAATTTGAATGGAAAAAGACCTTGGATACGAGAGGGAGCAGGTTTTTCGAAAACCCGCCTGCTAATACAACAACTTGGAAATCCATCGACTGTCCCACACTCACTGGGTCTGTATGTGCGTTCTTTCAGAGGAAAACGAAGACCTAAACCTGCACAAGAGCAGGTGGGATTTTGTTCTTTACCGACACAATTCGAGTGGGTGTTCTTTTGGAACTTGGAAATTGCTCTTGAGGTTTAACGAAGCAGATGTAACAAAAGACAAATTCATTTTTCGCGAAAGTCGGAAACCAGGTGGGGATGTAGCTCAAATGGTAGAGCGCTCGCTTTGCATGCGAGAGGCACGGGGTTCGATCCCCCGCATCTCCATTGTTTTTTCCGTTTCGATGTAAGATTTTCCTTCTTTTTTTTATTTAGAGGACCGTTTGGTTTCATTTTCAAAATCTATTTTCACATTTTTTTATTATTTTAAAAATAAAACACATTATTTTTTATATATTATCATTTTTATTTTTATTTTCAAAATACATTCTCTAATAACCTATATATTTTCTTTCAATAATCTATATATCTTCTCTTTTTATTCCATTATTTATATTTCTCTCCATCTACAACCTATTAAAACCAACATAATCATTTTTTTTTCAACAATCTATCCAAATACAAATTTATTTTCAAATCATTTTCACCAACTAATGTTTAAAATTTTAGAAATGATGGAAATGAAAATAAAACCATACGGACCTTCTTGCTTTGTTATATTTTCATCAATAACACTATATCCATTCCAATATGAGTGTTAATTGATTATTGATTGATTTTTGAAATACCACAATGAATAATTTAATTATTTTCTGAATATATATATGACAAAATATAAAACTTTTGGTCGATAGAATAAACAATATGGCATTTTATTGTGTTATAGCAAATAGATTAAGTCATTTTGGGATGGGGAGAATGCAAAATTAGTGAACACACACACACACACGATTAACAATTAAAAACTACAGCACTAAGCAAAGCATGAAGCAGAGGAAAAGGATGTACACAAGTTTTCAATCCATTATTCTTTAAAGAATAACATGAATAATTAGGTTGAAAAGAAAAATGAGTGGATCAAGAAGAGGAAAAAATACACACACACACACACACACAAAATTAGTATTTTTGACATGCTTAATGTATGTGTTTAAATTTTTCAATGCGTATAAAATTTAAAATATTCATTTATTTTCCATGATTTTTTTATTTTTTAATTATAAAATTATATTTGTTTTAATTTATTGTATTAAATAACTTTAAAAATTAAAAAAAAAAAAGAAGATTAAAGTTAGAAATATAATAGTTGGAGAAAAAAATGAAAAAGGAGAAAGCATCTTACGTGCGAGATGAGAAAAAAAATAAAAATAAAAATGTTGTATTGTAGCATTTTTTATATAGATATAATTAATTTAGTTAATATATTATTGTCTTCACACTATATAAGTACTATAGATTTTTTAATTATTATTTTTTTAAAATTTCTTAATTATTTATTTTAATAGTTTATAAATAATATAAGAAGGTGTTCGGCTAAAATTATTTAAAAGATTTATAAGCTCCTACATTTTATAAAATATTTTTAAAATTAAAGATGCTAAATTTTACTTTTTAAATAAGTCATTGAAATTTTTGAATAAAATAAGATTTTTAAGTTTATAAAATATTAGTAATGATAAATTTGAATTGCGATGGATTTGGGATAGATTTGCTTAAACTCTTGTCCAAGACCCGAATCTTGATAGATTAAACCCGTTGGACCATTAAACCCAATATATATATATATATAAACTTAAAAAATATTTTATTAGAAAAAAAATAATATCACTATAATCTTCTCAATTTAAGAAAATTATATATATTATTAACAAAGAATTAATTATTTAAAAATTTATATATTTATATTTTAGTTTTAAAAAAATTATAAATTGCAAATATTATTATTACTTAAAAAAAATTACAATTTTCAAATATTATTATTACTCATACATACACATTAAATATATAAATTATTTATTATGACTATATTATTACTTTTACGTAGAAAATATACATAACATGCACATTTTTCACACACATATGAATATATATCACATTAGAGCTAGTTTGCTTGGTGTGTTTGGATTAGGCATGACACACATGACTAAAATAAATAATAGATTATTGTGTATCATATTTAATGTTTGTTTGCATATTTTAAATAACTTGATATTCAACTTTGATTGTTTTCTTAGTATGATTATCCCATTTGATAAATTATAATTTATTTCTAACTTACGTTGGAAAAAATATCACACCCTAGAGCCTTGATACACAAGACAAGTTTGGTCTTAAATGCATAACGGGTTCTAACTGTATCAAGGGTTTCTAAAAATAAACCAAACATTGAAATTAAGTTGGATTTTGTATCTATTATATAATATCAAAGCAAACAAACGAGTTCTTAATATATCTATATCTATAATAAATATATATATTTATATATAATACTATAGCAGGGTGGGTTTGACGTGGGTCCAATTTCAAAAATAAAACTTAAGACCTACACCAAGACTCGTTTGTTCTTTTAAAAACTAAAGCAGTCTGGGCTTAGGGAGATTTTAGGTACTATTCGAATCCATTGCCATCTATAATTTTAAAATTAAAATTTCTAAAGTTAAAGAAGTTGTAAGATGATCCTAATTGTTTTAACTCTTTCTTAGTTTTTTAAAATGACAAATATTTGCTAATCTCTAATATTTTGAAGAGTTTATAAATTCCCTCAAACATCTTCTAAATTTTTTTAATTTATTTATTGTTTAAAATAGTAGCACAACAAAAATAGTTGTAAAAAAAATTTGGACCATTTCTCGATTTATGCGTGTCATCCTTGCGCAGGGGCCATGCTAATCTTCTCTGTATCGTTCCAATTTTATCGGATGTCCCCGAAGGGACAAACAAGTGTTGCAAACATGTATAATATAAGGTAGCATTACTTGCTTCTTTTTATCGATGTGGGATGAGCACATATTTTATTTTATAATAGTGAGACAAAGACTTGAACCAACTTATCATATAGTATATTAATAGATCTTTTTCTATTCTATACTATATAATAGTAATAGTAATAATAATAATAATAATAGTAGCAACCGGAGTTAATCCTTGTTTAGTTGCCTAAATTAGATTAGTTTGTAATAGTTTTATTATGTTGTAATCATAATACTTCATTGGGTAGTCAAACTTTGTAATTAAATGTTTGATAATGCAGCTTGAAATCTTGCAACAAATCTCCACTTATCTCATTCTATGAGCAACAATATTTGGGTGTATGATTAGCCTGTCCATTTGAATTTCCCCTCAAAGGCAAGGTTTGGCACATTCGATCAAAGAAAGATGAGAAGGAGGTTTAGATCATGAAATCCCACCAAACGAATAGGAAAAAATGTCCAAACATGTCAATAATGGATGTTAGGTTATTACTCAATGGAAAATAATAAGGAACAACACAAGGTAGGAATTAGGATTGAGATTGTCAAACATCTATTGCCTATTGGTGGCTTTTCAATTAAGACAAAAACAACTTTTGACTAACGCAAGCAAATGGTTGAAGTTATTGATTATAACAAGGAAATCATCCATCCCTTATAAGGAACTGCAAATCCATCCCTAGATACACACACACACACACACACATTCCCCATATTACCCTTTTTCACTTTAATAATCTTTTCTACCTTAGTAGGTCAGGTCCCTTTCATTTCACTACCACAATGCTCATAAATCTTAATGATTAGTAAATGAAAAATATGCACTTACTTTAAAAGGAATACTTAAGTTCTTACCTTTCCTTTTTTTTTTTTTTTTTTTTTTTAATATCCTTTAATTAATAGGATCCGAGAAAAAGAAAAACAGAAGAAAAATGGACAATTGATTGATGATATATGGCATTTTTCATTATTTAAAAGTCATGCATCAATTACAGAAGAAATATTAGTATGTTTTTTTGGCTTTTTTTTTTTTTTTTGGTTGTATACAAAAGAATTTAAAATACAAATTAAATGATGTGCAGGTTACATTATGCTCATAATTTAATTACCGTCATTGCCCCTCTTAAAGCGCTCAAATTACCACCTTTGCCTCGGCCTCCCAAAAAAGTCAAAAGATTCCAATGTCACGCACAATAACAAAACGACGCCCCGCGACTCCCTCCTGCGCGCGTTAGCACTCCACGCACACGCAGGCGGCGCGTCGGATCACCCCCGGCATGTCCGCCCCTCTACTCCACTCGCCGCCGGCGCAATCATAAATCAACACCAGCCCTTCCTTCAGCCCCCTCTCCGTCCGCCCGCTTCTCCGGAGCAAATCATCTATGCAACCCACCACCTGCACTAGCACCACCTTTTCCCCCACCCCGACGCAGCTGAACCTCACCGTGCTGTCCAGTCTAACCTGCGCCGGCAGCGGAGGGCTATTTATCCTGCTCCATTCCCCGAAGTTATCACTTTTTCTCGACGCGTTGAATTTCCAGAATGATAGCTCAACAGCGTGGCTTGAGAGAATGTACACACTGCCGTTGGCAGCGCAGGCCGCCACCACGCAGCCGCCGCCGGGAACCGCTCGACTTCTCAGCCATCCACGCGACGCCACGTCGTACAAGTCCATTGAACTCGCGTACACATGGGCTGCATCCGCACCGGCGGCGCGTGACGCACACACCAACCCCTCATTTCCGGAAGGGCCAATCTTCAGGCCACCAATGACATAGAACACCCCATCCACTGAAGCTCCAATGCAGCCATACCTCCGCCTAGGCGCTTCAGATACCACGCGCCACACATTCTCATCTGGGTCGTACTCCTCCACCACCGACGACCTGGCACAACCACCGGCGACGAGTATCTTCCCTGCCACCGCAGCGGCGGCGAACTTTTTCCTCGGCAAAGCCATCTCAGCCTTGGGCACAAGAGTTCCAGTCCACGTGTCGCACCGCAGCATCGCCGTCCGACCAATGATATATATTTTCCGGCCAATGGAAACCAACCTGAAGTGCGAGAACAAAGAAAAAGTAGACCCATTCCCCAAACCGCCGTCACTCTCTTTTGAGGGAACAAAGGATGAGACTTTCCAGGAGGGCTCGCTATCGCGGTCTAAGCGAAGGGTAGCAGTGAAGAGGGCAGAATTGGAAATGGAAATGGAGAAGAGGGTGTGGAAGAGGAGGTGGTGTCGGAGGCGGAGAAGTTGGAAGGCGGGAGAATTGAGGAGGTGGGCCCAGCGGCGGCAGACGGAGGGGAGAGAAGGGAGGGTGGAGTGAGGCACTCTGGAGAGGCATTCGAGGAGGAGGTCATCGGGGAGGGAGGAGATAGTGGTGGTTAGTGGGGCGGTGGTGGTGGCGGCGACGGAGAGTGGGGAAGGGTGGTGGGGGTGTTGGGGGTTGGGGAAACAGGATTTCACGAGCCATGAGAAGTGTCGGGAGCTGCAAGTGTCAGATGTTGATGATGATGACATGTGAGATTGAGGAGATTGGGGGGATGGGTGCGATTATGATGATGCTATCTAATTAATGGATCTCAGCCCCAGGGTTGCTAGTGTTTCCCCTATCAGGAATCTGGATACTGTAGAGCATATATGGTTTTTCTTTTTCTTCCTCTTTTTTCCTAATGCATTTTGGGAGTGTGTGTGTGTGTTTTTCCTCCACTTTTTTCCTAATACATTTTGCAAGAGTGTGTGTATATATATATATGTATTATTATTTACACTCTAAAATTTATTATTTGCACTCGATTTTCAATCTATAGGAATTAACCATATATTCTTTTATTTTTTAAATATCATTTAATTTAAATTACTGGATAATTACGCCCTTAATATATTATTCATTATCCTATTAAATATAATATTGATTTATTCCTACCATTGATTTATTCCATATCAAACTTGATAGAGCACATAAAAATGAATAAATTATCTCATCTCTAAATTCAATTATCTTACTGAAGACATGTCTATGAATTTTAATAGAAAATGATAGTATCACTGCAAAATAGTATATTTTCAGACCCAAAGATGGGTCTTATCTTATTTCATAACGACTGTTATGAAGTTATTTCAATTAGAAAAGTAAAATAAAGGAAGAAAAGAGCATTGTACCTTGTTATTTAGATATGACGAAAAAACACTTATACCCACGGGTACCCAAAAAATGCAGATAATGGACTTTATTTTCTCCACCCAATAAAATTCAAGTAATTTTACCTACTGCCTAATTACCTAACCACTTTTTGACCCAACCAGCAACCCATGAATAACCATATAAATATATATGTATATATATATATATATAATTTTTCTTTGATTCTCACAAATAACTTGGAAGGTATGATACATTTTTCTATGATAACAAAAATATTTAAGTCGTATTTAAATTTTTAATTTAAAAAACTTTTTACATATAATGGGATTTAAATTTGAACTTCAAAATGTAATATAACTTAAAATCGATAGATGTTTAAACATTTAAATTGTACTTTTCAAACTAAAATAGTTGACATACTTTAAGTACTTGTTCCATGTAATATATAAAAATTGTAGCCTCTTTTTATTAATTTTATTTAGGTAATATTTTGATAATATTATGTAAATTAAAAAATACATATTAATTTACCATCAAGTACACAAAAAATTAAAAATATCGGTACCTGTGGGTTGCCCATTACCCATAATCATAGGTTCACTATCTCGTATTTAATAAAAAACAGACAATTTTACCTATGGGTAAATTTACTCAACCCATCACTATCCATTCTTGAGTTATCCACGGGTATCATTTATCAGCTCTATTGTTATTTTATATTAAGTTAGACAAGTTGAGGTGGAATGTTTTCATGAGTAACAACATTAAAAGTGATAATTATTATATTAAAGGATATATTTGTTTTGCAAATTAATATAAATAAATTTAAAAAATAAGTGGATATTTTGGTCAATAACCAAGCACAAAAGTTTAGAATGGAGTGTGTGGCGCCCCACTCAGGGTAATCCCTAAGCTGAGGTGCCACCAATTCAAACTTAAACCATAATATAAAAGATAACCGAAAATCCAAAATTCAACAAGTCTCAAAAGATAGTAGCATACTTCTAACTTAAAAGAGCACTACAAGGAGTGCCATATATACATGCCAAAAGTCTCCTGGTTAACAATCAAACACTTCAACCGTCTCAAGTCTTAGGGTTATGATTAGGTGAAATCTATATGTACATACCTAACACCTAATTTATTGCAAAATAGTCTCTTCGAGCCAAGCCATGAGCCCTCATCAATCTTCTCTTAATCCTGTCTGGAAAGGAATAAAGGATAACAAAAGGGTAAGTCCTAAAGACCTAGTGAGGAAAAATACGATAAATAGTCAAAGAAAAACTATCGAAAGAGTAGTCACTCAATCAGATTCAACAACAAGCAGACATCATAATTAGAAACACGATTATACCAGAACGTAAATAACATCAAATTTAGCAAATGAAACCTCTCTATCCTTATTGTTCCCCGAACAGAGAACAAATAGAAACCCAAAGCATAATATGCATATCAAAATCCCCTTATTCCTCCATTATCCCTAACATAATAGCTAGGAGCAACATAACAACACGTCCCAAGCACAATAGCTGGGGCTAACAACCCATTATTATCCTTATATGATAATACAAGTGATAAACAAATGCTGGCAAGACCAAACGAATGATATGCAGAACGATTCAATTAGGATTGCAAAAATAAACATGATTTGCTTGGCAAGACCCAATAAAAAAATTAGCACAATATAAAGGAAAGTCGATAAGGCTGTAGGCTAGATAGAACAATAATAGATAGGACAAATAAGAGTTTTGGGCGCTAGAATGAGTGCAATCAATTTCAACAGATAAATAATCAAAGAATTCAAACAATCGAGGAACATTTACTTTCCAGAAGAAAGAAAAGCTTAACCCTCACTTTAATAGCCACAAGAATGGTATTCTGGTCTACTATCTTGCGGGGTCCGGCTCCTCGTCACCTAACCAAAAGAACGGACTTATCGTCAAAACACTCGTATTGGCATCTTAAACAACAATTAAGCTATTAACGCTATGATATTTACTAGGGTCATATTTGCTTCAGTCACTAGGTTTGTCCTAATTAATAGTTCCCAAATTAAAAATTCAGATTCTTATAAAACTGGGTCTTTACAACGTTACACAAAGTCGCATATAAGATTTACAATGATTAATTTAATTAACGAAAATTAAATTTTTAAATCATTCGATGCCAAACGTCATTATATACCAAATTAGGGTTTAATTCCTTAACTAAATAAATCCAAGTATATACATATATATATATATTATGAATCTGGGTCCACTAAGCGTACGTAGTACATATACCCATGCATACATTGACTCAATCACATCTCTTCCATATCATATTTTTACACAAGAGTTAATAAAGATCAAGATTAATACAAGGTACTTAGAAATAATCCCAATCCCAATAACTTACCAAGATCTTATAATCGTGGCTCAAACACTACTAGCCACCACGACACTTGAAACCATCACGATGAGATGAAGAAACTGCCGGAATTGCTTACCATCATCACCATTAGACTCGTCTCAACAACACCAGTCTAATGCCCAAACTAATTTTAAGCTTCGTTGCTGAGATGGGCGTCAATTGAAGCCTCAAAACCCCAGCGTCACCATCTCTGTTGTCATTGTCTATCTCTAATTTCGCCAGCAGCGCCAATCCTAATTGGAAATTGATAACACCAAAATGCTCCCTAAGCTAAACTCTACCATAACTACCCTTTGAACACCAGTTTTCGCCGTCCAAATCGCCGCTCCATCACTCACCACCATAGCTCAACTTCAAGCTTCAATTTCCCAGCAGCCCACATGTCAAAACGAGTTACATGATACACTGTTGAGTTCCTGGTGAGGTAAGGAAACTTTTGGTTAGGTCAATTTCAAGTTTTTAGCCGTCGCCGGAGAAGCAGAATAAGGGTGTGTGGTGGAAAATGAAGAAAATTTGGGGGGGGGGGGGGGAGAGAATGTATTTAAAGGGCAATTTTCAAAAATCCCAAATTGACGCCCCAGACTTATTTTAATTTTTCAATTTAACCCTTAAAAGTTAAATCAGCTTTCAATTGAGCCATTCAGTTAGTGAGTGCATGAAATTGACCTAGTTGACAAGAAAAAATCTCACTTTAGCCTCCAAAACGTTTAAATATTCTTCAATTAAGTTTTTCCCTATTCTCATTTTGAGCCCCAAAACTTTCGAAAATAATAAAATAATAATAATAACAACAATAATAATATGAAATTCCACCAATTATGTATTTAGCGGTGTTACAGACCTCTCCATCTTAAAAGAATCTGGTCCCTAGATTCTCCCGTGACCATTGGAAGAGTTCGGGATACTGTTGATGCTTGAGATCTTCTCGTTCCCAAATCACTTCTTCTACGTTATGGTTGCACCATAACACCTTTACTTGAGGAATCCTCCAATTCCTAAGCTCTTAAAAGTTTTGATCCACAATACGAATCGGTTGCTCTTCGTACACCAAGTCACTTTTCAATGGGATGTTTTCATGTGAAATGATGTGAGAAGGGATCAGGATGGTAATTCCAAAGTTGTGATACATGAAAACATCATGTATCCTTGTGGAGCCTTGGGGTAGTACTAGATGGTAAGCTATTGATCCGATTCTTTTACAGATTTCATAAAGACCAATACACCTCGGCTAAGCTTCTCACCATTTCCAATCCTTCGGATCTCCTTTCTTGGAGATACTTGAGACTTTTATGGTCCATGTATACCTCGAATGTGGTCCAATAGAGATAATGTCCCCACTTTGTCGATGCAAAAAATGACAGCAGCTAACTCCAGATCATGAGGTGGGTAATTCTCCTCATGTGGTTTCAGTTTTCTGGATACATAGGCAGTAACTCGCCCCTCTGCATCAGTACACATCCAAGCCCTTCTTTAGAAGCGTCTGTATATACAACAAAACCTTCTAATCCTTCCGGAAGGGCTAGAACTGAAGCCGAAGTCAATCTGTTTTTCAACTATTGGAAACTTCTTTCACAGTTCTCATCCCAGCCAAACGGTTGATTTTTCTGAGTTAACTTAGTAAATGGGCTAGCTATTTTAGAGAAATCCTATACAAACCTTCGATAATAACCAGTAAGACGCAAAAAGCTATAAACTTTTATCATGTTTTCGAGTCTCTTCCAGTTGACTATCGCCTCTATCTTAAAGGGATCAACCTCGACCCCATTTCGGGATATGATATGTCGAAGAAAAGCCACTTTTCTATCCAAAATTCGTACTTACTGAATTTTTTATACAATTTATGCTTCTTCAGAGTTTTGAGAATCATGTGTAAGTACTTTGCATGGTCTTCTCTAATCCTCGAATACACCAAAATGTCATCGATGAAGATGACCACAAACTAATCTAGATATGGTCGAAAGATCCAGTGCATCAAATCCATAAATGCCGCTGGGGCGTTAGTCAAACCAAACGACATTACTATGAATTCAAAATGACCATATCGAGAATTGAATGCAATCTTTGGGACATCTTCTTTTCTAATTTTCAGTTGGTAATATCTCTATCTCAAATCTAACTTTGAAAAGACCGTAAATCCCTATAAAAGATCAAACAGTTCTTCCATATATAGCAGAGGGTATTTATTCTTGATAGTAACTTTATTCAACTCCTTGTAATCAATGCACATCCTCAGGGATCCATCTTATTCTTGACAAATAATAGTGGGGCTCCCCAAGGAGAAGTGCTAGGCCTTATGAACTTTTTTTCCAATAGTTTCTAAAGTTGGTCCTTCAGCTTTTTAGCTTCTGCAGGTGCCATCCGATAGGGAGTTCTAGAAAAAAGGCGTGGCTCCCAGAAGAGTGTGAATAACAAATTCTATCTCTTATAAGGGGTAATGAGTTCAACTTTTTCGAAAATAGCTATGGGTAATCAAACACTATTTCCACTTCTCGATTTTGGCTATGTCTTGGGGTTATTGATAAGATACACTAAGAATCCTTGTTCACCTTCCCTCAGAATTTTTTTGGCCTCTAGCGCAGATATAATTGGTATCAGGAAAGTATTAGCTACAAAATGGCGTGTTGGTATTGGTATCTTATCTCCGAGTGTGATGCACTTAGTGTAATAATTTACCTGTGCCTGATGTTTATACAGTCAATCCATTCCTAGTATGAAATCGTATTCTTGAATGGGCATTTGTATAAGATCGGCTGGATATTCACCATCCCCGATCACAACTGGACAATCCCGATACATGGTGTCTATTATTAACCCTATTCCTAAGGGTGTTTGAACTTATATTTGGTAAGTCATGGTTTCGGGTTGTATATTTAGTTTTCCAAAAAAAGTTGTAGATATAAAAGAATGAGAAACACCAGGATCATATAAGGCATTACCATTAATTTCAAAAACAGAAATCGTACCTTCAACCACTTCATTAGGATTTGGTGCATCATCTCCAGTCAAGGCATATGTGCGAGCTCACACTTTTTATTTTCCGCTAGCTCTGCCTGTTTTCCCTTTCCTACAGATGTTGAGTTTTTTCGATTGGGACAATCTTTCAAAAAGTGCCTGTCGCTACCGCAACCCACACATTTGCCTTATTTTTTCCAACACTCAGTCTCCTCATGGTTGAATCCCTGATAGTATCCACATTGCTTTTGTGCCACTCCTTGAGCTAAATTGGCAGACCCGCTAGCCTAGTGTGTTCCTTGATTAGAACCTCCGATCTACAATTTTGATCGTTTTCCTCCCAAGGTTACTCTGCCCACCAGGGTGCATTCTTCCTTTCCGGCTTCTATCTTCGCTCTTCCAGATTTTCTGCAGTTCCAATTCCAACTGCAGTGTTGTACTCACCGCTCTATTAAAACTAAGCAATTCACAAGTGGCAAGGCCTCATTTGAGTTTTGGCTGTAATCCCTGTACAAATTGACGGGGGTGTCGGCTTTCATCTTCTTATATGTAGGATGCATACTAAATTAATCAGTTAAAAATAGCCTCATACTGACTAACAGATTGCGCTCCCTTTATTAAGTATATGAATTCTATTTCTCTTGCCTTCTTGACTACCAGTGGTATATACTTATCTATAAATTCCTTGGTAAAATTTTCCCAAGTTGGGTTAGTTTCCTCTGCTGTCTATCATCTTCCACCAAATACGTGCAGGCCTTCCTAGAAGAAACATAGCATACTGAACTTTCTATTCGTCTGGGTTCCAAATATGTTTTCCAGTTCCTCAATCCATTCCTCAGCTATTCTATCATCTAGGTCCCCTAAGAACTTCAAGGGTTGAAAGCGTAGAAATCGTTCTAACACTCGATCCTCAGCCATCTTGTTAACAACTTCTGCCCCACCACCTTGCTGTTGACCATATTGCCTGAATCTCTACCCTCTCTAATACAAAGGATTTGTTGGTTGTCCTGTAGCTGATTAACCAACTGAAGGGGTTTGCAAGACTTCTTCATCTAGCAATAATTGTTGATAAGCAGGTGCTCCCCGCCTAAGAGCCTATTGAACATTAGCCCGTCCACTGAGCGGTCTCCCTCGATGACCTGCTTTAGTTGGAGCGGGTATATCAGAATCCCCATGTGACGCCATTACGAGTTTGCTATATCCTAAATATTCTTAAACCTACAGTTATCGAGTCGTGCCACAAGGTCTATAGTCACTATCAAGTTTTTCAAATTTCTCAAACTTGGGAAAAGAAAAGAAATGAGGGGAAAGTTTAGTAGAATTAAATAAAATTCATTATAACAGAAATCTAGTCATTCAATAATAGTCGATAGAACTTCATTAACATTTTTGAATTAGCACTAGCAAGTGTTACATCTGCATATATACAAATCAAAATTTCAAAATTTTGCTATGATAACTATACGCCTAGTCGTAACCAAAATGACACGGCTTGTTAGGGTATTACCCTATAGTCTAATTAACCTTAGCCGTTTCTATCCAACATAATGGTCAAAAGCTATTACTATATCTTACATACACATTTACATTGTCAGCCACACACATAAGGGCCTCCAAATCTAATCCTCCATGTTGATAATATCATATTTGGCATCTTCATCCTTATCTTCCTCATTCACTTCCACATCCATGTCATCATTTTCTTCCTCAAGCTCCTAGAATTCCCCTTTCATATCGACCTTTGGTGGTGCCTCAACTAGAGGTTCCAGTATGGGATCCTCATCGGGCTCTTCTTTCTCAGGATCCTTATCAAGGTTCTCCTCAGGTACCTCTTGAGGGTTTCTCTCATATATATCTTCAATACGTATACTTTGTCTATATTCCAACTTACGGGAGGCACAAACCCTGGAGTGTCCAGCTTCTATGGAAATCCCAACTCCGACCACAATTATCTGATCTTTGGCACTACCATAATGTGCCATCATCATCCTGACCTCATCCATGATCATG
Source organism: Jacaranda mimosifolia (assembly GCA_018894105.1). Lineage (NCBI taxonomy): Eukaryota > Viridiplantae > Streptophyta > Magnoliopsida > Lamiales > Bignoniaceae > Jacaranda > Jacaranda mimosifolia. The sequence continues at coordinate 24,170,118 of CM032128.1, read as the reverse complement.
TGGGTCATGTTAACTATTTTTTGGTGATTTGACTCTAAAGTTCTGAAAGTTTCTTCCATTTGTTCCCACACTGTGCGGAGTCTTTCCACCTATCTTTCAGCTATCCTCACACGCTTACCTTTTCGTTCTATATCATCCATCAATTTTTCTACATTGTAGCTACTAGCCCTAAGTATCGATTTCAAGTGAAATGATTTGCTCGTTTATCCCTTAGTACCTTTGCATAGCATAGAGTTTCTCTTCATGACGGTGGCACAATTCCAAGAGACTTGCTTTTTCCTGTTCTAAAACCTTAATTCTTTCCTTTAAAGATTCTACGCTTTCTTCGTCCATCGGTTCTTTTCTCTTCCTATGTTCATCTGCCATCCTGCAGTTTATCGATTTATTTCATCAATATCACACTAATCAAACACATTTCTAACATGCACAAAGTTCCCAAGGTTCAATTCCCAATCTAAAGCTCAATGCTTGACTTTCGAAAATGAAGATTATAGACTGGTCAACCGTCCCATGTATAATCTCCTAGCTCCTAGTATCGAACATTATACCCAAAATTCATATCCTAACTAACCTAGATAGAAGGTTAGTTACAAATCCCAATGATATTCATTTCCTAAGTCATCAACAAACCTAGGCTCTGATACCACCTCTGTGGCGCTCCACTCAGGGTAATTTCTAAGTTGAGGTGCCACCAATTCAAACTTAAACTATAATATAAAAGATAACCGAAAATCCAAAATTCAACAAGTCTCAAAAGATAGCAGCATACTTCTAACTTAAAAGAGCACTACAAAGAGTGCCATATATACATGCCAAAAGTCTCCTAGTTAACAATCAAACACTTCAACCTTCTCAAGTCTTAGGGCTACGATTAGGTGAAATTTATGCATATATACTAAACACCTAATCTATTACAAAACAGTCTCTTCGGGCCAAGCCATGAACCCTCCTCAATCTTCACTTAGTACCATCTAGGAAGGAAATAAAGGATAACAAAAGGGTAAGTCTTAAAGACTTAGTGAGAGAAAATACAATAAATAGTCAAAGAAAAACTATCGAAAGAGTAGTAACTCAATCAGATTCAGCAACAAGCAGACATCATGATTAGAAACATGATTATACCAGAAAGTAAATAATATCAAATTCAGCAAACAGAACCTCTCCATCTCTATTGTTCCCCGAATAGAATACAAATAGAAACCCAAAGCATAATATGCATATCAAATTCCCTTTATTCCTCCATTATCCCTGACATAACAACTGTGAGCAACATAACAACACGTCCCAAGTATAACAGCTGGGAGCAACATAACAACAGCTTGCCCCAAGCATAACAGCTGGGGCTAACAACCCGTTAATTATCCCTATATGAAAATATAAGTGATAAATAAATGCTAGTAAGGCCAAACAAACGATATGCAGAATGATTCAATTAGGAGTGCAAAAACAAACACGATTTGGTCGACAAGACCCAAAAAAATCAGCGCAATATAAAAGAAAGCCGACAAGGTTGTACGGTAGATAGATAGATAGGACAAATAAGAGTTCTGGCACCAGAACGAGTGCAATCAATTTCAATAGATAAGCAATCAAGGAATTCAAACAATCGAGGAACATTTACTTCCTAGAAGAAAGGCAAGCTTAACCTTCACTTTAATAGCCACAAGAATGCTATTATGGTCTACTGTCTTGTGGGGTCTGGCTCTTTGTCACCTAACCAAAAGAACAGACTTATCATTAAAACACTCGTCTTGCCCTCTTAAACAATAATTAAGCCATTAACGCTACGATATTTATTGAGATCATATTTGCTTAATCGATCACTAGGTTTGTCCTAATCAATAGTTCCTAAATTAACAATTAAGATTCTTATAAAATTGGGTCCTTGCAACGTTATACAGAGTCGCATATAAGATTTACAATGATTAATTTAATTAATTAGAATTAAATCTTTAAATCATTCGATGCCAAACATCATTATACTAAATTAGGGTTCAATTTCGTACTTAACTAAATTAATCCAAGTATATACATATATATCTATTATGAATTCGGGTCCACTAAGCATAGTATATATACCCATGCATACATTGACTCAATCACATCTCTTCCATATCATATTTTTACACAAGAATTAATAAAGATCAAGATTAATACAAAGTACTTCAAAATAATCCAATTCCAATAATTTAACAAGATCTTATAATTAGGGCTCAAACACTACCAAGCAACACCACACTTGAAACCACTGCGACAAGATAAAGAAACTGCCTCAGCGCCATCCACCATCGGAATTGCTTACCACCACCATCATTAGACTCGTCTCAACACCGCCAGTCCAATGCCCAAACTAATTTTAAGCTTCATCGCTGAGATGGGTGTCAATTGAAGCCTTAAAACCCCAGTGCCGCCACATTCGCCATCATTGTCTATCTCTAATTCCGCCGCCGCCGATAGTCTTAATTGGAAATTGATAACACTAGAATGCTTCCTGAACTAAACTCTACTAGAACCACCCTTCGAACACCAGTTTTCACCATCCAAACCGTCGCTCCATCGCTCACTTCCATAGCTTAACTTGGGGCTTCAGTTTCTCGGCGGCCCACCAGTCAAAATGGGTTGCACGATACAATGTTAAGTTCCTAGTGAGGTAATGAAACCTTTAGTTGGGTCAGTTTCAAGTTTCTAGCTATTGCCGGAGAAGAAGAAGAAGGGTGCACTGTGGAAAATGAAAAAACGTTAAGGGTGTGTATTTAAAGGGCAATTTTTAGAAATCCCAAATTGGCCCCCTAGACTTATTTCAAAATTTCAATTTAACCCTTAAAAGTTAAATTGAATTTTAATTGAGCCATTCGGTTAGTAAGTGCATGAAATTGACCCAGTTGGCCAGAAAAAAATCTCACTTTAGCCACTAAAACTTTTAAATATTCTTCAATTAAGTTTTTCCCTATTCTCGTTTTGACCCCCAAAACTTTCAAAAATAATAAAAATAATAAAACAATAATAATAAGAATAATAATATGAAATTCCACCAATTATGTATTTAGGGGTGTTACAGAGTCTGAATGACAAATTTTGGAGTGCAAATAATAATACTATATATATTTCTCTTTTTCCTCTTTTTTCCTGATGCATCTTGCGTAGGACTATGTCTGGATATAAAAGAAAAGGTAAGTAAATAAAATTATATAAAAATAAAGTAAATAAAAATATACAAAATAAAGTAATAAAAATGTGTTAAATTGTAAAAATAATAATTGGTATTTGAAGTGAGAAAATAATAAGCTTGGCATTTAGTTGGTTGGATGGATTTTTCCTAAATCCAGATCCGTCTTGCACTTAAAAATATATTTTAAAATCCATATATCCCTGCTCCACAGGTTTTAGGATTGAAAATTTTAATCCATCCCGCATTAACTATGTAAAATTTGCACTCACTCCGCTCTGACTTGCACGACACCTACCCATTTTTTTTTTTTAAAATTATCTAATTAACCATAAATTGATAAATTCAACTACAATCTCATGTAAAAGTTAATATAAAAAAAGTAAATCAATATGACAATATATTTAAATATGTCAACAAAATTAAAATATAAAAAAATCCAATCATAATAATATATATTATATTAAATATTATAATAATATAAGTACTTGGGGCGAAGCAAGGTGGGCTGGTTCTAAACTAAGAACCGACTCCGCCCCACATGAAATTCATATTAAAACCTGCCCTACTCTATATGGGGTGTATTTTTCAACTCATCCCATGCAGAGTGGATTGTAGCGGAACTAATACCCATTGAAATTGTCAAGTCTACAAAATAACCTTCTTTTTATTATTTCCTCATTGAAATCTTAGATAAAATCATATGGTAAAAATTTAGTACTCATACTCCATACATCCCACGGAAATAGCTTATAATTAATTGGTATAAAATTTAAAATGAGAAAATATAAAAGAAATCAAGTTCAATTGAATAAACTGCAGTTTGATTTTGATATAAATTTCTTATTGAGTTTAAAATTGTGTTTAAATTTAGTTGAATATCACATATGTCAAATATAAATGAATCACAGAAATCGCAAATAGTTTGATATTTTTATACATTTTAAACTAATCGAGGGACTTCAAGCTAAATACCAAATCTAATATTCTAATTGAATGAAAAAACAAATGCTCAAGCTTGATTGTAATGTTTAATGAATATTCAAGTTAAAATAAGCTTTTAGTGATTGATCCTTGGCGCCACGTATAGGAACTTTGATATCTAAGATATCGAGGATGGTGAACAGAGAAAGAGAAATTAGACGTGATGAAGGAAGAGAAGGAACACCCGCCAAATCTCCTAGACCACCAGCCAATGCATCTTCATCAGATGATGCAAATTTGGCTGTACTATCGACGACAATGGGCAACCTTAACCTGGATCAGCTCACAAGATTGATGTTTAATACCACGACAGCTATCCTGACCAATTAGATAATTGACATCCCCCTAGTCCTGGGAGTTATTTCGAAACCAGTATAGATACTAATGCTGTTAGTTTTGAGGAATACCCATGCCTACTCCTATTGCACCTCTTCATCTAGGGGCCATGCCCTTATTCCAAGTAGTCTCGATTACGCCTATTCCCAGTGCCAGTGGAGCTTTCTCGAAAGTTGTTGCCACCCTACCACCAATTATTCCAATTACACCTGTTTAGGGAATCGCTGCTACATCTTCCTAACCTGGTGCTACAAAGCCAACCCCCGCTTCTAAGTAGGGCCTCTGTCTAATACAAGCTCCGCATGATAAGGAAGCTACTTATGGGCCACCATCCTGGGAATTTGAGCAGAAAAGACATGACCAATCAACTTAAGCAGATGAGTCTGCTACTAAGAGTTTAGCATCAATGTAGCAGAAGAGAAATCCACCTCGCTGGCAATCAGATATTACTATCACAATGGAAGATTTGTGGAGAGAGATGTGAGATGAAAAAGAAAGCAATTGGAAAGCCGCAAGAGATCAAGAGATTTAGCCCCTTCGATGAGGCTTTTCTAGCGGACAAGCTACCTAATACCTATACAACACCCCCGGTACTAAAATTCACTAGTGTAATCGACCCTTCAGGGCATTTGTGCAAATTCAAGAATTTAGTTTTATTGCATTTATACACTGACGGAATGATGGTTTTCTTAAAAAATTTGGGGTCATTCCAAAGATGGTTATCGTACTTATCCCTTGGCTCCATATATACATTCAGAGAATTTTCTAAGAAGTTCTTACATTAGTTCATCAATAATAAGTAGTATAGGTGGATTATGTAGAGCTTGTTCAATATCAAGCAAGGAGAAGAGTAGACCCTACGAGATTTCATAAAACGATTCACGAGCATTGCTTTGGAGCCCTTATAGACACAGAAAAGTTTCTAACTAGTGCTTTCACCTAAGGGTCAAGAGCAAGCCATGTCGTTGATGATCTAATTTGGAAGCCAATAGATGATTATGGCACTTTATTGAGGATAGCTGAAAAATACATTTATGTGGAAGAAACCAATAGCGTCAGGACAAAGGAGACGAGAGAGAGAGAGAGAGAGATAAAGAGAGGACACTGCGCTAGTAAACAAGCCCATGGTGGAAGAACGAACTAAGGCGTCTTATGTGACCCATAAATTTGAGTACTATAGGCCACCAAAGGTCCTTTGCGAATAAGTTTTGGTGGCGATCAAGCGGGCTAATTAATTGAGGTGGCCTAAAGAGCTAAACACGCTCTCATATGACCCAAATATGATAAGTTCGGTTGTTTCCACAATGAATATGGGCACACCACTAAGGATTGTGGGCATCTGAAAAATGAGAGGGAAAAACTCATCTGAGAGGGTTATTTGCAAGGGTTCATAATGCTCGGCCCATCCCAATCTAATACATCTCGGTAGCTAAGGCTAATTCCAACCTATGTGGGACTAAATAAGAGGGATTCTTGAGAGCAAGAGGCCCTTGAGGGTGCAAGCACCCTCAAGGAAAGCTATAATACATATGATTGTAGGAGGCCCTCTAATGTGGACTTACATCGGGCTCGAAAGACCAAGGTATGATAATTGGCTTTCCGAGCTTAAAGCGAAGTAGGAGCTATCTCCGAGGATGACATACTAGTAATCTAATTTTGTCCAGATGACCTACAAGGGATACATGCACCTCACTACGATGCACGGGTCATTACCGTCACTATTGCCAATTTGAGGTAGTACGCATTTTCATTGATTATGGTAGTTTGATGGATATCTTGTTTTTTAATATTTTCCAACAAATGGATTTGTCACTGGTTAAAATGGATCCCATCGAGATACCATTATTTAGTTTCAGTAGGGAAGTAGCCAGCTTTATTGGGCAAGTTAGTATATCGATTTCTTTGGGAGAAAAAATGTACCATAAAACTCGAATGGTTCGTTTCCTCGTGGTGGATGCTCATTCTGCATACAATGTGATACTGTGGGCTTCCATGTTGAAGGTATTACAGGCTGTAGCTTCTGTAACATACCGTCTTTTCTCGTAAGTGACTTTCTCATAAAATTAAATTATTAAATCTATCTGATAACTATAGGAAATCAAAAGTTTAAAATTTTTGTAGATTATGTTATAAAATTATCATTTTTGGGTGGAGTTAATATCATTTTAGATTTCATAGGTTAATCAAAGTTCAATTTCAATAAATTACTAAATACATGTTCACCATGGAATTTAGCGATATATAGCTATACCTAGATAATAAAACATAAAAACGTACCTCCTAAGTTATAGATATATAATTAAATATGTTGAATACGTAATAATATAAAGATTAGGGAGTTTTCTTTACTTATTTATTTTCTTAGGCCAATTCAAACTAAGATAAAAAGTCAAGGGCCTCTAAGCAAATAGTAAAATTTTCATCTTCTACAAATAGATGCCAAACCTCACTATAGATTCCACAAACCTAAGTCTTTCCTCCTCTGCTGCTTGTCGAGATTAGGGTTCCAAACCTACCCAATTTCTCATAATCAACCATTAAGATATCATAGCCAAATTCTTTCCAACTCAACAAAGATCAAAATTCTTAAAAATCCCCCCAGAAATTTGTGGCCTTAGACCCTTAAAAGTTCCATCAAAATAAAGAGAAAGCCTGCCAACTAGTAGAAATCCTGCTCAACTCAAATTCTAAGAAAATTAGAAACCGCCTTCTAGCTATTTGATCATAGATGCAAACATAAAATTAGAAGCCTTTCATGTGTAGATTATTATGATAGGATAGGGTTCCAAAAATTCTATCAGGATTACAAACCTGAATTCTTGCCCAAATTAACACTCTCACACAGAGGCAGAAGCTGACAGAACAAGAGGTGATCTTATTTTGACTATAGTTGGAGCATCAACCATCTAATTATGAAAAAGAACCATAGATAGAAAGCTCTCTAAGTGTAAATAGAGTTAGAGATAAGAATTGCTGGAACTGACGTTGGATTCTGGCCAAAAAAGAAAAAGGACTGCAACTTGTCACCAAGACACTCTAGGAATCAGAACCTAAGTTTGAATGGGTGTATAGGAAGATCAGACTGTTCGATCATCAAATTGAAGCCACCATTTGAATATCCATTGAATCATAATAGATTTTGAAGTAAAGATCATTGTTAAATCACCTCAAATTTGGTTAAAATTCAATTTTGGTGGAAATTGTCGAGCTGTCTAAGTAGAAATGCATGTTCTGGAAATGATCAAGGTTATGCCAAGTGATTATGCATATCTTGTGAAGATAATGACTTGATATATTTTTGCTAAATAAGGATGGATTATGAATGATCAAATTATATGATTATTTTTAGTATTGATTCTTGAATTTGATTGAATTTGGTGGAAAATAGAAGACATGATTCGGATACAATTAATTTAATAATGTTGTTGTTGAATATGGTTCTTGGAATAATATAATAAGTTGAGTATACTAAAAATTAGAAGGATTAGAATATATTTGATTCATTTAGGAATTAATCAATATAAGAAATAGAGACGGTCATTTTTATGTATATATATGCTCAAAGTTTTAATGTAACTAATAACTTGAACATTAAATTGCTAGATAATAATTTCTATATTTTGAGTATTTAAAAGAACAATATCTGTAGCATCCTGCCCAGGAAGATACCTATTTCAGGCTGAGGTGCAACTCTGATCTCATCCACAAAATTCAAAAAAAAATATGCACCCCCAAAGTTTTTAATTTAAATAAATCCATATCAACCTAAATACTAATCATTTCAACTTAACTGTACAAACTGCTATATCACATTCCACAATAACACTATCTCCAAGACCCATAGGTACACAAAATATTTACATATGTCGTATCGGTTCAAGGCTTACATACCCAAAGCATTAAACAACACTTACAACCTTATTAGTATCAAAATCATAGGAACATAACAGTTACATGCCACATCACCGAGTTCTATATACACATCACCAAAATTTACCTAACAGGTCTAAGTCTACGATTGCCACTAGTTTTAAAGACCATATGAGCATAAGCCTCTATATGAGAAGTTGTAGAGTTCAAGCTTACATACATAATACTTTACATAACAAGTTTAGATCCTGTACGTCTTTTAGTGTAAAAAAATAAACTATTTACACCTGATACAACTTGCTGCGCTCCACCTGCTACCTGTCACAACCCAGTTGAGAAAAGAGAATTGAGAACACAAAAGAGGCATAAGTCCTAATAACTGAGTAAGGTATATAACTGTTATTTTGCACGTAAAGTGAAAGAAGAACTAGTGGGGTTTCTAATACAACCAAGAATAGGCAAAGATTCAATGATAATAATCACGGAACCAAAATATACAAAGTACAACACTGACAAAAGATGAGATTAGACAATAGATACATAGAACCATTGACATACAACATAGCAATGTTTGACCAAGCAGAATTCAAATTTCAAAAAATTAACGAAACTATTGGCACATTCCGACCTTATGGCTCCCCAGAATGTATCAAAATCAGATATATCAATATCAAAACATATCAGAATTAGAACATAACGTATCAAATTCCTTATTTCTCCAATTCTCAAGTGATCAACTCGACATAACATAACATACATGTGGCTTGACCGGCCGCATGCCGGATCCCACCACTCGCAGATAGCTATCTCTAAGTACCTACGAGTTAGGATCGTGAGTAAGTACTAGTCGGGAGACTAGTTACCGTCGGTTCGTTTCGTTCAATCGTCTTTCTAAACCTAATCTTGGGCCCTACTTCCCATGGCTTCCCTACGGGTAACAAGCTTCCCAAGGGCATCCCCAAGGGTAAGACAACATAATGCCAACAACAAAAATGAATTTAAAAAATCAATGATCATAAACATGTAAGAACTCTAAACAAAGCGGTGCAAATCACATAACATATCGACTGACATGGCTATCTAATGACATGTAGAATAATAAACTCAAAAACATGATAAGGCAACTGGTCGGCAAGACCGCATCAACATCTCAAAAGAATAGTGTACTAATCAAGAGTTCAGCCGACAAGGCTGAAGAATACAAAAAAGCAAAGAATCTAACAGAATTTGCCAAATAGACTCGAATGTCATGAAGGCACAAAGAAGTCAAGAAATGAATGAGCAAGCCAATATACACAAAGAACATATATGGTCTTTTTCCTAGCAAGAATACAGATCATAACCTCACCTTAAGTCTCAATGACAACACCACCAGTCCTCTACTGCTCTGGGATATCCAGATCCTCGTCACCTATTTCAATACAAAGCATATAAGCATCAATACGACCATATACTATCTTTTTAATAGGATTACAACTACTTGCATGTTTTAATGCTATTAATTCCTTATTTCACTCGGAATATCTTGCTTATCTAATTTTTTGATTTAGTTTACGTACAGGCGCATTAAGCTATAATAATCCAATATCTTCAATTAATTCAAGCTGTTTTGTAGATTCATTATGCTTTCGCTTTAGTAAAGCTGTTAAGGTTTTTATTCTATTATCAATGCAAAAATCAATTTTCTAAATAGGTTACAATAATGGGATAGTATCAGTCGGGCAGTTTAACCATTCTGAGTCAAATGTCATGTTTTACTAACAATATCTAATTTTAACATTCCAAGCCCATATTTTCTATATTTAGATTATCTTACGAATTTTATAGCCATCATGTACATTATATAATTTAAATCTTTCAAGATTTTCTAATTAACATAATTAAAGATAATCGGGCCTCTATTAATGGTTCAGTCCACACATCATTTTATAGACAAATTCTATACTCAAACGTAAAACTTACAATTACACAATTTAGTCTATTTAACAGATATCATTTCAAGATTGACTTAACAAGTTAATCAAATTAAATTTAGGAATTAATTTAATCGATCAAATAGAATTTTACCAAATTGACCAAATATGAGGTCAAATCACTATGCTCTAGTAGCTCGCATGCATTTGGATTACTGCCTCCATGAAACTAGTGGTCAGTCACTAGAGTGCCGTTGCCGAAGTTGGAAGCTAGCTGCACCAAAATGCGCGCCTTGCTGCTCTGATCAAAATCCATAAGCCAATTTTGTGATTAGATGCCATTTGACAGACCAATTTGCTAGAAAATCGCAAATCACCACTACAGTCCTCCGTCACGCTACTGTGTTGATTTCTTATTTTCTGATGGTCTAAATCCGCAATTGAGGATACCATCATGTTCCTTTAGCTAAGCTTATCAAAACACACCCTCTAGTCGCAAGCTTCAACTGTTGGAATAGCAGCCGCAACCACCTCTGCCCGAGCCATGTTCAACCATTGATTCCCGACGCTCCATCGGTTGTTTCTCAAGAAATCTAGTACCATCATGTTTGTTGCAAGGAAAAGAAGAGATTGGTTAGAGTGGTTCAAGGTTTCCAGCTACAATAAGGTGAAGCTCGACGAGTGGGGGGCTTGGTTTGCATGTGGAAATTTAACTAAATGAAGGGCCCTCTTTTTATATTTTCTCACTTTTCCAAAGTTTCACTTTAGCCCCCAGAACCTTTTGTCAGCTATCAATTGGGTCCTTCAACTTTTTGAGTGCTTTACATTTGACCTTGATTTATCAATTGGCCCCTCAATTTTTTCTTCCTCTCACATATTAGCTTCGTTTGGTTCCTAATTTTCTTGAATTAAGCCCTTATTCTATTTACTTTTTTCTCACTTTTCCAAAATTTCACTTTAGCCCCCAGAACCTTTTGTCAACTAGCAATTGGGTCCTTCGACTTTTTGAGTGCTTTACATTTGACCCTGATTTATCAATTGGCCCCTCAATTTTTTCTTCCTCTCACATATTAGTTTTATCTAGTTCCTAATTTTCTTGAATTAAGCCCTTATTCTATTAACTTTCGTTCCTTTGATTTTTCCATTACCACACTATGGCCCTAAGTAATTAAGCATGATTCGCCTAGACCCAGTCTCATTTAACATTATGATTATTATATACATATATATTATATATTCATCAGCTCTAACACTGGGACCCAATTTATTAAATTTTAAATTCTTTTAAAATCCATATTTATGAATTTTAGGGGTGTTACAATATTAGTTAAACCAGAAATTTAAATTGATACGTGGTATTTCAAATTAAATTTTTTCTTCATAATTGAGCTTGCAAGTCTATCGGAGAATCCCAATTAAAAGAGTTGATGAGGTCTTCATTACCTTGTTTACTCCCTTTTTGTTACCTAATAATTATTTCTTGAAATCATATATTCATTTTTCATTTCTTGGAACACCTCTCTTATTGTGATAGTAAGGTTCACTAATTTTGCCATTCATAATTGTGAAGCTCTCTACTCTTGGTACCTATCATTGTCAAGTCTTTCTCTTTACATTCTTATTCGTCTCTCATCTTTTGACTAATTGTTAAGTTCCTATTATGATTATTAATTTTAATATCATATTTAGGACTTGACAAATAATTGCTTATTTAAATTTTTTTAATTCCCATGCTAATTGATGAAAATTTGGAATTGCAGGAATACAAGTGGAGAAATTACAAAAAGGGACAAATTGATACAAGTTCGTGGGAACGCTGATTGGATGACACCTCATGATCTAATCAAATATGGACAGAAGAGTCTTTATTTATTTGAGTCATATTCTAATTAGAAGACTCTTTTAATCAGTTATAAATAAGGCTTTCAGACACTTAGTGAGGGGACGAGATTTTGATTTTCTATTTTGGAGATTAGAAGTTTCGCGTGAATACGGGATTCGAAGGAGGACAAAGTGGAGATCAGATTCATCCAGGAATAGAGTTTCCTCTTTTTCCTTTGATTTTCTTTTTAATTCTGGATTTGAGATGATGTTTTGTTTGTTCTTGTTTTGTTTGACAATTCAATCATGAACTAATTTGTTGTTATAGGATTATGATAGATTCTTTTAAATAAATTGATGCATGATTTTCTTCCATGAAATCAGTAGCTTAAAGTTATTTCTTCTATTGTGTGTATTTTCTATTTGATTGTCTGATCAGTAATCAAGTGCATCTTTAAACCCTAGAGGAGTCTTGGAAAATAAAATATAAGGATTGATTGACATTAGAAGAGCTTAGGATTAATTGTTTAAATTGATGAATTAACTAATTTATGAGTATGATAGGAATATACCTGCTTGCCATAGGTAGTTAGTTGAGTGGTACAACCTTATCCACATTTTAGTTAATTCATATAAGAATATAGTGAATTGAATAAATTAGGGATTTATAGCAGGTAATTCAGAAGAACCCCGCAATTGAATAAGACTCAAGACTAATAACCTGTTATTAATTTTATAGGGAGAAAATTATGTAATCAACTCATTCGATTGATGAAATCATAATTCTAGACTTCTATATCTTGGCAAAAATTTTAATCAGTACACTTTTTCTTATTTTCATTTGTTTAGTCTTAATTCCTACATAATTGATTTTTGTTTGAACAAAACAAGGGTGTGATAAATTAGTATTATTAGTGAATAATTTAATTCCTCATGGGATCGACACTTTTCTCATCACTTTATTACTTGTTGTGACACGTGCACTTGCATAATTGTTTTCATTATTTGTTTCGTACACCAAAAAGTTTTTGGCACCGTTGCCGGGGAACTAAAATTATTTTGTTTATGCTAGTATTAGTTTTAAGCACCAAGTTTTAATTCAGACTTCTTTTTTCTTTATTTTATTTTATCTGGATCTTTTCAATTATATGCACGATAATCAGGAGTTGAAATTAGTGTTGTTTGATCCAGAAATTGAGAGAACTTTCCGAAGACGCAGATGGACACTTCAGCAAGCAAACGAGGATAATGCAGAAATGGCAGAAGAAGATGGATATCTGGGGGATTATGTCATCCCACAAATTTAGGGCTTTCAGACAGGAATCACAAGACCGATTAAGCTAGCCATCATTCTGATGATACATAATTCAGTACAATTTAGGGGTTCTCTAACAGAAGATCCAAATGCATATTTGACTAGTTTTTTGGAGATTTGTGATACCTTCAAATATAATGGAGTTTCTAATGATGCAATTCGATTGAGGTTGTTCTCATTCTCACTAAAGGATAAAGCAAAAAGTTGGTTGGCATCCTTACCATCAGGGTCTATTACCACTTGGGAGGATGGGCACAAAGATTCTTGGCTAAGTTTTTTCCACTATCACGGATAGTCAAGTTGAGAAATGAGATTACTTCATTTGTCCAATTCGATCAGGAAATATTTTATGAGGCATGAGAAAGATATAAGGAGATGCTCAAAAAATGCTCTCATTATGGATTGAGAAAGTGACTTCAAATGTAGACATTCTACAATGGATTATCCACACAAACTAAAGGAATAGTTGATGCTACTGCAGGAGGTACACTTATGCGGAAGAAGATTAGGGATATATTTGAGTTATTTGAAGAGATGGAAGCAAACAATTATCAATGGCTAACTGAAAGATTAACTCAACCAAAGAAAGCTGTAGGAATTTGAGGTAAATGCTACCACATCTTTGATTGCATAGTTTGAAGCTTTGACGAAGAAGGTAGACACACTTGCAACTATTATGACTTAACCAGTATAGCAAGTTCAAGCCGTAGAGAGCCAAATTATTACTTGCGATATTTGCAGGGATGCACATTCGAGTGATCAGTGTCAACATACTTTGGAAACAGTGTAGTTTGTTGGGAACTTTAACAGGAATTGAAATAATCCATTCTTAAATACTTATAATCCTTGATGGAGACAACACCCTAACTTTTCATGGAGCAACAACCAAGGACAAACATCAGCTTCTAAGCCACCAACTGAAGAAAAGAAGCCATCATTAGAAGAGATGTTTGTGTAGTTTATGGGAAAAACTGAGGCAACAATTCAGAGTCAATTAGCTTCAATCAGAACATTAGAAATATAAATGGGCCAACTAGCCAGTGCATTGAGTATAAGACAACAAGGAACTTTTCCAGGTGATACTGAGATAAATCCTAAATGAAAAGGCAAGAAACGTTGCAATGCTATTTCTTTAAGGAATGGTAGAGAGTTATTAGTATTTCAGAAGGTCTTTCCATCTTCAGAGGAATTAGAAGAAGAATCACCAGTTGAATAGGGAAAGGATAAGAAGCAGAAAACTGAAGAAGTTAACCCTATTAGACCACCTCCACCCTTTCCTTTGAGGTTTAAGAAGCAAAACTCGGACAAGCAATTTCAACAATTTTGGGAGGTTTTCAAGAAACTCCACATAAATATTCCATTTGCTGGAGCTTAAAACAAATGCCAAGTTATGTGAAATTCATGAAAACTATTTTATCTAAGAAAAGATGTTTAAGTAAATTTGAAACAGTGGCTCTCATAGAGAAATGTAGTGCAATCACAGAGAAATCAAGTGCAATCACCCCAAAGAAGTTACCCCTAAAGCTCAAGGATCATGGGAGTTTCACCATACCATGCAAAATTGGAACTAAATTTTCTAGAAGGGCACTATGAGATTTGGGGGCAAGTATAAATTTAATGCCACATTCCACCTACCAGTGACTTAGATTAGGAGAGATCAAGCCAACTAGTGTAACCTTGCAACTTCCAGATAGAATTTTCACATATGCTAAGGGAATAATTGAAGATATATTGGTAAAAGTTGATAAATTTTATTTTCCCTGTAAATTTTATTGTGTTGGACATGGAGGAGGATACTGAAGTGCCAATCATCCTTGGGAGACTATTTCTAGCCAGAAGTAGGACTATTATAGATGTGCAAAAAGGTGAATTAACCATGAGGATCCAAGATAAAAAGATAAACTTTTAATGTGTTTAAAGCATTTGATTTTTCCAATAACATTGACAAGTGTTTTGCAGTTGGTGTGATAAATAAAAAAGCCAAGTTATATAAAGGAAAGGCTAAATATAGGCGTGATTGAAAAATTTTGAAAGACCATTAAGAGCCAGGTAAATAGGAACTATTCTACAACTCCCATTTAAAGTGGTTATTATGAACCTAAAATCATTCATACTCATCAAATCGGGAGTTAAGTGTCACATTTGCTGACAGGGGGTGTGCGGTGAAGGCCACCTCTAGAGCCTCGAGGTTGACACTTCTTGCTGTACTTATTTCATTCTTGACCTATTTGAATATCTCATTCGGTCAGTGTTGTAAACTACGTGCAGCACAGAGCAAAGTACTACACTCATTGAAAGAGGATATGCAATGGGGGCTATCACTTGATTATGTCGTCGTTGGCATATCTAGATTTTAATACTAGACATCTTTCAGCTTCGCAAATGAAAATTCCTATTTTATTCTTCTTAAAATGAAGTGTAAGGATCTAAGTGCCATGTTCGTTGACAGGTAGTGTACGGCAGGGGCCACCTCAGAATCCTATAAACTTGAATCTAAACATCGAAGGGACATTAAGATTTATGAGTTCTCCTCGCTGGTATGGGACAGTGGTAGAGTTACATGAAAGATTTAATATGATTATGATTTCTCTTATCCAGTAAGATTCTCACAAGTAATTTAATCAAATCACTTCATGATTTCTGTGAAACCTTAATATATTTTAAATATATATATGCATACGATTTGTAAAGTATTTAGTATAAGATCTTGTTATATAAAACAAGCCATCCTAGTATATTCTTATCTTACTCATTATATATTTCTCATTTTATTATCTTTCGCTCCAGAATAAGCTCTTATCCTAAACCCTCATACTTCTCTTTTCATAGATGAAGTTGGAATGGTTGAAATAGAAGAAGGAACTTAGGATTAGAGAAAGAGGAAATTTTCTTTTGTTTGAATTCGAATGTACCCAATCTGATAGGTTTATGTATATACATAATAAAACTTATAGCAATGCGACATTAGTGTTATGTTTTAGATATTAATATATGTATACTTATCGATAATTAAAGATATATTTAGACTAGTGTATAAAAGAAGTTATTTCCTTTTAATATGATTTGTCATTTTATTTTTGTTAATCTATGTTTGACATTGACTCTTGAAAGGAAAATCTCCTAAAAAAAGTTAGTGTCACGGTGTGGTTGATTTGGGGCCTCCGGGGCACCACAAATTCCCTGTATCTTATGAAGCTTAAGTATCCTATAGGGAGATGGGTTAAACAAGTGAAGGGCGACAATTATGTAAACTATAAGTGCAATGTGGATGCAATTAGAAAGAAAGATAGTCTAGGTTGGACCTACTAGACCTACCGAGCTATGGAGGAAGATTTAGGCATATCAGCTAGTCCATATGGCACCCCATGGATGAACTTTTAACTATAGAATTACTAGAGGGTACTCAAAGAAGAATCAAATTAGATCTTAGCTCAACATAAAAATGGCACATAGAATCACAAAATTTTTACGGGATCATGTAGACATCATTTGCCTTCATTGCCCAAGATTTGGTGGGGATTAGCCCATAAATTATAGAATATCGGCTAAATATAGATTCTTTCATTCAACCTTTTAAGCAGAAATAGAGACACTTCGAGTCAAGAAAGGATTTGATCATAAGATTGAAATGGAAAATTACTGGATTTCAGGCATATAGTTGAAATCTAATCCTTAGAGTTGATTTTGAATGTGTTCTTAGTCCTAAAGAACGCGAATAAATGGATGAAGTGTGTTGACTTGAGAGACTATAATAAAGCCAGGATTGACTAGTTGGTAGATTGTACTTTGAGATGTGAATTGCTAGACATCACCAGATTGCATTATACCTTGGCAATCAAAAGCGCATAAGTATTATAACATCTAAAGGTATATATTGTTATGTGGTTATGTTGCTTAAGTTTAAAGAATGGGGAGGCGACCTATTAATTTTTTATGGATACGATGTTCAAGATTCATCTCTATTGAAACATGAAAGCTTATGTCAATGATATGCTGGTCAAAAATCATACCAAGGAGGACCACATTGTTGACTTGGTAGAGAAATTTAAAATGTTTCAGCAGTATCATACAAAGTTGAACCTAACTAAATACACTTTTGAAGTTTAGACGAGTAAGTTCTTAGGTTATTTAGTTACTAAATAGGGGATTGAGGATAACCTAGAAAAGATTCAGGCCTTACAGCAGATGAATCCCCCATGTAACATCAATGGATAAATAAATTATGAAAAGAATTACCGTTCTCAGCCATTCTATTTCCAAGTCACTAGATTGAAGCTTGCACTTCTTTAGGATACAAAGGAATTCTCAAAACTTTAAATGGGAACAGGCATCAAAGACTACCATTAAAAAAATTACAAAAAATACTTAGTTGAGCTGCCTTTATTGACTAAGCCCATTAATGGAGAGCTCTTGTATCTTTACCTTACTGTTTTGAGTCAAGCTATTAGCTTAGAATTGATTTGCGATGAGGGAAACATACAAAGGCTAATCTACTAACATAGTAAGTTGCTGCATTCAATCGAGCAGCGCTACTCAGAGTTGAAGAAACTAGCCTTGGCCTTAGTTATCATGGTAGAAGATTGCAACCCTACTTCCTATCCCATTCAATAGTGGCTTGCATTAATCAACCTTTAAAATAGGTATTAGGGATGCTAAACACATTAGATTGGTTAATAAAGTGGGCCGTGGAGTTGCGAGAATTCGACATATAGTACACACCAAACATGATCATTAAGGCGCAAACTTTAGCAGATTTCATGGCAGATGTAGTCACCAACACAGAGAAAACGGCTCAATAGTCTGTACATGTGAACGGAGTAGTGAATGTTGCTGGAAGTGGAGCTGGGATTATAATTTCTAATCCTGAGGGAGATGGGATGGAGAATGCAATGAAATTCCAATTTAAAACATCCATCAATGAGGCCTAGCATGAAGCCCTTATTGTAAAAATTAAAATAGTAATAAAAGGTAGAGCTCAACAATTGATCGCATACATTGATTCATAATTGGTGGCTAAGAAGGTTAAGGGACTACACGAGGCTAAGAGACCAGATAATGAAGTACCTAAAGGAAATAAATAAAGTACGAGAACAGTTATTGGAACTTCAGATCAAACAGTTGTCTTGGGAGGGCAATGCTAAGATCAACTTCTTGGAAAAAATAGCAAGCTCATTAATCAACTGTCCAGCTCGTACGACAACAATGCAGGAATTTGAAAGTGAAGAGTTGCAAAAAAAAAAGGTTATGGCTGTAGAGGAATAGAACAGTTAGCGTATTATACAATACCTAGAACAATAGAAGGATGTAGACCATAAGGTTCATTTTTGAGTTGCCAGATTCACAATAATTGATGGTATTCTTTACAAAAGAGTGTACACCCAACCCCCGCTCAGATGCCTATCAAAGAAAGAAAGCAAATACGTTCTACAAGAAATTCATAAGGGATGTTAAGAAAGCTATCTTGGCGGGTTTGTGCTAGCTGGTAAAGTATTAGGAGTAGGTTATTTTTGGCCCAACATTCCAGCCGATATCATGCTAATTACGTGAAAATGTGAGAAATTTCAAAAACACGCTACATTAACCCACCAACTGGCTGAGCCGATGCAAGTTATGAGTACACTGTGTCTATTTTCTAGTAGGAATTGAACATAATAGATGTCATTCCCATGGTGAATGGACAAAGGAAATTCATACTAGTTGCGTTAGATTAGTTTAGCAAATGGGTGGAAGCTGAAGCCTTGGCTCAAATATTCGAAGGAGAGGTCCTCGAATTCCTATAGAGGAACATAATATATTGATTTGGCATTCCCAAAGAGCTTATTTCGGACGATGGCAAACAATTTAAGGGTGCAAAAAATACGGGCATGGTGTTGAGAAAAGAAGATAACACAACTATTTAGTTTGATGATGCATTCACAAAGTAATTGACAAGTAGAGGTTACAAATAGAATTATTCTTCAAGGGTTGAAAATGAGATTGGATTAAGCAGGAGGGGGATGGGTAGAAAAGTTGTCTATCGTGTTGTGAGCCTACCTATTTGAAATAAGAAGTACAATTAGGGAAACTCCTTTTAGTCTAATTTATGGAGCAGAAGCTATTATTAATCCTACCGAGGTAGCGGTAGAAACCCAATGGGTGTTCACTTATGTTTTTGTTGATAATGAGGAGTTGTTGCGAAACTAGCTAGAGCTTGTTGAGGGGGAAAAAAACCACAGTTAAACTGATGATACTCTATTATAAATAAAGGATACAAGCTACATTTAACCGACGGACTAAGCCTATGGATTTCCAAGTAGGGGATTTGGTGTTGAGGAGGTCAAAAGCAACAACTGCAGCTGGATCCAAACTAGGAAAGCCCTTACAAGGTTACCAAAATCTTATCAGTGAGTGCTTATGAGCTAGAAGATATGGAGTGGAAGAGGTTGTTGATGCAGTGGAATTTGTAAACCTTAAATGTTTTCACATTTAGGAGAATCTGTGTTATGTTACAAATTCTGCTTTGTTCTTTTAAACATAATTTAATGTCCTTGAGTTTATTTTTCATTTTAAGTTCAATATCTAATAGCTTTGGATGAGCTTCAATTTAATCAAGTATATAAACTAATAGCTCGAACAAGATTTAACAGTTAATCAAGTATTGCATAAACTAATAGCTGGATGAGCTTCAATAGTTAATCATGTATAAACAAATAGCTCAAACAAGTTTCAACACTTAATTAAGTGTATAAATTAATGGCTAGAATGAGTTTTGGCACAAGCAGGAGAATAAGCCAACAGTTTGGATGAACTTTAATAATTAAATATATAAAATAATAGCTCGAATGGGCTTCCAATGAGTAAAACATGTGCCTGTTTGAATAAACCTCAATGTACAAGTATAAAAATATTCAGTGCAGACAAATGTTAGTACATTGTGTTAATTAATACTTAGTTTAGAAAGGCCTTAGCCCATGATGATTGCTTACTGTTGGGATCTCCTCATAATATATTTTGATTATGACCCTTTGCAATGATCTTATTGCATATTGTATTAGTTGTAAATAAGGAAAATACCCAATTGATTTGATACCAAAAAATCAGCAGTTTTTGTTTGCTCCAATCATGGCTTAATAGTTGGAAGTTTCATATGGAAATCTGTATGATTTTCTGGAAATAAAGAATGAAAGGTTTTGCTGTATGGTGAATGGAAACCTACAATCAAGGAAGAGTTATTTAAATGAAGATATCTACTGGATCAAATCTTCAAAATAATTGTCTAAATCATGCCTAGAATGAAGAAAGAAAAATCTGTATAATCTTCCAGCATCAAGTAAGGAAAGTAGCCGTTGGAACTTCAATATGGCAACTTTAAAATTAAAGAAGGAAAGTTACTGTTAGAGTTTTACATAACCACATGACCAGAGCTAATTCCATATATTAAAAGAAGAAAGAGAAAAGGAAAGATGCCATTGGAATTTTTATGGAAACTTGGACTTAAGAAAGGGAAGTTACGGCTGGAACTTTATTTGGCAACATGATATGTCTAGAAGATGAAAAAGATTCTGAATGAAGTTCATCCATTTGAAGATAGAAGACGTCTCAAGTCAAAAAACAAGCTTTTCTCAAAGTTCAGAACTCTACAGGATATTATTCTGGAAGTTGCGCAGGAAGTTTGCTTTTGCCTTCCATCATCCAGTCTGTTAGAAGTTTTTGCGATAGAGGAAGTTGCTTTTTGTTATCGATTTCTTATATCTTGTCTTCTCTGTAACTTCACGTTTGTTCAATATAAGTGTAGGTTAAAAATCCTAAGATTATATGTTAGGTAGTGGAGTAGGCTTGCCGAACCACTATAAATCATGGTGTTCTTCTTATTTGCTGCTTTCTGATATTTGTTATCCGTTTAGATCTTTATTTCTATTATATAAAACCTTTTACAAAAATCTTCTCAAGAAGCGAAAAGTGTAATTGATTTCGAAAAGGATCAATTCACCCCCTCTTGATCCCACTTATATTCACAATTGGCATTGGAGCATCGGGGCTCATACTATAAGTTCTAACAAACTTGAGCTTAATCAATCCTAATGGTTGCGTCTAGCTTTGATGTTTATGCAGAAGGACAGTCACATACTCGTCCACCCTTGTTCGACGGTACAAACTACTCCACATAGAAGAATTGAATCGAATTTTTTTTCATAGCTCTTGATTATGACCTATGGAGCATAGTCATTGATTGATGGACCGCTTATTCCAACTACCAAGAACATGTCTCCTAAGGAACGAATGGAACTTACTATATAAGACAAAAGAATACCATCCATGAATGCCAAATCCAAGAATATCCTATCTTGTGCCCTAATCAAGGAAGAGTATAAGAGAGTCAGCATTTGCTCCACTGCGAATGAGATATGGAATATGCTTTAAGTTACCCATGAAGGAACATCGCAGGTAAAACAAGAAAGAATTGCCTTACATTCTCACCAATATGAAATGTTCTCTATGAAAACAGGTGAATCAATCAGCCAAATAGATGCACGCTTCATGAAGATACTCAACCCCATGTTTGCACTTGGGAAAGTCATATTAGAAAGTGAGCAAGTTCGAAAAATCCTGTGATCCTTACCTCGGGAACGGACACCAAAGGTTACTGCAATACATGAGGCAAAAAATCTGGAAATCCTTTCAATGGGAGAGCTCATCGGATCACTTACTTCTCATGAAATGACACTCCTATCAAAAGAAGAAAGTTTTGAAGGCAGAATTAAGAAGAACATAGCATTCAATTCAGAACAAGTTGACTGGAACGAAGATTCAGGAGATCTGGATGAGGATACCCTAAATGATGAAATAGCAATGATTACAAAACGTCTCAGACAACTAACACAAGCGAGGAATCGTTTCAAAAGAGACAAGAAGTCAAGTTCCAGGAGAAGCAGTATTGACTACCAACAACCTGAACAAATAATTTGCCATGAATGCCATGAAGTTGGTCACAAAAGGCCTGACTACCCAAGGGTCAAACGAAATTCCAAACCCAAGAAAAGTTCCAAATCCAAAGCAATGACTATTACATGGGATAATTCAGATTCAGATCAATTCGACAAAGAAGACAACTGTCTTATGGTAGATCGACAGGTAACTCCCTTTTCTGATATAAGTACCAGTAGTTCTGAACAAGAAAATGCTAGGTTGCATGAGGAATTTCAAAATCAACTAGCTGAGATGCAATAGGAAATAAACTCTCTAAACTATCAGATAAAGAATATTCTTGATAAAAAAGCTTAACTTGTTCAAAGTTATAACAAAATTATCAAGAAGGATGTGGATGATAGAAATAGGCTTGTTAGAAAAATTCAAGAGCTTGAAAATGAAAATTCCTTTCTATTAGAAGAGAATTACAACTTGAAAAGAACCATTAAAGGAAAAAGGAAAATGGGCGAACCCAAAACCAATTTTTTTGAAAAAAAGAAACAGAAAGTTTGTTATACTTGTCGTAGAAAAGGTCATGTTTGCCACAAATGTCCGATAAGAAATGACATTGGAACTAGATACTTATGGATTCCAAAGTCTAACAAGCAAGGACCCGATACTACGTGGGTACCTAAAATATTGACAAAATACGCAGGTTCCACTTAAGAAGAATCAAAAAGACAAATGGTACCTGGACAATGGATGTTCCAGACACATGACCGGAGATAAATCATTCTTTACAAATCTGCAGGACTTTAGTAGAGGGAGCATCCTATTTGCTGACAACACAAAAGGTAAAATCATATGTAAATGCACTGTTGGAAAAATCAATGGAACTTCCATTGAGAATGTTTGGTTGGTGGATGGTCTGAAACATAATCTTCTAAGCATCAGCCAGCTCTGCGACAGCGGGTATCAGGTACAATTCTAACCCTCACCTTGCATTGTTACTAAGGATAATAAAATCATTTTTTTCGTTGTTAGGGACAGAAACATTTACTGCATTAACTTGGATGATTTATTTAGCCAAAATGTTGAATGTCTGGTAGCTTCAAAAGATCCTAGTTGGACATGACATAGACGACTTGGGCATGCAAACATGAATTTACTTGATCATCTTGCTAAAAAGGATCTCATTAAAGGGATTCCCAAGATTGGATTTGTGAAAGACAAAGTATGTGATGCATGCATTAAGGGAAAACAAATCAAAACATCTTTCAAACATATCAATGACATATCTTCATCAAAACCTCTTGATCTTCTTCATCTTGATCTTTTTGGACCTATGAAAATATCTTCTCTTGGTGGGAGCAAATATGTTTTTGTGATTGTTGATGATTTTTCATGATTTACCTGGGTTCGATTTCTTTCTCACAAAAATAATGCCCTAAAATCTTTTGTATCTCTTGCTAAGAAAATCCAAAATGAAAAAGGGTATTTCAATAAAGTTATAAGGAGTGATCACCGAACGGAATTTGATGATAATGAGTTTATGATCTTTTGTAATGAAAATGGATATTCCCACAGTTTTTCTGCACCAAAAACACCACAATAAAATGGAGTGGTAGAAAGAAAAAACAGAATTCTTCAAGAAATAGCACGAACAATGATGAATGAATATAAATTGCCTAAATCATTTTGGGGGGAGGCTGTAAATACCGCATGCTATATTGCCAACAGAGTTTTTCTCAGACCTTTTATGAAAAAAACCCCTTATGAATTATGGTATGGTAAATTACCAAACATCTCATACTTTTGTGTATTTGGATGCAAATGTTTCATTCTGAATGATAGAGATCATATTGCTAAATTCGATTCAAAATCAGATGAAGGCATATTTGTGGGATATTCAGTTCATAGCAAAGCTTATAGAGTTTTTAACAAGAGGAAAAGAACCATACAAGAGTCCATACATGTTGTTTTTGATGAAACTAATCATCTTATTGCCAAAGATACTTTGAACGTAGAATATGCAAGTATTGATAGAATCATTGAAGCAGTCCAGCAAGAGAAGGAAACTGAAAAAGAAAGTTCCAAAGAAAACATTAATGAAATTCCAAGCGGAACTTCCAGTGAAGGAGACGAACAAAAGATGCGGAGGTTCAAACATGCATCGGGTCATCCAACTGATAAAATAATTGGGAATCCAGAAGCTGAAATAATGACTCGATCAAAGGCAAAAGATTATGATATTGGTAATATAGTTCTCTTATCGCTCATAGAACCTGTTGATTTGCATGAAGCACTAAATGACAAGTACTAGAAAGATGCAATGATGGAAGAACTTTCTCAGTTTGACAAAAATAATGTGTGGAACTTGGTAGAAAGGCCTACTGACAGACCAGTCATTGGAACCAAGTGGGTTTTTCGAAACAAACTAGATGAGAAGGGAATCGTGGTAAGAAACAAGGCAAGACTTGTTGCAAAAGGGTATTCACAATATGAAGGTATTGATTTTGATGAAACATATGCACCCGTAGCACGATTAGAGTCGATCCGCATGTAGCTTGCATATGCATCTTCCAAAAATTTCACTCTTTTCCAAATGGATGTCAAAAGTGCATTTTTGAATAGCCTTATTAAAGAAGAGGTTTATGTCGAACAACCACCAGGTTTTGAAAATTCTGATTTTCCCAATCATATTTTTAAATTATCTAAAGCTTTATATGGTTTAAAACAAGCCCCCAGGGCTTGGTACGAAAGGCTGAGTACTTTTCTTCTCTCTAAAGGATTTTTCATGGGCACCATTGACACCACTCTTTTCATAAAGAAAGTTGATAATGAAATGCTAATGGTACAAATTTATGTAGATGATATCATATT
The DNA here is from genome assembly GCA_018894105.1 of Jacaranda mimosifolia. NCBI lineage: Eukaryota > Viridiplantae > Streptophyta > Magnoliopsida > Lamiales > Bignoniaceae > Jacaranda > Jacaranda mimosifolia. The sequence continues at coordinate 24,144,944 of CM032128.1, read as the reverse complement.
TGGTGATACTAAAAATTCTCTTTGTGATGAGTTTGCAAGTTCTATGAAAAGTGAGTTTGAAATGAGTCTCATAGGAGAATTGAACTTCTTCCTTGAACTGCAAATCAAACAAAGTTCCACTGGAATATTCATATGCCAAGAAAAATATACAAGGGAACTACTCAAGAAGTTTGGAATGGAAAATTGCAAGGAGACATCAATTCCCATGGCACCAAACACCAAACTAGAGATTGATCCAGAAGAAAAGGGAGTTGACGAAACAATATACCGAGGAGTGATTGGAAGTTTGCTCTTCCTCAATGCAAGTAGACCAGATATTTTATTTTTAACAAGCTTGTGTGCCCGATTTCAGGCAAATCCCAAGGAATCCCATCTTCGAGCTATGAAACAAATATTAAGATACTTAAAGGGATCTCCTCACCTCGGTATCTAGTATCCTCGCTCAAAATATTTCTCTCTTGTTGGATATTCTAATGCTGACTATGCAGGTTGCAAGATCGACCGTAAAAGTACCACAAGAACATGTCAATTTCTTGGAGAAAGATTGGTAAGTTGGTGTAGCAAAAAACAGAGCGTTGTCGCACTATCAACAACAGAAGTAGAATATATGGCACTTGGAAATTGCTACACCCGTCTTTGGATAAAACAAACTCTCCAGGATTACGGAATGAATTTCTTCAACATACCTATAAAATGTGATAATACTAGTGCAATTAGTATAACAAAAAATCCTGTTCATCATTCTAGAACTAAACATATAGAAATTAGACATCATTTCATAAAAGATCATGTTTCTAGTGGTGTTATTTGGATAAATTATGTGGAAACTAAGTTCTAGTTGGCAAATATTTTCACTAAAGCCCTTTCTGATGCGCGTTACACTTTTCTTAAAAACCAAATGGGCATAATCTCTTCTCCCGCCGAAATTTAAAACTAAGGAATCCTTTCCTTAACCCCTTTTTTGATGCTGAAGGGGGAGATGAATTAGAATTAGAACCTTTCATGATTGTTAAAACTAGAACCTCTTGTGTCATGTTTTGTGAATTGTTAAAACTTCCATGATTGTTAAAACTAGAACATCTTGTGTCATGTTTTGTGAAACTTAAATGTTTTCCGCTTTGGTATTTGTTCTGTGAAATTAAACTTGTTGATGCTGGAACTTTTGTTTAGAGAATATGGATATTTGAACTATAGAATCATTATGCTATTTGAAGTTTAACATCTCTTGTTATGGAATATGATTTTGTTTCTCGATGTTATATATGCTCATCTTACAATAACTGATTTTAACCCTTTTTGAGAACTTTGAAAATAGTATTTTTCAGCACTACAGTTCATATTCAGGGGGAGCACCTTGTAGATGCAAATGGATCATCATCAAAAAGGGGGAGATTGTTGGGATCTCCTCATAATATGTTTTGATTATGATCCTTTGCAATGATCTTATTCCATATTGCATTAGTTGTAAATAAGGAAAATACCCAATTGATTTGATACCACAAAATCAGCAGTTTTTGTTTGCTCCAATCATGGCTTAATAGTTGGAAGTTTCATATGAAAATCTGCATGATTTTCTGGAAATAAAGAAGGAAAGGTTTTGTTGGAACTTCACATGGAAACCTACAATCAAGGAAGAGTTATTTAAAGGAAGATATCTGCTGGATCAAATCTTCAAGATAATTGTCTAAATCATGCCTAGAATGAAGGAAGGAAAATCTGTATAATCTTCCAGCATCAGGTAAGGAAAATAGCCGTTGGAACTTCAATATGGCAACTTTAAAATCAAAGAAGGAAAGTTACTATTAGAGTTTTACATAACCACATGATCAGAGCTAATTCCATATATTAAAAGAAGAAAGATGAAATGAAAGATGCTGTTGGAATTTTTATGGAAACCTGGACTCAAGAAAGGGAAGTTACAACTGGAACTTTATATGGCAACATGATATGTCTAGAAGATGAAAAAGTTTCTAAATGAATTTCATCCGTTTAAAGATAGAAGACGTCTCAAGTCAAAAAACAAGCCTTTCTCAAAGTTCAGAACTCCACAGGATATAATTCTGGAAGTTGTGCAGAAAGTTTGCTTTTGTCTTCCATCATTCAGTCTGTTAGAAGTTTTTGCGATAGAGGAAGTTGCTTTTTGTTATCGATTTCTTATATCTTGTCTTCTCTGTAACTTCACGTTTGTTCAATATAAGTGCAAGTTAAAAAAATCCTAAGATTATATCTTAGGTAGTAGAGTAGGCTTTCCGAACCACTATAAATCATGGTGTTCTTCTTATTTGCTGCTTTCTGATATTTGTTATTCGTTTGGATCTTTATTTCTGTTATATAAAACCTTTTACAAAAATCTTCTCAAGAAGCGAAAAGTGTTAATTGATTTTGAAATGGATCAATTCACCCCCCTCTTGATCCCACTTATACTCACACTTACCAATTCACGAGTTGATTTGACAACTTAGCGCAAACTGGTGCTTATGTCGATACAAGTATAGACAAGTCTTGATATTAGGTGGATATTATTTTCATAAGTCATTATTTATGCGAAGATTGGTTAGCATGGCTTAGCGTTTGATCCTCAGCACTAGATTAGAACTCGACATAATATGATCAACTCAAGCAAAGGCATAGAAGCTAAGCTACCATATACGAGCAATATTCTAAGTGATAGATTGTATGATAAGAGGCTAACATTTAGAAACAACAAAAACCACGATAAATAAGGGCTTGTTCTCCTACGTTTTGGGGGAATTTTTTCCAACCCCCCCAAAATTTTTAAAATGTATGCACATTCTCCAATCTTTATCCCAAAACACTACAATTTTTTACCCAAAAAAACTCTACACCCTAAAAAGTACAGCTACTCCTTCATTTTCTCATTTCATCTTTTACATCACCCATTCATTTATCATTATCTCATTTCACTCATATATATATATATATACATATATATTTAGATATATGAAAATGTTGAAATTTTACTACTTAAATTTTTTTAAAACTTATTATTACAAATTTAATTAAAATAATCGTCAAGAAAATTAATTAAATTTAATAAATAATTTATTTACTAAATAACATATTAAATTAATTAAATTACTTATTAATTATTTACTAATTTATTGTACGTTTCAATATTATTTTCCAGTTTTTCCAGCTCCCACACAGCGAGTTTTTGTCAACCTTGACTTCCCGCTTACGATATTACACTAATTTTTTCTAAAAAAAATTCCATCTTTATTTATATAAATAATATATTCTTCCCCCATTGACTTTGCAGAAAAATGAAAACTATAAGAAATGAAAATATGTACGTATCTGCAACTCCAAAAGGTCTTCGCTTTGCATGGAGAAAACAACAAACAGATAGAGATCAAATTTTCATGAGAATTCTAAAGCGAAGAAATGTTTTAATTTGATATAATAAATAAATTAATCTCTTCAAAAAATTAATCTTCATTAAATATTAATATTCATATTTATTTAAAATTAGTAAAAAATATTAAATATAGTGTTATATTTATTTAATAATCTATTAAGTTTAATAAATTAATATTAATACAATTAAAATAATTATCAAGAAAATTAATAAAAATTAAGTAATTTTTTTTAATAGTTACTAAGTAATTTATTTATTAAATAATATATTAATTAAATAATGAGTTAAAGTAAATAAATAACTTATTAAATTAATTAAATTAATTTCTTTAATTATTTAAATAACTTATTGTGTATATGTTAATTATGTTTCATATTTCACGTATAATTGAATATTACACTTATTCATTTAATAAATAATTTAAGATGATTTAGTTTCCTATAATATAAAATTATTTATTTTTATAATTTGATGAATCATTATTAAGTCTTATATATATTTTATTTTATTTTATTTAAATAAATAACTAAATTTTATTTATATATAAATTGTAAATAATAAATAGTTAAATAATTATATTTTAAGAATAAACAATAATTAGTTTATAATTAATGTACAATAATTAAATTTTTTTATATAAGCTAATATCAACAATTATGATATAATTATGATATTAGCCAATTTTTTATAATTAAGATATAATTATAAATTCATAAATAATTAATATTTATTAATAAATTCATAAAAATATAAATTTTAAAATAAAGTATCAATTGAATTAATTACATATCATTTTATTACAACAATATATCAATCATTACATATATATACACACACATCATCTAACTATATTATACATACATATATAATATATTACATAAAAAAACCACTTTCACTTTACAAACCCAACAAAAAAGCAACTGATTTGACATCAACAGTAAAGTTTGTCTCCTTCCAAAACATAAAGAAACAAACAACTCATTTTCAAATCATTTTTCATATTTCTCCAAAACAAAAAGAAATGTTTGGCACATTCTTCAAATTTTCTCCCAAAAACTCATTTCTCCAAAAAAAATTTTAAAAAATGACCAAAACATAAGAGAACAAGCTGAAACAAATTTTTTTCAAAAAGTACCAAGAAGGGAGGAGATAGCCTATTCTATTACATAAAAAGTTCAGTTGGTATGGGACTAGCAGATCTAGTCGAAGGGCTAGCTTTGTCAAGAGTAGTGATAACCTCATCGGGAGTAGGGTTAGCAGTGGCAGCATTGACAGACAGCTCGGCAGCAGGCAGAGTTCTAGGAGTAACAGGTTTTGCCTTAGCCGTGTTAGCTTCATCTTCCGAATCTGAAGATAAAGTCTCCAGCCCAAAATTTCATTAATGCTTGCTTCGGTTTGGGCTAACTCAATGAACCCTTTCACTTCCAGTTGGTCTACACAGGTGTTGATACCATGATAATAGTACTTTAAAGCCCTTTGGGCCAACTCCTGCATGAGCTCGACGCTTTTCATAAAATCCACCTTCCAAGAGCACCAAGCTGTCTCCAAGTAGTTGTGACCCTCCTAGGCGGCATGGAAGACCTTAACGAAAGTATCTCTACCTTCTCACCGCCCTTCTTTTCTTGTTTGCTTCACGTTTTTGTGCTGGAGATTGGTCGGGTAAGATATCTATTGCTTGGCTTTCTCTAGGGCAGATGATGTCTTCGCATACTTCCCCATGATGGAAGCAAGATACATCTTCAACTCATTAAATTTGCAGAAATTCGACCAACTCGGTTGATAGCTGCCTTCGTTCAGTCTCCATCTTTCTGTGCTCATTCTCCTAATGAGCCAGCATGCCCCCTATCAATATGCTCGCCTGCTATAATCTTTTCTGTTAGATAATGCATAATACAATAATATACATTGCTAAAAAAAATACTTTGGAAAGGTAGTAGATAAATTGGGCAAGGTCATCAGAGGGCAATCCTTTCTAATGCTTGCTTGCATGGGCCAGTGGACAAGCTAGTCAAGACATCTCTCCCTAAAGAATGAGAAAAGTTAGAGAGTACCGAACCGGCATCTAGATGGCTACAGTGGAGGTTGAGAGAGCTTGGTTTTTCTCGAGTTATCTCATGTTCATTGTCTATTTGGATCAGCATTACAACTGGAGGGGAGGATGAGTGGAGCGTCTCTTGGGGCCAGCGCCGCTGGAATCTCGACCGATCTCTTTTGGAAAGGGACCTTGTCTCTCAGTTTTGATATAATGCCCCCCAATAGGACCTCAAAGTCAGCTTGGTCAGTTGTTTTTATACGGGTGGCTTCGTCAGCAACAGCCTTTAACATGAAAGCTTTGATGGGCACCCTCTCTGCAGAAAGAAAACAAGTATCAATCATAAGACTAAATGTATTTGGAACTTTAGCTAATTCTAAATAAGAAGATGGTTTTTGATATATCGTTGTGAATGGAAAAAAGGAAAAATGTTCAAGAAAATAAGTGGAAATAATGAGTTCTTAACGAAAAAGAAAACAGAATATTAATAACCAAGGGGATCAGACAGAACTTAAACTTATTTGGTTTTTAGTAGATATGTGGCGCAGGAAAAAAGATAAAGAGAGCCGGGAGAAATGAAGCTAAAGGGCATAAGAGCCTTATTTATATAAACTGAAAAGGGAATGGCACTTTGGGCAACTTGAGATCTCAGCCCTACACGCGTTCTCTGAGATGGGTGATCAATTGCTTCTCTTCAGACAAGGGTGAGAAGAACAAGTCAACCATGAGCCCGCAGGCAAGCCATCATATTCGCACCAAATACGAAACATCCCTACGAAGAGCCCATTAAATAAATTTACTTGCAGGCCAACTCAAACCACTGGATTCCAATAACCAGGGTGGGAATCTCTCTCTATTTTTAGTCCAGAACAAATTCTAAACTAAAAGGGGAAGAATGGTGATACCCCACCCTAGATTTGAGCCAGCCCATGTCGGCATGAGGTTTGGGTTAACCTACCAAGCCCAACTGCAGCCTTACAAGTCACATATTAGATAAAAGGCCAAGGGCTTAGAACAAGAACTTGAGTCGGCAGAAGCGAATTACCTGGGATGATAAAACAACTGACATGAGTCCCCAAAGTCGCAAGACCAACAAGCAATGCTAAAGCATACCCATGTTCTCTAAAGAACGAGAGCTGAGCTAGAGAGATCCAACTCCACGATAATAGGCGACACTATCAGCGGAGAATAACATGCTGGTGAAACTTGGATCATGGGCAATTTACTAAAATAGTGGACCTAGGCATTGGAGATGAAACATAAACATGTTGATTCCAGGATTTAAGCCAACATGCAGTAATCCAAAGCAATAAATAAATATTGCATAACAGATTATCAGGAATGGAACAGATAATCACAGTGGAGTAATACGTGCGTTTTTATCAATATGAAATTCAAATAAAGAATGTGTTATCAGAATTTAAACATGTAGTATGCGTTATCAGAATTTAAACATACAACATGCATGATCAGAATTTAAACATACAGCATGCGTTATCAGAATTTAAACATAAAATATGCGTGGTCAGAATAAGCGTCAATTCAAGGCAAATTAGAATTTAATACAATTAAACAGATACGAGTCCAGGAAAAGCCAAAATTCATATATCGACCGAGGCAATAAAACAAGAAAACATGCTGTTAGATTTATCTAATATAAATAATGAGTTTTAAGATAAACTTATCTTAAGGATTTTGTATCATAACAAAATCAATAGGATGACCAAATCACAGATAAATTCTATTTGCCTTGAAGAAATGAGCGCCCCGACTCACCAGTGCAATGGGTACAGCGCAGCTCCTCCCAGGATGAGATGGTCCAGAACGATCAGGTGCACTCCTTCTCGTTCACCTCGAACAGTACCCAGTAGCCAGAATTCGAATCAGATAGCCAAGCTTTCGGAATATATATGAGTATATTAGGCCGAATATGAAAGAAGGATAATATTTGGTCGAATATTAGAACGAGAGGATTATCACGACGAAGTAACTGGAATATCAGGGGGAGAGGAAGAATATAAGCAGAAGAGGCTGCCTTTGATGTGTATTTTGGTGTGATTTCAAGACTGCCGAAGGCACTCTATTTATAAAAGGGAATTAGGTTTGGCAGAGGGCAATGGGCCGACGGCCAAGGCCTAATTTTAACTCGGGTTTGACGGCCAGACCTAATTATCTCTAAGGTTTGACTGCTGTTAAGGGTTTATTAGGGTTTGACTAAGTAAAACCCTAATCCATGTCCGCCAACAACCTTAAAGATCCGGCTATATCCACCATCATCCCAAAAATCTCGGCTGTGATCTCCAATAGGCAAGACTCGGTCAAGCCTTTATCCGATCAAGCCAACGGTTAAGTTAAAATTTGAATTTTAAATTTCAAATTCAAAATTCCAATTGAATTTTGTCCAAAAAATTAAGACTGAGACTAAGACATTCGCCCTGACACCCGCGCCCGCGACCCGGATCCGGAGCCGGGCCGGGCGGCGGCGACGGCGCGCGTGTGGTCCACTTATATGAACCCCTCAAAGAACACTTTATCAAGAATTCTTACTTGAGTCCAATATAAACTAGTCCACACTAGTTTACAAAACCAATGTGGGACAAGTGAAAGGTTAAAGACCCTTCAACTCCTCAACTTGGTTTTATAAGTCACAAGAAGGTCTCCACTCTCTCAAGCTTAAAATGTGGGACAACTCAACTTATAATACTTAACCATTTCCCTTCTTCTATTCCACCAAATTCAATATTATAATTATCTATTGGATTCCAACCATAATTGGCATCCATCCAATGAATAATTAAACATGTAAATAGGCATACTTGTGCCAATTACAACAATCCCCCACAAATCCATAGATAATGGCTATCAGATTCAATATAGCTCGCTTTTAGAAATGGTTCCTTCCGGTTTGAACCACTCCCTAAGTTATCCGACTTTTGCAATCACCGGGACAAATGGATCTAAGCCTTGAATTTGTACCCGTTATTGTGATTGCGTCCATCAGTAACAACGAACTAAAGGCTATGTACTGATCTTTAGGGTTGACACATTAAGACCATGTGTCCCGATCCTGATTCATGAATGTTTGTCAAGGAACAACCCAATTCCTTTAGTCTCAGCCAAAGGACTACATTCACTTAGTTGGGCGTCTCCAGGGATGCACTGCTCGCATCTCGTCCAAAAATGACTTGACCCCATTTAGAGTTAAACTCTTACTGTACCAACAGTAGTCAGCACCTATCAGGTAATCAGGGGAGAGACACCAGATACAAAGTATCAATCTAAATTTAGGTGCAACTTGATATGCTCAGCAGTTTGTTTATACCACATTGAACCTACCTTGTGGGATCTCCACTTAGTAGGTTGGGTTGCCACTGCAGGTATATCACTTATGGGTTTCCAGTCCCATCCCCAACCTGAATTTATGAACTGAGGACAAATCAAGTCCTTTAGTTAAAGGGTCTGCAATGTTGTCCTTGGATCCGACAAAATCAATTGCAATAACCCTATCAGACACCAACTCCCTCATAGATTTTAAGCTAATTTGGATGTGTCTCTTAGTCTTTGATTGAACTTTGAACTACTGATCTTTGCAATTGTGGTTTGATTGTCACAATGTACAGCAATTCCCGAAAGAGGTTTGGTTACCATCGGCAATTGTACTATCAGCCCATATAACCATTCTGCCTCTGTCCCAGTTGTGTCCAAAGCACACAACTCAACCTCAAAGGTGGACCGAGTTATCAAAGTCTGTTTAGAAACTTCTAGGAGACAGCGCCTCCACCCAAGGTAAATACATACCCTGTACACCCATTGCTTCCGGAGTTTTTGGCAATCCAGCTAGCGTCACTAAACCCTTCTAGCACTACAGGAAATCTCTTGTAGTGCAAGGCTAGTGATGCTGAGCCCTTTAGATATCTAAGTACCCTATCTAAAGCCTCCCAATGAGTTCGATTAGGACAACTTGTATATCTAGCAAGCTTAGAGACCGCAAATGAGATATCCGGTCTTGAGCCGTTTGCAAGATATTGCAAGCTACCAATTATTTGAGAATACCTCAACTGAGACACTGGTACACCAGTTTCATTCTTAAAGAGAGCCACTGAAGGATCATATAGTGTTTTTGCGATTCTACTTTGTTTATAGCCAAATTTCTCAATTATCTTCTCAACGTAGTGAGACTGAGAGACTGCTATACCTTCAGTTGAACAAGTCAACTTAAGTCCAAGAATCATTTCCGCAACACCCATATCTTTCATTTCAAACTTGTTCTTTAAGAAACATTTAGTCTCATTGATAATCTCAATGTTGGATCCAAACAACAGAATGTCATCTACATACAGGCATAACACGATACAATTATCACCTTTAACTTTGCAGTAGACGTACTTGTCATTATCGTTAGCTATGAAACCGAATGACAATATTGTTTTGTCAAACTTTTCATGCCATTGTTTAGGAGCTTGTTTCAAACCATAAAGTGATTTAACAAGCTTGCAAACTTTCTGCTCATTTTACTTCATGTATTTTTTGGTAATTTCTTGCAAGCATTTTATTTGAGATAGATTGATAAGATTCTACTGCAATATCTTGATATAGAGTCTGTGAAAATTCCCTGATCAAGAATGCACTAAAATAGACTGGACATTCTTGCCGCTCTATATCCTGCTGTCATGGCCCATTGGACGACAGTGATTTTGTAAATTTTTTCAGTTTTTGTTCATCATTTCCTTAGGAGAAGTTGTACACCTTCTGGGTGGTAACATTTCACTTGGGAGTGTAGATAATTTTCACAAGAGCATAGCAAGTTTCAATGGGTGTTTGAATTCCCAGAGATATAAACCATTGCTTTATTATTTATATTGTGACTCTGATGACAAAAACTGTCTTGTCTTACACTGATGGCCGTGTCAATGTCGATTTCAAAAGTGAAACAACCAAAGCAAGAAGACCAAGGCGTTAAGGATTTTCATATGCAGCTTGCAATATAATTCTCACTCATTGCCGAAATTTTCCATGTGGAATAAGTATTTGTAATTATGGACTATTTGGTTGCCATCAGTTGTTTTAGTATTTAGCCAAATGTTATCATGCTTGCATTCAGTGTTGCCATACTGTTAATACTACGCATCTATTTCTGTCTTTGAAGTAAACTACCCTTTCTGTGAGATCAAAATTCCAGCTAACGAGAGATTGATATCTGTAAATGTTTAAATTTGCTGTTCATCAATTTTCATGATGTATATTGGAATCAATGGTTGTGTGAGAAAGAAACACTTGAGTGCATATTGGCAATAATATATAATTCATAAACTAATACAGAATTTCCAAGACTGAAGCAAAAACAGAATGTTACATGATTAGTTTTCATAATAACTTACAACTTACAAGAATGATAATAGCTGGTAATAGGCACAGATTGTTCCCTGTCTTTACAGGTCCTTATCCAAGAAATCTTTATGATTTAGATCATTTTGGAGCTTGCGAAAACTCTTCACCAGTTGAGCTCCAAATGCCCTGATCAATATACTCCTGCAGGAATACTCTGAAAGATCCAAAACCTATTAGGAAAAATGCCGGTTTTGAGAATGAGTAATTCATCTTCTCCGGCCTTACTGCCTAACCTGAAAACGGACAGCAAATTAATGGGCTTCATTGTGCATGCTTTTGGTGCTTCAATATATTTATATCAATCCTTGGTAATTTCTTGCAAGCATTTTATTTGAGATAGATTGATAAGATTCTACTGCAACAACTCTAATGGCTTGTTTGTTTGAGTTTTGCCAAAATATTTTTCAATTCTTAAAATATAAATAAACAACCATCATATTCTTCAATCTCACTATTCAAAATACACCCCAAAATTGCTCAAATACCCTCTCAATGCATTTTCTACTCATTCCTCAATATTTAACTCTTATAATTTTTTGTCTGACCTACCTAGTCTATGTATACACATACATAAATAAATTTAAAATATCAATTTCACCCTACTAACCCAACATAAAAGTAATTGATGTGATATTTGTTCCTTTCCAAAGTACAAACAAATAAACAATTTTTTTCAAATTCATTCTCCACTTACCATCCAAAACACAAATAAACAACCATCATATTTTCCAACCAAATTTCCCACAAACCATTTTGGCAAAAAGCCCCAAATCATAAACAGACAAAGCCTAAGCATTTTTTTTCCCTTGAGGATGCATGCTTGTATGTTGTTCATTCATTTTTCGAAATGATACATAATTTATCATACAAGATTACCATATAATAAAACTTTTACATCAAAAACTCTACTAAACTATTTTTCAGTCCAAAAAAATCTTTTCCGTCAACTTTCTGTTCGAAAATACTATCAAAAATTTGTAAATTTTAAGCTAAATAATCCTTGAGCTTATTATTTTAAGGTATATCATGAATTAAGCTCTTTTAATAGATTTTTTTTTGAATTTTTAAATTGATAAATTGTATAAAGATGATATTAAAGTTTTTTGTGTAGCTTTATATTATCGCCTTAAAACTAAGACTTAAGTGTTATCAAGCTTGGCTTTCCAGGACATTTAACAAGAAAGTGCGATCACATCTTTTCAAGTTGGGGATTTGGTGCTCGCTACGAGCAGGCCCATCATCACAACTCATCGAACTGGGAATAAGTTCACATCAAAATAAGATGGTCTATATGTTGTCAAAGAAGTCTATACAAATTGTGCATATAAATTGGTTGCTGACGATGGATTAAGAGTTGGCCCTATAAATGGGAAGTTCTTGAAGCACTACTATGCATAAAGTTGAGAGAATTCTACTTGACACACGAGCCTAAACTGCATGTTACTCCTAACCCGCATGAGTATAAACTGTGAACAGTACCCACCAAAGGTAGTGCATGTAGTTAAACTGCTGACTTACTCCACCAAAGGTAGTGCATGTGGTTAAGCTAATAACTTACCCCACTAAAAGTATTTTATGTTGTTAAAATATCAAATACCCCACCTAGTCCAAAGTGGTTAAGCTGATAACTTACCCCACTAAAAGTATTTTATGTTGTTAAAATATCAAATACCCCACCTAGTCCAAAGTGGTTAAGCAATTGATACTCCTGACCCGCATAAGTATAAACTGTGAATAGCATCCCCTCCCTAAAATGATGCTTTCTTTGAACTACTTTATGACTTGATCCTTTTATTGAGTACGTAGGTAGCTTAGATATTCTCTAAGTTCAGTCATGAGTTTATTTTAAATTATATTTTCCTCTGTTTCATAAAATAAAAAAAAAAGTAGTTGAGTTGTTTTTATTAAGTTTGAGTTAATTAGTTTGTTGCGTTAAAAAAGTTATAGTTTAGTTATTTTTATTAAGTTTGCGTTTTTAGTTTGTTGAGTTAAAAAAAAAAAGTAGTTTAATCATTTTTATTAAGTTAGAATTTTTAGTTTGTTAAGTTTGAAAAAAAAAAAAGAAGAAGGTAGTTTTAGTTGTTTGAGTTAATTAGTTTGTTGAGTCAAAAATAAATAAATGGTTTAGTTGTTTTTATTAAGTTTGAGTTAATTAGTTTGTTGAGTCAAAAAAAAGTAATTTAATCATTTTTATTAAGTTTGAATTTTTAGTTTGTTAAGTTCAAAAAAAAAAAGGGTAGTTTTCGTTGTTTGAGTTAATTAGTTTGTTGGTCAAAAAATAATAATAATATAGTTATTTTTATCAAGTTTGAGTTATTAGTTTGTTGAGTTAAAAAAAATAGTTTAGTTATTTTTATTCAGTTTGAGTTTCTAGTTTGTTGAGTTAAAAAAAAAAAAATAGTTTAATTGTTTTTATTAAGTTAGAATTTTTAGTTTGTTGAGTTAAAAAAAATGTATTTTAATTGTTTTTATTAAGTTTGAGTTTTTAGTTTGTTGAGTTAAAAAAAAAAAAAAAGTAGTCTAATCATTTTTATTAAGTTTGAGTTTTAGTTTGTTGAGCCAAAAAAAAAAAAAAAGTAGTTTTAATTGTTTTTATTAATTTGAATTTTTTTCTGGTAAAAAGTTTTTAGTTTGTTGAGTTAAAAAAAAAAAAAAAAGTAGTCTAATCATTTTTATTAAGTTTGAGTTTTAGTTTGTTGAGCCAAAAAAAAAAAAAAAAGTAGTTTTAATTGTTTTTATTAATTTGAATTTTTTTCTGGTAAAAAAACTAATAAAAAATAAAAGATTGCAAGATAGAAAAGAAAGAAACCTTCTATTATGTAATCTCAAAAATAAATAAATTAATAAATGTAGCATAGTTTATATATATATATATATATAAAGAGCAAAAAATTCCAAATAATTTTCAAATAAAAGGACTCAAGTTCTTCAATTCTTTCTTGACAGCCTCCAAGTGTTCCATTGAAGTTTGCAAATTCTCAACCACTTGATTACTCAATGGAGGAGTACTCTTAATAACAGCAACATTTTCTTCAATCTCATGAATTTCAGTTTGGGCACTTTGAAGAAGTTGTTCTTGGCGTTTCAATGATTAAGTCAAATTCTTCTTGCATTCGTTCAAATTATCAAGCCCCTTCCCAACACATTCTAGCTCTTTTTCAGTGGACTGAATTTAGTTCCCTTCTTTGCTTTCTCTAGTTTGAACATTATGGAGACGACTTTTGGCATTATCTAGTTGTTGTGCAAGAATTTCATTGGATGCTTTCTCAAAAGATGCTGACTTTGCTTCATCATAAGCTATGGCCTTGTCAAACAATACTTGCAATAATTCTTCCATATTGGAGATGTCAAATTTATTGAAGCCCCTCATTGATTCAAGCACAAATTGAACATTATCTTTGATAGATGAGATGAAATTAAGTGGAGTACTTGCTATTCTCTTGCGAAGGCCATCCCACAACATTTGAATATACTCTTTTTTATGATTAAGTACAAAATTTTCACCCTCAAATATTGAAATTGGAGCACAAGGAGATGGTTGTTTAGCTTTCATACTGTGAAGTACCTCATTTTGCTTGGTTGTGTCAATTGGAGCACTCATGACCAACAAGTTAGGTCCCATGATTGATCCTTGGCTACCTTGGAATGTCTCATCTTCATCAACATTAATAATTTCATTTTCCAACTAAAATGTTACATAATTTGAGTTAGCAAACGACCAAAATGGGGCTTATTTAAAGAAGAAAAAGAAGATGAAGAAAAGAAAATAACATCTTTGGCAAAGTTCTCCATTAGCGAAGGATCACTTAGTTTTGGAGATTTGGGACCCTTTTTAAGCCTTTTACAATGACGATCTACATTCCTACTGCTGCTCGTTTCTAAAGGATAAGGATTCCTTCTCTTTTCTTTTAGAGGCTCGATGTCTTCTAGGTTGGGAGGATTTTGACTAGTTTCAGCAAGTGATCTATCCCCTTTATCAGTATCCTTATCCCTAAGAAAAATTTTAATTGGCCTCAAGTTGATCAATCTTGCAAAATTTTCCTCAAAATAATCTCCATGAATTTTAATCCACCACTTTTTGTAAGCATTCAAAGAGAATTTTTTTGCATTTAGGGGCACACAAGGAAACCATGATGTAGACATGGAATTATGCAAAGTGCATAAGCGCCAATAGCGAAGTCTTTTATCCAAATGGGTTGTGCGAATGTCATGAGCAGAATTCCAGGAACTTCTTTATAATATCCAAATTGACGACTGAAGCGATGAGGACTATAAGGTTCGATAATAAAGTAGTCGCCTTGCCACAAGGGAAGATAATTTGAGCGAATAGCAATGAAATATTTTTGCTCCAATTCTCTAGCCTTCCAATAATCAACATATGAAAGTCCGTTGTCTTTAGTAATCATGGTGCAAGTCCAATAAATAAAATCCCCTTGGTGAATTCTCTTGCGGGTTTCCTTTAGATCATAGTATTTTGCACCTCCTTCGCCGGAATAGATCACCATTTTTGGGCCACACATTCCTTGCCAAACTGGGTAATGTGTTTTGAAGTAGTGCGCTAACCAAGCATAGACAAAGTGGATCGGAAAAGAAGAATGGACATGGCTGGGTCTTGGGGAACTTGAAATTTCATTTAAACCATTGTAGATACTGGCTAAAACTGGAATAACAAGACTTACCTTCCTATTGGTGGCCATGATGCCTGCTATCTTGAAAGCATTGGGACATATTGAATTAACATTATTAGTAGAAAGAACAAACGAGCAGAGCTAAATTCTCCAAAGGAAGTTGAAAAAGTATTTGTAAGTGGACACCGTGCCTCGCAAAATGCTTTGATAATCTCATAATTGCTATTATATGTGAATAATGAAGCATACACTGGATCATATACTTGTGCGACAATCAGCTTGTGCTTGTATCGGCTAAGGACATCTTCATTCCACTCCCAATATCCTTTGATGTAGCGGAATTCGCTATCAAATTGAAGAGTTTCTCCGCACTTGGCTTCCCTTCAATAATGTTGTGAACCGATGTTGGCAAGAGAATTGATTCGTTTGATTGTTGACGACGAATTAGTTCGTTTGGAGAACAGTGATGAGTTGCCCTAAAGTTCCATACCTTGGAAATTTTGATCTCCCGAGACCACTCCTCGGTATGAAGTGAGTTAGTCAACTTTCGCCACTTTGTTGCGTATCTCCAATAAGTGGATTATAAGTAGTCAAAAGTGTACCTTTCTCCATATGTTGATTCTCTTCATTAAGAATAATCAAGTGTTGCACTCCGGCGGTGAATGAAATATCTTTAAAGTAAACCATGGTGTAGCCTACAAGGATACGAGAAAAGTTAATCAAGTTGTTGAGGAAGAAAAGAAGAAAAGATATAATCCAAAGAAGATTGATTTGAAGAATGAAAGAAAACTAAACAATGGTGATCATGTTTAATGTTTATGTGAATTGATGAAGAATCAAGTTGATAATAATGCTAAAATAATTGCATATGTTCAAAGGGGAATTTTATCAAACATGAAGTGGGCATGAATAAAGTATTAAATGAATGAGAGAAAAGAAAAAGTTTTGCACCCTGCAATTTAACAAAGCAAATACCCAACAATCAAGAGCCAATTCTTAACAATTGGCGGAACCAAATTCTTGATGTGTTTGCTGTGTGCTTTTGAGCTCTTAATCGAGTCCTTTTTGTAGGCATTCATTAAGGTTAATTAATAGGACTCAAACTCTTTATTTGTTCATATCTCAATCTTGCTGGGAAGTGAGTTTTGCAGAAAACAAGTTCAAATTTATCCTCAATACACTCAAGAGAAAAAGATAAGGGCAGAAGATTTGAACAAAAAAGAAGGGGTCGTAGAGAAGCCGGAGTTCTATTGAAATTATTTGAATTGCTTGCTGCTGAAATCGTTCGCTGCGGAGGAGTATCCTGTCCTGAAGGCTGAACTCTGAAGCTTTGAAAACTTGATTTACAATTGCAATTGGGTTGCTTTCTTTAACCAAATAAAGAATTAAGACGGGCCATGCAAATAAGGTGAAAAAGCTTCTGTTTTGCGGCTGAATGTGCTATTGCTTTCTAATTAGAAAAGCAAAGTGAATAGTGATTGTGTTAAATTTTGTGGGCCACCTATGGAGGATTTGTTAAAAAAATAAAAAAAAAAGTGACGCAAATCTTGTTGCCATATTTAGTTTTATATATATATATATATATATATATAAAGGGGTTTTGGGCTTCTTATGTCAATTTTTGATATGGGCTTTTGTTTGGCCCACATATATTAATAAATATATATTTTTAAATATTTCAAGTTTCATCTCTTTTAGGATTGATTTGCACCTCTTCGTCAAGTTTTAAAGTGGGAGCATTTGTAAACATATTAAATTTTTAACCAATTGAAAATTGATACATTTAAAATAAATGTTAGATATTAATTTAAAAAAAATATTTATATTTTGGGATTTATTAAATTTAATTTCAAAAGATAAATAGTTAATTTTAATTAATAATTTAGTATTTATTTTATATTCAAATCAAGCATTGACACATGTCAAAGATGGAGTGTCTGCATCTATAAACCAATCAAATCAAAGATATTTGATATTAATATTATCTTTTGATGTTTGATATTATCAAATCAAATATATATGATACTATCTCTTGATATTTGATATTATTTTATCAAAGAGATAACCGCTGAAGGAGTTCAAGTCAATCTAGAAGTTTTCCATCAAGTACATATATAAAGGGGTAATCCCAGTTCATTTGAGAGAACACACAAATTCCAGCAGACGAGAGAAACTTTGAAGGAGTCCAGCAATTCTTTCAATCAAATTCAAGGAAATCCACAATGTTCAAAGCGTTTTTCGCGGAATTCATATATTTTTGGTGTTTGATTCGAGACTAAGGTGTGAAGCCCTAGAATTAGAGTTATTTTTATTCAAGGAGATCCACGACGTTCAAGGCCTTCTTCGCGGAATTCATATATTTTTGGCATTTGACTCGAGATTATGGTGGAAAGCCCTCGAATTTGCGTTATTTTATTCAAATCAAATTTAAATGAGATCCACGGCGTTTAAGGCATTTTTGGCGGAGCTCATTAAATTCAAGATTATATTTGGAAAGAAAAAATCAGAGAATTAGAATAGAGATATAATCCACATTTGATTGATTGATTTTAATTTTAATTTTATTTTTACAAGTTTTCTTGTTCTGTAATTTTAATTTTCGCAGACAAGAAATTTGTTGTTACAACCCTATTATTAGCATTATTATGATCACATACTAGATTAACATAAAATATGAAAAACTTTGAGAAAATATTCAAATCCATTTTTTGATGGAATTCTATTGAAAAAAAGGTGACATCTAACTAAAAAATGTCAAAAAGACTTTAAATCTTTGCGTAAGGAAGAAATCATCCATTATGAAATAGTGCAACTTTACTTCTCTTTGTTCAATTGAGTCTAAAGCTCGTATTTTTCTCAATATTTAGTCTCAACTTTCGGTAATTGAAAGAATGTTTATCTGATGAAGTGAAAAAGATTTTGTTCTTGTTATGCAAATTTGTCTTAAAATTGAGAACACAATTTGTTAAATAGTCAGAACTTACCTTTATATAAATTCCTCAGTTACCTATCAAAAATAAAAAATAAAAAAATTCCTCAGTTACAACAAAACCTAAGAGTTCTGGTGGAATTTTCAGATAAATTATATTGATCCTTAAGGCAAAATTTGAAATAAAATAAATTTTATTTAATCTGATATTTTTTGATTAATATTATCTCTTATTAATAATTAGTTGGCCTTTTATCCATTGAAGGGAGGCCAGCACTAATTACTCTATATGATTAATAGTTTTCTAGAAATCAAATAGTAAAAAATTAAATAAGAGCTAAAACTTACTAAAATATTTTGCATCTAAAAAAAGGCTACTCATTGATGTAAATTGAGGCTCCACTATTATTCCTTCCAACGGCTAGTAAAAATTTACACAATCCTATAAAGCTTAATAGGGCACCGGGAACACAATCTAAACCGTCCACCGATCAATAATCCAACGGATCCTATTCAAAGCTGGAGAATATGACCGTTAACAGGGGAGTGGCGTCCCTCCTCTTCACACCCATTTTTATATATAAGACACTCTTCGCCTTGACCCCTCTCCGCTTCATCGCTATTTTCTGAAAAGAAGGACAGAAAAAGAATTCTTAGAGAGAGCAATATATATAGAGAAGGGAGCTTGTTAGTGAATCGAAAACCCAGAAAAAGGAGGGCACGCAACGGTCTTGTTCCGTTGTTTCTGTCATCGTCTTGGGCGAGTCTTAGAGGGGTTTTCGGTGGCCATAGCAATTTGATCTAGAAGAAGGCTTGGAAGAAAAAAAGAAGAATTAGATTTGGAGATGGCTTCTAGAGCTGTAGTTCCGGAGCAACACAGAGGTAACACTTGTATATTAATGACACTAGCACAGACCACTTTTCTGTTTCGAAGTAGTCTTTGTGTGTTATTTTTTCTTTTTGGAGTTTAATGGGTGTCTTGCAATGATTCTTGACGGGATTTTTGTGGGTTTTATCTTCTTTAAAATGTATGACTACCTTGTGGGTTTGCTGAATTTTCTTTGTTTTTTTTCTTTACCAAATCAAGTTTTGGTAGAATCTTGAAGAGAAATCCGTAGGTTTTTCTGTTGGTCTAGTTTGAATGCTAATAATCTATAGTTTCAGTTTTGTTTTGATACATCTTCGTGATATTTTGTTGAGGTTTTGTATGGCCGTGCTATAATCTTACTGGGCCTTGTATTGAGTAATTCTTGGATTTTGATGGGTGCATCCTTGGGGGTTGATCCTCAAAAAGATAGATTCTTGGTTAGTGGATCTTAAAGTACAATCCTGCATCTCCTTTCTGAATGATTAATGTTGTTTATCCTTACTGGTTTAATTTTCTGTCCATTATATGTTGAGGAACCTGTGAGGCTAGGAAACTAAGATTTATTAGTCTGTTGTTCAAATCGTACTGTTAGTTTAGATTTCTGTTTGGGCTAATAAATTTCCTTGATTCGTACCTTTTTTTTCATGGGGAATATCTTAATTGTTGATGCCATGTGTTTGATAATGTTTCGTCTTAATTGTTGATGCCATGTGTTTGATAATGTTTCGTCTTAGATGGTATTCGTTGATACTTTTTCTGTAACCGTAATGGTATGGTCTTTTTTTCTTTCTGTTTTTTTTTTCCCCTTATGAGGAATATATTGAATTCGTGAAATAGTGTTTCCAATTAAATAGAAAATTGATAATTGTTGCTTTCTTCAGTTAATCAAGTTGGAGGAGGGAAGCAAAAGAACGGACAACAGGCTGAAGGCAGAAATCGGCGAGTTCTAAGGGACATTGGAAACTTAGTAACTGCTCCAGCTGTTGAGGGGAAGCCCCAAAACCAGATAACTCGCCCCATAACAAGGTTCTCCATCTCTACACACACATAGGACACATACTGTGTACATTCTTGGCTTTGTTGAAGATATAATTACCAGAAGAATTGATTTATTCTGATTTCAGGAGTTTTGGAGCACAATTATTGGCAAATGCGCAAGCAGCAGCAGAGAAAGACATCTGCAAGGTAAAAAAAGACTGAATTTTCAGCATGCATTCTCTTCTTATTGAATTCTGTTCAGTGTGATCACAAGAGAATATTTTCAATTGGGCAGAAACCACTGGCAGAAAATGTGAATGACTTGGTTGGGAAAGATGGCACCGTGAAAGTCGCCATTCCTCATAAGAAGGAACCTGTGAAGCCAAAGAATGAGGCTGTAATTGTAATTAGTCCTGATGAAGAAGAAAGCTGCAAAAGTGGAAGAAAAGAGAGGGAAGGATCACCAAAGAAGCACAATAGAACTCTCACCTCAATCCATTCTGCTAGAAGCAAGGTTTCTAATTAGATACTTTCTTCTTTCAAAATAAAATTCAAGAATCAAATTCAAGAATGTTGAGTTTTTCTATTTTGAACTTTTGCAGGCTGTTTGTGGGGTTACCAAGAAACCTAAGGATCAGATAGTAGACATTGATGCAGCAGATGTGGATAATGAATTGGCAGCTGTGGAGTATGTTGAGGATATCTACAATTTCTATAAGCTCACAGAGGTTTCCTGTCTTCACTAGCCTCGTTGACTATGCCTGTTTCCTCTGCTTGTGTAGACATTTTACGTGTGACGTTTCTTCTTGTTCAGGAAGATGGTCGAGTTCATGATTACATGGATGCACAGCCGGAAATCAACTCTAAAATGAGAGCCATTCTTGTGGACTGGTTGATCGAAGTCCACAAGAAGTTTCAATTGATGCCAGAAAGTCTCTACCTCACAGTCAATATAGTGGATAGATTTCTGTCTGTGAAGACTGTTCCAAGAAGGGAACTTCAATTGGTTGGCGTTAGCTCAATGCTAATTGCCTGCAAATATGAAGAGATATGGGCACCAGAGGTATATATATGTATATGATGTTTATTTGAAGCTCTTTCTTTAACTGAATTTAACCAGCATATTTTTTATATTTTCAGGTCAGCGACTTCATAGCCATATCAGACAATGCTTATGTCAGAGAGCAAGTGCTTCTCATGGAGAAAGCAATTCTTGGGAAACTCGAGTGGTATCTAACGGTACCGACCCCATACGTCTTTCTGGCTCGATACATCAAAGCATCTCTTCCAGCTGATAAGGAGGTTGAGTAGAGCGTATATAATCTTCATTTTTTTCTTACATTCTGCAGTTAAAGTAGCCGATGTAAGGTTACATTCTACAATCTTACATTCTTACATTTGTTGATGCAGATGGAAAACATGACATTTTTCTTTGCTGAACTGGGATTAGTGAACTACTCAACCATTATAGCGTACCGCCCGTCAGTTCTTGCTGCTTCTGCAGTATACGCTGCACGTTGCACTCTTAATAGGACTCCCCTATGGACTGAAACTCTCAAGCACCATACTGGCCACTCCGAAGATCAGCTAATGTATGTGGATTTATTTTATTACATTTCCCCTAGTTTTGGACTAAATTGAAAACTTTTAACTAAAATTGTTTGTGTTGTTCCATGATGTAATAATAATAGGGAGTGTGCAAAGCTTTTGGTGAGCTTCCATTCTGGTGTTGCAGAAAACAAGCTCAAAGCAGTTTCTAGGAAGTACTCGAATCCAGAGAGGGGTGCTGTTGCTTTGTTTCCTCCAGCAAGAAGCCTTCTCTCTGTCTGAGGGGGAACCCATGTCATGTTTTGGAGTTTGTGTAGATAGTTCAGTTTGTTGTGAGATCATTTGGCTGTCATGATCTCTTTCTATCTGCTCTTGGGTAAACTACTTGGTTACTACTTATGTTGGGTTTATATGATTTTTTTTAAGGATTGAATTGATGTTAGGAAAAGTCATTTATATAATACTTTGATTGATTTACTCTCAGTAAAATCATTGTATTAGCATTTGTGTATGTTCCATTTGTAAAAATCATTTGTTCAACGCGGAAATTATATTTTAAATTGAATCTACTATTCTATCATTCTATAATTTAAAATCATATTTTAAATTGAATCTACTATATTTGTAAAAATTAAAATCATATTCTATCATATTTGTAAAAATCCCGTCCCTCTTCCTTCTTTTGAATATAATTAGTAATTAATAACAACTTTTATGTTATTAATTCTTAATTCTTCACTGTTAAAATATATGGGAAAAAGATAATATGGATTAGTATGTTAACAATAATATCAACAATTTATCATGTGAACAAAGGATTAAGATTGAATGAGCAAGACACACTTTCTAATCTAATGTTAATTGAATAAGAATTAAGATAAATATAAAATCAGCTTAGAATGTTAAAAGAAGTCGTTCCAACTAATCAAATTGATAAGAAATCAAAATGTATTTCACAGCCCATGACTTGGCTTTTTTCGAGAAAAGAGGGTAGAATGCACCCTAAAAACACATTTAAAAGTCACTTTGCACCTTCAAAATACAAAAATGGTAGAATGCACCCTAAAAATATATTTCCTTTGGCAAGTTGCACCCCAAAGTGATTTTTTGTCAAAATAGTTCAATTTAAGCGAGGGCAAAAATGTACAAACACCTTTTAAAGTTAATCTCTCACTTAAACTTTCAAAATTTACTTCATTTTTCTTCCAAAAAATTGACCTGTGTAAAAAAGAAATAAAGTGAGTTGTTCATCTCCAAATTCACATAGGATTTTCTTCATAATCATTCAATCACCATCTCAAAACTCAAAATATCATAAAATTAGCCTTAAATTTTGATTTCCATCAGAACCATGGTGTGGAAATTGATGAATAGTCTCAGCCTTCTGATATGGTAAGAAATTTTTTTCCTTGCAACTCTTTTATTGAAATTATCTTTTGGTAAGAAAGAGTGTTCTCTTTGCCATTTTAAAGTACTAATTTTGAATTGAAAAATGATGACAACAATAAGAAAAAAGACTTGAAATTGAGTTTTTTTTTTAAAAATAAAATAAAAGTGATTAAATGATGGCATGATTTTTTTTTTCAATTTTTTTATTTAAGTTAATTGATGGCGTGAGTTTGGTCGTTCCATTGTTTGTCATATATCTTCATTTTCTTTTTATTTTTTTGGACATATATAGAAGTTTTGACTTTCTACATAAAATTCCAAAATTATCTTATTAAATGATGGTAAGAAAGTTGTCTAGAAGGTGTTTGGATATTTTTGCCCTCGTCTAAATTGAGTTATCTTGGTAGAAAATCACTTTGGGGTGCAACCCGCCAAAAGAAATATATTTTCAAGGTGCATAATGTTATTTTTATATTTTGAGGATGCAAAGTGCTTATTAAATGTGTTTTCAAGGTGCAAAGTGCTAATTACCCGACAATATATAATTGTTCTCTACTTTTGTATCCCAGACTACAAACAACACAAGCAGAATCGATGACAACACATTTTGTCCAACAATTGATACACATAAAAACTCAGAAATATTAAGAGAAAAGACAACAATTAATTTTATGTGCAAAAAAACAAAAGTAAGCTGAGAGAAACGAAAGTAATTATGATTATGGTCATATGAGATTACTGACTTGGTCAACTCAACTTGTTAATTTGTTGTGGATAATTGTGTGATTTGTGTTAGTATCATAAACATATAATTATATAATAATCATAAACATAATTACGTAAAATATATTGCGTAAAGTAGTATATAAATCCGCACAAAAATATCAAGAAAATTGGAGCTGAATCAATAGAGAGTCGCGACACTTGTTGCTATCCTAAAGCTATGATTGCCTCCCTTCATGTGGGTGCTAACGGCTGATCTCCAAGACAAAACCCCATTAGCTTTCAGCAGTGTTACCCATGTACATGATCATGAGGAGACTAGGAATCAGTCCATAATCACGTTGCCAAAACACAAAAGTTCTTGTGGGAGTGCAAGAAATAAAATTGTCTAAAACTCACAAACTCTATGTGCCCAAAATGGATTATGGCCCCTTTACATAAGAGTAAAAAGTTTGACCATTGGAAAGGATTAGTGTGCCACTAAAACACCATAAACAACACCAAAAGACAACATAAATCCAATATAAATAGGCCTAATAATGATTAGAAATAAAATGGTCAAACATTTATAAAATTATAATAAAATAATTGATGAGACCATAAAAATAAAATAAATCAAAATTAACAGGCACATTAGTTGTGGCATTAAAACACATAATAAAGTGATTATTTGTTGAAAATAAAATAAATTGAAGAAATTTTAAAGCTTATTTCCAACAATAATCACCATTCTCATGTTCCCGTTCTTGGTGTAGAGATCTGGTGAGGGAAAAAAAGAAAAGAAAAATAATTTTGAATGTTTAGTTGACAAGGAAACTAGTAAGGGAAAAGAAACTTGAAGGAAAACATTATACAATTGAAGAAAATTCATTCATTTTTCTCTTAAAATGATGAGGAAAATGAGAGAAAAGCTTATGTGGCTCTCTCTCTTTCTTCTTCTTCTTCAACACCTTCATCACTATCATTTCTTCCTCTTGTTTTTCTTAATCAACCAAACAAATTTGAGATTGCATATTTTTCTAATTTTATTTTCCTTTTTTCTAGGATTTTTCTTTCTCTAACAAAATCCCTAAACCAAACAAGGTTGAAGGAAAGTATACTGACATTTGGAAAGAAAGTGGACCGAAATTAATTCTCAACTTATTTCATTGTGAAACCTCATTTTTCATGACAAGATATATGTTAACCCTTTTATGATTTACATTATTTTGATCATGAAAAAATTACTCCTTGAATTATGTGCTAAAAAGCATGCATATTATCTACTGGAATCTGTTTACATGTTGCCTACTAGAATCTGCATGCGCTGAAATTTACTTTCCATAAATAAAAGATCTCATGCAGATTCTAGTTTGATTTGCATCTTTGTAACATAGGAAAGAAATCACGTCATGATGAAATTATTGAATCATCCACTGTTTAGGAATAAATGCATGATTACCAAAGTTAACTTGTTTCCTTATATAGTTCCAACAGATTCTTGCCTTAATGATAACTTATAGCCGTTGGATATAAGCATATAAAAGAAAAAATTATTCAGCAATTATGGTGTGAATCACTATGTCGGGAGATAAATTTGTTAAATGTCTTGAGAAGTTGTGTGATACTCTCATATTTATGCTTAATTGTTGCTAATTCCTTGCTCTACGTGTGTTTTCGAAGGAAGAGAGTCATACCTACTCTGAGAGGCCCCATGAAGAGAACAAATCGACGCTTGATTGCTCTAAGGACCTCTAGGTGAAGAAATCAATAGGGCGTTACTGTCTGGAATCTTCTGTAGTGTTTTTAGTTTCAATTTGGAAGAAGAGACTAGATCTTGCCATATGAAGTGGCAACAACTTGTGCATCAATCCACAGAGGTTTTGCAAGTGAATCTAGCAGAATTTCCCCTAGACTTGTTCACAAACTGCTGGTTTCATAGTGCTCTGGAGCCTGCCTTATCCCGTTTGGTATTTCGGTGTAGCTCTTTGCGAAGTGCTGGTTTTTCACCCTACTAGGGTGTTTCTGTTCCTTAATTTTCTTTCTGTCAAATTACTATTCTTAACTATAAAACATTCTTATATTTTTAATTAATTTGATAGGTTTAAAATTATAAGTAAAAGCTTAGGTAAAAGATGTAGGCTTGCCGAACCTCTATAAATACCAGTGTGACTTCTACTTTTATTGCTTTTCTTATTACTGGTCTAACTTATACTTATAAATTCCAATAAGTTACTAAAATTGTTTATCTGTAAAAGACTTAAATAGTTTTTGAAAGGCCAAAAGGTATTTTGAGTAATAAACTTCCGCTGCATTAAAATCTCTTAAACCTAATTCACCCCTCTCTTAGGCATATAATCACTCAAAATTGGCATCGGAGCATTAGTTCTCTATATTGTGGTGTAACTACCAGAGTAAAAGATCCTATAACCACTAATGCTCTTGATGTCGTTGTAGAAGGGCAATCGCACAACCGGCCTCTACTGTTTGATGGTTCTAAGTATGCTATATGGAAAAACTAGACGCAAGAATACATAATTGCCCTGGATTTTGATTTATGGGATGTGGTCAGTGAAGGGCCAATGGTTCAAACAAAATTAGTTAACGGACATATGGTTCTAAATGAGTGATGTGAATTTACAAATGATGATAAAAGGACAACTCAATGAATGCGAAGGCCAAAAATATTCTGACATATGCTCTCACCGAAGAGGAGTACAACCGAGTCAATACATATGCTACAACAAAGCAAATGTGGAAAATGTTACAAGTAACCCATGAAGGTACCAGTCAAGTTCGATAAGAGATGATTGCTCTTCTCATTCACAAGTATGAAATGTTCTAGATGAAACCTGATGAGACCATAAGTCAAATGTACGCACGTTTCATGGAAACCATAAATCCTATGTTCGCACTCGGTAGAACTAAAAATGAGGATGAGCAAGTCCATAAGATTCTTAAATCGCTTCCAAAGGAATGGACGCCAAAAGTTACTGCTATTCAAAAAGCTCATGATCTTAGCAGAATAACCATGGGTGAACTGATTGGATCTCTCACATCCCATGAGATTACGCTGCTAAATAAAGATGAGGGTTCGGAAACAAAGGTCAAAAAGAATATTGCTTTTAATACCGGTCATGATTCTGAGGATGAAATTATTCTGATTTCTCGAATATTAAAGCAATTGACGAACTTCAAAATAAAATTCTAGAGCAACGCATCAAAACTAAAAAAAACCAATCTGAAAACCCCAAATATCGAGCCACCTCGCTGCTATGAATGTAATGAAATCGGACACAGAAAACCAGACTGTCACCGATTGAAGAAATATGCAAAACAAGCCAAAGCTAAGGCGATGGCAACCACATGGGACGAATCTGATGGTGAACAATTTAATGATGAAGAAAATTGCTTGATGGTAAATCAAGTAAGTATCACTTCATGTTCTGATTATGATTCTAGTGATGAAATTGACATTGATAAGGATGTGAAAAAATTGGTTAAGCTTTATTAAATTCGTGTCAAAATGCTCATTGATAAAAATAAAGCTTTGCAAGAAAAAGTGGAGTATTTGCAGGAAGAATTGGATAGGGCTCATAAAGATAAATTTGAAATGCAAATGGCTAAAAACAGAGAGACCCTTGATGTTGAATGCAAAAATAAAATGAATGATTGGCTCACTGAAGAGAATAATTCCTTGAAGAAGCAAGTTGAAAATATGAGCTGTGAAATCAAAGAAAAAATGAATGTTGAAGAATGCTTGCATATGGAGGATGATCTAGGTAAATGTTCCATAAGTGTCAAACATCCACACATGCATGTTCCACTTAGACATAATGTTAAGAAGGGTCAAAATTTCAGAAACCGCATGAATCAAAGAAAAACCAAACCGATTTTAACAGCCTCCAGAATGAATTTCAAACTAATTTGAAAAACCTGCTTTACTTGTGGTAGATTTGGTCATGTCAATTATAGATGTCTGATTGAGAAACTTAATGGTACCAAGTTAGGTTGGGTAAGAAAATTAATTGTTACTAACCATGAAGGACCCAACATAGTTTGGGGACCTAAAACAAACTGATTTCTTACAAGTACATGCCAAGGAACATTCTCAGAAATAAAAGTAGTACTTGGATAGCGGATGTTCCAAGCATATGAAGAGGGATGCGTCCATGTTTCTTAAGCTTAACAATTGTTTTGTAGGAAATATTCTCTATGCAAACAACACAAAAGAACGCATAATAGGTAAATGTACTATTGGTAAGCAGACTGGTACTCCTATTGATAATGTGTGGCTTGTTGAAGACCTTAAGCATAATTTGCTCAGTATCAATCAACTGTGCAATGAAGGTTATGAGGTTAAATTCCATCATGCTCACTGTGTTATCAAGTAAAATGAGAAACTGAATTTTACTGCTACCAGGGATGGAAATGTTTATTTTATAACCCTTGATGATTTAACTTGTCAAACTGTGGAATGTTCAGCTATTTTAGATGAAGAATGCTGGAAATTGCATGGAAGAATGGCCCACATAAACATGGAACTTATATCTCATCTCACAAAGAAAGATGTTGTCAAATGGGTGCCCAAGTTAAACTTCTCCAAGAACAGGATATGTGATGCATGCCAAAATGGGAAGCAAACTCGAACATCTTTCAAACCTAAGAATAAGGTCACAACTTCCAAGCCACTGGTACTTCTGCACATTGACCTATTCAGACCTATGAAAACCGCTTCCCTTGGAGGTAAAAAGATATGTGTTTGTCATAGTAGATGATTATACTCGTTTTACGTGGGTTCTATTCCTTGCTCATAAAAATGATGCTCTAAATGCTTTTATTTCACTCACTAAAAGACTTCAAAATGAAAAGGGTTATTTCATTAAGAAAATTTGAAATGACCATAGGAATGAGTTTGATGAAATAAATTTTACTTTATTTTTTGAAAAATATGGTTACATTCATTATTTTTTTGCTCCTAAGACTCCCCAAACAAAATAGGGTAGTTGAAAGGAAAAATCGAATTTTGCAAGAAGTTGCTAGAACCATGCTTAATGAATATGGTCTTCTAAAATTCTTTTGGGGTGAAGCCGTGAATACAACTTGCTATGTGACAAATCGTGTTTTCTTAAGACCACTTTTGAGAAAAACCCCATATGAATTATGGCATGGTAAAGTTCCAAACATTTCTTATTTCCGTGTCTTTGGTTGCAAATGTCATATTCTTAATGACAGAGATTATTTGACAAAATTTGATTCCAAAGTTGATAAAGCTACCTTTGTTGGATACTCAATGCAAAGAAAAGCTTATCGTGTTTTTAACAAAAGGAAAAGAACTGCTCAAGAATCCACGCATGTTACGTTTGATGAAACTAACCCATCTTGTGCCAAGGAAACCTTGAGCAAAGAAGTTGCAGGATTATCAAAACTAGTCAAGATTCGGGACCCTGAGCCATCAACATCAAACCAAGAGAAACCATGATCATATGAGGAAACAAATCCCACCAATAAACCTGATTCCAGCAAGTCAATAGAAATGACTAAACAAAGAACTAGAAAATTCAAACATGTTTCCAATTACCCTATTGACAAAACCATTAGAGATCCACAAGCTGTAATAACTACCGGATCTAAAACCAGACAAGTTCCACCAAATGAATCCAACTGTTCCCTCATTTCAATGATTAAACCTAAGGATATCAAAGAGGCACCAAAAGATCCATTCTGGATTGAAGCAATGAAGGAAGAACTAGCTCAATTTGTAAAGAATAAAGTTTGGAACCTGGTAGAAAGACCATTAGACTATCCAGTCATTAGTACCAAGTGGGTGTTCAGAAGTAAACTATATGAAATCGGTAAAATTACTAAAAACAAAGCCAGACTGGTAGCAAAAAGGTACAATCAACAAGAGGGCATTGAATACGATGAAACGTTAGCTCCAATTGCAAGGTTAGAATCAATTAGAATGCTTCTTACCTTTGCATCTCACAAAAAGTTTATGCTCTATCAAATGGACATAAAAAGTGCTTTTCTAAATGGATTCATACAAGAAGAAATTTATGTAGAGTAACCACCTGGTTTTGAAAATCAAAATTTTCCTCATCATGTTTTTAAATTGAAAAAGGCTTTATATGGATTAAAACAAGCCTCAAGGGCTTGGTATGATCATTTGAGCAATTTTCTCATAAAAAATGGTTTTTCTATTGGAATATTAGATACCACATTATTCACAAAGCACCAAGAAAATGGTTCTCTCATTGTTCAAATTTATGTCAACGACATTATCTTTGGTGCTACTAATGATCTACTTCGTTGAGAGTTTGCCGAGAAAATGAAAGAGGAATTTGAAATGAGCTTAATAAGATAGCTCAATTTCTTCTTGGGAGTTCAAGTAAAGCAAACTCAAAAAGGGACATTCATCTTGCAAGAAAAGTATACAATGGAGCTTCTAAATAAGTTTGGAATTAGTGAATGCTGCCCTGCAACCACTCCCATGAGTACAAATACCAGACTGAAACTTGATGGGGACAGTAAGAATGTAGACGAGAAGGTCTACAAAGGTATGATTAGTAGTTTACTATATTTAACTGCTAGCTGTCCAGATATTATGTTCTCGATATGCTTATGTGCTAGATTCTAGTCTGATCGAGAGAAATCTCATTTAAATGCTGTGAAAAGGATATTGGGATATCTTAAGGGAACATCTAACTATGACTTATAGTATCCACACTCTAAATCTTTTAATTTCATAAGCTATTCTATTGCAGATTATGCTGGTTGCAAGATAGACAGAAAAAATTCCAACGATGGTTGCTAACTGCTGGAAAATTGCCTAGTTTCATGGTGCAATAAAAAGCAAAGTATAGTTGCATTATCCATGACCAAGGCAGAATACATGGCCTTGCGCAATTGCTGCACTCAGGTATTATGAATGAAATGCATATTACAAGACTTTGGTATCAATGTGCCTTACGTGCCTATTTTATTTGATAGCTCCAGTGCTATTAGCATTTCTAAAAATTCAGTTCTGCATTCACGTACAAAATATATTGAGATCAAACATCATTTCTGCGTGATCATTTGAATAAAGGTGATATATCAATTGATTTTGTTTCCACTAAGAATCAGCTTGCAGATATCTTTACCAAAGCTTTGGAAGAAAAGAAATTTGTGTGCATTAGAGATAAATTGGGAATAAAATCAAAACCTAATTTTGGATAGATTAGTTAACACATTTAAATATGGAAGTTATTATGCACCAAAGTTAACTGCATCTCTTCCCTTTTCAAGTCCTGTTTTTGCGTGCATTATATCAAACGTTTAATCCCTTCCATTTTTTAAAAAAATATCATTTCAATGCAACTACCAATTCCTCTTCCTTCACAGAAAAGGGAAAAACCTTTCTTTCTTCTTTCAAAGAAATCCCTTTCATTTTCACTCCTCTCTTCAACAAAAAAAAAAAAAAAAAAAATCACCATGCCAAATGAACAGTGAAATCAAATGCTAGAGCATCTTCCTCCAAGAAAAAAATTATCATCATCTCCCTCCAGACCTATCCATGTTCAAGTTTCTGAAGCTCCAATGTTACTACAATGGTACAATGACTCCAGTACTGATGAGGATCAATCATCCTCGTGTGACAAACCAGTGCATCTTAGTAGTGAAATACTAGGTAATAAGGATATTCCCATGGGTAGTCCTGAAAAACCCACTAGTTCTAAAGAAAATGTTTCCAACCCTAGATCCCTTGCTCCTGTTTGTCCTGAAGAAATTAAGGACTGGAATTTTAGTAAGCTTCCATCCTCCTTAGAATTCCATTCTTCTAAAGCTCTAGCATGTTTTAATGAAAAATTTTCTAGTCGCAATCTGAATCGTGGTAGGGCTATCAAATTTGACTCTCTGCCAAAATTTGATGCTATTGACTGGGTTTGTGGTTTAAAAATGGGATAATTTAATGAAAACTGATGAACGATCATATTCTCACTTAGTCAAGCTATTTTACTCAAATTTCACTTTCATTGAATCTGATTCTGATATTTCTGTGGAATCTTATGTTTTTGACAAAAAGATTGTGTTGTCTCCTTTGAAGTTGAACTTTCTGTTTGATATTCCATAGTACCAAAATTTTCACTTTTGGTGATTTATTTGATTATGATGTTTCATATGATGAAATATGTCAATCTTTTGGGGAGGAACTTTTTCTAGAGGTACTGGTTTGAACAAAATGAAAATTGAACATGTTTTGTTGCATAAGTTGCTTAGCTACTCTGTCTTTTCTGCCCCGATTTCAAGTGGAGGGCATACCACTGATTTGAATTCCATGAGCATTTATCATATAGCCAAAGCTATCAAGCAAGAACCTGTCAACCTTGGCTTTATCATCCTGAAATACATGGTTTATTCCTTCTCCCATCAAGCCAAAAATCTTCCCTACTCTATGCTTCTCACACACATCTTTAAAAGTGAGGGGGTGTTTTTGTCTGATGCCTGGATTGAGGGACAACGTAACCATAAAGTCTTAGACCTTGCTAGCCTTAGGAAAGTGAGAATTTAGTATATTGATGATGATGGATGGTTCAGGGGGGTTGGTCGAACTCCTAGCAATATTAAACTTTGCCCCTGGAAATCCAAAACTCTAGTATCCATTAGCTTAGAGTCTGAACAATCCAGCCCTATTCGTCCCACTCCCATTAAGACACCAAGAAAAGTTCAACGAAAAACTAGGAAAGTGGGTGTTGGACTCGAAGCAAAGCTAGATGATCTTAGCAAAATACCTGGAAACACTTGTTGATTCCATGGACTACAAGCTTGAGTGCCTTATTTGCAAATCCAGTCATACCCATGCTAGTGTCATTGGTCTGAAAGAAAAAGTTAGAGCCTATCTAAATACTTCTTAGGCTTTTGATGATAAAGGGGGGGAAGAAAAGATAGACCTCTAAACATTTGAAATCTGAAATCTTATCTGCTGGAAGTCTGTTGGAACTTTTTATTATTATTTATTTTAACTATTGGCTAAACTTTTTATTTGCTGGAATTTCTGTCACTTTATCTGGTGGAACTAATTTCTTTTTGACTTTTATTTTTGGGCATGTAAAACTTATTCTCGTGATGATCATTATTTTGATGAATGGGCTTACTACTAATAAAACCCAATATCTAGTATATGTTGGTGCTTGTTGTTTCTCTGGTTTCTTAAGTATATGGACAGGAGAAGCCAAAATTACTCCAAACAGGGGGAGCACAAACTAGCAAAATCAGGCACATATACATGGGAGTTCAAGTGATATCTTTCCACTCTACTCAAATTTTGTCATCATCAAAAAGGGGGAGATTGCTAACCCTTTTATAATTTACATTGTTTTAATCACGAAAAAATTACTCCTTGAATTATGCAATGAAAAGCATGCATATTATCTGGTGGAATCTGTCTTGCGTTGGAATTTACTTTCCATAAATAAAAGATCTCCTACAGATTCTAGTTTGATTTGCATCTTTGCAACTTAGGAAAGAAATCACGTCATGCTGAAATTATTGAATCATCTGCCGTTTTAGGAATAAATGCATGATTACTAAAGTTAACTTGTTTCCTTATTTAGTTCCCATAGATTCTTGCCTTAATGAGAACTTATAGCCATTTGACATAAGCATATAAGAGAAAAAATTACGCAACAATTATGGTGTGAATCACTAAGTCGGGAGAGAAATTTGTCAAGTATCTTAAGGAGTTGTGTGATACTCTCATACACGATTTGTGTTTAATTATTGCTAATTCCTTGCTCTACGTGTATTTTCGAGGGACCTTGTGATGAAGAAGGTCAAGTGGAACTTGCCTTCGACGGACCTTGGGGAGATGAGGACAAGGTAACTTGTGTCTCAAAAGACCTAGTGGTGAAGAGGGACGAGAGTCATACCTGCTCTTGAGGGACCTCGTGAAGAGAACAATCGGCGCTTGGTTGCTCTAAGGACCTCTAGGTGAAGAAATCAGTAGGGCGGTATTGTCTGGAATCTTCTGCAGTGGTCTTAGTTTCAGTCTGGAAGAAGAGACTAGAGCTTGCCATACGAAGTGGCAACAACTCGTGCATCAATCCACAGAGGTTGTGCAAGTGAATATAGCAGAAGTTCCCCCAAACCTATTCACAAACAGTTGGTTTCACAGTGCTTTGGAATCTACTTTATCCCGTCTGGGATTCCGGTGTAGCTCTTTGCGAAGAGCTAATTTTTCACCATGCTAGGGTGTTTCTGTTCCTTAACTTTCTTTCTGTCAAATTACTATTCTTAACTCTAAAACATTCTTATATTTTTAATTAATTTGACATGTTTAAAATCCCAAGTGAAAGCTTAAGTAGAGGATGTAGGTTTGCCGAACTTCTATAAATACTAGTGTCTATTTACTTCTAATTTTATTGTTTTTCTCATCATTGGTCTGACTGGTATCTTAACGAGTACTTACAAATTTCAGTCAGTTACTAAAATTGTTTATCTGCAAAAGACTTCAATAGTTTTTGAAAGGCCGAAAGGTATTTTGATTGATAAACTTCCGTTGCATTAAAATCTTTTAAGCCTAATTCACCCCTCTCTTAGGCATATAATGACTCACAATATATATGACTTTGAATGATGATGAGGACATTATTAATTTAGTATATATACTTGGTATCATTATTAATGTACTTGAAGTGCAACCTTAGTCAAGGTGTAGGACACAAAGGATCTCAAAGTCTCATACTTGGGTTATTAAGTGCACTTATAAGGAAGTCATTAACAAGTAATTAGCTTAACATTGTTCATTTTTGTTTGACCTTAATAATAAATTTATTGGGTCAATTGTATTTTTAGTCCCCACTAGTTAAACCTGTATAAATTTTGATTTCGTTCTTTATCAGTTTCGCACATTACATCCAATAAGTGCCTTTTTTGTCTTTTTTTTTTTTTTTAATTTGAGGACTCAAAAAGGCTTTCATTTAGAAGTTAGCGAAACGACTCACATGGCCGTTAAATTAAGCTTTTTTAGTCCCATTAATTAGGGTCATTTAGATTTTTTATCCCAATGGAAGTTCCAATAGATTTTTGCAGAAGAGAAAAGGCAAATGGCTGCAAATGAAGGTGCCATTTGTTTCTATGCACACCATCTTTATTAAAAACCTCATAGAAAGATAGAAATTCAACTGGGAGGTTCCATGGTTGTGATTTTATGAATAATATGTGTGGTTTTTTTGCTTGGGAAGATCCTCAAATGTGTGAAAGAGCAAGACAAGTGATACCTGGATTGCTTAAAATGTTGAATGTAATGGAGGAAAAGTTATTAAAACTTCAAAAAAAGGCAAACAATGTTGCTATATTTGTTGGTGGTTTCTTGGTTAATGATTTTTCACTTTATTAGGGCCAGAATTCAAACAGATCTAACTTATGGGACCAAAAAAGTACTAATTTAATGGTCACGTGAATGGCAAATGACTGGTTCCATTAGCTATTGGACATAAAGTCTCTTTAGTCTTTAAATTAAAAAAAAGATGCTTATTAAATGTAATGTGCGAATGTCAAAAAAAATGAAATCAAAATTCAAATGGACCTAATTTATGGGAACAAAAATATAATTTTACCCTAAATTTATTTATCTGTTTGTTTTTATTTGTTTAAGCCTTCTTGTTTTTCTTCTTGATCAATACAAAGATATGCAAGGCATGAGTCAAACCTTTAAAAATTAATTTAATAGATTGCATAGTCTCATTACAGTGGCTAAAAATCATTAGTAGTATTTGACAGCTATGTATTTGATGTTGTTGTACTTTATCATTATTTTCATTAATTGTATTGTAATATTTGCCTTTTTTAATTTACTTTATTTATGCACATTATAATACTATGTTGAAAAATTATGATGGCTTTTTTCTAACTAGTCGAATTTGTATATTGTACTATTGGACAAATTTAATTTTGGGACATTTCTGCTATGTATAAAAATGCAGTATTAAGAATTCGGGTTGCAATGTTTTGTTAAAGATAATGTAACAATTAAATAATACAATATTATGTTACACCATTGCAGTACTTTAGATGCCTAAGGAAGCGATGCTAAAAATATGAAACATTCAAATTTGCATAATGTTCATTGTGCCAATTAGCTTATAATATATAGTCACCATTAATCAGTATTATCAACAAACGTCGACCCAACAGTTTTATCAGCTCATAAGTGGAGACAATATATTGAGGCAATTTAAGCCTTAAAACTCTTGAATGAATTTTGAGTATAAATGTACAAAATTACAAATATATCAAGAACGCATTCCTGATTCCACACTCGATGAGCTTGATAGAATGATAAATGATGGTGACAAGCGAGCAAGGGAGATGAGATAACCTCATAGAAGCTCCAGACAAATCTCAATTCAACTCAAAATAGCTTTGGTAAATTTAGGCCGACTCAAATTATTCTAAAGTTCTGTTTAAGATTTAAAATATTAAAATTTATTTTTTTGGAGTACAAAATTTTATTATAAATGTATATTATGAAAAGACATCTTCAACTATAAAAGCATTACAAATACACATCTCCAAATATATAAGGGCAACATTTGATACGACTGACAGTCAACTACACCTAATTTTGGCCCAATAAGATTAGGAGCTTTTTGAATGAATTAATATACATGTTTGAACGAAGAGAATGAAGTTGAGATTATAATAACCATAATCTTGCATCATTGTTTGATTTAATAAATTGTTCAACATTACTTTTTCAAATTTGCCTTCAAATTTTCAAGTTTTAAATTTTCAAAAGAGGGACAATTCAATCCATTTTTGTTTTAATCCACATGGTGAGATTATAATCTCTACCCCAATTCAAAGATGTCAATTAATGCTAATTGGATGAATAGTATGGGCTCGGAGCCAATTTTGGCTTTGGTCATCACCATAATCTCGTGTATCAAATACGATATTGGCAAATATTATATAGGCATTCTTGCATAATAGGCTATATTAAGCGCGACCAAGATAACCAATAACCAGAACACTCAGTGATAAAATAATTATTTAATAAATTAATATTTTATTATTCATCTAATATTTTTTAGTTGAAAGCAAAATTATTAATTCATAATTTTCGTTTGAGTTTTTTGGTGGATCATCTTAGAAGGAAATTTTTAATAAATATAAATTTAAGCGAGGAGGAATCGAAGGCATGATTAACCCTCAGTGAAATCTATCATGGATCATTAGATTGTGCCTTTTGAGGAAAATTCAGACAACGAAGGGCAGAGCTGTAATTTTAAACTTGTATTTTAAATCCTAATCAATACACCAATAACAGTAACTCCCAAAGAAGCCCACCCCCCGCCCAGCGACCGCGTTGCCCCTGTCCTCACCCCGCACCCCACCCCCCTCCCCCGCCCCTCCCAACAACCGAAAAAGACAATTCCGACAACCATGAAGTTTCAGAAATTTCCCCTCAAAATTGAACATAAAAACCCTAACTAACTTTCCCTCCTTCTCTCTCCAAAATCTAGTCCCCCGAATTTCATCCTTTACCTCTCGAATCCCAATGCGTTTCCTCTAAATTCACAAGTAGAAAAAAACAAACAACGAAAATCCACGTCTCATAAAGATGTCAGAAACACCGGGAAAAAACCCGAACCAGAACCCGTTAATTTCCCCGACGAGCTCCCGCTCCGTAACCGATACGATAAACGGGTCGCACCGATTCGTGATCCAGGGGTATTCTCTGGCCAAAGGCATGGGCATCGGCAAACACATAGCCAGCGATGATTTCACCGTCGGAGGCTATAAATGGGCGATTTACTTTTACCCCGATGGTAAAAATCCGGAGGATAATTCGACTTACGTTTCGGTTTTTATCGCGTTGGCAAGCGAGGGTACGGACGTGCGGGCGTTGTTCGAGCTGACTCTTGTTGACCAGAGCGGGAAAGGGAAGCATAAAGTGCATAGCCATTTTGATAGGTCGCTTGAGAGCGGGCCTTATACGCTTAAATACCGTGGCAGCATGTGGTAAGTCTTTCTCTATTTGTGGTTTTCGACGAGTTGTATTTTTGTGCCAGGAAAGGTTTTGCTTTCTTGGATTGCTAGAGGGTTCTTTATGATAATTTTCTCACTGATTGCCTTGTCAATCTCTATCCCATTCTTCAGGTATAGTTTTCTATTTTGCGTGCTTTGTGTTTATGCAAACTGAATTTTGATATCTGTGATGGGGGGATTGAGGACTAAAGGGGCTTCAGCAGGTTCAGTGTAGATGTTTTTAGTTTCAGAAGGGTAAATTTCTTGGCTGCAACATGTGGCAATGCTATATCAACTTACTCAATGCACATACCTTAGCAGGCTGAAAACTGATCAATCGTGGTGGTGCTTCCTACTTACCATCTGCTATTGATAGATAGCCATGTTAACAGTGAGGAAAGAATATTGTATAAAATTGAAAAAGCAAAAAACTTTGTCAACATGTTTTGTATAAAATTCACTGTTTTCATGGTTCACCTTTTCTTTGCCAGTCAAACATGCAATTTTAAGACCATTGCACTCTTCCAACCTAAAAATGAAGTTTTATAATTTTCATTAAGCATTTGGTGGGCAATTTCCATCAGTTTCTTATTAATTTATATCATCTATTTGTATTGGTACCTAAGATATCCACATCATTGCATGTTGTACATACAACCAATCGATTGGAGAACCGGGCAAAGGAGGTATTTATAGTCTGATATGGAAGCTCTTGGAGGCTTCCATCACTCTCTCCTCACTTTGCCAACTAGGCATTAATTAAATGGGAGGAAACAATTGTAGTCAAATAGTTCACTGGTGATGGAACTTTTCACAAGGGCACATGCAACTTGAGCAGCCATTATTATAGATGTGAAACTTTTGGACAGTGTTTGAGTGACAAGTCTACAAATAGTCTGATAAAGGTTGCTTTGCCTTAGTAGCAAATGTTGAGAATAATCTCCTAAGTACAGATTCATAAAATGTTGGTTATAATGGAAACACTGATCTTTCAGTGCATAGATTCTAAATAATCCGATCTATTTCAGGTCTTTTTTGCTTCAACAGACATGTTAAGAACATTTTCTTTGTCAGTTGAAGTACTCGTACTATAATCGAATCTTATGAAGAGAAAATAAATGGATATATTATGCCTAAATCTATTTCCTTTAAGTAATTGTGCAGTAGACGAAATTCAAATGCTAACGAACTATGATTTGGAATAATGTGAATTTATTTTGGATAAGTAACTGTTATAATGTAATGAGCATTAGTCATTCTGGCAGCTTATAATTGTTTGATACTGACAATTTTGCAGAGAGACTTTTCTTTAGTAGAAGAGGTTTTGATATTTCATTGTTCCTCTTTTGTCCGTGGAGTAGATCATGATTCATGATCACTATAGCCAAGTTCACTTGACTTCAAAATTTGTTGTGGCTTTGGGGTAGTGGAAGTGGTTCTGTAACCATATTTGTTATTTAACTACTTAAATGTTGTTCTTATTGTTTTTATTATAATATGTTAATCTAGCATAATTGCAATTGATGGCTAGTACTCCTTGAAAAATGGAATCTGTAATTTTAATTTGGTGGTAAGGTTTATTTGTGCATAGGATACGTTTAGGCTGGTATTATTTGCTTGCTGAGGATTTAGGACAATTGAAGGTTTTCTTTTCTGAAGCTTCTATTCAAGCTGCAGGAGAAACTAAAGAAAATCAGTTGTAGTTACTTGCACCACGAAATTTATGAAAATGTTTCTGTGATGATTGACTTGGATGAAAACTCCAGGGATTTTGATATGGCTTAAGCCGGTTCTTGTAGGAGTTCCAAATATAGGGTTCAGGAAAGAGAAAGGATCCATTTTTTTCTTTTTTCAAGCTTGCTTACCTATGAATATGCTTTAGCTGGTTTACTAAAATGTTTTCTTCAATTGCTGCGCCAAAAACTAAGTTTCCATTGATGTTTTTCTGAAAACTTAACTACAGGGGATACAAGCGTTTTTTCAGGAGAGCCATGCTTGAAACTTCGGATTATCTCAAAGATGATTGCTTGAAGATCAACTGTACTGTTGGGGTTGTGGTTTCTGCTATTGATTGTTCAAGGTTACATTCAATTCAGGTTCCAGATTCTGATATCGGATCAGATTTTGGTATGCTGCTGGAAAATATGGATGGTTCTGATATTGTTTTTAATGTAGCGGGTGAGAAATTCCATGCCCATAAGTTGGTATTGGCCGCCCGTTCCCCCATATTCCGATCTGAAATTTTTGAAGGATTGGATAGTGATGAGCAAGAGATTATGGTACCGGACATGGAACCTAAAGTTTTTAAGGTTAGTGAATTTCATGGTTTTTTGATCTGCTCTTAGTTATGTTAGAATAAAATCCGTAGCTCTTTAAATTGCAATGTCATGGTTAATTTCTATGCTATGTTATTCTTTCTTTTATGTGACTGGAATAGCATGCTGATGCTACTTGATGTGTGACAGGCAATGCTGCAGTTTGTATACAGAGATGCCTTAGTTGAAGATGAGCTGATAGCATCTAGCTCTTGTTCATCTCCCTTAATAACTGACACTTTAACTGCAAAGTTGCTCACAGCAGCTGATCGTTATGATTTAGGAAGACTAAGACGGATGTGTGAGTCTCATCTCTGCAAGGATATATCTGTAACTTCTGTTGCACAAATACTTGCTTTGGCAGATTGCTTTCATGCTACAGAATTGAAAGCTATTTGCCTTAGATTTGCTGTTGAGAACCTGGCAGGTATTTAACTTTTGACCTTCCTCTGTCCTTTGTTCTGTATAGTTAAACATGTATTCTGTGTTTGACGAAGAAGATATCCTGCTTTGGGTGCCCAACTCCTTTCCTCAGGACTATCGCTATTGTGATTATGCTTGTGCATACAACATTACAAACTTGCCCTGTTCTTAACATGTTACAGAATTTATGATTCATATTTTTCTCTCTTTACAACGCTTTTTACATATTCAGGTTGGGATGGTAGACTGTCTCCCTTTCTCAATACAGCCTCAAGATCTTTTGAAATTCTTCATGATATTACATTCTTTAAACCATAGAAGATAACTGGAATTAGCCACTATTCTGTCAGAGCTGACCCATTGGATGCATATTTGTCTGTCTTGTTCATATCTAAACATGCTTCTGGCTGGGAATAACAGTTTTGGAAGATCTTTGAAAACTGGGACTGTGCTTAGTATTCACATTTGATATTGTCTCAACTAAAAAAATGAATATTTGCAATGCATATGAAAAGATTCTTGTTGAGCTTTACACATTTTATTTCCTAAATCATAAATTGAACACATGGAGTCATTTGACGGGATAATAAGATTAACGTAGGCAATGTTTGAAATTATTTTTGGTTATGCCGAAAGATTGAATTTTGGTGGTGGCATTGAAGAATATGTTGAGAATGAAGTTGTGTTAGATTTTATTTTGAAAGAAAGACAAATTTTATTATAAATATCTTTTCATTTAAGTTCTTCTGTGGCTATAGGTGTCACATCAAACTTTTATATTATTATATGTTATTTTTAAAGTGATATAATAATTAAAATTATATCTTTATATTAAAATAGTGATGGAAAGATATAAATATATATGATTTTGATTGATGTAATGATTTAAAACTAGAATTTTTTAATAATATTTTGGGAGAAAGAGTTGAATTTTGGGTGAAATGTTTGCTTTTATTTTGGGAGAATGAAAACAAAGAATTGAGAATGAAAGTAACAACACTATATGCATGTTGCTCGATGGTTTTTGTTCCATAAAATATATGATATAGCTGTCTTAGGGGACATAATGGACCTTACAGTGCTTTCAAGGGACGAGCCTAATGCAGCATTTGGACGAACTTATGAAGACAACAGTTTGTTGCTATGCCCTTGCAGCTTACTTATGTCTCTTTCC
This sequence comes from Jacaranda mimosifolia, assembly GCA_018894105.1. Lineage (NCBI taxonomy): Eukaryota > Viridiplantae > Streptophyta > Magnoliopsida > Lamiales > Bignoniaceae > Jacaranda > Jacaranda mimosifolia. Next base: position 24,103,178 of record CM032128.1, on the reverse strand, counting down.
ATCTCAGTTTTTCCCCCTCCTCTTGTCTGCCATCTCTTCTCTTCTCTCTCTCTCTCTATCTCCTCCCCCCCCCCCCCCCCGGCAACATAAAAATGGAGAAGTGCACTAAAAAGATGATTGCATATATTCTCTTCTTTCTTGCATATTGAAATTCACTTTTTAATGTTATTTCTCAGTTTCAAAATGAACTTTTGACTATCTGGTCCTGACTTGGTTCAATTTTCAGATCTTGTTGATGCTTGATACAATGTTCCTGGTTTAGCCTTTTAGTTAACCAACCAATGTCATTGACATTATAAGCACTGGCCTGATTGTAATGATGGAATCACGAATCAAGTGGCAATTATGTACTTTGTTTAAAACTTCATTTCTATGTAATTCTTTGAGAACGAGATTTTTCAGAAGGTTTTATGTAAAATTATGTAAACATGATGGATAACCTGTTAGACTTTATTCATAAGGGAATTAATTTCTTTCAACTAATGATTTAATCTTAATGTACTAATCAGAATTGCTTTTGTGTGTGTAACTCCAGTAACATATTGTTTTTCAACAAAAGTTTGTAAGTTTTATTGAAAAAAAAAATGTTAACAATTTCAATACTTGGAATACTTTCTCATATCTTTGAAGATGGGTGTAAAATCGGAAAAATACTCTAGGCTGATTATTGAAGAATCCCTCTCTCATATATATAGAGGTAGGACTAGGATTAGGATTAGTGTACAAGAATGGTATGAATACATTCATGATCGAATCTTTCTCTCATATATATAGAGATAGGATTGCGATTAGTGGATGAGAATGGTGTGGATACATATATAACCTAACCTAAAGGCTAAAATAAAGTAAATAAATAAATAAAATTCCCCTGAAGTTGGAGAATATATATCAAGCACAGTCAGCTTGTTACGCAAGATCTTATACTGTCCTGTCTCTAAAACCTCAGTGAAAACATTCTGTTATTTGTCCTGAAGGAGTAAGCCGAGTATTAATTTTCTAGCATATGGCGATTGATAAAATGACAGTCAACTTTGATATACTTAGGTATATCATGAACGATTGAATTACCAGCATTATGACTAGCTGCCTGATTAGTGCACAGGCAAGGGCTCGTTGTAAGTGAAACCTTGTTCTCATAGTAAGTTCTTTAACCAAATCTCGCTAGTATTATATGCCATATTCCTATGTTCTGCACTGGTCTAGCTAATGTAGTTTATTTCTTGATGCGCCAAGTCCACCAACAATAGTGCCATGTTTAGAAGTAGATCTGCTGTCACCCTTAGAGCTAGTGGAGCATACCAAGATAGACCTCTATCTTCAAGAGTTCATGCTTCCTGAATAGCAAAACCTTTAATATGAGAGGCCTTGATGCATTTCATGAACAAGAACAACCTCTTGTGAATAAACCGTGGCTTGTCCATAAATTGATTAACCAATACCCACTGCAAAGAAGATATCAGGTAACTAAGGGAGATCAATTTCCTACCAGCTACCTGAACTTCTCATTGTCCTCTAACTAAGTACCATCCTCATCCATAGCAGTGTTAACTGGTTTGTTGGTAGTAAATCAGTTTCCTGAAGTAAATTAATAGCACGCTTTATTTGGGAAGTGAGGCCTAATCCTTGCTATGAGTGATCTCAACGTACAAAAGTATCTATTATCTAAAATGTCTTATGTCCTTAGTGAGAGTCGCTCCTTGGTCTCTTGATCTCTTCTATACCTCCAACATCAAGATCAGAGATCAAAATATCATCAACATGAACTACCACAATAACCATGCCTGACTGTCCGCACCTCACAGAGATTGAATGATCTTCTTGACCTATGTGAAAACTAAAGTCACCAATAACACCTCTCAACTTGTCAAATCAACCTCGAGGATTTTGCATCTCCCTCAATCAGCATGTCTTTTTTAGTCTCTCTGTGAGCAACGTATCTTGGTGCTTGCTCCATAAAAAGTCTCATGTCAATCACCAGATAAGAAGGCAATCTTCCCATTCGTCTAATACATAGGTAAATTCTGATTAACTGAGGAAACATCATTTGGATGGAGTTGAGACGAGCTGGTGAAAATATTTCAAGCAGTCAACACCGTGAGTTTACGTGATGCAACCAGTTTGGCTTTGTAATGATCAACGTGTTAGGATATATTTAGATTGATTCTAGTATATCTTTTTTATTAGGAAAATATATCTCCACTGATTTATGATATCTTGTCTTTCCATAGTTGCACTCATACCTATTCTCATATTTCCCTATAAACATGAGATGGATTTTCTTCAATAATATCCAATACACCCATTCTATTTTCTAATACATTAATAGGGAAGCAAGGAGCCAATAAAACATAATCAAGAGTAAGGAAGGACTAAGAATACCAAATGAGCTATATGCCATACGGATAGGGGACAAAGAATTAGAGAAGGACAAACATGAAATACGAGCAATGGTCATGAATATTGGCACTAGAATCTATTGTCCAAGACTCACTATGAGAGGAGGAAAGGTACTTAGAGATGGAGAGATAATTGGGTACCTGAGTTTGCGGCAGGATAATATAGAAGTTTTTACACAAATCTCGGTTCAGTGTAATTAGATTAGATGCTTGCATAGGCGACCCAGTATCTGAACCATGGCTCGGCTTCCCCAAGGCCTATAGCATCGGGGAGAACTATGAACGTCACCCTAGATAGGCATGGCCAAAGTCTCTGTAATAGTAGAATTTGAGACCTAGAAGAAACCACAGCAACCACGCAAGCGACAAAGCCTTGAAAACAAGACAACATCCTAGAGTTTCAGGGCATGGATAATTTAGGGCGCATGAACTCCCATATTAGAGACCAACCAGAGAAGGTAGAGGAATGAAAGTTCTGAGCGGTCAACTTGTGGAAGGGAGTGAGAGATGAAGGTGACACCAGGAAATGGGGAGGAAGAGGAGGGCTATTTTGTGGAAAAAAGGAGGAAAAAACAGTTGGAGAAAGGAGGGTGATCACTCTGGTGGATGAAGAGTGTTAATTGGCAGCGGATGAGAAGGGGGAGGGGTGTCTTTGGCATGAGAAAAGGGGCTTACTGCACAGGAAAGCAGCGGCGGCATGGCCAGGGGTGTGACAACAGATGGTGGTGGTGAGGGTGGGTTGGCTCCTGGCAGTGGGTGGTGTGGTTATGGAACAAAAGGTGGGATGATGTGAGGGTTTTAAGAGATGATGGATGGCCAAATCGCATGACAGGGTGGAAAGGAATTAAACAGCGGGCGGAGGTGTTTCGGCAACTACCACGGGTGTGATTTGAATTATTTTGTCTTTTTTCCTCTTCTTCTTTTAAATATATATGATCTATTACCTAAAACAAACTAAATAAAGTAAGACTAAATACAAAAAATACAGTAATGAAATCCTAGAGTTTCTTCAAAAATGTATAGAAACTTTAAAGTCTGGTCAATTGGGATGCATGAGAATGCTCCAATGTTTAGAAAATATTTGGGGGAACAAGAAATCTTAAGGTCACCTATTAAGAAAAGCAGGGTGCAAGCGTTTATGGTGCTTTAGAAATGTTGATGTTTTCTGTTGTAAACAGAGGTCTTGTCATTTACTCTTTGACATCTTTCGTTTATGATTCTATTGTAGCTGTTATGCGCTCAGACGGTTTTGAATATCTCAAAGAAAATTGTCCAGCTCTACAGTCGGAGCTTTTGAAGACTGTGGCTGGCTGTGATGAGGATTGTAGCAGTGGCGGTGGGAAGTCCCGAAGTGTTTGGGCCCAGCTCTCTGATGGTGGTGATACTGGCGGCAGGAGGGTTAGGCAACGAACTTGATATTGGACATAGGATACTGATGCTTTGTTCTTCTGTGTAATGAATACCTTCAACTCTTGTACTTGAAAGGAAGTGTGTCATAGTTTTGCATTTGTTTGTCAAATGATAGTGATAGTGGTGAAAGGAAAATTGCTATGCTTTTAGGTTTGTCATTATGTTCGCTGATCAAGCTGTATTCTCCATTGGGGCGAATTATATAATGGAATTTTACTTGGATAACTCTGTGCCTAAGCTGCTATCAGACTCTGGCAAGCCTCAAAGATTGGTTGTTTTTATCTTTGTTTCATATGCTATATTGTGGAAAAAATTCGTTCTGGTCTCTCATTCGATGCTTTTGTGCTGCATTGGGGTATTCTTTTTTTTATTTTTTATTGTGATTAATTCACTCAGTAGAACTGGCAAACCTGTCAGAATCTACATGGAGGGATAAAAATTGGTTTTTCTTTTCTGGTAGAGATGTTTGTCATGATAACCATGTTAAAAGTTATCAGAATTGATGAGGGGCATAAAATCATATATTGCATCAAGACATTCTTGACCTTGGCCATAATCTTCAGATAAATAATTAGTTTCTTTCCTAGTATGTTTCATACTGTTTTGCCTGTGCTCTTCTTATTTCTTTCTTTTTGGCGTCACTAATGGTAATGGTTGCTTTTAAATTTGTGAGGTGCCATACAGACGTATAAAATGTCACACTGGGGTTAGAGGCTTGGACCCTGTATTTATCGCAAGCTGCAAGAAACTGTCTACTTTCATCATAATTTCTCCTATTACTATATGCCTTTACATCCCTGCAGTTTCTAATTGTAGCCACGCACTACGATATTCAACTACTATAGACGACTATAGCAACATGCACTGCGTGCACGCTGGGTACTCAATGTAGCTGTGGTTAGCTTTTTCATCCATTGTTCCCAAATATTTGTGACTTCACTATTTAAATATGAATCATGTTTTCCATTAAATTTCGCCAAAATAAGTGCCTAAACACCATATGTTTAGGTATAAAAGGAGTGTATATAAGAAGCCCTTGAATTAGAGTATTGGTTCATTTTACGCATACCATCCAACAAAATGGAGTTAATAACAAATTATTGAACCACGTCGATGGGAGTATCTGTTCATTCTATGCAAACCTCTAACCATCCATCCAGTGGAGTTACAAATTATGTGCATGATGGTATTATTATTATTTTGTTTGATACCCTACTACTCAAACTCACTTGGATACCACTTTAGTACTAAAGTACCCAAGTGAATGATCTAAAATTTTCTACTGAGTATTATGTTTACCCCTGAGCCTACATTGGATATCATTTAAGAATGAAAAAAGCAATTTGTGTAATCAAATAATGATAGCCAAGGGCTGCAACGATACAAGATCAGAGAAAATAGAATACTCTGCCAGTTGTCAAGAAAATGCGGCATGCAACTCTCTAACGGGACATACAAAATGTGCAAAGATACACAAGTGTTTCTAGCCAGCCTAGACGCATCTCAACCAAGACCAAGCACCATATGGGCTTGTACTCGTGTTATTAAGTCATTTGCTTCCTGGTACTCTATACAGAAATTTCAGTTCACAGCACAAGTATCCTTGGAAATTAGAAAAAGGGCATTTGAAGTTCAAACTTTCATCAACTGAAATAAAAGTGATTTAGACAGCAGACATAGCATTCCAAGCACACAAGTCATGCCCACCGCCTTGAGCTGATGAAGTAGCAGATGCGCCTATTTGCTTGAAAACCCTGCTCAAATCATCACCAACAAACATCCCTAAAGCATCGTCGACCAAAGGCATGGTCCTTGCTTTGGTCTTTTAGAGGACCATAACAGTCTGAGGCAAGCAACAAATCTGGCCTCGTGAAAACCATATGGTCTTTGATCTCAGCCGTGTTGTTATATTGTGTTGGAATCAAGGTGGCTGCTTCTTTAACATTATATCCTTCAACCCCACAAAGGCATTACATTAGCATAACCTAACACATAAAAGATAAGGAATAAAAGAAATTTAAATGAATCATACACGAAGTAAAATATTCGGACCTAGTAATGTCGCTACGGTTTCGGGTTCATCAAATGAATTCCCACTAATGGGGGTTCCCTCGCTGAATACTGAGGAAGAAGAATAACCTAAAGGAGAGGTTGGTTGGCCATAGGCTTCCCATTCTGTCTCATAGAGATCTTGAGATAAAGCATCCACTATATCGACCATATCGGCAGCTTGTGAAGTCTGCTGACTAGATCTGTTCTTCGAGTTTTTCATACTTTGTGATTCGTACAATATTGCATCCAATAGGCCACTGTTTTGGGGTGAAAGATTATAAGACAGAATGTTTTCAGTTGGAGGGGTTTGGATCAAAGTATCAACAGACTCAAGGGAAGGCAATGGGGAAGAGGGTGAACCCCAGTTACCAAGTTGAGTTTGGAGTGAAGGGAGCTCCACCTTCATTGCCCAAGCGGGCTCTGAAGAAGAAGGGTTGCCATTTAAAACGGCATGGCTTCCGGGAAATACACTTAAGGATGATGCATGATCACAAGTTGAATTATGATCATATGCAGAAGGATATATCAAAGATTGAGCAATCTGCACAGACCCATCATTTTGATATTGACTCCCACCTGGGATATTATTGCCCATTGCAGTACTTAAACAAGGGAACAAAGGCTCTGACCCTCGAAGACGCTTGGATGGATGCACTGTTGAGGGCAAATACTTGTTTGGGTAAGAAGATGGGAAACCTTGTCCCAGCAGGCAACTAGCAGGAATATCATCAAGACGTGTTGGTGGATACAACTGCTGATTCGATTCAAGGCCTCTGAATTCAGGTATTGGTAAGTTATTAACCAGCATGAAATCCGGATAATGTGCATTCCCAGATGAGAAAGCACTCAAATCGTCACCTTGTTGGTTATTGTTTGATGCTTTCAGACAGATATCAGGTGGATAGATTGGTAAGCCAGCACGTTGTCTTCTCTTGATTCTAGTGTTCCAATAGTTTTTGATCTCGTTATCCGTGCGGCCAGGCAACTAAATTAAAATAAGAACAGAGAATAAGGATAACAAGTTAACCCACCAGAGTTTAATTAGCACCACGGCTCTACCACAGGTGTTTAGTTGTGAAATTCCAATTCACTTGATACATAATGTCAGTGTAAAATCTATATCACACATTATAACTGAATATTTGGATGAAAAGTAAAAACCATATACACACTTAAGCTAAGCTATTTCAATATTTAAATGATGCAAAACTGGAAGAGTTTCTTCTTACATAATCAGAACTCCTAATCAGGGGGGAACATTAAGTATAAATGCAGTTGCTCTTACATAAAAAACTGACATCGTACTTCTGAGTCCCAAACATTATGTCATACGGGATCATTAAACACAATAGTCAAACATGTGTACATGTAAAGATGACACTCAAAAAGTTTCAATAAACAACTTTTATTTATCCACTAGGGGTGTAAGATGAGTCGAGCTCATGAACCAGCTCGATTATAGCTCAACTCAAGCTCGAGCTTTACTTTAGTTGTTCAAAAGCTCATAAGCTTACTTTAGTTGTTCAAAAGCTCATGAGCCACCTCATGAGCTTTTTCCTATTTTTAAATATTTTTTATATAATAATAATATATATTAATAATTTACTTTTTTTCTAATTTTAAATATTTATTACATATGATTGAATAATTATAATATATTATAATTTAAATCATTATAGTAATTAATATAGTATATATATTATAATTTAATATATATTTTATTTATAATTATAATTTAAGTTATTTTATTAATTATTATTAAATAATTATGATATATTAATAATTTAAAATTTTCTGGTGAGAGCTCGAGCTCGCAATTTTTGCCAAGCTCACTCGAGCTCGACTCATTTACACCCCTATTATCCACTAAGGGACCTAAACTATAAAAACTATAAAGCACAAAATAACTTTCTTGGTCATTATCATTTCATCAGTATAGCCATGTATACTATCTCACAAACACATGACACATGAACATAACAAATCCTTTCTGTCTCAAAAAGCATAGGTCACACATTTAACACTATTAGTTCTTTCAATTCGGAAGAAAAGTAATAGATCCACTTAATGCACATTCTAGGACAAGATAATTCTTTATTACAAATATCTACCTGAAATACTTAACATATGATGTTTTAATATTTTGTGAGGACTGAGGTGCAGCACATATGAAAGTAGAATATCACGAATGAGCTCAGATATAGCACAGCAATTTGTGCATCATACTGTGATCATCACACCAAGGTGGAAAGATAAGAGATGATTTTAAAAATTGACCATCCATTTTTATGGAGAGAAAATTCTAAGTTTCAAATGCCAATACTATCGTTATGTCCAGCACAGGATTGTTCCTACCCAGATTCCACTATGAGAATGTTCATCTGTTGAACGTCAAGGTGAGCCAGCAAGACCATGGAATAAACCTAATTAGACCCTGTTAGAAGCTCGGGTGCTTCCAGAGACCAAAGCCAGTCTAGTTTACTTCATGATGCCAGGCAATGAATCAGTCAAGTAGTGGCTCCTGGCCAGTGTTTGGTCTGCAGACCTTAGGGAATAGACCATCTTCTTCATCTTTTCTGGTATTCAAATATTCATCTAGCCTTTTGTCCCTAGCAATTGAATTACGCTTTAACCCTCATACTACAACCTTAGATTGCATGTCAGAATTTTTGGCAGGCACATGTGACTCTAAATTTAAGTAATGGAGCGCCTAAATGCAACAAATAGTTCACAAATGAAAGGCATTTTACTAAAAGAGAAAGCGCAGTGAAAGAGAGATCCACACCTCAGCGGCCATTCGAGCCCATTTATTTCCCATCTTGGCATGGAGTTCAATGATAAGACGCTCCTCCTCTGGACTAAATGCACCTTTTTTTAGATTTGGTCTGAGGTGATTTGCCCACCTCAAACGACAACTTTTTCCACAGCGAGCAAGCCCTGAGTGTTTCTGAACTGCATTCCAGTTCCCCTCTCCATGCTTGGTAACATATTCAACTAAAATTGCATCTTCTGCAGAAGTCCAGGGACCTTTTTTCAGTGGACCATTCCCTCCAATATTTCCTCCACTGTTGGCATCGTCAACAGCCGGTGAATCTATGCCATTCTTAGGCACCATCCTTTCATCGCTTTCATTTGTAATACTCATCTCCTAATTTGTTAATGAACAAAGAAAATCAGCTAGTACATAAGACACAAAACAGAACAAATAATAGTACCAACGCAGCGAAAGTGAAAGGCAAAATATGCAATCTCACTCAAAAGACAAAAAGCTGTTATCAAATGCAGAACAAAACAACAAATTTGAAAAAGATGCAGTATGAATAACTAACAAGTAACAAGGAATTTATGCATGTATACCATAACACAGCCTCGAGGATTAACAATATAAAGGAGAAAGCAAGCTGAATGGCGGTAAGAGATCCCTATAAACCCTCTAAACCAGTACATAAGAAGGAAACAAGCTAAAATTCCACATAACTTTTGTAATTCACAAATCCAACAAACCATAATGGATCAAACTTACTAAGATGTACACCAACAAACTAAAAAACATAGGTAATGACTAATGCCAAATAAGATGCAGTGTCCATGACCGTGGTTACATTCCAAGGGCGAATTCTACTAACAAAGAATTCAGAGCGCATCTTCATTGATTTCCGAATTGAAATACAAAACAGAGAATCTCCATAGAAACTTCTTAGCGTCTGACAATAAATGCCAATATTAAAATCATTAATTATGCGAGCAACAATCCAAATAGTGCAAGCATGACAATTTGACTAAATGGATAAGAGACCACACTTATATTCCCCAACAAACAGTATGACAAAAAGGTTCATAGATAATATTGAATTACTGCTGCAGTAAATACTGAAAGTGGAATATGCATATAGATTTGACAAAAACCACTAAATTGTTAAAATATACTAGAACATTATTGAATGGCTAGGAACCTAGAAGCATATTCTCTAAACAACACATCCATAAGTTACTTTAAAGTTATATAGAATAAACAATACAGAATACATTTCCAAACTACAAATCAGCCATGCCCAAAATTTAAATCCAAAGCAGTACCAATCATTTCAATAATTTGTCCGTGGTAAATAAACAGAAATCCCATCTACATTCAAAAAAGAAATCATTTATTAATGCATTAACAAATGCGTGGACGTGCAAAAGCATTAATTGAATCAATACTTACAATAATGTAGTTAATCAATACTATCTTATATATATATTCACTACCTCAGATGATGGTAAAGATAATGTACGGCACTCTTCTCCTGCAGCAAATGACCAGTCCTTCAAAAGCTCATAATGATATTCCCAGAGCCCAGATTTCTTTCCATTTTTTATTTTTTATTTTTCAAAGTATATATATTTTCTTCATCAGAAGAAGAAAGAAACTAAGAAATCTAGGGTAAAAGATTTCATACCCAAAAGAACGGTAGCTGAAAACCCTTTTTGGTTACACAATATCAGAAAAATCTGAATTAGAAACCCCCGAAAAGTTAAAATCTTTTTTCTTTTTTTTCTTTTCTATGATTCAGAAAACCCAGAAAGAAAAAATCAAGAAAATCCCAGAAGCCCTATTGTGTGATCAGTGAAGGATTGATGAAACCAAGATCCACTTATACAGATATATATATATATATAGAGAGAGAGAGAGAGAGAGAGATTGTGTGTGAACTTGGGGGGCCGGGGGGGGGGGGGGTGTGGAGAGAGAGAGGTGTCAGCTAATGGGATGCAAAATTTGAAAACGAAAAAAAATATATAAAAAAAAACAAAAAGAAAGAGGATTAGATGGCGAGAGAAGAAGATGGCAAAAGAAGAGGGGAATGGATGAGAGATTTGAGGGTTAATCAACACATCATTTATAGATTCATTTCAGCAGTAGTGCTATTGCAAATAAACACACGCAACACCAACTCTAGTCTCTCTCCCTTCTTTTCTTTTGTAACCATTTACATGTTTTATTTATTTTTTTGTTGTGTGTTAGGAAGAAATCTCTCTCTCTCTCTCTCTCTCTCTCTCTCTCTCTCTCTCTCTCTCTCTCTCTCTCTCTCTCTCTCTCTCTCTCACACACACACACACACAGTGTGTGTTGTGTGAGAGAGAAAAGAAAGAAAGAACTCATAAAGATAGAGAAAGATGAACTGAAAATCAGCCCCAAAACTCTGATTTTTATACGCATGAGAGAGAGAGAGAGAGATTGGGGCAGGCGGACGGGGGATGGGTTTGGTTTAAGCTTTAGGTGATGAGATTTTATTCTAGAGTAAATTGCATTTTCCGCCCTATGAATCACTTGTTTTGGTATTTTCACCCCCAAAGAAAAAACTCACACTTTTGCACCCCTTGAAAACTATACTTGTTGGCAATTAGCACCCACATCCATTTTCTTACAAAATGTATGTCTATTGGAATAGTAGACTTTTAGTGGAACGTAGAATCTTGGAATTTTTAGAAATTATTTCAAATTCTCCCGTTGCAGTTTCATCTCATCTTACTAAGGATCTTCTAAATTATTGCACATTTAGAAGTTTAGATCTTTTATAACAGAAGTAGTACTCCCCTTTTATGCTTTTATAAATATTGGTTGGGCTTCTTTTATGAAGAAAGCAGTTAGGGCTGTAAATGGATATTCAAAAATTCGTTTATCGTTCGCATTTGTATTCGTTTATACAAAATTTATCTGCATCCGTTTAAAGCAGATATTATCTGTATCCGATTAGTAGATATCCGATTATAAATTGATACATATATGGTAAATGCGTATTCGATCCATTTAATATTCGATCCGAATATATATTTATTAAATAATATATTATTTATATTTTTCAATAAAAATCTCATAATACATATATGTATATATATAAATTATAATTGAATAATTGGGAAGAATAAAGAATAAATTTAAAAATTTATTCTAATATAGAGAAAAAAGTGAAGAATTAAGTTAATCAACATAATTATTGTTGGTTGAATTTATAATTAATATACTCAAATGCCAGTATTATTATTATTAAGTACTAATAATTAATTATAAAGTCAATTATTAATTAAAAAATATGTTATTTGTTTGATTGCTTTCGTTTTAATGAAATTATATAGTTCCTTCTATTAATTAAAATATGTATTTGTTATAGGTTCATAAATTCACGTATTTTGATATTCATAAATGAATATCTAAATAATTATCATCGAATATGAATATAAAATAATAATTCAAATACAGAAAATTTTAATAAAATATGAATGCATCTGAATAATTATAATCGAATATGGATATATCCGTATCCGACCGATATCCGATGGATACGAATTTAGATATCATTTTTAAATATCCGTCAAATCCATATATGTATCCGAATATTCAAAAAGTTAAACGAATATGAATATGAAAATAGTGTATTCGATCCATTTAATATCCGTTTACACCCCTAAAAGCAGTAGACTAGTAGTCTTTATTTATACTTTTTTGAAAAATTACTCGGGCTATTTTTGCAATTCCCCTTCGTACCCAATTAATAACATTTTGTACTTTTAATTAATATTAAAACTCTTGCGTAAATAGAAGCTATGTTCTTAAAACAAAACTGTAATTGGAATAATAAATTTGAGCATTGTAAAAAGCACTTCACACCCTTAAAATACTTTAATTTGGAATTTTACACCCTTATATCTACATTTAATATTTTGATACCGGAAGGATGATCAAATTTCTAAGTGGACTAAGGGTATGAAAATTGCACTTGATCCATTATAAAATCACCCTTCTTGTACTTGTGATTTGATATAAAATTAAAGGTGAATTACGTCTACCACTCTTGATGTTTGGCGTGATTATAAAAAGGTCATCACTTTTTTAAAAATTACAAAATGTCCCTAAATTGACAAACATATTTGTAAGATAGACAAAACATATGAAAAGTCAAAAATACCCCTGACAGAAAACAATTAAAAAAAGTAGTAAAAAATGCTTAAAATTTATTTTATGGCTAAAGTCCTAAATGCCCCTCTATGTGTTATAATATCTTAAAATTTTGAATTATGTTAAATAGCATAAATATTTAAAATAATCTATTTATATAATTAAATTTATCTAATAATATTAAATAATAAAATATTTATTACCTGAATTACATATTAAAAAATATTAAACTAATAACCATATCTAAAATAATTTAGTTAAATTTAATTAAATTATTTATTAAAATAGAAATCATATTTAAAGTAAAGATATTTATGATTTATTCAAATAATAAATATATCTAAAATAATTAATAAAATTGAGTTAAATTTATTAGTTAATAAAAAAAATTAAAAACTATATTAATTAAGAATAAATAAGTAAAAAATTTAAATATATGTATTTTTCAACTAAATTATTTATTAATTAAAAAAGATAATTTTTTCAAATTAAATTATGTTATTTATTAAAATAATAATCAGATATAAATTAAAGATATTTAAAATAATTAAAATATTTATTCAAATAATAAATCTATCTAAAATAACAATAAACAAGTAAAAAAAATTATTAATTAACAAAAACAATAAATAAAAAATTAAAAAATATATTAATTAAGAATAAGTAAGTAAAAAAATTAAAATATATGTACTTTAACTATTTTAATTATTAATTAAAATATATAAATATTTAAATTTAATTATATTATTTATTAAAATAATAATTATATCTAATTAAAAATATTTAAACAATTAAAATATTTATTCAAATAATAAATCTCTCTAAAATAATTAATGAAACTTAATTAAATTTATTAATTAATTCAAAATACAATAAATAAAAAATTAAATATGTATCTTAATTAAATTATTTATTAATTAAAAAAGATAAAAAAAAAATTGAAAAAAAATTCAAACCACACCTTCCCCTTGCCCCCAACCCAGCGCCCCCTCATTTTCCCTTCTTTCATCAGTCGCCATGGTCGGCGGCTACAACAACTGCTCTGCTGCCGCCTGGCCATCCTTCTATCACCATGGCAGCAATAGGATCAGCACCACCACCACCCATGGTTTAGAAAATCAAATCGAACTGGCCGGTCGGGCCAGTCGGCCAATGAACCAGTCCGATTTTCTTATAAAATCAAAAAATTCAAAAGAAAAGCCCTATTGTTAAAACCATTCAGACTGACCGGTTGGATCAGTGAACTGGTGAACCGCTCATGGTTCAATTGAATCAGAATGATTTTTTCATTTAATTTTTAATAAAATTAATTTTTTTTAATTTTTTTGCCTAAGTACAAAGTTTGAAGGCTAAGGTACACATCACAAGTTATCTAAAAGTAAAAAAAAAAAACCTTGGTTTAGAGTTTAGACTTTAGACTTTAGAATTAACTCACACACTCTCAACTTTAAACTTTAGACTTGAGATATTTAAATTGTTGTGATCATTTATAATTTGAATTGTGATGTTAGACAATATCATTTAAGCTCTTTATGTTTTATATTTTGGCATTTTATTAATTTTAATTAATATATAATATAAATATATATTTCATAATTATGACGTTATGGTTCAATTGCAGTTCAATTACAGTCCGACCAATGGTTGAACTAGTGAATCGTGAACCGGTAAGTTTTTCAATTCAGTGAACGGTCTGATTTTTCGAATACTGCCACCAGCCAAGTAATCCTGCTGCCACCATGGCAGCAAGACCACCACCACCACTAGCTCCCGCCATTCATATCCAGCCGGGGGGGCTTGGGGGTGGGGGCAGGTTGTTGGTGTATACATATATAAGCATATATGTGTATATCTCATATATATTTATAAAATTTTAATTTTCTTACAATTAAACCCCTATAATATATTAATATTACTTTAATCCTTCAACATGTATATATCATATATATATGTATATTGTAACACCTCGAATTTTGAAATCATAGAATATTAGAAAATGTGAAATCGATAAATTCAACTAGATTTATTTTGGGTTTGGTTTAATTACAATCTAGAGAAATATTTATAATTGAATGATTAAATTATAAATAAGAGAAGGACTTGATTGCATAAAATTATATAATTTAGGGGTCAATGTAAGTAAATTAAAAGTTTGAGGACTTCAGAATAATTAAATTTGGACCTAATTGCCCAGAAATAGAAAGTTTTAGAGGCCAATGTGTAAGAATTAAGAGTTGAAGGGTTTAATTGAAACTTAGGGGTCAAATTGCAAAGCGGTTAGAAGTTTTGGGGTGAGAATGAAGTCGGTCAAAATCCTTAGGGTCAAAATGAAAAGGCTGAAAAATACATTTATATATATAGGATGGAGGATAAAAGTTTATTTAATTCTCAAAATCAACCCCCATACCATCAAAGCTGCGAATGATCGAAAAATGGCTAGGAAATTCAAAACCAATTCCATAGGAACCTTCATCTCATTATTACACACAAAACCATACCAAGAACCTTGAGAATAACCGAACAAATCAGGAAAGTGAGAGCGACGACGAGTGGCGGTCATGGTGGTGGTTCTGCCATTTCCGACGTAGGGATGAGGTTGTGTTTTAGTGGGTTTTGGTTGCGGTAACATGGGCAAGCAAAAAGGTGGGTTCAATTTGATGTTTTGACTGGCGGCAACGAAGAAATTGCAGCGGTCCCACGATGGAGGCGAGTAGGGTTCCCGCGGTGGTTGACGGCCAAATTGACCAACAAGACAGCGATGAATTGCTCAATTGATTAAGGGGTTCCCATGGGCTCGATGAGGCACACTTAGTGGTGGTGGCGACCTCCATCTCCAGCGATGGAGCACGGTGGCGGCGCTGCGGCTACAATTTCACAGGAGGTTCAAATAGGATTTTGAGTCCATCTGAACTATTCCCGAATTGAGATTGGATCTCAGTTCAATCCAATTGGGTAAATTTCATATCAAATGTTAATTCAATTAATTTTTATGAATTCTAATTCGATATTTATTGAATTAAGAGTATTGAACTGTAATTTTAATCGAGATGATTAGTGATTTTATAAGTCATGAACGAAATGGATTCTAATTCTAAGTTTGGCTAATTAAGAAAGATTGATTTAAAATTGTACTCTTGGACTCGACAATATAGTGTGTTGTGAACAAAATATAGTTAAGCTTCATATAAAGATTAAGTTATATAAGTATTGAAACGAAAATGAATTATCAGATCTTGAGCTGATAAACTCATAAAACCCATCTGATTTAGGAACCTGGACCCTCATTATGTACTGTAAGCTAAGTAAAGTGATGAATAGAGTTGTTGGGGGTAGTTTGAGAATTGAGTTAACTCAAACATGTAAAGCTATTAAGATGGTTAAAACATTAAGACGATAAAGTGGGGATGATTGGGCTTAAGTAGGTAAAGTCCTGTACTACTGAAGTATCATGTAGTTGCAAGATTAAGGCCATTTGAAATAATGTATAATTGGACTCGAGTGTTAGAATAACCTTAAGTTTGATAAATATATTAACTAAGTTTATATTTAAGAATCAGTAGATTGATAGGAAAATAACTTGGGTTATCTTGTGATAGTTCTCAATTCGATTAGGAAGCTAGGACTTGAGTGTACATACGATTAGGAATTCCTCTGCATTTGTCAGGTGAGTTTATACTCAATAGTATGAGATTTCTTTGCTGCGAAAAGAACATATATATATATATTTGCTACATATTCTGGTCATTTGCTTCTTTTTAATCCATGTGTTGAAAATAATACTCCACATCACCCTTTTATACTTAGTGCTTATGTTGCTATTGATTGATATCGCTTTACCTGATATTTGGCGATCGTGTTGACGAAGTTGAAAAGTGATTTTGAAATATATATTTCACTTGCCATGTCTAGCTTAAAACCAGCTTGGGCTGAATCAGTGATTACATGCTTAACATGGCGAAGACATATTAAGTGAAATGCTATTGGACATATTTAGTGATATCAGTGATTATACGTTACCCTTGGGGGTGTGCCCTAGCATTGGTTATGAAAGACGGCTGGGCGAGATGGACTGATGGTGACAGATCTTTCGGCTGATACCCGTGCATGATGTACATATAATCCCTACTCGGTAGGCCAGCTGGAGGTATCCGCCTATGAACAGGATCAGGCATGCGGCTAGCCATGCCTAGTGAGTGATTAAGTGTCTGAGCCGATCACTCAGTACTTTGGAGGGATAAGAATTTTCATGTTTTCAAAGGTGGAGTGACAAGGTAAGAGAACTACCAACAGCAAAAGTGTGAAAGTGATTATTAATTTTATTTTTATGCTTTGAAACTCGAATATTTGACACAAACCTAGTAATTGTTCAAGTGACATATCAACCCTTGTGGTCGTAATTGTGATTTAAACCTTTGTGAGGGACAATGAATTTGTGAAGTCTCATCACTGGCATGGGACGGTGGTGAGATGAATCACTCTAAAATTTGACTAAAATCTTCTCTTACGACTCCTGGAAAGTTTAATGCTTCTACTTATTGCTTATATAATATTTGAGAATTATCACTTTATTATTAGTGTTAAACTATCTCACTAAGTCATTCAGACTTACGTTGTTTCATCGTTATTTTTCGTTCTTTACCCCAAATAAGAACGAGTGATGAAGATACACTAGCCCAGGCGACACATGAGGTAATGAGAGTGATAGAAATGCTAAGTGTAATTCATGATATTTTGGTTTACAATTGAACCTCTAGCGAGTGTTGCTAGTAGAAATCAATTACTTTGGATTTGCATAAAGGTATTTTTTATTATTCAAGAGACTAGTGATATAGAGCGGGTAGCACCTCGAACAGGGAACAAGCGCCTCCCGGTCGGGACGTTACATATATAATTTCAATTTTCTTACGATTAAACCCATATGGTATATTAATATTACTATTTAATAATTTGACGACTTAAAAATATAACCGTACCATCATCGAGGGTATTTTCATCATGAAAATAAGGTCAAAAATGGTCAAATTTGAGGTAATTAAGCGGAAGGGTATTTTGAAAAGTTAACGACAAATTGTAAAAACCCTAACAGTAACTAACGGTTGGGTTAAATTGTTAGACTGCGACAAACCTCAAAGTATTTTTTTGTAATTTTCAAAAAAGCGAGGACCTTTTTGTAATTACGCCAAACCTTAGGGATGATAACCGTAATTCACCCTAAAATTAAAGACCCTGCAATCATAAATGTATTGGCATTTTTCACCTTAATAACATTTCAATTGAAAATTTCACCAACAAAATAACTTTTGTTACTCTTAGCGGACTTTCTCTGATAACATTATAATTTCAAATCTCAAGCGGCAAAATTAATCATTTGGGCACAAAACTAAAGGTTAAAAAATGCTTGAGAATTTTCAAGTTGATGCTTTTATTTGCACACTTTTGGGTAGGACACTAACAGTGTCCATGCATATATACATATACACGCATATATATATATGTATATGCATGTGTTACAACTAACCATAGTATGGAATAAGCTGTGAATATAATTAACTTTTTTAACAAATATTTATGTACATATAATTAATAAATATTCCAATAAATAAGGTAAAACTTAGTAAAGTTTTTATCTTAAAATATTTTCCATGATATATTACTATATTTGGTAATTCATACACACACATGCAAAGAAATATTATTTTTTTTAATTCATCGTGCTAATAAAGTATTTGGATTATGTTGTGCTAGATAAAAAATTGAAAGTGTTTTTGTTGTATTAGATTTATATTATTAACTAAAAATTCTATGCATGAATACCAACATACAAATTCTCAAGCATTTTTCAGTTGTGGCAAAAAAATTGTTATCCTTTGCCCTTTAAAATTATATGAAAAAAAGTTTTTTAACAATTGGACCTCACTCACTATTTCTATGGCATTTTGGTTGAAAAAAGTGAGTGGGATGCCAAGTCTCAGTAAGTGTAATTTTGAAAGGGGTATGATGCGGCTCGAGTTCCACAGTTATGACCTCGATCCAAAATGTCCCGTATATCCTTGATCGCAGTCAAGACCTTGATTTGGAACCGCACTAGTGAATTTTGGGCTTCCGACCTTATCACAAGAAAACACATTAGGCTAGTTGAGTTCGCCCTCAGCTATGGCCCTCCGATGCATAAGTTAGTGAGGTGAACAAATGGGTTCGGGGTCTAGAGAAGAGATGAAGTTAATGACAGTAAATAGTGATTGCTTGACCTGAAACTGAGCGTGCCTTGCCTTTTATTTGGGTGTAGGCGTCCTTGTCCGTACTAATCGAGCTAGCAGCTTATCGTGCGCTAGATCCTTAATCAATCAACGGCGCCCAATCCGGGTAATGAGCGGATCCGGGTCGGGCTCATTTGGGTCATGACCCGACCTGGACAATAAGACGCGAATCTTATCCTATTTCGTCATTTTGTTAAAGTCCAGGGGTTAAAAAGCCTTTTCGAGCCATCCCCATAATAATTACGATCATTAATTCCCCCACTTTCCAAGTATTTTGGTTCTTTCACCAGTATAGGGGAATGAACCTGTGTACTTTGGGAAGTAGACTCCTAGCTTCCATAGCCGTCCGATTGCCCAGATCAATCTGGACCGTTAATACTGCCTCGGGGTGTGAGCCATCACCTTGGGCCATCTATAAATACATCAGAGTTGCCTCATAACTTCACTTTATTTCTCTCCACTAATAAATTTCTGCTTCTTTGATCTCTCAGACCGCTCGCCTGACCCCAATCTCTAGGTTTGTCCTTCTTTTCCTGATTCTTCCCGATAATGAGTTCAAATGAAAGTTTGAGTTCGAGTTCCTTTTTCGATAGGGCTCGAGACCCCAATCAATTGGGGTCCAATGATAGTGCCTCCCGTCCTCGCATTCTGAGGGTGTGACCTCCCTCCAAATCATTCCCTATATAGGTTCGACCCTTGTACCCATAGAGTCTCGAGATCCCGACCATCAGGTGAGTTCATCCCCTGTTGGTCTTCCGACCGCTATAGATAATACTTCCGTACTCGATCCCGATCCCAAAACCGAAAAGTATCTGCTGTCTACCTCTTCCTGGTTGGTCATAATCCTGAAGCTGGGTTCCCTTACGGTTACCGAGGTCAGGTCTAGGTTTTCTATTCCTCCCAATTATGAGATAATTTTTCCCAATAATACGGATTGGATGCATCTCCCTCTGTCAGGCTGTGCCACCTTCTCCCTTGGCATGCTTGAAGGGAATCTGAGATTTCCCATTCCCGACCCCGTAGAAAATATCCTATTAGGACTTGACATTTGTCATGCCCAGCTTATTCCTAACACAATAAGACACATCCTTTACTTTCTCATCATAATGGCCCATTTCAGGGTCGAACCTTCTTTTGCCCACTTTTGGGCCCTCTACTCAATAACAAAATCGACCCGAACTGGGGAGCGCGATTTCTACTATCTCACCGCGAGACCCCTGTGTAAATTTCTAGATAAGGTCTCGTTGTCCTTGGGTCCATGGAAAGAAAATTTCCTTTTCATTCGAGCTCCGACCAATCATCCTTGGTGGTTCAAGTCTGACTAGAGGCACAATAAACCTAAGCCCTCTGTGTCGGAAGAGGTCACCTGGGGAGAGGACTTCATTGATGCCTTAACTGACCACTTGTATAAGGCGAGCAAGCTCCTAAAGGAATAAGTTCTCAAGATTGCTGGCCTTTCACCTGCTAACATCCAAGTTCAAAGAACCCTAAATGATAGTTCCCTCTGCCCTTCGCGTCTTTTTCAGCCTTGCTTTATACTCATTTGCATTTAGGTCATGATTTAACCCGTTTCTTTCTATTGCAGTCATGTCAAGCAAACACTTGAGGATCACCAACAAGATGAAGGCCCTAAAAGGAGGCCTTAATGGTGAAAGCTCAATCTTTCGGGCTCGCTCTGGCTCCTTCATCCCCCGGTCTTACTTCAACCCCGATCCCTATTGAAGAGGCCCCGCTACAATTAGTTGAGACTGAGCAAGCAGTTCAACCAATACAAACACTTGAGGTCGAGGTCGCCTCTCCGGATCCCGAGGTTGTTCTCCCCGTTGACGTAGTCCTAGAGGTGAAAAGGAAAAAACGCAAGCACCATTCCAAGGGCAAGAGCCCGAAGCTCACTTTCCCTAGTTATTCTAGTAGAAGTCCTTCGCACAAATTGGAGAAATCTTCCAAGGACAAAGCTCGAGTGGGAGCCAGGGAGAAAAAAGACCCCGACCTGATGCCAGCCTCGCCCTTGCCTCCCCCAGGGACCTTGATCTACATGCTTGCCGTGAAGCGTTCCTCAGCGATGCACGTAAGGGTTACAAGATTGTCAATTCACAATTTTCTGGTGACTCTTCGTGCCCGACCCTGATCCCAGACTAGGAAATTACAAATCAGAGCAGTGTGCTTTGATCTCGATCCGGTGAGACATCTTTCGAGCTCTACAAGGGCTGTTTACTGACCCAGGACCAAGCTTTGCTGGCCCTAGTCAACTTCGCCAAGCTGGAGAGAATGGAGCTCACGCTGTGATACAAGTAAGTGCCTATTTTTCATTTTCCTTTTGCGCTTATCTCTTTGGGGTCCAAATCACCTTAACCACAGTTACTTCGCAGGGGATAGCATACATGCACCAGCTTGCCCTCTAATGTGCATATTGGTGTAGTCGTTTCATGGCCCGGGATCATGAAGTTATGGAACTCAAATTGGAAAGTGAAAAGCTCGAGGCCAACTTGAAGTCGACGCAAGAGTCTGTCGATAGCGAACTTGCTTCTCATAAGGAGGAGTTGGCAGACCGCGACCGAAAGATACAAGACCTAGAGCAGAAGTTGGCGAGCACGAAGAAGTCTCTCGCTTCGAAAAAGAAGAAGTCTTACGAGCAGGGTTGCTCCAAAGGTCGTTCTGAGTTCGAGAGCTCGAAGGAGTATAAAGAGTTAATTCAACAAATTCAGATTGATGGGGCTCGCGCTTTTAAGAACTCGAGCACCTTCGAATCTCTTGTTGAGGAGAAGGTTGCGAAGTATACTTTCGTGGGTTTCATGAAGTGTCAAGCTCAACTAAAGACACTGAGTGGGATCGTGGAAGGGTTTAATCTGAAGCTTCTGGATCCCACTAAAGATGCCAATCTGAAAGATTATCCGATAGGTAACCTCTCGGACACTGGACCTGAGGACGAGTTCGCTTGCCTCACTGAAGAAGAGGCTTCTCCACTGAACACAAAAGAGGGTGAGATTCCTTCCAAAGCTTGTCTTGCAGGCAGCCGAGGATCCCAAGGGGGCATCATAGGCTAGGACCTAGCGTAGGACAGATTTTGCCAAGATTTGTATTTTGATTCTGGCTTGAGATCTTTTAATAGACTATCTGTATAGCATGATCTCGAGCTGGGGTGCCCATGTAATCATCCCTTCGCATGAAATGAATTGAATGTTTTAAGGAGTGGACAAGTGTATAGGTTTCTTATTTCACACCTCCCTCGTCCCTATTCATGTGGATATTTCTGGCATCGGGATCTGGCGCAGATCTCATGCGGGAACCCGATCCCATTGACTTAGGAGTTGTTGTGGGGTTTCTCGCCATTGGGATCTTGTGCAGATCTCATGCGGGAACTCGACCTCTATAACTTGGAATTTTTCTCACTATGGGGATCTTGTGAAGATCCCCTGCATGAACTCGATCTTATTGACTTGGGAGTCATTGCGGGGTTTCTCGCCATTAGGATCTTGTGCAGATCTCATGTGGGAACTCGACCCCGATAACTTGGAATTTTTCTCGCTATGGGGATCTTGTGCAGATCCCCTGCGGGAACTCGATCCCATTGACTTGGGAGTCGTTGTGGGGTTTCTCGCCATTGGGATCTTGTGCAAATCTTATGCGGGAATTTGACCCCTAAACTTGGAATTTTTCTCGTTGTGGGGATCTTGTGCAGATCCCCTGCGGGAACTCGATCCCATTGACTTGGGAGTCATTGCGGGGTTTCTTGCCATTGGGATCTTGTGCAGATCTTATGCGGGAATTCGACCCCGATAACTTGGAATTTTTTCTCGCTATGGGGATCTTGTGTAGATCCCCTGCAGGAACTTGATCCCATTGACTTGGAAGTCTCACTGCGAAGGGGAACAGATAATATTGCATGAGAAATAAGTTCTTGAAATTAGATGAAGCAAACTAAGTGAAACGCATTACAAGGTGGATTAGCCACGCACTGGCTTTACGTAATTCATTACACTTTCAAATATAAAATTTTTTCAAGTTCTGCACGTTCCACGATCTCGGTAGCTCTTTTCCCCTAGCGTCTTCGAGCCTGTATGACCCTTGCCTGGTTATCTTCACTCCTTTATATGGCCCTTCCCAATTCGGCTCTAGCTTTCCTACATGCTTGGATACCTCCACCTATTTTAAGACCCAATCTCCTATCCCGAAGCACCTCCATTGAACTCTCTTGTTGTATTAGCGCGCCATGAGGTTCTTATATTCTTGGATTTTGATATAAGCCTTGTCCCGCTTTTCTTCTATTACCTCTAACTCAAATTCTCTGGCATCAGTGTTATCCGCGGGCTCATACTCCAAGATTCTCTGGGTCGGTTCTCCAATCTCGACAGGGATCACAGCTTCAGCTCTGTACACCAAGCAACATGGGGTCTCGCCAGTAGCCATTTTTGGGGTAGTGCGATGTGCCCATAGGACCCCCTGGAGTTCATCGGCCCATCCTCTTTAGCCTTATATAATCGAGCTTTGAGGCTTTTCAAGAGGTCCCTATTAGTCATTTCTGTTTGACCATTCGCTTTCGGGTTTCCTACCGAGGTGAACTGCTGCTTAATCTTGAGTTCCTCCACCAACTAGTGACTTTCTTCCCATTGAATTGAGTTATGTTATCTGAGATCAATACTCTAGGGATCCCGAACCTGCATATTATATTCTTCCAAAGGAAGCCCATGACCTCATTTTCTGTGACCTTTACTGATGCATCCGCTTCTACCCACTTACTGAAATATTCGACCGCTACTATCACAAACCTCTTTCGACATCAAGCCATTGGGAACGGGCCCAGAATATCTATCCCCCATTGATCAAAAGGACATGATACAAGAATCAATTTCATTGGGACAACAGGTCGATGGGCTAAGTTGGCATGAATTTGGCATTTTTCACACTTCTTCACCAAGGCCGCCACATCTTAGTTCATGGTAGGCCAAAAGTACCCCTGCCTAAAGGCCTTCATTGCCAAAGACCTTCTTCTCGAGTGGTTTTCGCAGTTGCTCTCATGAATTTCCCGTATCACATATTGAGCCCTCTCAGGTCCCAAACACTTTAGTAGAGGTCCTTCCACTAATCTCTTATATAAATCCCCGCTGATCATGACAAATCGATTCGCCCTGAAGGTCAGCCTTTTAGCTTCCTTCAGATCCTTAAGTAGGGTCCCATCCGTTAAATACCGAACCAAGCCATCTTTCCACATCACTCCCTCGTCTATTTGCATCATCATCACCTCTTTTTCAGAGATGCAATCTTCTAGCTCGGAATGTTCAACCACCAGCAGGGTTATATTCGTACTTCGGGTTCCTATAGTTGAACTGCCAAACTTGACTAAGGCATCCACTTGTTCATTCTCCTCCCTCGGGATCTACTGTACTCGGCAAAATTCAAACTCAGACATGAGTTCATTTACCTTTCCCAAGTACTCAGTTATCGACTTCTACCGGGTCTCAAAAATTCCTTCGATCTGGAGAGCACAAGTTGTGAGTCAGTGTAAACATTTAACTTCTTAATATTCATGCGTTTGGCAGTTTTCTGTCCTATAACCATGGCTTCATACTCAGCCTCGTTATTAGTGACCCCAAAAGCAAGTTTGACAGCGAACTCGAGCTCCACCCGCTCGGGTCCTTTAAAGAAAATTCCCACTCCCGCACTAAGACGTGGCGGATCCATCGGCATGCATCATCCATGTTTCTTCACTTGGTTCGAGGGTTTGTCCCACCATCTCAACTACGAAGTCAGCCAAGACTTGGGCTTTCACCGCATTCCTGCTCTGATATTCTATGTCGAACTCCCCTAGTTCTACAACCCACTTGGTCAGTCTACCCGAGACATCAGGTTTTGCTATGACCTATTTCAATGGGTGGTTAGGCAAGATAATTACCTTATGAGATTGAAAATAGGGTCTCAATTTCCTCGCCGCCGTCATAAGGGCAAGGGCCAGCTTGTCGACCTCCAAGTACCTGCTCTCTGCCCCTTGCAATATCTTGCTCACATAATACACGGGTTTGTGCATTGCATTTTCCTCTCTAACCAACACCAAGCTGACCGCATACTCTGATATTCCCAAATACAAGTATAGGGGCTCCCCTAGGATAGGTTTTCCCAACATAGGTGGTGAGGCCAGGTACCCTTTGAGATCTTGAAATGCCTTTTCACACACCTCATCCCATTGAAAGTTCTTCATGTTCCTTAAGATCTTAAAGAACGGCAAACTCTTATCAGCTGACCTCGAGATAAACTGATTTAAAGATGCGATCCTGCCCGTCAGCTTCTGCACATCCTTCACTGATTTGGGTGAGCTCATGTTGGTTATGGCCTTGATCTTTTCTGGGTTCGCCTCTATGCCGCGCTCACTAACCAGATACCTCAAGAACTTCCATCTTTTAACTCCAAAAGTGCACTTAGATGGATTGAGTTTCATTTTGTATCTTCTCATTATGGTGAAAGCTTCCTCTAAATACACCAAGTGATCGGGCTCATTCAGGCTCTTAACTAGCATGTCGTCCACATATACCTCTACGTGACCCCGATCTGATCCTTAAACATCTTGTTAACTAACCGCTGGTAGGTGGCTCCTGCGTTCTGTAATCCAAAGGGCATGACGTTATAGTAGAAGATCCCTCTTTCAGTCACAAACGTCGTCTTATCTTGGTCTTCTTCTGCCATAAAGATTTGGTGGTATCCTTGGAAAGCATCCATCATGCTAAGGAGGGTGTATCCCGCTATGGAGTCCAGCAGTACATCGTTCCGCTGCAAGGGGTAAGGGTCCTTAGGGCAGGCCTCGTTCAGGTCTAAGTAATCCGTGCACACTCTCCATTTATCACCTGTTTTAGGCATGACTACCACATTCGACAACCACTTCGTGAACTGGATCTCCACAACATAACCCGCTTCCAGTAGTTTATTTACTTCATCCTCTATGATCCGGTTCTTCATGGCCCCATGATTCCTCTTTTTCTGCTGGACAGACCTGACCTGGGGATCCACATTTAACCTATATCTGGGATCTATCCCCTCAAAATCCGAAGGCTTCCAAGCAAAGACGTCTACGTTCTGCTGCAAGAATTTGATTATTAATAGTTCTAATTTCGAGGTCATCTGTGTTCCAATTCTCGTCGTCTTGCTCGGGTCCCCCGGCACTAACTCGATCTCCTTGACCCCGCCAGCTGGTTCAATCATGCATTCCTCGACTCGCCTTTTCTTATTCTCGTCCTGGGGTTTCAAGTTTGCCAGGTCCCTAACAGAAGCCACAATGGCCTTTTTCCGCTTTAACCCCGATCCTGCGTCTCCACCTTTCGACCCTGACCCCGATCCCGAGCCCGAGCCTTCACCCTTGAGCCTATTTTTTAGAGACACATGGTAGCATTCCCTTGCTTCTTTCTGGTCGCAACTCACTTCTCTAATTCCTCTACTAGTTGGGAATTTCATCTTGAGGTGGAAAGTTGATATTACTGCTTGAAACTGGTTTAGGCCTGGCTTGCCCAGGACCACATTATATGTGAATGGGGCATCCACCACCAGGAATTTAAGCATCAGGGTCTTGCGGCATAGTTCATTTCCCAGGGACACTGGGAGGTCAATAGTTCCAATTGGCGTGATCTCAGGTCCTCCAAATCCCACTAATGGTGTGTATACTGGCGAGACTCTTGTGAGCGTGAGCTTCATCTTTTTCAGGACCTCCAAAAATATTATGTCCACTGAACTTCCACTATCCACCAAGACCTTGTGCACAACGAAATTTGCTATGTCCATGGTGATGACCATGGGGTCATTTTGGGGTCCAACGACCATCAAAGGTAATAACGGGCTCGTTAGCAATATTCATCACGACACTAGTTCTTTTCTGATTTACCTGGTTCCCAATGGATCTCACGTGCCTCTTCCTCATGCTATGGGAATCCCCTGATGTGGGTACCCCATCTATCATGTATATGACTCCTCGCGTGGGTAAGTTATCCCCCACGAGATCATTGGCTATCTCTTTGCCCTTCCTTTCCCTACTGTAGGATCTGCTTCGAGATTGAGATCTCTTTTTCCCAGGCTCCCCATCGAACTCGTGCCCTCTGGTTCTAGTAATGAACTCCTTTAGGTATCCTTGCCTGATGAGCCTCTCTACCTCATCCTTGAGCTGAATGCAATCCTCAGTATCATGACTCCTATCCTTATGAAAATGGCAATATTTGTTTGAGTTTCGTCTTGCTAGGGTATCTAGCATCTTTCGAGGCCACTGTAGTATCTTCGATCCCTCGATAGCCATAAGTACATGGGACCTCGTGGTGTTGAGCGGGGCATAGTGATTGTACTTCCTCAGCGAGGAATATTAGTGATCTTTTTCAGATCGAGCCTTGGGAGGTCTCTGGTCTTTTTCAAACCTTCCCTAGTCTTTTTCAGACCTTCGGGGAGCATTCTTGGACCACTCATGATCCTTCATGGCGTTGATCTTCTCCTCCTGAATGTAGCGCTGCGCTACTTCCATCATTTGCTCTATATCCTCCGGGGGTTCCCTTGCAAGAGTCAATGCCAACGGTCCCTTCTTGAGGTCGTGTATGAAGATGCTTGTGATCATGTCTATACGCAGGTCTTACACTTCCAGCATCTCGTTGTTGAACCTGTTCATGAAACTTCTCAAGTTCTCGTCCTTTCTTTGCCGTATAGTGAATAAGTATGTGGCCGACCTCTTAGACTTCTTCTTCTAGCAAATTGGTATAGGAACCTCCTTATTAGTTGATCGTAAGATACTATCATTCTTGGAACCTACCCCATAAACCACTCTTGAGCCCTCCCGCTGAGCGTGGTTAGAAAGATCCTGGAGTTTATTGCGTCAGACTATCCAATAAGTTCATAATATTTTCAAAAGTGGTTACGTGTTCCTGAGGGTCTTTGTTCCCATCGTACTTAGGCAAGCTGGGCAGTTTAAAGTGTGAGGCCACAAACTTGGCCAATATTTCTGCAGAGAACGGCGAGTTCCTCTTCTGCAATGCCGAAGTTCCTTTCTTTTTAAGTTCATCGATCTTCCTACTCAACTATTCCACTTGGTCGCTTATCTCGTTAACCTCTTCTCGAGAAAGGGAAGGTTGGGGTCTCTTAAATGTTGGGTCACCCCTATTCAATGTCAATGGTTCCGATCTTGACCCTTCTTCCCTTCGGTAAACATTAGGAGGGTGATTCACTCTTTTCACCACCTTGTTCCCCAGCTCCTCGGAGTTTGCTGTCTCCTCTCCCTAGCATATTCACAATCCTTGTACTCATTCTGCCAGCGATGGACCTAGCCTCCTTTCTTGGAACAACGATCTGCTCACCGGTGTGAGGCCAGTTTGAAGAGGCGCTACTACTTCTCCCCAGGCTTGCCTCTCCCCGTGCTCGCGTTCCTCCCATAATCGCTGGCTCATCTCAAAGACCATTTGCTCTAGGTCGTTTCTATTGATTTGTATGACCTACGTTCTGCTGGGATCTAATGGTGAAGTTCTTGGTTCCCCTCCTGCTAGAGCATTCTGCAATGTTGCCGCATGTGGCAATAGGGAGGTAGACGATATTGGCGAGGATGAGGTCATTAGCGATATGGGGATTGGAGTATCCAGGATCTTCCCAGGAGTTCTGTCCATCACTTACGGTCGACTCTTGCTACCGATGAATCAAATCAGAGTTCCCACAGACGGCGCCAACTGATGCGGCTCGAGTTCCACGGCTATGACTTCGATCCAAAATGTCCCGTATATCCTTAATCGCAGTCAAGACCTCGATCTGGAACCGCACTAGTGAATTTTGGGCTTCCGACTTGATCACAAGAGAACACGTTAGGCTAGCTGAGTTCGCCCTTAGCTATGGCCCTCCGATGCGTAAGTTAATGAGGTGAACAAATTAGTTCGGGGTCTAGAGAAGAGATGAAGTTAATGATAGTAAATAGTGATTGCTTGACCTGGAACTAAGCGCGCCTTGCCTTTTGTTTGGGTGTAGGCGTCCTTGTCCATACTGATCGAGCTGGCAGCTTATCGCGCGTTGAATCCTTAATCAATTAACAGCGCCCAATTCGGGTCATGAGCGAATTCGGGTCATGACCCGACCCAGACAATGAGATGCGGATCTTGTCCTGTTTCATCATTTTGTTAAAGTCCAGGGGTAAAAAAGTATTTTCGAGCCATCCGCACAATAATTACGATCAGGGTAAATTGTGAAACTTTACTTCTTTTTTTTCCCTCTCTCTCTCTCTCTCTGTAAATTGTCAAAAAAGAAGTGGTTTAGAGATATCCTAAAGCATTTGAATCTTTTAGTCTACTTTTCCAAATTTATTATTGAACAAAGATAAGAAGGTTTACCCAGGAATTAGCGTTTAACCACCTACAATATTTGTCGTAATAGCAAATTGCAAGGTTTTTAGCATATTACACTTACATGATTTGAAACTATGTACAGAGAGAGTAATACTATGTAGTACTAAAAGGTAAGCAAAATTATGGGTCCCATTTTATCAGGGGTGGCAATTTCTAATCCGATTCAACAATTCGACACGAAACCGACAAAATTAGTGGGTTTGGTTTGGATTTATTTGGTTGGGTTGAAATTGGGTCAACCCGAAATACAACTCAAAAATTTTAGGTGGGTTTGGGTTGGGTCACGGGTTGACCCGACCAATCCAAAATTATTTTTTGGATGACCCATCAACCCAACCCATATAATATTTATATATATATATATATATAAGTTAGATATTCAAAATAAGTAAAGGCCCAAAATGCCCAGAAAAAGGTAAAAAAGAAGAAAGCCCTAGCTTTATTTCTTTCTTATGCCCAACCGCCATTAGGAATGGGAATAGGCCAAGTTACTCTTCAAGGGCATATGGCCTAACTTACTTATAGCTTACCTTGTCTTAACCTATTTAATAAAAAGGCCAAATTAAGGCTTAAAAAGTAATTTTTTTAAACTAAATATGCTAGACTTAGACTTGTCTAAAAACTTGTAAAGCCTAACAGGCCGACCACATAAAAAAGCACAATAATAACAATAA
Organism: Jacaranda mimosifolia; assembly: GCA_018894105.1. Lineage (NCBI taxonomy): Eukaryota > Viridiplantae > Streptophyta > Magnoliopsida > Lamiales > Bignoniaceae > Jacaranda > Jacaranda mimosifolia. Next base: position 24,073,118 of record CM032128.1, on the reverse strand, counting down.
TAAATAGATCATTATATTTGATTTCTTTCATTAGTTCTTTATGGAATCCTTTATGCTGTTAGTATTGTTTTTTTGTTGAAATAATACTATTCTATACTTAAATTTGAACTTTTATAATTATGCATTTGTTATTTATAATATTGATTATTGCCTATCAAGGTCTATTACAAATTTGAGTATATTAATTAAGAACTTAGATTTATTTGCTATTTAGATCTAATTGAAACCTTGGTAGAAAATATACTTTTAGGTTGGCTTTCAAGCTAGGTTAAAAGACTTTAGAATTTATTAAAACGACTAGGCCTTTGTTTATGTAAACGGCTTTCAAACTGGGCTAAGCCTTCAAATCCACCAAGTTAATACCGACTGATATTTTATTCATATTATACAAATGTTTATGTAATTTATTCCTTCAATGCACAATGAAAATGGATTACGGAAGTCAAATATACAATAACAAGCAATGTAAAATATGGTTTACATTCTCATTGTCGTAATGGGTTGGGTGGGTTGTGGTTTATTGGGTTATTGGATCAATTCAATTTATAATTAGGTTGACCCAGGTCAACCTGATTTGGAGTGAGTTGGGTTTGAGTTTAGGCTTGGGCTTATCAGGTTGAAAATTAAAGGAATTGGGTTCGGATTAAGCAAATTTATATAATATCCTTACTTTAACCCAACCCGAATCCACCGAAATTGACACCCCTACATTTTATCTTGTAAGTTTCTTTTATTATTTCCCCCTTTTTTTTTCTGCTTGCAAAAAATGCCATGCGAGGAGCTGCTGCTTTTTAGCGCAAATAAATTAAAAAAACTCCTTTGACTTAATGCTAAAAATAAAAAAAGAAGAAGAAAAGAAAAGAACACATTACACACTCTATTCTACCTACAGCGCTATTGGATAACTTACCAAATATTTAAAGAATATTTATTTCGTATTAAATACATATGCCTTTAGCATGTGCTCGATACACCACTCGATGTATCTATATATTAAATAAAAATAAAAAAATATTTAACACTTTTAGTGGTGTGTTAATCACATAAGCAAGGATATGCCAAATACATTTTGGACTAATTGGGTCTTTTTAAGGTAATTGCAAAACACCCCCTATGTAACTTTAATTGTCAAAAAACCCCTTTTGTTATATAGCCAAAGGTCTTTAGGGCCCTGTTGGCCAATGGTATTATACACGCACACATTGTGTGATTGGTATTTGTATTTATCAATTAAAAATTCATTTTTATCCTTTTTAGATCTTTTTGAATTAAACATTTCAAAGGGGGTTTTTGTCCAGGACAAGCAAAAAGGTCCAGAGTTTAATTCCTTAATTCAATGGAATTCTCAGCACTAAAAAATTGAGCATCAGTGTCTAAAATGTTTAGGTTTGAATCCTCAGTCCAGCAAATTCTCAATGATAAAAAACAAGGGATATCAGATTTCATGCAAATCAAATTACAGTTATATTATCCAGCTCAAAACAATAGTGTTTCGCCACTTAAATTAATTTTTTTTTCAATTTAGAGTCATGCTTCTAAATCAAATCAGCAAAAAAATTCTTGTGGCCCGCAGATTTAAAAGATGACCTTAAACATCCCAAGCAATCCCATCCAACAATCCAAATTTTTAGCAATAATTTGAGCATTCAAAAATTGAAATTCCGAAATGCATTTTCAATGACTCATTATTTCCAACATTCATTTAATTTGGACGCAACATTAAGAGCAAATTTCAGCAATTTCAAGCCATCATGCAGACTGATCGTGCATCAAAAGCAAACGCAAGCATTGACTTTTCAAATCATGCCAACAACAAGCCATAACAAAATTGATCTGGAAAAAAATAAATCCTCATATTCAAACTATAACACAATACACTATGTAGAAGTATGACTGAATTAGTCCACAACTTAGCAGCAAAATGTGCCATCATTCACAACTTAGCAGCAACAAAAAATTTCAATTGCAAAAATGTAACAAAATTTCCAACAACAAAAATTTTCAATTGTACAAATGCAACAAAATTTCTAGCAGCAAATTTTTTTCAACAGGAACTAATTTCCCAAACTAACTTCCACTAAACAGCCTCCATGTAGCAAAATTACCCCTAATCAAAATGATAATCTCACTCTAATGTTGCGCAGCAAATTTCTTGAGCCAAAGGTGTCAGCCTAAAGCATCCAAGTACTTTGTTGTTAGATTGTTTAAGTTTTTTAAGTGTTTTTAGTTTCAAATTCATAAAAAATAATTTGGAAGATTATCATGTTAGTAAGTCCTAATTTTCAGTAGAGGAGTTCTTGAAGAAATAGTGAAAAAAGGGCAGTAAAAATCGTGTCTAATGAAATGGGGGTATTTTCATCAACAAATAATTAGTCAACGAGTAAATGGATGTGTGAGATGGTGAGCAACTGAAATTGTAATATGGGGATGGCTTTTGCTTAAATTAATAACTTATGAGGGTTTTTGGCAATTTGAAATAACATAGGGGGATTTTTTTGCAATTGACTCAATCTTTTTTCATATAATTTAGAAATTATATGTTTGATAAAAAAAATAATTTCTAAAAACAATATTATCTAATTAAAAACCGCTCTCTTTTCTTTTTAAATTTTTTTAAAAAATAAAATTCTTTTTTTGCACCAAATATATAGTACACAAATTATATTAACAAAAATCCAACACAATAATTATATAAACTTCTTTTTCTATACATTTGTGTTTATACGTCTTTCTAATATTATTATTAATTGTTTGTCTATTATTATTATTATTATTATAAGAATTGCATATATATATATACATATATATATATATTAAACAATAGTCCTCTCGTGTCTTAAAATTTTAAAAAATTATCATGTTTCTAAATTAGTAGCATATTATGTCCAGTACTCCATATTGATCATCTTCATTATCTCCATATCACTGTACCCATTATCGTGCATCACAAAATATTATGATTTTGCCCAAAAAGGGAAAATAAACCCATGTGGGGTTTTACTATTTCTTTTTCCATCAGAGCCATCATCATTTTGCCCCTTTGCCATTGTACTCGGTACTCCCATGGAATTCTTTTCTCTGGAATGGAATGATAATGGAGGAGTTTTTTTTTGCAAATCGGATTTGATTTAAGGGTGCAAATAGTAGTTTTTTTTTTTATAATTATAGGGTGGAAAGTGCCAAAAAGTAAGTATTTGGAGGGTGCAAAATATATTTTACTCAGATATGTGAAAGAGACAGTTGGTGGGGGGTGTGGCGGGGGTTGGCTTAGGCTGTAGGGGGGTCGAGAGTTTATTCTACTTTGCCAATTTAATGTTGAACAAAGATTGGAAGGTTTATTAAGGAATTGCTGACTAGTATTAAGATTTTTAGCATAATGTACTTAGTCTGGTTTGAAATTCTGTGTGCAGAAATAATAGCATATAGTAGTAAAAACTAAGCAAAATTATGAGCACCACCCTTTTTCTTTGTTATTGTGGCCTTTTCTTCTTTTGGGGGCTTGGCTAGTAGAGAAAGAGTTTCATTCATCATTAAGGAATTACTACATAAATATATATTGTCTTTGAATATGGGATAGGGGTTAATATTTTTTGTTAACACATCCACACACGAATCAAGAGTTTGAACTTCAAATCTCACACATACAAACGTGAGAAGTTGGTACGTGATCATTTAATTTTAAACCATTAACGTAAGCCTTATGCATATAATGTAAAGTTAGGAGTTCAAATACACCGGACCTTTGATGTTCGTGTGCATTAAAAAAAGTGTGAGAATGATATTATTGAACCAATTAATCACTCGACAAGATAAAAGCTAACATAATATGATTAAGTATTGACATGGAGAATTAGGATTCTCATTATTTGATTGATGTGGCTCATTAAATAGCGGGTATGGTTATTAATTAAGAAGCTAATGATGTCTTAAATATGAATTCAAGGTGGCTTTTGAATAGAAAAAGTTTTGAATTTGAAATGACTCTATTAGTAAGAAGAGAAATAATAAATCAAAACTGCCGCTTAAAGATTTGCAATCCATTGTAGATAGGAATTTCCCGTAATAAAATCAAATAGATTAATTAATCCAGCAAAAGTGTTAGTAAAGTATTACTTTAATCTGAAATGGATTCTTTCTGATTAGAGGATTCTATTTTGTTATTAGTGAAAATTGGAATCCTAAAATTTCATCTGTGTAACCTCTGAGGCTTCGTTTGATTAGCACTACCACAGATCTCCATTAAATGCGGTTCGATATACATTAATGAAAAATTGAATTAATATTATATATATAATCTCTATTTCCATTTGATATGATATATTAGATTAAGAGTGTTATAAGTACCAACTACTAAAACCCTTAATATAGTTTTATAGCATATTATCAAAAACTTTGGTTCCCATCACTGTAATTGTGTCTATCTATCAAACATATATATTATAGCTTATAGCATATACCAACACGGTCTAGAAGAAATTATACTAAGCAATAGTAATATAAATTGTGCAGAAGTCATTCGAATTTGAATTTTGAATCTCACATGAGAATGGTATTATTTGATCAATTGACGAGTGACATAATATTAATGTTGGTCGACCACACAAGTTGAAAGGTGTTATCAAACTCTAACAAGGAGATTTAGCAATAATTTAATGAAGAAATGATCTGTGATTAAAATATGGAAAGCTAAATCATTAAATTGATTGATCCTTTTGAAAGGTGGGGTACATAGTTGGTAAGTGCAAGTTGTACAACCATTTGAAATTGTCTTCCTATTTTGATGTACCTTATCATTACTCAGTTTGTACCTTATAGCAGGTCGCCACAGTTAAAGCTATTTGGGAGGGGACAGGCAAACTGAAAAAAATACTAAATTATCAAGTACCTGACTAATTTCCTTTTATGTATTTTTTAAATGATTAAAAACTTTTAAAAACAATTTTCAGATGCAAAAAACTTATCAAAAATATTTTTCAATCCGAAAATATCATTTCATCAAATTTTCATTCCCAAATTTCAAGAAGTTATTTTGGACTAAAATATCCTTATACTTCTTAGATTAAGTACAAACAAACTGATAGAACAAGGAACTCTACATTTATGTGGAAAAAAAATTGTCCAAAAGTGTTTTGTCACATTCTAATTCTTACCTATTAATTAGGAAATTAGTAAAACTTTGACATTAAAGCCATAGCACATTATTTTGCTTTTACTTACTTACTATCAACATTCGCTTGAGTATAAAATTGTACTTCTTATTAATTAATCAACACAAATTTTTATGACGAACAACAAAAATTAATTCTCAAAATACTTCTCCCACAAAAGAAAAAAAGAAAAAAGGAAGTACTACGTACATTCATCAACTTCCAACTTCTACAGTACTGTGCTGCTTGAAATCCTATTCTATTTCTACCTAATACAATGTGCTGCTTACAGTTCACTCTCTTTTCCCGTTTTTCCTCCATTTTCCCTGTATGCTTGCTTTTGGTCCAAATATACATGCCTTAGCCCATATTGCGATGGAGACAAAAGCTGATCAATAAATAATTCTGTTCATTTCCAAGGTTGGGCTTTTACTACTTTGAATTCATTCATTCATTCATTCGTAAGGGTCTATGAATTTGACATTGTTTTCTTGCTCAACATTTAAATTCAGACAAGCCAAGCCCAAGTACAGCCAATAAGTTAATTTTTCTTATCCAAGAATTCTAGTCACGGCATCAAATGTGTGCCACGTATTGTACCAGCATGTGCCCCATTGCTCATTTCACCTTTCTTTTCTATGATATGATGATCACAGTCCTCAGTCCATAAGATATTTTCATTACAACAATCTTGATTCTTGCCCACCACAAAGTTTGGAACCTGGAAAACAACAAAAGAAGAAATTAGAAATGGAAGTGACTTCCCATTCTCTTTCATTTGCCAAGACCAATTCTTTATCTGCAGCTTTTTACCCAGCTAAATCAACGTTTGTTGCCCATAAATCTGTCAATTTTGTGGGATATAATTGCCTGCCCAGAAAGCTTAAATGCAGTGCAAGGCAGCTGAGGAACTTTGGTGCCATAAGTGCTTCTGATTCTCAAAGCAGCTCAACAGATGGCTCCGTAAGATGGCTTCTTGAACCCATAGGTCAGTGTATTCCTTCTCAAATTGCAGGGAATTCAATATTTTGTACTATCAATTCTCAAATGTTTCTTTTTATATGAATAAAATGTATATTTTGCCCCAAAAATTAAGATCTGGCTCCATCCTTGATGTGTGGTGTTGGTTTGATCAAGAATGAACAATGTTCAAAGTGGAGAAATGTAAATAGAATGGATACTAGGACTGGGTAAAAATTCCTGGTTGAGAGCTAATTTAGTGGGAGCATGCATTTGAAGCAAATATGCCAATGATTGCTGGATCAGGTGATTGCCTGATCAGGGATTAACTATCTGTTTTCTGGCCCTTTTTGGTCTGAAATGTAAATGTACTTTGGAATCTTTATGGATTTGCTCTGGTGTGTTAAAGTATTCCCAGAGCTTTCTTGATGCATAATCTGCATATTATGTTGCAGAGAGTACCTTCAGCTGATTTTTGCCCTGGTTATTGGAAATGTAAAATTGAACTGCCGCTGGAGTAATTAATGTTTTGATATCTTCTCAGATAAATTCTGATGAATTTGGTGATGATGAGATGGGATATAATGTTGTTATTGTTATTTTTGTTGTTGTTGCTAGGTGATGGTGATTCAAGGCACATTGGTTATAAGATTGCGATGCCTGGTGCATTTGAAATAGCTTCTGTAAGTGCATTTCTTCTTCTTTTTTTATTTTTTAGTGCCTGTTTTGGTTTAAGATGGTACTTGACTGTTCTGAGTTCGGCACAATGTAGAATGTGGTCACCGTCGGACGTGTGCCCGAGAAAGCAGATATAGTGATTCCTGTACCTACAGGTAATGTTACATGATTCGAAATCTATATTTCTTGCTCTTTTTTGGATTTTGATTGTTTGATCAGGACGTCTCCCATGTGTTCTTGAATCCTACAATCTTGATTTACATCTGGGTCAGAATGACACTACAATTTTGCATGCCTTTCTCTCTTTGCCTGACTTAGAAATTATTGTTCAGGGGCAACATAAGATCTTAATACGTGTGCCTGAACACTTGCTCATACTCTATGCAGTTTCTGCTTTGCATGCTCGGATTCAGAAGACCGAAGAGAATCTTTTGATTACTGATTTGGACAGCACCAACGGTACATTCATTGATGAAAAGCGGCTTCAACCTGGAGTTGTTGCTGCTGCATTGCCTGGAAATCTCATTACGTTTGGTATGAACTTTAAGCGTCTACTTCGATCTAATTTATTTCATTTTCTAAATTGTTGCATTTTGTCATTGTTATTCATGCTAAGAAGGTATTTGGCTAACTGTATCTTATAAAATATTTTTGGAGCTTATAAGATATCAAATTTTAGTTATTGAAGTATTTGAATAAAATAAGATCTTGAAGCTAATAAGATGTTAGTAATGACAAATTCGTAATTAAAATGGTTAAAATTACAGGAATTTGTTAAGATTTTGAATAATAGTTAGGATCTCCTTATTTTTCCAAAAAAAACTTATAAGATCATAACATCTTATTTTAGGATCCTATAATATATTATAATTCCTTAAACATCTTATAAGATGTTTTGAAAAGTTTATAAGTTTATCCAAACACCCTTTAAAACTTGAGAAAAGATCTATGCTTATCCTTCCATTTGTCTTTGTATTACCAATGGGGTTGAAATGAAAGAATTTTATCCAACTAGGAGAAAATGACCTAAAGGTTGACTTTAGGAGAAAATGAGTAAGAGATAAATATTCTTTTATACAAATTTACAAAAATATTTATGTAATATTTGATGTATGAATGCTATAGAGTTTTATATTTGAAGCTAAAATTTAGCCTGTCTGTAGACAATAAAACTTACTCGATAGGCCATAATCCTATGAATCAAGTACTTCAATGAAGCTATGAACTTGGAGTTATATATTTGATCCCCTCTTTAACCTATCAACTTATTAGAATCATTACTTTTTTTACCAATCAAATTTGTGGAATCAGGCTAATATGTTAGCATCTTCTAATTTCCTCAAATTATATCATCGGAAACATGTAATTTTGCTTGACTGCTTTTACCTTTTAATCCGTTTTTTAGAGGTTGTTTGACTAAATCAATGTAAAAGATCTTAGAAGTTCCTAAGATGTTTTTAGAGCTTATAAGAAATTAGATGTTATTCAAAATATAAGCTGTTAAAAATGTTTGGATAAAATAAGATTTTGCAGTTTATAAGATATTTATAATGTCAATTTTGTGATTAACATAATTAAAATTAAAGAAGTTTGTCAAGATTTTAAAAATAAGTTGGAAATTTTATTTTTTTAAGTCAGCTTATGAGATCCTAATATTTTATTTTGGAATTTTATGAGCTCTTTTCTTAAAACTTTTATTTGTAAACATCTTATACAATGTTTGAGGGGCTTAAAGCTCACCCAAACACCCTCTTAGGACAAAAAGTGACTAATACCAATCAACCTTTCATGTCAAAAAAATGTTCTAAGCTAGAAACAACTCGAAATGGAATGAGAAAATTATGAAGAAAATAGGGAAGAAAAGAAAAGGGTATTAACTCGAAATGCAAGAGTGCCAGCTAATTGACTACCATGGTTGTCGTATTTGTCGTTCATAATACATAGAATGTAATTGAAAAGTTAGATTGCAAATGTTGTACTAATTTTCAGCTTCGTTCTCAATATTATTATTATTATTATTACTCCTCCTGGCAAAGCACTAGGCTCTTGCTGCTACTTGGCAATTCCTTTTGTAAGTTGCTTGTTTCTATGAATTTCTAATTGTCAGGGGACACCAATCTAGCAGTATTCAGAGTATACAAGCTTGAGAAAGAGGAGTTTGCCCCAGAATCAGAAAAATCTGAAACTAAACCAGAGGAAGAGCCGCGCAGCAACGTCGAGTCTACAAGCTGATTCCAAACGTCGTGTATATATTTTCATTTATGTAAGTTAAGCATCCGAAAATATAGATGTGGGTTTTACTGAGCCTTGCTTCTATGCTGTTTCCCCAGCTTTGAAGTAATTCGTGACGACAATGTTAACTGATGCAAACTTGTCTTCAGGCTAGTGTGTTTGCTTCCCCAAAGATGAATAAAGTTTTACATTCATTAGCATGTTTCTGGTTTGTGAAAAAAGTTTCACCAAACATTCTGCATGTCCGGCTCTTAGTCACGTGCGCCAGTAGGCGCTGCACCAATTTTTCTTTTTTTTTCTTTTTTTAATATAATATATTGAAAAACATAGGAATTATTCTTTTATGTTTTGGGTATTTTTTGAAAAATATTTTGGGAGAATGAGGGTGTGATTGCTTGTGTTTTCATTTCGAGGGAATAACGAGGTTTTTTTGTTTGTGAGGACAAAAAGGAGTCAAAATTGAAGGACAACAAGCAATTTAGAGTCAAAATTGGGGGCAGCAATCTGCCACCTCCCCAACCAACTCCCCCACCCCCACAGGCACCCATCTGTCTTTCTCTTTTTCTCAAACAAACCCATTTACATCACCATCTTCATTACACTCTCTTTAGAATATTTTAGATATGTTAGTATTTTGGATTGATTTCAATTTTTAGGTATTTTTTCATTTATAAAGGCCTGTTTAATTGATTAGAGACTTTGGAATTACTTGGATTATTTATTGAATAATTTAAATTTAGTGGTTGTTTATTTGAGATTATTTGATAAATAATTGATTGATTATTGAGGTGAATTGGTAGATATTTGGATGCCAATTGAGATAAAATTGTTGGATGATGATTTATGGATTGGAATTTCTTGATTTTCTTTAGGTAGTAGCGGGAGTAATTTTATTTGGAATTCATTCTCACCACAATCGTATCCTTACATTGCTATTGCGATTTCACCCCTGAAGGCCGATAAGGACAATGACACCGTGGATTGATCAGGGCGTATTTTCTTTCTTTTGTTAATTCTTGTTTTTGTTTTTATTTTTTATCATTTTTCATATTAGTGTCTCTTATTTTCTTCTTGTTTTCTTGCTTTCTTTGTCATAATAGTATTAGTACTTTGAGGGCAAAGTACCTCTCAAGTTTGAGGGGGTGCTTTGCGTGTCAGTTTTTAGCCCTTTATTTTCTTTTATTTTGGTTATGATTAGGATTTAGTAATTGAGTCAATGACTTGCATGTCCAAAAATTAATTTTCTTGAATAAATGAAGATACTACTCCTTTAATTTTATATTTCGTGGAAAATTATAATTGTGTGATGATGGAACTTTGAGTAGAAGCAATGCTAGGATGACATCTCTTATTTTTGAGCACTCACTTTCTCACTTCTTGTCATTGGTTTGATTTAGAGGACATTTATGTATGAGTAACATAGATAATACTTTAAATTTTAGAATTTGTTTGATTCTCTATCGAGGCGAAATTCTAGAAAACATTTATATAAGGAAATGACTTAGGCCATTTTTGGTCTGTCTGAGCCTTTTAAGCCTACCAAATAATATTATATCCCAAGGGTCCCCTGTTGAGTCTATTTTAAAGTATTCCTTTTATTTGGCAGCTAACTCAACAACCAACCTAAACACGTGATTCCTCCAAATAAATCCCACAATTACTTGTTAGATTTATTTGAAATTCTTATGAAGATGGGAATAAACAGTATAGTGCCCATGAGTTTGATTTTCTTCCTCCCACAAAAAAATAGGTGTAGATAAGGCCTCATGCACACAAAAAAAAGTGCATATTGGCATGAGCATTGGGAAAAAAAAAAACAAAAAGGAAAAATGAGAAAGGGAGAAAGAAAGAAATTGAAAAATACTGTTCAATAAGTTTGGGGGAGTGTCAAGAGGTGATGATGAACAAGTACTGTGTGTATGGAGTTAGTATTATCCATATCTTTCTTACATTTACCAAAGCCTACATTACAAACTCTGAAAGTGTTAAACGATCCTTTATTGAGTGTATTCTATATTAGTGGAGATAGAGATGAAAAACAAACCTATGGAGTATTAGAGTAGAGTCTTGTACTTGTACATAAATTAATTCGAATTGCCAGTAACTACTTGTAGAGAAATCACACACATACACGGAGGATTCATTTGAATATTGTATCTGCTTAGTTGTGCATGGTAAAATTAGATCACAATTGTGGTTGACTACGAGCATAGCTTTGAAGTAGTTCTAAGAATAACAAAAATAAGTGATATTTTTGAACATGAAATTTAGTGTTGATTTGTTTTTCTTAGAGTGTCTTTGAGTCTTTCTTTGTGTTGCTCGAGGGCAAGCAACGCATAAAGTTTTGGGGGTGTTTGTTAAAACCCTATTAATATTAATTTTAATATCATATTTAGAACATAACGAATAATTTTCTTGTTTCAAAAATTATAATTCCCTTGCTAATTGATGAAAATTTGGAATTGCATGAATACAAGTGGAGAAATCACAAAAGGGACAAATTGACACAAGTTGATGGGAATGCTAACAAGATGATAACACCTCACAATATAATCAAGGATGGGTAGAAGAGTCATTATTTATTTGAGTCCTATTCTAATTAGAAGACTCTTTTAATCACTTATAAATAGGATTTTCAAACATTTAATCAAGAGGACAAGATTGGGATTTGCTATTTTGGAGATTGGAAGTATCGCGAGAATTCGGGATTCGGATGAGGATAAAGTGGATATCAGATTCGTTTAGGAACAAATTTTCTTTTTCTCCCTTTGATTTTATTTTTAATTCTGGATTTGAGACGATGTTTCGTTTTATTCATATTTTGTCTGACAATTTAATCATGAACTAATTCGTTATTTTAGGATTATGACGGATTCCTTTGAATAAATTGATGCATGATTTTCTTTATGAAACTAGTAGCACTTAAGGTTATTTCTTCTATTGTGTGCTTTTTCTATTTGATTGTCTGATTAACAATCAAGTGCATCGTTTAACCCTAGAGGAGTCTTGGAAAAAAAAATACAGGGATTGATTGACAATAGAAGACCTTAGGATTAATTGTTCAAATTGATGAATTAATTAATTTGTGAATATGATAGGAATATACATGCTTGCCCCAGGGAGTTATTAGAGTGGTACAACTTTATTTATAATTTAGTTAATTTACATAGGAATGTAGTGAATTGAATAATTTAGGAATTTGATTGCGGGTAATTCGGAAGAATCTCATAATTGTATAAGACTCAAGACTAATAATATATTATTAATTTCATAGGGAGAAAATTATGTAATCAACTTATTCAATTGATAAAATCATAATTCTAGGCGTCTATACCCTGATAGAAATTTTAATCAGTACACTTTTTCTTATTTTCATTAGTTTAGTTTTAATTCTTATATAATTGAGTTTTGTTTGAATAAAAACAAGTGTGTGATAAATTGGTAATTAGTAGCAAATAATTTAGTTCATCATGGGATCAACACTTTTCTCATCACTTTATTACTTATTGCGACACATGTACTTGTATAACTGTTTGCATAATTTATTTTGCACAACCAACACTTTCCACTCCTATTTTTCGTCAGCCCCTCGTCACTTTTGCCAACCCATCCAAATCGGGCGAACTTTTTTTCACTATGCTAGGAAGCTTCAACAATGCTTGCATGACTACCTCGAAATTGCGCCATGTCGTTAGGCTCTAGAGAATTGAACTACAATTGTTCAGACATAATCTTAAGCTATATTCCATACGAAAGCAACAAGTAAGACATTTTTTCTCTAATAATGTTTCTCTCACATTATTTCAGATATTGAATTCATTATGCTTCTCTTCTTTAGTTTTCTATTCCTGATACTCATAAAGTAATCATTCTTTGCAACATCAAATAACAAAGAAACAACAATTGATTGAGGAAGGAATTTCGCATACCTGGAAAAATTTTGCTTGTAGCAGTGAGATTTGGCGCAAATCATTTGTGATGGAAGAAAGTTTTTACCACAACAAGAATGTTAATAATTACAGAATCTGACTTCTTTTTTGTGCTGTCATGTATTCAAATAATGTTAAATTTGAGGTTAATTTTCCTAATTTTGTACTATACTCCTCTACTTTTACGGATGAAGAAGATGTTTCACCTAGTATATATGCGTCCAAAAAACAATAAATTATTTAGATGATAAAAAAATATTAGATAAATTTTTCAGAAAAAGATTTTAATCATCGATAAAAGAATTAAAACTTTAATATTCAAAACAAACAGAACAAAGCAACACAACAAAGCACCAACAAATTAAAAACACAAAATGAAAGAATTAACAATCATATCTTGATTAAATTTGACTTATTTCATGACAAATCATAAACAACAATCCTAAAGAAGAAAAAAATCAAGAATATAACAACAAAATGCAGGCTATTTCTCATAAGCAACCATAAAACCAAATCAAATTAATAAATATCACATACTTAATATACATACACATATATGAAAAACACAATTTACACATCTCTGAAAAAGGTATATCATATATAGACTACATCATAAATTTCTAAGAAATTTAGCACAGATTGCCATTATGTATTCATACTAATAATTACAAACTTTTGAAAACTATTATCAATGTTCAGGGAGATAGACCAACAATAACTCTTTGTAGAACAAACAAAGAAATTTAAAATAAGTTACAATTGAAAGGAAAAAAAAAACAAATTATCAACAGTGACTAATAAAAACCAAGAACTTTTTTAGAAGAGAAAAATATTTTCAAGCCAAAAAAAGGATTTTTCTTTTTAAAAAATAAATAAATAGAAAAACAGCCCATATACATCTAATCAATATTTTAAGCATACAATGATACAATAGATCTCATATCCAACAAAATTCACACTAAACGAATAACAAAACATCCCCAAGTCAAAAGAACTCAATTCTTTTAAAGCCTAAACATATATATATTTTTTTAAAAAACAAACGCATACAATGCATACTTTGAATATCAAGAACAAAAATATTAGTAATTATAAAAACTTTCTTCTTCGTTGCATTGTCATGCATTCGAACTTTAAATTTATGGGCAACTTTTCTTTCTTTCTTTTTTTTTTTTTTTCATCCCACACTTCTCCACTTCTTTATAGATGAGAAAAGTGTTTCGGTTAGTTTATACACTTTTAAAAAGATATTATTAAGATGTTATAAAATTCTCAATCAGTTTTTTACAAAAAAAATTTAATCAACCATAAAAGAGTCAAAACATTAATATCCCAAAAACGAAAACAAAGGAACGCAACAAAGTACCAGTAGTTAAAAACACAAAATGAAGAAACTAAGAGGTAGAGGTGCCAATCGTGTTGTGTTGGGTCGTTTCATGTTGGGTTAAAGTGGGAATATTATAAAATTTTGCTCAACCCAAACCCAACTCGAAAAGTACTCAACCCAATAAGCTTTAGTCCAAACCAAACCTGAAAGCTTTCGTGTCAACCTGAACCCAATCCATTTCAATTTGTGATTATTTTTCATTAACAATTCATTTAAAAAAACCTACAATATTTTATATTTAACTAAAATTTTAATAAAAGAATAAACTTATACCAAAATTTTGGGGAAAAATCGACTTATACCAAAATTTAGAAAAAAGCCAAACTTATTATATTATAGAGCAATTTGAAAATTATATTTCACGCAATCTCTTATCAACATCAACAATGTAGAAATTTTAGTGCTAGATCAAAATTTCATGACAACTCAATTTTAACAACAATGAAATTGAATTCCAGTAAAACACACACCCACCCACCCACCCACACACACACACACACACACACACACATATATATATATATATAATTCCTCCCATCCAATCACTAATCACTCTAAAAACGCTGAGTAGTCAAATATTTACGTAGTAAGTAATAATTTTTAATCCTACAAACCAATTTAGAGTTAAATTGTTCAAAATTAACACCAAGTCATTAATTAGAAATGTAAAAAGCATAGTGTATTCTAACTTTTAATTTCAATCATATCTCTGCATTGTTATTTTTTTCTTCCAATTGAGGTTTGGGGCAAAAAATAAGTACACTGAAGTATTCACTCATACAAGATATGCATATATATATATATGCGTGTGTATTTTGTTTTTTTTGCTTTTTTAAAGATTTGGTTCAAGTTGGATCAGATTGGGTTGGTGGGTTACCCAATAAAATTATCGTGTTTATCGAGTAACCCAAACCAACCCACAGTTTTTGTATTGTTTATTAGGTCGACCCAATATCGACCCAACCCAATAATCTCCAATCCAAATACAATAACATTGTGTCGATTTGTATCGCATTATTGTGTCGTGTCGAAAATTGCCACCCCCTACTAACAGGCATACCTTGATGAAGTTTACCTTCTTTTGAGATAAATTGTGAATAGCAATCCCAAAGAAAAGTAAAAATCAACAATATAAGAACCAAATATTACTCAACATACACATATAAAAAAAATGACTGACAATTCTTCAGAAAAGGCAACTTATACACAAGCCATATCATAAACTTCTATTAATTGCCCTTATGTATTCAGACTAATAATAACAAACTTCTCATAACTATCATCAACATTGAGGAAGAAAAACCAAGAATAATCTTTTGAAGAAAAAATTAACAAAACAAGCATGAAGCTACAGTTGAACAAAACAAAACTAGATTATAAACACCAATCAATAAAAAACAAAAACCCTTTTTCCAAAAAATTTCCAAGCTAAAAAAAAAGATTTTTTTTTCTCCCCCAAAAGGCCCATATACATTTAATGAATACTTTAAACATACAATAAAACAACACACTTCATATCTAAGAAAATTCACACTAAGCCAATAACAAAAGCAGCAGCACCCCCCCCCCCCCCCAAAAAAAAAAAAAGAACCAACTTTTTTTAAAACCTAAACATATATTT
Source organism: Jacaranda mimosifolia (assembly GCA_018894105.1). Lineage (NCBI taxonomy): Eukaryota > Viridiplantae > Streptophyta > Magnoliopsida > Lamiales > Bignoniaceae > Jacaranda > Jacaranda mimosifolia. Next base: position 24,057,164 of record CM032128.1, on the reverse strand, counting down.
TTTTTAAAAAATGCCATATAATGTATACCTTGAACATAAAGAATGCTGCAACAATAGAACTCACACCCATAAGAAAACAGACAAAGATAAACCCTCAATAGCCCAAAAAATCGAAAGAAAGTTGAGAAAGAAGAAACTTTCATTAATAACAACCACAAAGCTTGGGAGAAACAAAACAAAATAAACCAAAATCAAAGAAATAAAGCTCTCCCAAACAATATTAACTTTGTACAAAAGGTAAAAAAACCAAAGAAAACCGACACACTGTGTATTCTAGCAAACCAAACCCCAAAAGTCGGTAAAAAACACAAACAAGGTAGAAAGAGCAAAATATGAACATTTTATTTTATTTTTTTATGAACAAGCAACCCGAGAAGACAAAAAAGCAAAAAACAAAGCATGCACACTGTATAACCACTTCCCTATGCAATCAGACTTGCAAAGCCTCCACTCTATATTGAGCATAGTGAGAAAAGAGAAGCACACGCCATATATTTTCTGATTTTTTCCCCCTATCCTCACCCACAAACTTAGCCAGTAAACCCAAAGCCCTTTTTGCTCTCAACCTACTTGTACTGATCAACCACTCCCAAAAATCCATCGTTGTTCACTGCAAATCCCTCCTTTTCTCTAAAGAATATTTAAATAAGAAAAGCTTGCAATTGAAGATCTAAAAACCCATAAAACCCGGCAAGCAAAACCCTAATTTCTGCCCGCCAATCTTTCTTTATTCCCACACCACCAAAGATAACAATGAAAGGTGGTAGTACCCCTGAAAACCAAAACACAAAGCATTCCTATTTTTACCAAAAAAATGAAACACACCTCTTCCATTCAGTAAAAGAAGAAAACATAGTTTCTTCTAACCATCCAAATGGCCCACATTTTTTAACACACTTTAACCACAAGAGCATAAGTCCAATATCATAAAGTACAAACACACTTAGTAGCTAAACCCCAAATTGGTTTCGTTTTTGCAAACTTGTAGCCAAAAAAATAAAAAATAAAAAAGGGAATGACCACACCACGCACCGTGGTACTATTGCCATGAGCATACCCAATTATAAAATAGAGTAATATATATCACGGGATGAGGAAGTCAATTTTGGCCAAAGACAAGTTCATCATTGGCAACACACTAGAAGGGCAATCCTCGAATACATGCCCTTGAAGGCCCCAAGGACAGAGATACTTAAAATTGTTATATTACAAGGCCTAATTAAACAAAACCCCTAAAGTTCCATAGCTTTCATCGTTGTTGAGGACATACTGTTGAATAATATTGGAACCAAAGAGATGAAATTGAGAGGCTAATCCACTAAGGATATCTCAAAAAGCATGTGGCCGAAAAGCAAGGCACTTCCAAAAGGCGATCCGGAGCAAAACATAAAGGAACCATCAGTGTCCATCTAACAAACAGTCGGACATCAATGTCCATCTAACAAACAGTCAGACCCAAGGGCCAGGCTGTACATTGTTGATGAATGCAACATCAACTCTCATATGAGAAATTGCAATAAAGAACACAATCATGAGACACGATCTTTTAATTAAGAGTTATAACTCCATTGGGAAGGATAAAATAAAAAATAATATTATCTTAAAATATTTTATTTTGATGTACCCTACACCTTCTTGGAACATGGAGTACACTTATTTTACCCATTATAATTACCTTATTTATTTCGTGCTATAAAACCCAAAGAGTGTTGAGCCCTGGACCTTAACGGATACATCCGCTCTACTTTGGTAGAATAAGCATGGCCAGCAACTTGAAGAGTCATACATATAAAGTGATTTTTCTGTCTGACTTGGTTTATCTGCATACGAACTGAACTTCACCTACAAAAGAATTAATGTTATTTATTGCCGAAGTTAAGTAACCGTAGTGCCAACAGCTTTATACCAAATAGATATCTAAATGTAGCTTGGCATCTTTGATCATCTGACGAAGGAAATTTTTTGCTAGATGTATATCATCGCTCATCTCTCTGTAAAATCTGTTACTATCTCTTACATGGCTCATTGGGTTCAAGAACTTCATTTTCCTCAACTAGATATTCCTATAACCATTGACAGAATAGATCCCATCTCGTCTAGTTCTTACTTAACGGTACACAACCAAGATAGTCTTTACCTCTCTAATCTTGATGACATGATTGGGGTGCGCGTTTTCACTCCAACAGTCTATTTTTACCAATCAAAAGGTTTTATATCCCATGATGATCCTGTTGCTCAAATACTTAAAGATGCTCTTAGGAGGGTCTTAGTCCCTTATTATCCTTTCGCAGGTAGACTAAGAGAGACAACGAACGGGAAGCTGGAAGTCTTCTTTGGCCCGGATCAAGGTGCTCTACTGGTTGAGGCGCATTCTGATGTGGCCTTAGCAGATCTTGGAGATTTATCAGTGCCAAATCCTGCCTGGATAAAGTTGATCTACAGGTTTCGTGATGAAGAACAGTACAAAGTTGTTAACATGCCATTGGTGATAGCCCAAGTGACAAAATTCAGCTGTGGTGGTTTCAGCCTTGGCTTGAGAATCTGCCATTGTCTCTGTGATGGCCTTGGAGCAATGCAGTTTCTCAGTGCCTGGGCCGAGACGGCAAAAGCAGGCTCATTGGTGGTAAATCCTAAGCCTTGTTGGGATCGGGAAATCTTTCTGCCCCGTGATCCTCCCAAGATTAAATTCTCACACACTGAGTTCAAGAGAATTGATGAAGGCTCAAGCCTGACAAAGAGCCTATGGCACGGCAAGCCTGTTCAGAAATGCTACCGGATAAGCCGGCAGTATCAGTGCCGTTTGAAGATATTGGCGCAGGCAGGTGGAGAATTTTCATGCACCACATTTGATGCATTGGCAGCTCATGTCTGGAAATCCTGGGTGAAAGCATTGGATGTTAAGCCTCTTAACTACGAGCTTCGCCTTACTTTTTCTGTCAACACTCGCGGGAAGCTCAAGAATCCACCTTTGAAAGATGGGTTTTATGGCAATGCCTTGTGCGTGGCGTGTGCAATTAGCACGGTGGATAGGCTTGCCAATGGATGCTTAGCTGAGACGGCCCGGCTGGTGCACGAGGCTAGATTAGGCGTCTCTGAGGAGTATTTGAGATCTACAATTGATTACATTGATCTGGAGAGGCCTAAGAGGCTGGAATTTGGTGGGAAACTGACAATAACACAATGGACACGGTTTTCCATATATGAATCAGCTGATTTTGGTTGGGGAAAGCCAATGTATGCTGGCCCAATCGATCTGACTCCTACACCACAAGTGTGTGTATTCCTGCCGGAGGGAGGAGAGGCTGAGCCCAGTGGAGCAATGGTGCTCTGCATATGCTTGCCAGAGTGTGCTTGCGATAGATTTAGAGAATTGTTAATGTCTCATGCAGTCAAGTCGCAGTTTCATAACTGAAAAGCGGATGACATGTATTGCTTGTAATATGAAATATTTTACTTAGATGTATGTCTTTGAATCAGGGTCTTACTAAGTTTGTTTAAGTTCATTTTCTTGGATTTCGAATAAGCCCAACTAAGAAGCAGTAAATAAAAATAGGACAATTAGAAAAAAATTGAATACAAGAACTTATGAGTTATAGCATACAAGAACAGGGGCACAAGATTCACAACCCCCAAAACTGGCATTGCCAAACTTTTCCTTCTATGACGAACCCGAGATTCGTTGCCCTTATACATACTAACCTGAAGGAAGGAACAAAAAGGAACCAAGAAAATCTTGGAACTAGGGATCACTTTTCAGTTGCAAGATACAGAAACCACAAGAAATGGCGATCAGAAAGCGGGTTTTTGGTCTGATTTTCCTGATATTTCTGATGATCATTATAAGAGGTGGCCATGTTGCTGCCATGGAAATAGGGTTTTTGAGTGATTTGATGACTTCTGGAGTCACCGGAATGTACGTGTTGGGAGACTCGTCTGTTGATTGTGGGGACAACACTCCATTCTATGGTCTCTTACACCGAAATCTTTCGTTATTTCCTTGCAATGGCTCTGATACAACTCTTCTTCCTCAGCTTCTTGGTACTCTCTCTCTCTCTCTCTCTCTCTCACACACACACACACACACGCGCGCGCGCGCGCGCACAAATCCACACTATACTAGTTAGTATAAATTTCAAGAAATGTGGGAAGATGGGATTTCTTGATCATTTTTCCAATTCCGTTGATGTTTTCTTGGTAATGGTTAGTTCAGTGTTGGTTGAGTTTCTTTGAGTATTATTTGGCAAATTAGGTTTTTCCAATTATGATATTGGAAATATGCTGCAATTGCTGCAGATATTCTTCACACAGCTGCGCAGCATGTTAGTTTTTACTGTCTTCAGGTTTAAAATAATTGATAAGCCTGAGGTTTCGAGACTAGAGGTCTTAACTTAGTGTGCAACAAAAAGATGATTATTTTGTCAGCAAGGAAAAAAGTTCATACTGTTAGCATATTTGAATGATTTTTGCTGTCCTGTCTAGATGTATCCTTATCACAGCTATCAGAGTTGATCTCGATATAAACTTGTCCTCAGCAGCAGGTTCTGATTACTTTTCACTTATGCAGCAAAGAAGATGGGCTTGCCAAATACCATACCATTCTACAGGCAAAATGGTTCAATTCGTGGGATTTTAGGTGGAGTGAACTTTGGATCAGCAGAAGCTACTATTCTACACCCTGGTAGGCGAAGCTTTCAGTCTCTCAATCAGCAACTACGCCAAGCATTTGAGACCATTCAATTATTACAGCTCCAACTCGGAGAAGAAATAGCAAACAATTTCATCCAATCTTCCCTTTTCTATCTCTCATTTGGGAAAGATGATTTCATCTATTACTTCCTTAATGGCTCATCTGGGATTGGCTTCAAGTACGGTGGCCAAACTTTTAGTCGCATTTTAGTTCACCAGATGACAAATGCTATAAGAAATCTTTATGCCACTAATGTGAGGAAGATTGTCTGTGCTGGTGTTCTACCTTTGGGATATGCACCGCATATACTGCTGAAATGCAACAGCCCTTTGAACAGTGTGAGAAACGGTTGCTTGAATGAGGTTAATGCGCTAGTGTTGGAATACAATACGAGGCTGGAGGCGAATATCGTTGCCATTAGTGCAGAGTTGCCAGATGCCCGCATTATCTTCTGTGATGTTTACCAAGCCATAATGGAGTTCATCAACAATCCTAAGACATATGGTACGATTAATTTCATATATCTTCTTCTATTTGGTGAAATTCGCTTGTGTATTCCTATTGTCTGCAGTTGAGAGTGCTTGTCAATGCAAAAGATGAGATTTCAGTCTTTTATGACACAACTAATCCTCTCATTTGGCAGTACCCTTAAAACGGAAATTCTGAATGGTGGATCTTGTGCAGGAATAGAGGATGTGAAGAATGCATGCTGTGGACTAGGCAGGTACGGTGGGGAGAACGGTTGCCTCTCGACAGAAATGGCCTGCCATGATGCTTCAGCCCACGTCTGGTGGGACTTATACAATCCCACCCCTGTGGTTAATTCACTCTTAGCTGATTCAGCCTGGTCTGGACAACCTTTGTCTTCGGTTTGCCGCCCCTTTTCTGTGCAAGAACTGCTCGTCTCTTCAGACTAAGAGGGGAATGAAAGAAACATTGCATTTTGTCCATTCAGACTCTGCTGATTTCATGACACATTAGCCCTGTTGAAATATTTCATGATAGATTAGCCCTGTTGATGTGGACAATCTTTGCTTCTTGAGCTAACTTTAGGGTGAGTCAGGCTAAAATCCATTCTTTGACAAAAACTCTGATAGTTTGTGCAATTGAGCTCAAATTCTGAGCTTTTTCCATATCAAATTTCTATTTTAAGTGTGAAAGCAATCTATTATTTTCATGATTGTTCAGAAGACAGTATAAGTGAATTGATTTAATTTAAATACATAAATCAAACTCAAAATATTATTCAAAATAGCTGAGAATAGAACATCTAGCTACAACATATAAATGATAAAATCAAGATATCAATCACTATGAATTTTTAAGAAATACTTAGTCTGATTAAAAGAAATATGTGGATAACACGGCTGCTAATCCAATGAGGAAATGATGTTTAGAGGCTAAATTGCTTGCACTTCCATTATCCCCACTTCCCGGAGCTGGGGTTGCTGCAACTGACCCGCCTGTAAACATTATTGAGAAATTCATCTTCTTTGCGCCGGGGGGGTGGGCGGTTTTGGACAAAAAAAAATTACTGAAAATTTGATAATAACATATTCATAGGGGAAACGAGAATGTACCGTCTGAAGGGGCTTCACTTGGGGTAAGAGCTCCTATCGGAATACCAATAGCTACATTGCATAAAATAAATACATAATTAGTTGGAATTATCAAAGATTTTGACTGACAATTAAAAGCCAATAATTATGATCACACCAATAATAATAAAAAATAACTCAACTGAATTCTACCTAAAAATTGATTTATTTAAAACAAGAAATCTAATGAAGAAAAAGAATGAAAAATATAAAGATGCAAAAATTAAAGTATGAAGTTATTATACTCAATAATAAATATTAAAAAAATAAAAAAATCACTTGTCATTTTTCTCATTAAAATCAGAGGTTCACATATAAAGTCAAAGTAAATGTTGTATAATAGAACTGTCATAAAATATGTTCAACCTCAAACTCACTTTTACGAAAAATAGAACTAAAATTCTAACTTTTAGGACTTCTTTGTTTGTAAATTGGTAAAATATTTTTCATATCCTAAAATACAAACAAACAACCTATCATATTTTCCAATCTCATTATCCAAAATACATTCAAAAAGGCCCAAAATACCCTCCCAATTCATTTTCTATCCATTCTCTAATATCTAACCCTCTTAGTTTTTATCTCCCTATCCAATCTATATATACTTATATATAAATGATTTTAAAATATCAATTTCACCCTACTAACCCAACAAAAAAATTATTGATATGACATTTTATCCCCTCTAAAAATACAAACAAACAAACAATTTTTTCTCAATTTATTTTCCACCTACCACCCAAAACACAAAGAAACAACTATCACATTCCCCAACCCCACTTCCCAAAAACCATTTTGACAAAATGCTTTAATTCATAAACAAACAAGCCCTTGGCTAAACACAGCTGTGGTTACTGTCTTCAATCAAGATTAGTAAATGGGGCAAGAATTTGAATGACATTTTGCACATTAATAAAAATAATATATTATTATTAGTATTATTATAAAATAATTATTAATTAGACATAGCGTTTAAAGAACAATAAATGGGCCTCTTCCAGTTTGGTAGATTTTTCAATTTTTCTTCTTTATTAATTATGTTGCACACCGGCCTATTTGACAGGTACAAAGTAATAAAACTCTAGATGTAGGAATAGTATAGAAGCACCACAAACACTTTGATGAATCCAAGCAATTATTAAGATGATTTACTATTAGTACTTTCTATTCACAAATTAATCTATGAAATGAATAAAGAAATTGCCTAGTTAATATGATAATTTGGCAATGGAAGGCAAGGCAGAGTAATAATCGAAATAATATAATTCAGGGAGGACTGGCCCAGCCCAAAAAAGTCCACGTCGTCTGCTGGCCCGTAAATTAATGCGATTCAAATAAGAATGGGAATAAAAAAAAAATTGAATTTTGGAAATTTGGTTGTACAAAAATTCAAAAAGAGAGTGTAGAAATCATTCAAATTTTTTTGAATGCCCCATCGGGTTAACCAAATAATAATTTATTCACAAAAAATCAAAAAAGATGTTCCCCTTCTAATGGGCCGAATCATTGTGTAATGATGGGTCTTGGGTAATAATCTATTTAAATATAGAATACATTTTCTTGGATCTTGTTAATGGTACAAATATAAAAATATTCCATTTAAAAACTGATGTTAGGATTAATCAAAAGCAGTTCAATATCTTCTGATTTTGTAAGTTAAAAAAAAAAAAAAAAAAAAAAGAGTTTCTTATTTATCTAATTATTTTTGGAAAATGATGACTTGCATGGTTTAATATTGTAGAGCAATCAATAACTTTAAACCGAATCATATTGTAATCAAAATAAATTAATATCCGTCAAAAGCTTTTACATTATGAATTTGATGTATCCTTGCGTCTAGATCATGAATTCAGTTTTTACACACCTTAAGAACTCCAATTTGATATTAAATTTATCCTAAAGATTTATTCGCAACTTAGAAGGAGGAAAAAATCTACAAAATCCAAATGGCAATCTAAAGAGATAAGGGGGGGGGGGGGGGGGGGAAAGATTTTGAAATAAAAATAATAAAATAAAGAGAAAATGCATTTACCTGCGCACAAGCTAACCGGAGGAGTGGTAACATTGCAGACTGAAGGCAGCTTAAGAGCCCTGTTGACATCAACAGAGATTCCAACCTCACTAGAGTTTCCAAGCAACTTGCACAAGCAAACCGGTTGGGTGTTCACCAGGTTAGCCAGCTTCGGGCAGCAACCCGGGTCCGGCTTGGTCAAGTTGCTCCCGCCCTCCACGAAGGTCAGGCAATCAGACAGGTTGATCAGATACTCGAAGCAATCAGGTCCCGGAGAAGGTGCCATCACCGTCGACGGCCCCGGAGCCGGCGGATATAGCGGCAGCAATGGGGCCGGCGCCGGTGATTGCGCGGTTAGCCGCGGAAGAGCCGCCGCCGCGAAGATGGCGGTGAGGCAGACAATGGTGGCGATGATTTTGGGCTTTGCCATGGCAATTTTTTTGAATGGGATGATTGGAATTTTTGCTTGATATTAAGTAGTAACAATGTCTTCTTAGTGCACGAAGACGGGTTGTATATAAAGCTTGCCTTTGGATTCTCTATTATTTTAGTCCTATGTTTTTTTATCCAATGGGATTGCACTAACAAAAAAATAATAATAATAATAATAATAATAAAAATTAATTTTATGTATGTGGAGAAACAGCTGGCATTGAGCAAAAAGTGTGGCTACGTTTTGTTAGGCAAGAAATGAATTGAATTGAAATTGCCTCTTTGGCTGTGCCATCGACTACCAAACTGTGTTTAATTCGGTGCGTCTAAATTTGACGGCATTTCCTTCTTTCTTTCTTTCGCATTTCGCACATTCATTATTGGCTATTGCACGAATTTCACAAACTTTCCCAACAAGGGAATTTTTCTCTGCCGTTTTCCTTCCTATTCACATTTTCTATTTTCAACGCAGTGTGTTCTTTAGGCATTGTACGTTATAAATAAATTTCAAATATATTAAATATCTATATAGAAATAGATAATTGTAGTATTTATAAAATGAAATATATGCATGATAAAATACTAATTGACATAAAAGATATGAAATGATTTACATCCTTGCACTTTATTTATTTATTTATTTAGTAACACATCAAATGGTATTTCAATAAATTTCATATACAATTTTTGGAGGCGAAGTCTATAAATGCAAAATTAAACAAGTCACTATTTTTATTTTTATTTTTTAAGAATTTCGACTAAATTGGCACTTTGATATAATTGTTGTAGCATAAAAATTCACCTGGAATTCATACATTTAGTTAACAAAAATTACTATGTTGCTAATTAGTTTTTCCCATCTTTTTATTACACAATATTTCGTATAAGGATTTTGATGAGAAAAAGAAAAGAAAATATTAAATAAAATATTTTCAACTGTTTAATTGGTAGGAAAATACCAAAGAAAACAAAATTTGATGGAAAGCATAATATAATTGAAGATCAATTCATTTTTTCCTCAAAATGATAAGGAAAATGAGAGAAAACTTTTTTCAACTAATTAATCACCTCCATATCACTAATTATTTTTCCTCATTATTTTATTTAAGTGATTGAATAAGCTGAAGATTTTATATGTCTTTAATTGTTTTCTTAAAATAGTTTTCCTTCCTCATCAAAATTGTTAAACCAAGCAAAAGTTATTGAAAAATGGAATTGAACAAGTGACACAAAACACCTCAATTGATGGGAAAAATTTTAGGTTGTGAATGCTTGTGGGATTTGACCTTTTTTTTTGTTTGTGAGACATATTTTAGGGTGGAGGCTCTGTTGATTGTGAGACCATTTAATGTGTCTCTTAGGCCAATGAGAAGTGTTGCTCCAAAAATCCAAAAATTAAAACTCACAAAATAATCTCCATATTTCAACCAACTCTTTCAAACATATCTAAAAAATAATCCTACAGTCATTCACAACCTCACATCACATCAATCCATCATATCATTATAATTATTACACTTTATCTCACAACTTCATCGCTAATTTTTATATCTCTTAAATACTAAAACATCCCTAAAATCTCTAAAACACATAAATATAAGTTGAAGTATCACAACCAATCCTAGTGTTAGTGGTTAGACCATCATCATCATCATCTTCATGCACAATGGGAAAACCTTTTGGATGACTTTTTGCAGTTGCATTATATTTGTAATGCATCACAAGAATTAATCGAAAATAAAGTGATATGCAACTACAAATCTTGGGTCATGTGATGTGTGGCCCACTGCATTTTATGTCCACAAGTTTGAACAAAAAGTATGATACAAAAGAATTAGGTAATTGGAATGGATGGGTGCGTGCCTACAATTGAAGGAATTAAGTAAAGATGCATTTATTGATGGTAGATGGGAAGAAGTCTCCAATTTAATTGTCCCTTAGGCAAATGCAACATGTCTGCACGAGAGCTGTCCCTATTTTTCTGTATTGTGTTATAACTTTATTAATTGAGTTCGGATATACTATTCAACAATATACCCACATGGAAAATAATCGTAGCTTAAACCAAACAAAAAATAAAATCAGAAGAATGAAGAAGAAAATATGCACTCAACTTGTACTGCTACTAATTGGACGACTATTTTTTTAATTTTTCTAGTATTTTTGTATGATCTTTTATTTTTTATTATTTTCTTTTGGGAAAAAAAATTGAACCAACAGTGTTTATATGTAAATCAATACGTGAATGGATTACTCGGATAGGGGCTGAGTTCACAGTCCGAGTTGCAGAGGGCTTCAGAGGGGGATTCCTCCGTAGAGTGTAGTGGGCCGAGTTAATGTGTGTGCTGTGATGAGTTGTACTGTGACCGACTGTTGCGGGATGGGGAGGTTAAGATGGGTTGCCGTGTCCGACTAAAAAGAAAAAGGAGGCACAATTTATTGATTTATTGAATGGAAAATTTAAAATAGTTGCAGAGACCTCTAGGCAAAGAAATAGCTTATTTGTAGGAATGAACTTCTAGTATGGAGTTTTTATAAGCAAACTGGCAAATAGCAAATTTGATATATAGATATAAAATCAACTCTAACTTAAGGTACACACTTTATTGTTTCTTCAAGTACTTTTTCATTTATATACACACACATCAGAGATTCGCTAAATTCGAATTCCTGATCATACACTTTTTTTATTTTTTCAAGCCTATTTTTGATTTATTTTGAGCCAAGAAAACTAATTTCTAACTTGAAGAAATTTTGCATGAAAAAAATCCCTAGGACCCCTAGAATTATTTTGTAGAGATTTGCAATTAGAGAACACAAAGAGTACGATTTTTACCTCAATCATACATAATTTTGAAAGATCATAGTCTTTTACTGCCAAAACAATTTATGATAAATTTAGCTTTTGTGATCAATGGCGACAACCACTCCAATAACACCAGTGTCTACAGTCACTACCCCTATACCACCAGCAGCCTCTACACTTACCTCTATTTATGGTAAAAGACTAGATAAGTTCTATAAGATAGACTTCAAAAGATGGCAGTAAAAAATATTGTTCTATCTGACAATCTTAATTTAGTGCGGCTCCTGACAGAGGAGGCTCCATCTCTGTCTCAAAATGAAGATAATGTCTAGAGAAGAGCGGTATATAATGCTCGATGCCACAATGACTTGTGTGCAGGAACTGCATTCTGAATGGTTTGGACGACACTCTCTATAGTATTTATACTCTGATCAAGACAACCAAAGAGCTATTGCAGTTGCTGGAGAAGAAATGCTAGACTAAAGATGCTAGTTTGAAAAAGCTTCTAGTGTGAAAGTTTCTGGACTACAAAATGGTGGACTCCAAATCTGTAATGAGCCAAGTCCAAGAATTGTATATCATCCTGCATGAGATTCATGTAGAGAACATGTGCTCCAAGTGAAATATTTCTAGTAGCTGCAATAATCAAAAAGCTGCCACCATCTTGAAAATACTTCAAGAAGTATTTTAAGCACAAGAGAAAAGAGACAGGACTTGAAGACATGGTCAGGCTAAGGATCGAAGCAGATAATCGAATGTCTGATGTCAAGGTTGGAAGGGTTAAGATGGAAGCCAAGGCTAATCTAGTAGGCCAAGCTTAAATACTAACAAAAGGAAGAAAAAAAGAAAACAACCCTGGAATGGTCGAAGTAGCAAAGCGAAGAAGGCTAAGAAATTTAAAGAGAATTGCTACAATTATAGAAAACCGAAACCGCAAGATGAAGGAATGTCGGCTTCCAAAGAAAACAAGCTAGACCAAGTGCATGCGAGTAAAGAGAAGTACACACATACCAGTAGATATGATAGACCTCCATCTCACAAGCTAACCTTATGATAAGCCCACCATTCGATGGTGGGTTGATACAAGTGCAATGCATCACTTTTGCTCCAACAAGGCAATGTTTTCCACACACATTCCAATCATTAGGCTGAAGTTGTTTATGGAAAACGTTACAACTTTAGAGAGTGTTAAGAGTTGTACTAAAATCAACCCTGGGCAAAGAATTGACCCTGATTGATACGGACCTGATGTGGTTGAAAATTTTCTTTCTCGCTTCCGCCTAGCTCCATCCACATGGAAGAAATAGATTTTCTAATATATTCACCATCTAACAACAATTTATTTTGGCTGCCGTTTTATCTAGTTGCTAAAATCATGTAGTTTTATTTCTCTCAGTAAAATATTATGTTAGTGTCCCATACCGATGAAATAAATAAGTTACAGTCTCTATATATAGTATTGAACAATCCTCACATTTTGAGCTAGCTTTTGAAGTTAAATTAGGCCCAAGATCCATTCCTTAACATACTAGATTTTCTCTAGAGTTTTCATGATCGATAACTTGTTTTACCATATATGGAAATAATAATTAAGTGTGAAATGAAGATTTAATATATGAAATTTGAAATGATGTATCTACACATTTTGAAATTATCTTCAAATTGTTACTCATAGCACTAATCTTTTGGAATTATTTTCTAGCCAAATATCATTTTTTTTCGATTAATTCGTCTTATCATATCTATTTATGTCCCATATTCTCTTAATAAAGTTGGTGGAAGGAATGTCCTGCTCATCTTTTTTAAACTTGTTACCACGGACTCTTTTGCCAACCAACACTTTCAAGTGAGAAGAATCATAAACCTATAAGATAGGAGAAGAGAAGTAATATGAAGTAAACAAGTATCAAAGAGATAAACACCAGTCTTCAGTTATTACGACGGGTTGTAGTAACTAACAGAAAGAAAAGATGAACAAAATAACAGAAAAGTGCATACTGTTCATCTTCCTTCCTGCCATCTCATATTAAAATGCAATGATATAGAATGCATGAGTTGGTTGAAGTAATGAATATTTTAAAATTAATGGCTGAAAATAGTTGCAGTGTTCATCCATCATCTCGTAGCACTGAATAACCATGAGTCATGAGACACAATGCATGAGGGGATTCAAGTAATGAACCTTACAATGGCACTATGGTACTATCGCAGTTGGAACTCGTGAAAACAGTAAATTTGTCTTGATCACATCAGCGAAAAGAAAGCCGAAGACGTTGGCAGTTTATCATGCAAAAATTGAGCCTTAGAGCAGACCAGCAGAGGAAAAAAAAAATATATATATATATATATATTTATAAAGTACCACGGCACAATATATATATATATATATATATGCCCTAGAATTCACGGTATCAATAGGCTATATATATCCAAGATAATGGGTCGCAATGCAATTAAGCTAAATACCCTTCCTAAAATTTCTATCTCAAAACTAAAGCTTGGAACCACGAGGAAACACCCAACATCTGAAACAGGGCATAGAAGTCATCATGCATAGAATTCTACATTCCTAATAGAAAAGAAAGTCACATAAAACAAATTATGCGTTGACAATAATTGTACAAGTTTTGAAGCATGATGTTTGCTCCAGTATCCAGCACACCAACGACAAACCGCCAATTTACACTACCTGAGGAGTATGGTCGGGCTCCAGAAAGATCCGGGCCGACCCCGATTATCCACCCCGAGTCCGCATTGCAGCAGTCGGAGTCTTTTGAAGCCCGATTCTTATAATTCTCCGGCAAAGGGCAAGTAAGGGACTCCAACCAGTTCAATCTAAGCTGATGGGGGTCTAAATTCACCTTTTTATCCCTTGTGGTGTCCCTTCTACTGCTATTGGACCTGGGTTTCGGAGTTGAGGGTTCGGGAACTGTTACTGTTTCGGGGTCATGGATGCTAGTTGTGGGGGCTGCGGCGGAGGAGGTGGTGGCGAAGAGCCTAAATGCTGCGGAAGTGAGGCGGAGAAGTAGCAGGTGTAGCTGGTTTGAAGGCGATTGGTGGGGTCATTAAACATTGGGGTGGGGTTTTGGAGGGAAGACTGCTAGTGTTTCCGTGAAAATTATGCGCAGAGTTGGGAAAGCAAATGTTGGATAAATATAATACTTAAAACAAAAAACAAAACATACATTTTTCAATTAATGGGCCGAATCTGTAGCTGAACTGGACCTCAAGTTTAGCTGGGCCGGGCAGAATGTTATTCCCCGACAACATGATTACTTTTATTGGGTCAAATCCTGACCCAAACCTAATGCAATTACTTTTACTTGTATATAAATTTCAATGGCCCATTTGAGATAAATAAAAACATCGTGGAAGACAGTAAATGAAAAGTAGGGCTGCGTAGGGCAAAAAATGTGGAAGCAAAAATGGCTTGAAATGTTCATAAATGGGCTTGAATAGAAGTTTCGCCTCTACGAATTACAATTCTGAATTATTTAAAAAAATTGGACTGCTGGTTCATCTGTCAAAATTATACATTTTTGAATAATATGCTATTTTACCCATTACCTAAACAGCTCTTTTTGTAGTTAAAAAGCTGTCTAATTAATTCCATATCAAAGTGAATTTTTATTTATGTAAATCTATTTAGACGTATAGCTATCATATTGCGATTTCAGATACCAAAGATTTTTATATCACCATATCCGATATTTTTTTGTTTCATTTTGATATTTAAGAAGGATGGAATTACTTCCCAACATTAGGTTTTGATTAAAAGAAATGCCTATTTGTTACTTTTTCCTTGGGCAGCAGCCGCAGCACAGCATTTTAAGAATGATAGAAGATTATCCAGCAGCTAGATAATTTCTGTTTGGGTAGAATATATGGTATTTTTGTTTGGGTATTTTAGAATACCTAATATGGGTACAGCAATATTCTATCTATTTACAGGCCTAAATTCTAGCCGAACAAAGTACTTTCATGGCAAACAAGGCCTAATTTGATTTACATTATTGCCAACGCGTTATATTGGCAAACATAGACTTGCGGCACGGCGCTAAAAAACACTCCTGATTTCTTCTATTCAAAAGTGTAATTTTTTTTAATTTTATTGGTAAATAACAGTTCAAAGGGAAGCAAAGCTAGTAGTCAAAGAAGTTTGAAAAAGACTATGTAAATAATTTATAAGTATAATTCTTGATGTTATACCAAAACAATGGAAACTTCATGTAATCAGAAAAAGAAAAAAATAAAATAAAAATAAAAGGCTTCATGTAACAAATTAATTAAATCAATTTGTTTACATTTTAAACGTTTATTTAAATTCTTAATAATGGTGGTAACCCCCCCCCCCCCAACCCCCAACACCTTTTTTTTTTTTTTTTTTTTTGAAGAATGGAATATTCTTTGTGGTTTCAAATATAATAATTTAAAAATGGATGGCCTAATAAAATATAATTTGAATTCTCTATTCCAATTTATAATTCATCTCCTATTTCATTTTGTGGATACATATAAGTGCATCAAATATAAGCTATCATATATAGCACAATTTTGTGTTGATTTAATTGCACAATTTTGGCCAAATATTGAATTCTTAGAATTTTAAGTTTTTTAATTAAATTAAAAATTTCCTTGGTTGTTTAAAATATCATGTTATGTTTATTCAGAATCACAATATAGATTTTAACTCATAAATAATTTAGAAATATACATAATTATATTTTTATCTCATCCCATAAGTTTAAAATTTATGATCACCATAGTAAGTTACTCTTCATAAAATTATATCTTATAAATTTTATTAATTACAAGATTAGCATATAAATCTTTCATTTATTTTATATGTTTGTTATTATGCAATTATTCTTGTTATATTTATATTTCTACAGTATTTCTGTTACCATTCTATATTTTTAAAAAATAATTACTTTTACAATGATATTTTTAGATAAAATTATATATACATAATATAATAAATAATTTATTTTGAAGAATTTATTTCAAATATACAAGAATTATTGATTTAAATCATTTTAGTATTTCAACAATATAATGATGGAGAAGTCATTTTTAATTATTTGAAACAATTTTTTTGATAGGAGATATATATGGTTGACATAGTTTAAAATTTTCAAAAGATTGACAAATGACCACTGGAATATCAAAATGGATTTAGTTACACAATATTATATTTACATTATGTGCATTTATTTTTATATTTTTTTTTATAATAATTTATTGAAGATTTTTCTTTTTTTACATAAATTAATGGTGGCATATGAAAAATGTTTTATTGAAAGTAAGTATCCATTAAATTATTTAAATATCTCATACTTATAAAAGAAATTTATGAGAGATTATTTTTTTTATATTGCATTGAATATTAAAAATTTACTTATTATTTTATGATTATTTCATAATAAATGTTATTTGATAATTTCAAATTAATAAAAATAACTATATATAAATAAAACAAATAAATTTTATTTTATCAAAATTGTATGGAATATCAAGAAATATTTAGGTTTATAATACATTGCATTTACAAACTACTTACTAAATTAGTGATCAAATAATAACCTAATGTAAGTTATTTTATAAATAAAGTTCAAAGAGGTTATATATTTACTCTAATAACAAATACTTCATATTTTGAAATTTTCAAATGCCATGAAGTTATAACTATAGCTTCCACATTATTAAAAAATCATACAATTTTTTTTTACATCTTAATAAAAATTATTTATGATCATCATATCAAAATATGTATGTATAGATATATATCTAATATAAAAAGCATGTTGAATAAAATGTTATGCATTATTTTTATTTTCTTATTTCCTTCATTTGTTTTTCAAAATTTTGTCATTTGAAATTTTTTGTGTAATATATAAAATTTAGAACAAACAATAATTGATATTCTACAATTTATTTAAGTACAAAATATCTTCAATTGAAATACTAAAATTATTTTATTTATTAGTAATAGATTTTTTTCTTTAAATGCTATAAATAATTACAATTCATTTTTTTAAATATGAATTAAAATATATATTATTATAAATAAATCATTTAAGTAATAAAATTATTTTTGTTGGCTCCCATCGAGCACATGCTAGTGTTTCTTTATAAAAATAATTGGTTTGAAAACAAATATTCTTGACATGTATTTAATGAATTATAATAAAAAATGAAAGATTAAAAATAATTAAATCATCATTGCGTCAGATGCCACGTAATCCCGCCACCCCCACCCCATAATCCCACATTTGTAAGAATTTCCCAAAAATTCCATCTATGTGTTTTTTGTCTCGCTCCTCCCGGCGGCAGCCTCCCTGCCCCGCCCGCTGCTACCGCCGCCATGATCGTCAGCGGCTTCCTTTGCCTACACACTCACGCGGAGCCAACGGCTGATTTCTGTCCATCTCTCCCCAGAGTTCATCATTGTATTGTATTAAATTTGTGAACTCATATTTACATTATATCTCTTGAAGAATAACATTAATAAAAATTTAGCCCGAGTAATTTGCATCAGCATTTATATCTCCTTTTCTATAATTTTGTAGTGGATGTGCGTGCGGTCTTTATAACTGCAGAAGTAGAAAGACATCTGGATATGTATGAGGTCTTTATAACTATTGGCTTTGTCTAACTCATGAAATTGAAGAAATCCAGATTCCACATTCTCTTGCAAGTATGCTTACGATACATGTATAGTGTTTGTAATCAGTAATTGTATATATACATGAATATCCATCCAATAGGAGACTGTTGCTGCAATGGAGCAGATCCTACAGCTGGTTGTCTTGGGAGTTGATAATGTATGAATTGGTCCCTTGCTGGTATCGTTTTTGCTCTTTCCTCTGATTGTGGGTTTGTTTAGTTTGAGGACTCTTTTTTAATCGGCGCTTTTGCTTGAATATTTTTGTTGTGATCTTGCTGTTGGTTGTTATATTACATCAAAAAATCTCGAGATTGATTAAGATTTGTTTAATGTAATAGCACAGTTTGCTGCTCGGTGAATAATGTATGTGTCCATATACTATGACAAACATTCTTACTGCCGATTCAATTCATAGAATGCCGATTTGATTCATACATCTGCTTGTTTCTACTTTCTACCACTTTTTTCAGCAACTTATCTGTTGTCTAAGCTTACTTCCATGTGTCTTGGTTTTGCTCGGAAAATTCTAACACCAGGAAAATACTACGAGCATTGCACCTGGTGCCAGATAGAATTTTCCTGGTTTTGCCCCCCTAGGCCTAGAATACTCCTTGGTAGTGCATTTCTCACTCCTAAACTGATGAGGGGAGTTGGGACATAATTATGAGTTTTGTGGACATTAAAAGCTTGGAATGATTTCTCAGATTTTAAGAGCTTCCATGAGGGAGTGTTTGATGTTCCTATTTGGTACTGTTTCTTCTATAATGTATGCTTGGCTGGCCTCGAAAGCTAGACGGGAAATTCTGAAGTAAATGGAAGTCACAAGTGGTGTTTATCATCCCTCTGTTAGTCCAGTTTCTACTCATCCTAAATTACAAGATGATCAACCGCCCTTCCAGCTATAGAGTGGTCTTAGCAGAAACTCACAAATATCACTAATTTCTTTGAATATTACTTTTACACTTCTAAAGACAAGCTATGATGTACCCGCGGTATGCTTTTCATAATTAAGAATTGTAACAAAAGATAACTTTTCTTAGTTCAGACTTGTACCAAAAGAACCCAAATTACGTTCGGCTGCCTTAACAACCATGTAGAAGAAATATCACTTTCAAATAAAGGAGCGAATCAAAACTCAGCGACTTGTGTATGGTCAAAATACCTGCCAGTAGGACCACCCTTGGGTAGTAGGGCTAACATTACGGGCCCTTCAGCTCCTTCTCGCACCGTCATTGTTCCAGTATGCCAATTAATATCTGTGTTGACATATCCTGGGTGTACACAATTTATACACATATTGGGATACTTCTTTGCAAGAACTCTGGTATATGCATTAAGGGTGGCCTTTGATATGCTGTAAGCTGGTAGCATCTTTTGCCATCCATTAGCTTCAAGTGAATCGTGCTGCAAATCATGCAGAAAC
This sequence comes from Jacaranda mimosifolia, assembly GCA_018894105.1. NCBI lineage: Eukaryota > Viridiplantae > Streptophyta > Magnoliopsida > Lamiales > Bignoniaceae > Jacaranda > Jacaranda mimosifolia. Next base: position 24,037,540 of record CM032128.1, on the reverse strand, counting down.
TTTTGCAGTATTCTGTCAATTTTCTCTTCCGTTAGAGTGTCTGCATCCCCAAGTTCTTTTCTTATATGCTCATTAGGGATACGCTGCATAAGAACAAACAGAAACTCAGTTCTAATTGTCCAATACCATCTTCTGCTGCATTAGAGTTTCCACTTCAAAAAGAGGGAGGGAAACCATTAACAAATGTGCACAAATAAGCAATTGTGATGATCTGCTTACACTTAATTCACTCCTTAGGGAAGAGACGTTCACAATTCTTGCTCCAAATGTGGAGCGCTGTAGGAAAGGCAGAAGGGCCTCAGTTACATCCTTGACACCATAGTAATTGGTATATATGCATTCTTTTGCCTTATCATGGGTTGTTTTCATTACATCTTGAACCAAGTTCACTGCCTTGCCCGCTAGCTGTATTATGAAGGGGAGAAAGCAAGAGATAACAATTAATTATCATTGAAGTTTGTCAACAAGGATGCTGAAGTGATTTAATGCTCTATCTTACCCATGTTGCAGGGTCAATATTTAAAGCCCTTAGGCCATCTTCATCAACAACTACCCCAGAAGCTCCAGCATTGTTTACCTGAATCAAATGACCAGTTAGGTTGACCAACTCAACAGTTTCTTAATCATTCAACTTATAATTGATTAGCCTGATCCATTCTGCACTACAGAACTTAGACTAAATTTGTCTGAACCCCAGAAAATATATCGATGAATCAAATCTTGAGCATAATGAATGTCTAAATGTTCTTCTCTGATTTAGTAGCCCTAGTCAAGATTACTCATCTTACCAAAATATCAAGTCTTTCGAACTTTGCTGCTATGAACTTGGCCAGGGATTCTATGCTTTGTGCATCTTGAACATCGAGCTGATGGAATACCACATTTGACAGACCTGATTCGTGCAGCAATTTTGTGGCTTCCATACCCCTGTTCTCATTTCTGGCTGTTAAGACAACGGTAACACCTCCCTTTGCAAGCTGCCGGACTGTCTCAAGGCCAATGCCCTTGTTTGCTCCGGTAACCACTGCATACCTGCGATATCATACGGAATAGAATATATTATTTACTAGTCTGCTAATCGCTTCAAAAGTTATTTATTGTCTTGTTTACCTTGTTTGTGCCTGCGCCCCCTTGAATTCCATAGTTGCAAATCTTCGAGCTTTCCACTTAGACTTAGTGGTCGGATATTTCTGAAATCTTTGGAAAGCAATCTCAGTGGTGGCTTCAAAGCATAGGTTGATGTTAGGACATTAAGGAATACCACATAACCTATGGTCAACGGCAACAGGTACATAGAAAGTTTTATTAGTCAAAATCTCATCGTTTAATTATGCTTAATGACTGCTTTTGTATCCATTTGTCCCTCAGCGCGTAAAGTGGTTGGTGTTTTTACCTTTCTTCAATTAAAAATATAATATTTTAATCAGATTTTTTTGTCGGGAAATAAGATCTCGTCAGACTTATATTATTAATTGTCTTTGTCCTCATCTTACATTTTTATTGGGACAACGTTCAAACTTTTTCTAAATTTACTATATCATTCTATTTTCACATTAATTAAATTTAAATTTAATTTGACATAAAATATTCACTATTATTTTAAAATTAATAATATATATATTTTTTAAAATATTTTTTTAAACATAAATATATCAACCTACTTTTCAAACTTATACTTATTTTAATCATTACTTTTCAATATTTTATCCAAATACATCTCAATTTTTATTTTCATTTCATTACTACTTTTCCAACTTTTGAATATATATGGAAACTAGGAATGCCTATGGAAATATAACCAAACGGACTGTAAGGCCTATTTGGTTTCATTTCTATACCCAATTTTTATATTTTCTACTATTTGAAAATGAAAATACATCATTTTTTACACATTTTCACATGACATCATTTTTATTTTCATTTTCAAAATACATTCTCCAATAACATATATATCTTCTCTCAATAACCTATATATTTTCTCTTTCTATTTTATTACTTCTATCTCTTTCCACCTACAACCTACTAAACCCAATATAATCATTACTTTTCAAACAATCTATCCAAATACAAACTCATTTTCAACTTATTTTTACTAACTAACTTTTTAAAATTTAAGAATAATGAAAATGAAAATTGAAAGTAAACCGTGGCTCATTTTCATTTTCACTCAGAGATAAAAAATAAATAAAAACTATTCATTTCTCTTTATTTTCACTCAGTATTTTTATTTTCATTTTCAAACTCTTTTTAAACCTACCATATCATCTTATTATCATATCAATCAAATTCAAATTTAATTTGATAATTTAATTTGATATAAAGTACATACTATTATTTTAAAATTAATAAAATATACATGTATTTTTAAAAAATAAATTTTTTTAAACACAAAAATATATACCAATTATCTTTTCAACCCTATACTAATTGTAATCATTATTTTCCAACAATTTATCCAAACACATTTTCATTTTTATTTCCATTTCAAAATTATAACTATCTTTTCAACTTTTAGAAATAGTTGAAAATGGAAATGAGGTTTGGAAATAATTTTTCAAACCTTATTTTTTTATTTTCTACTATTTAAAAATTGAAACACATCACTTTTATATATTTTCACATAACATTATTTTTATTTTTATTCTCAAAATATATTTTTTTATAATTATATTTCTTTTCCCTCTATATTATTATTACCTCTCTTCACCTATGACTTACTAAATTCAATATAATCATTATTTTTCTAACAATTTATTCAAATGTAAATTTATTTTCATTAGCTATTTTTTAAAAATTTTAAAATGATGAAAATAAAAAAATGAGAATGAAAATAAAATCAAAAGGGCCGTACGATACCAAACTCCTAGATCCCCTCCTATTGGTGTATTACCAACGGTCTAGAGTCTACTGATCCTTAAACATCTTAGCCGTCGCTGTATGACCCCACAAGATTTATGAAAAGAATAGGGCTCGACCCTTTTCTTGAATGTGTTACATTGTATATGGTGGGCCTGCCTTGTAAACCAATAATGAAAAATAATTATATGAGAACCAATATTTCTAGTGTGCTTTTTATTACATGTCTTTAAAATGTCACAAATTTTCTCGAAAAAGAGTAATTACAAAAATGCTTTACTCACATCGTGCCATCCAATTATGTTATGAATTGTTTACTTTATATAATAGTTCTAATATTTTATTGTATAATATCATTATATTCTCATCAAATACTATTAATTCATTTGGATATTTCCAAATGAATTATATGAAAATTTTCCCATAACACTAGGGGGGGGGGGGGGGGGGGGGAGGGTGGGAGGTGAATAAAAAATCCACTGGGTAACATACCATATTCAATACTTATGCTATACATGAATGGCTACTCTACAAATCAATTATGAGAGTATATCACAAAAGAAACTAGCATCTGACGCTATCAGTGCGTTATACCTTTTTTGAGTTATCAATGGTAATAAAGATTAAGGGATGGCAAGGGGAGGATTTGGCTCAATCCATACCCTGTCCGTTAGATCTTATCTCGCCCTAGCCCGCCCCATTTCATCCCATCGAATTGGCAGGTTTAACTCGCCAATTCGAAAAAAATTAAAAAAGTAGAATCAATTAGTAAAAATATTAAATCAAAATTATTTGACAATAATTAAAATTCAAATTTCAAGTACAAAAATAAAAAATTTATGCAAACAACATAAGATTTTAGAAGCAAAATAGGAAATAAGAGTTGAATTGAATTAAAGTAACAATCCTAAATTATTTGGATATTATTCTTAATTTAAAAAATATAAAATAAATTATATATAATATATTTATTATTATTATATGTAAAATTTATATGGGGCATGTTGGGGCGGAGTTACGGGGCGGGTTAAGTAAACCCTATACCCCGCCCTAAATATTTCGAATTATGAAAATCATGCCCCATGCCTCGATTCATACCCCGTTAAGCCACTCCAAACTTGTCTCATTTGGGACGGGTTGAGTTTGGATTCAGATTTTGATCCGCCCCATTTCCATCCCTAATAAAGAAAGAAAATGCAGGAGCAGTGGAGAAATTGTAGAAATAGCTTCTAAATTACACCATAATAGTTTTGTTATTTAGCTCTTAGAGAAACTTTTATTTTTTATTTTTTATTTATTTATACACACGCACATCAGAAGTCCGTTAGGGTTCGAACTCCTAACCTCCCACATTATGTGGGAGACTTATGCCGCTGGGCCACAGGCCACTCGACAGCTCTTAGGGAAACTTCAAAGTTGACAAATTCCCAATGGTGGTTAGAAGATAACTTGATTAAGATAATGTAATATAGATGAATGAGAGGACGATACTTACAACTGTACGCCAATATCTCTGGTTGAGCAAGTAATATCAAATGTAATATGCAAAGAAGAGAGAAATATATAGCAACGACAGGCGAAGCAAAGTAGCAAAAACTGTTGACTCTTTTTGAGCCTCTGCAGTCTGCAGTCATGTATACTATCTACAATTACGAATTGAAAACGATCTGAAGAAAACTAGGTGAGTCATAATTGAAAATATTAAAGAAGGAGATCTATGGAATTATACCTATAATGCAAGAGAAGCATGAATATTTAATTCTTTGGCTTCGAAATTTACAACATGGTTGGGTGGAAATTGGATTTCATGTGCGGCGTGCCCATGAAAATTAACGTTGCTTGCTATCAGATTGGGAGACGGAGCTAAAATATTTGAAAAATATGGCAGCTTGCATGATTTATTTGCACACAATCCAAGATACAAGAGGATAAACAGTAAATCTAAGGCCTTGTTTGGTACCAAACTCCTACAATATTTTTAACTCCCAAAATTTAAATAAATAAATCATTACATTCTCTAATTGCACTTCTCAAAATACACAATATAATCCCTAAAATATCCTTAAAAATTAACACTAAAATCCATTCTCAGTGCCTTACCCTAAATTCATCATTACAAATATATACACATATACCAATCACACATTTATATATACAAATTTATAAATAATATTAAAATATTTATTTTACCCTAACAATCCAACAAAAAAGTGATTGTGTGACATCAACAATAAAATTTGTCTTTACCCAAAACACTACTTAACAAATAATTTTATTTCAAAATATTCTCTACCTATCACACAAAACACAAACGAATAATCATCACATTTCCCAATCCCATGTCCCAAAAACTATTTCCTAAAAATATTTTTCAAAATTCACCCAAAATTCCAAACAAACAAGCCCATAAATTTTTTAAAAATCAATCTTGCTTTTCAGTCTCAAGTTCCAGCAGTTCTCAACAGGTGATCTGGCGTCACTCTCAATAGCTAATATATTATATAAGTGAAAATGGTGTTAGCTATAGTGCCCATTTGAACCAGGAAAGCCCGCTCCCCCTTCCCTTTTTCTTAGTACTTGTCACACACACACTAGTAATGGGAGCACTGCATGCTCTGGTGGATGTGTAGTGTACGAATATTTTGACAGTTCTTCAGCTATGCTTAGCAATAGAATTTTTTTCAAGAATTAGATCACGAAGTTTTTCAACAACATTTGAAGTTTCTTGATTCAATGTTATAACAAACTATTATTTAACCTGAAGATCAATGTCTAGTAAATTTTTCTCTAATTTTCATTAAATTTTTTATGAGAATATTGATTGTTTATTTAGTAATCAAAATCAGGTGGAGTATTCAACTTCTTTTGGAACTACGTAATGTGTTAACTAAGAGATGAGGAAATGACCTTGGTTGATTTGCTTAGCATGGGGAGAGATCCGAACATCAATAAGCTTTGTACGTAGGAGGAAGAGCAACATATTCAGGGAGCAGCACAAAAAAAGTAAACAGAAACAATAGTGAGAAACAGGTAGGGTCATCAGAGGAAGAAAAAGAAGAGAGAGAGAGAGAGAGAGAGAGAGAGAGAGAGAGAGAGAGAACTATAACTAAGGATTTTCAACTAAAAAAAAAAAAAAGAAAAAAGGAAGCAATAAACCAAATTTAATTAAAGATGAAAAAGTCAACATATCATTTAAAATTGCTCTTAGCCAGCTAATGGTACATGCATGGTAAATAATAATAAAAAGGGAAGTATCTCATGGAACACGTACAGTGGTTCATGTTCACTGTGTAAATATTATTTAAGTTTTATTTGTAGTTTCTACAAAAATGACAACTATTGTCAATCAGTTTAACATGATAATTCCTAAGTATGCATATAATTCATTTAGCGACTATAATAACAGATATTATAATCCTATTCCATATTAATTTAATATGTTATGCAAAAGGATTTGAAGACATAAACCACACACACAAAAGAGTAATTACCATGCATAAACACTTACTTACATGTCATCTAACGATTTTCTTCAGCAGAAAAAAGCATTGAACAAACATAATCATGCATTCAATATATATCGACTACAAGACATAAGTCTTTTCTATAAAACTAACATTCAAGCACATTTGACTTAAGGTATACGAACAAAGACGTCCATTGAGTATCAAAAAAGGAATTATACATCACAACTCCAGCATTTCTACAAATCTTCTTCATATATGTGTTTTTGGTAGTATAGCTTGTTGAAACTCTTGTATGCTAACTGTTTATACAGGATAAATCTAAAAATAGAATTTATCTTCCAAGATAGGAGTTTACCTACTTAGCAAAAGTCCACGGAGAAGATACCAATTTGTCATAATCATACATATCTATCATATAGTTTTATAATTTCATCAACGAAAAATGTTACCAAATGAATTGTAATTATAATTGAAACGATCAAAAAAGAAATATGAGTTATTATATGCCCAGAGGTTGAAAATATCATAAAAAAAAGAGCTCCCTAGTTAGAAAATCGAAATCAAGAATTGAATTCATTTGTAGGATCTATTTACTTTTTTAGGAGATGTAATGCCGCCACTCAAACTTCTTTCCATTTAGCAATTTGAATCTATGGAGCTTGGAGGTGGTACTTTCACTTTCTTAATTATGCACTTGTTGAGTCATTTCTTTATGATGAGAGTGAAATCCGTTGGTAGCTGGATCAGATAATGATTTTGGAAAGGTTCGACCTCTCTGGTCGATATATGGATGTAATTGGGCTGAGTCCTGCAATCATGAGCAAACGTTAGGCTACCCGAGGTGCCCTCTGCTAAGGCACTCCGACGCTCAAGTTAGTGTAGAGTCAACCAAATATAACGAGGAGCAGAGTGAGGGCTTTTTGTATATAGAATGGTATACCTTTGAGAGGCTGGAGTGGGGGTATTTATAGCCTTCTCTCAGTGGGGATTTATCTAAGATGCCCTTGACATGTAGGAATGATCTTTGACCTTGCATGGGGGGGTATTAGGTCATCTCCCACTTTTGTACTGTTCCAGGTGGCTGCCTTTCCAGATTTTAGAGATAGAATAGGACACTGTAGACGCGCCTCTTCCCTAGTGCGGCAGCATAGGTGGTACTGGGGCGGCATGAGCTATTAATGCAAAGGTATGCTACCTGTCAAGGCATTTAATGTGGCAGAGATGGTTCCATGCTGGGTCCACCTCCATGGTTGGTAGCCAGGTCGACCTAACAATGGGTTGGCGCGTGGTGTACGAGATGGACGAGCGATACTGTCGAGGGGTCGATCAACCGCTTTATCTGTGAGCGACGTCGATCTGTGCGGTCGATTTAGATCACCTGACGTCAATAGCACCATTGGGCTCAGGGTATGAGGTGGGTCTGGCGCTACATCCTTGGGCCTGTGGTATTTGGGCCGAGCACATTGGGCTATCCCATATCATGAGTCTCCCCCACTTTCGAATGCTGAACGAGGGAATCGATGAGAAGGATTGGGGAGTAGTCTGTTGAGCAGTTACGCGGGCTCATAGACGAGGGTTTTTGAAAGTCGACCCTGGCTTCGCTCATTTAATAAGTGGTTACATCGTGTCACGCATGACGCGGAATGGCGGTTACAACATTATTACAACTGCTTGGATTCCCACGCTCGTGTGCCTATAAATAGGCACTGTTAAAGTAGCCATTTTTACTTTTATTGCCTTTGTGTCTAGTCGAGCGTATAGCCAACTGCCTTTGCTGCTAATATACTATGCTTTTAGTTCATCAACAGAGAGTAAGTCTTTTCTATTATTCTCCTTAGTGTTCTTCGTTTTGTCGTAGCGATGTTGCATTTATCTGATTTTGAGGGTAGCCATGGGGGGGACAGCGAGGCTACTTACTCTGACAGGCCTGGGGGTTCATCAGAGGAGTCGAGTAGCTCGTTGAGCGACAGCTCAAGTTCTAGTAGCTCGAGCAGCGATCGCGGGGGTGATGGAGCTGGGCCAAGTCAAGTTCCTCCATCACATGGTCGATTATTCACCCCCGACCATTATAGCCAAATAGTGTCCACGATCACTCCTGTTGACCTGAGGCGCATTAGACAGTTGTATCACATTCCTCCTGAGTATGAGCTTTTAACACCTGGGGCCTCTGGTCGAATGCATCGACCCCTAGCTGGCTGTATAACTGTGTTTGAGGATGCCTTTAGGTGTGGTTTTAGGTTCCCCTTAGGTGGTCATGTAGTTGACCTGCTTAGGGGCTTATAAGTATGTATAACCCAATTGTTGCTGAACTGTTTTTCAACCATTTATAGCTTTATCGTCCTGATGCATATTTTCGACCAGCCTGCCAATTTTGATAACTTCTTCAATATTTTTCATCTTTCGATGTCCCACAAGTCGGGTAGCACCGATGAATCGAGTTTCTATTACCTTACTGCTCGACCCCGTCGTAAATTTCTTGTCACCCTGGTCTCTTCTTATGGGCAATAGTGGAAAAAATGTTATTTATACGTTTGAGTCGATGGGGGTTTCAATATTTCGAGGGGCTAGTGGATGGGGCATGTCGAGATGCCAGGTAACCTAACTCCGACCTGGACCAATACTTTTGTTCGGGATCTGGTCGAGTTTGGTCAGGTGGAAGCCTCAGTCTTTATCGAGGAGAAAAGTTTGGTGTTAGCTGGGTTATCACTAGCCCAGCTGAATTTGCCAGCAGACGATCGACTAGGTAGACTGTGTTGTCGATGATTTGTTAATTTTCTATTTTTCTGTTTAGTTTTAACCCTTTGCTATTATGTTGCTTTGCAAATCATGATGAAATCATGAATCAATCAAGAATTGAAGCTTTGGCGAGGGTGGAAAGGAACCAGCAACGTTGTTTGGCGATAGCGGCTCGTTGAGGGGCAGTTGTGATCGAGGCGCCTCAGGCTGAGATGATGTCACCTTTTCCGTCACATACTCCGTCACCTACTCCGTCATCTGCTCGACTAATAGCGACTTTAGGTAGCAGCCCGGCGGGTCAGGGAAAGAGACCTATGGTGGAGCATGTGAGACCTGCCTCGAAGGAGACAACAGTTAAGAAGGGTAAGGGGAAGGCCATGGGGTCGGGCCAACCTTCGGGCTACGATCTGTTCAGGCAGTGTGGGGATGACTTGCTGTTCCATCTGCCCAAATTGCCATTGTCGAGGTTTGGTACAGAGCCAAGCATGGCTATTCACAACTCCATATCGATGGAGATGGCGGGGTCAACCAGAGCTACTCCTCTGAAGGTGTTGATGGCCAGGTTGTTCGTGTCCGACCAGAAAAAGCTGATAAGGCTGAGCCAGGATGCCGCTCTCAGGGCTCTGGCCTATCACTCCAACATGGTTAGGCTCTGGTCGAATATGTTGTATTGTTGAGCTTTATTTTTTGGTCGAATATTGCTTTCTTATTAGTAATGCTGTCTTTCAGGTCGGCCAGCTGGGCTACCATTTCTATAGGAGGTCAGAGCTGGCCCTAGCCAACCGCGAGCACTTGTAGGAGGGTAGGGATGTGGAGACTCTAAAGGCTCAGCTCGAGTCTTTGCAGACAAGGGTCGAAGAGCTGGCTAAGCAGATCGAGGAGCTAAACTATCAGCTCTAAGCGAAGGATGATCAGTTGGTTGCCCTTGTCAAGGAGAGGACCAGAATGGATGAGCTGCTTAAGTAGGCTAGGATGGACGCGCATCTTGGTTATGAGTCTGGTCAGTTAGCTGAGCGAAAGGCGGCGCTCGATGAGGCTCGAGCTGAGTTCTATAAGAAGCTGCCACTGATGCGGCGAGATGTGGTGCACCAATTTATGCTCTGCTTTGCGTTCCAGGACGCAAGCGTTATGTTCTTCTTGGACGACACCCGGAATGCATTCGAGAAGGCCCTCAAATAGTTGCAGTTTCTTGGCTAGTCTTTTCATCATAAGGATAGGGAACGCCTCAGCCATCTCCTCGATGAGCAACTGCAGCCGTACCCTAAGGACGAGAAAGCTATCGATGAAGGAGCTGTGGAGGCTCCTGTGGTCAAAGGAGTTGTAGTGGCTCCGCTTGCCGCGATTATGACTGAGGAGAAAAGGAAGGCGGCCAAGGTGGCCAAGAAACTAGATAAGATAGCCCAGGAATTTGCCTTTGCCAACAAGTTTGCCTTCGAGGTTCGAGATGGTATGGTCGACGTTGCTGCGTACCTTCCTTCGTTGGATGAGAGTTTTCTGAGCGATGAGGCTGGGCCCTCCCAGCCAACGATGGTCGCTGTTCCTGTTGTAGTCGCGATGCCCGAGCCAAGGGCAGACCCCCCAGGGTGGATCCCATTCCAATTTCCTCAAGCGATGAGCTTGAGTTGCTGATTGACGAGGGTGGTCAAGGAGGGCACGACGAGGACACCGGGTCGAGCTGATTATCTTGCACTAATGTATTTCTATTCTGATTGATGTCTTCATTCAAATATTTGTAATTCAGACTTTTTGAAATTGATGAAGTACTTCTTTTGTTGCTTGCACATTTGTTTAGTTGAATGACATGCTTGCTTTTCTCTATCTTTAAGCATATCTGTTTGGTCGAATGGAATGTAGAACAGATAAAATATGTTTCTCAAATATTGGTAAAATTATTCAAAGTTAGTTGTTGAATGAATCAAATATTGGTAAAATTATGCATCTTCGATTCATCGATTTGAGGCCATTTCTATCGACTGCGGGGTCGATTGATTGCGGTCAAATCATTCAATTGATATCGCCTACTAAGCCTTGTCAGCTGGGTTGACTTCTCAATCAACAATAAGTGATTCATTCGTTTTATTTGATCTTGATGGCTAGAAGCCTACAGGGTTGGGACTTGGCTGAAAAGTCTTGACTTGGCGGCTAGAAGCCTACTCGTTCGACTACGAGGTTGATGGCATCTAAAAGCCTACTTAGTCGATTACGGGGTTGATAATTTGGTCTTAGCTGTGAAACCTTGACTTGGCGGCTCGAAGCCCGCTTGGTCGACTACGGGGTCGAGAATTCGCTCTTGGCTATGAAGCCTTGACTTGGCTGCTCGAAGCCCGTTTGGTCGACTACAGGGTCTAGAATTTGGTCTTGACTGTGAAGCCTTGACTTGGCGGCTCGAAGCCTACTTGGTCGACTACGGGGTCGACGGCAAGTAATCTTACGCTAGTAGATATTTCACAAGAATTTCCATAAATTTTTACTTCTGGGTGGAAATACAACGGAGGCCAGTAGCCTTTTTAAACATAGAATTTCTTCAAATTTGCAGTGTTCCAAGGTCGTGGTAGCTCATTGCCTTGTTCGTCTGCTAGACCGTATACATTGTGCTTTGACACTTTGACCACGGAGTAAGGTCCCTCCCATTTTGGGTTGAGTTTCCCATATTTCTCGACACTTTGACCTTTTTGAGGACTAGGTCACCGACTTTGAAATTGCGGGATCAAACTGCTTTGTTGTAACGTTCCATCATTTTTGACCGGTATCGTTGCATTTTGTTGTAGGCTGTGTGGCGTAGCTTGTCAATGGTGATTAGGTCCAGGGTCCTTTTTGTTGCATTTCTGACCGGATTATAGTGAATCACTCGAGTTGTGTGCTGGACCAGTTCAGATGGAATTACTACTTCGGAGCCATAGACCAAGTTGTAGGGGCTGCGACCCGTGGCTGTTCGAGGTGTGGTCCTATATTCCCATAGCACTCCTAGGAGGTCGTCTGCCCAACTTGCCCCTGTGCCTGCTATTCGAGCTTTGAGGTGGTCGAGAACTGTTCTGTTCGTGACCTCTGTCTAACCATTAGCCTGGGGGTTTCCTACCAACGTGAAATGTTGGCTGATTTCCAAGGCCTCACACCATTTTCTTGTACTCTTACTTTGGAACTGAGTCCCATTATCCGAGATCAGGACTTTGGGCAAATCGAATCGACAAATTATGTTCTTCCAAATGAAGCTCTTGATGGTCGCGTCAGTGATTTTTGGAACTGCTTCAACTTCGACCCATTTAGTGAAGTACTCGACCACCACGATGATGAATTTTTGTTGACCCGATGTCTTTGGGAGAGATCCAACTATGTCGATCCCCCATTGATCAAATGGCTATGTGATCTGGACGTTCACCATTAACGCGGCTGGTTGGTGCAGTATATTCGAGTGGATTTGGCACGATGGGCATTTTCTAGCGAAGTTGACTGAGTCTTGCAATAAGGTGGGCCAAAAATAACCATAACGGACAACTTTGTGGGCCAAGGACCGACCTCCAGAATGATTGCCGCAGATGCTGGCGTGAATCTCGTGTAGCACTTCATTTGCCTCTTCGGGTGTTAGGCATTTAAGTGGTGGTCCTGATATCGACCTTTTGTAGAGCTATCCATGGTCGTCAAGGGCGAATTTGGCTGCCTATCCTCTGAGTTTGCGAGTCTCTTTCTCGTCATCGGGGATCGTCCCTTGGCTTAGGTAGAGCTTAATTGGGTCTTGCCATAAGGGAACTGTCTCTTCGACCCATCCTATGAGGTTCTGATCGATGGCTTGAATACATGGTTTGCTGGCCACCAAGAACATTATAGTTCTTTCTCTGGTTCTGTTTATCGAGTTGGCAAACTTTGAAAGTGCGCCTGCCCATTTATTTTCCTCTCGAGGTACCTGGCTCAGGGTGAAGCTCTTGAATGACCATTGTAATCTTTTCACTTCAGTCAGGTACTGGCTCATTTTGGCCTCCTTGGCTTCGAAATTCCCGTCAACTTGCTCCACCACCAGTTGGGAATTAGTGATCGCTACTAGCTGCTCAACACCCCGAGATGCTGCTATGTTCATTCCGACAATGAGAGCTTCGTATTCTGCCTTGTTGTTGGCAACTGGGAAGTCGAGCTTTATTGCAAAATCATACTCCTCAGCGAGCGGGGAACGAAGAGAAACACCAATTCCACCTCCCGATGCAGTTGCCAAACCATCGACGTGTAATGTCCACACGGAGGAGTTCTGGTCAGGGTGGTTTGGGCGGTCGAGCCTTTCGGCTACGAAGTCGGCTAGCATTTGTGCTTTTATGGCCATTCACTACTGGAACGTGATGTCGAACTCCCCGAGCTCGATGGCCTATTTAGTGAGTTTACCCAACGTGCCCGGCTTGGACATGACCTGTTTTAATGGTTGATTTGTCAGCACCATGATTGCATGAGACTGGAGTAAGGTCGTAATTTTCGTACTGCTGTAATGAAGGCGAGAGCAAACTTCTCGATCTCCAGGTAATTGTGTTCAGGTCCGTGCAAGGCCTTACTGCAGTAATACACAGGTCGGTGGGTTCCACCCTTTGTCGATGCTAATACTGAACTGATCGAGGCGGTGGAAACAACCAAGTAAAGTTGTAAAATTTGTCCCAGCTCGGGTTTGGTGAGCATAGATGGTGAGGACAAGTACTGTTTAAGTTCAATTAGAGCCTGGTCGCATTGTTGAGTCCACTAAAACCTTGATTTCTTCGCATTTTTGAGTATTTTGAAGAAAGAAAGACTCTTTTCGGCCAATCGTGCAATGAATCTACTGAGGGCTATAATCCTGCCGACCAGACGTTGTATGTCTTGAACAGTATGGGGCGGGGCGATATCCAGAATTGCCTAAATTTTAAGCGGGTTTGCTTCGATCCCTCTTTGGCTGACCATGTAGCCAAGGAACTTGCCTCCTTGAACCCCGAATGTGCACTTATTAAGATTGAGTTTCATACCGAAGGCCCTCAATATAGAGAAAGTGTGGTTGAGGTCAATTAGGTGGTCCTTGGCCTTCTCCATTTTTACAATCATGTCATCGACGTAGACCTTCATTGATTTTTCGATCTCGGTTTTGAATATAAAGTTGACCAATCTTTGGTATGTTGCCCCTGCATTCTTGAGCCCAAAATGCATGACCAAGAAGCAGTATACTCTATTAGGGATGATGAAAGAGGTATTGTCCTTGTCCTCGGGTGCCATGAATATTTGATAATAACCTTGGAAGGCATCCATCATGCTCAACAATTCACAACCAGCGGTGGAATCGACTAATAAATCTATGCGAGGCAGGGGGTAAGGATCCTTAGGGCAAGCTTTATTTAAATCAATGAAATTGTTACACATGCGCCATTTTCCCTCATTCTTAAGGACGAGTACAACATTACAAAGCCAAGAGGGGTATTGAATTTTTACAATATATCCTGTCTCTAGTAGCTTGTTGACTGCCTTTTCGATGATTTGGGACCTTTCTGCATTGAAAGTTCTTGCCTTCTGTCTCACTGGCTTGTGGGCGGGGTCCACATTGAGTCGATGGACGATGACACTTAGGTCGATTCCTTGGAGGTCGGTAGCTTTCCAAGTGAACATAGCGATGTTTCGTCAAAGGAAATCGACCATGAGGCATTCCAAGCGGTCGCCTATATCGCTTCCAACCCAAGTGATTTTGTCGAGGTTTCCAGGTTCTAGCTCTATTATTTTGAACTCCCCAACGGGCTCGACCTGGGTGTCTTCCAACTTTCTTTTCTTAGATGAAGGTCCCTCATAGGGTTTCACTACAGGGGCATCCCCCGAGGGCTTCAGTTGAGGTCGCTTCTACTGTTCGTTGGACTCGACGAAAATGGAATAGCAGCGCCATGCGTTCTTAAGATTGCATAAAAGTTCTCCTACTCCTGCTGGGGTCGGGAACTTGATCTTCATGTGGTAAGTAGAGACAATAGCCCTGAAGTTGTTCAGGGTGGGTCGACCAATTATGACATTATAAACGAATGGAGCGTTGACTACCAAGTAGTTGATCATCAAGGTTCTGCTTCGGAGACCTCCGGGATGATCTCGGACCCCCTGAATCCGACCAGCGGCGTTCGGACTGGCTCAATCTTTAGTTGTCCCAAATTCATCCTGATCAAGGTGGACAAAAATATAATGTTTGCAGAGCTGCCATTGTCGACAAGGATCTTCCGCACCTCAAAATTGGCTATTTCAAATGTTACCACCATAAGGGCAATCAATCTTTCTATCAATTCATTTGTTCTCCAAATGATCAAGGTTAGACTTGGTGAAGGAGATTGGTTCTGCGCTAGTTGAGAGCTGAAAAATGGATTCGACCTTGGATGATTTGGTCGACTCCAATTGCCTCTGGGTTTGCTTTCTAGCGGATCTTGAGTCCCCCCCAGTGGGACCTCCCACAATCATGTCGATGACTCATCGAACAGGAGGGTGGTGCTGTTGGGCTGGTTTCTTTCCTTTATCTTCTCTCCTCGGGCTGGCCAACCTTCTCTACGGAGAGTCCAGTCGGTTTTGCCCTCTTCGCACTTGGCATGCTCTTCAATGTATTTTTTCAAATGGGCCTACCTAATCAGTCTTTTGATCTCGTCATGCAAGTTGAAATAATCTTCTGTGTCATGCCCTTTTTGCTTATGGAAGAGGCAATATTTCTTCAACTTTTTCATAGCTTCTATCTCGGTTAGTTTCCTGGGCCTTTTAAGGAGATTGTCATGCTGAATGGAAAATAGCATCTCCTTCCTCGGGAGGTTAAATGGAGTGTAGTCATGGAAGCATTTGATGGGAATCGACGTCCATCTCTGAGTTGGCAGTGTCTTTCTCTTTGTTTTTCTTCTTCTCGACCTCGAGATTGCTATACTTCAATTTGTTCATCTCCTCTTGGGTTATGTATCTTTCCGCAAGGTCGAGGAGCTCTTCCATCGACCTTGGCTACTCGCGTACCAACGCATTGGCATATTCTTTGTGCCTGAGGCCCAAAAATAATACGTCGATCAAGAACTCAATCATTAAGCTGTCAATTTTCAACACCTCCGTGTTAAATCTAGTAAAAAAGTCTCGAAGGGATTCCCTTTCATTTTGTTTCACGGTGTGTAGGTGAGTATGTGGGAGCTTTGCCTTCCTCATACTCGCGAAATCGTACAAAAACTTGTCACACAACTGATCATATGAATATATCGACGCAGGTTCTAGCTTAACAAACCAGTCCAGTGCTATCCAGTGAAAGGTGGTCACTAGCATTTTGGCGTGGATGTACTCGTTGTGCCCGTGCAACTGCATCATGTGTTCGAACTGCAACAAATGCTCGTTTGGGTCCGACGAGCCATTATATCGAGGTAGACCAGTTGGAATTTTGGCATCGACGACAATGCACTGGTCGAAAATATCCTAGACGAAGGGTGAGTCTCTCTCTCTTCGGAACCTCTGGGGCCCCTCCAAATAGAAATTCTTTTCTGTATTTCCCCTCGAGATCTCCTCCAATCGCCGGTTCAACTGCTGGACTCGGTGGGATACTACCTCCCATTCTTCTCTGTCGACTTAGGATGCATTTTTGTTTGGGTGGGGTCTCGAGCACTCGACCCTATCGTGCTACAGGGCTCGAATGGGTCGAATGCCGTGATCAACGAAATCTGCAACTTCTTCGAAGGGCATGGGTCGGGCCGCTTCCTTTGGAAAACGTCCAGGGCTCACTTCACACCTCGAGGGAGGCCATCTGGAATATGGTCGATCTAGGTTTTCCCTAGGGGGTTTTTCCTTTGGGGCCATAGGTTGCGGCGTTGCACTGGCAGCTGGCTCCGTCTGCACAGTATTTCTATTCAAAGCTGCTAAAAGTTGAGTTGAAATCTATGAGGATATCTACTCGCTGATGAACTGCATCAATTGAGGCATGGTCAGGGTGACCACTTGTTTTGACAGGGCGCTCGATTCTGGGGCGCCAGTTTCTTGCTGAGGTCGAGGAATGGAAGAGCTAAACCTTCTGTTTTCTTCTCTTCCCAATGGGGCTCGCCTGGAATTCACCATTTTCGATAGCGAACTCAAGATTCCCACAGACAGCACTAAATGATGAGAGTGAAATCCGTTGGTAACTTGAGTAAATAGTAATTTTGGAAGGGTTCGACCTCTCTAGTTGATATATGGATGTAATTGGGTTGAGTCCTACAATCACGAGCAAACATCAGGCTAATCGAGGTACCCTCGGCTAAGGCACTCCGACACTCAAGTTAGTATAGAGTCAATCAGATATAACGAGCAGCAGAGTGAGGGCTTTTTGTATATAGAATAGCATACCTTTGAGAAGCTGGAGTGGGGGTATTTATAGCCTTCTCTCAGTAGGGATTTATCTGAGATGCCCTTGACATGTAGGAATGATCTTTGTCCTTACATGGGGGGCATTAGGTCATCTCCCACTCTTGTACTATTCCAGGTGGCTACCTTTCTAGGTTTTAGGGATAAAATAGGACACTGTAGACGCGCCTCCTCCATAGTGCGGCAGCATAGGTGGTACTGGGGCGGCATGTGCCATTAATGCGGAGGCATGCTGCCTATTAGGGTATTTAATACGGCAGAGATGGTTCCGTGTCGGGTCGACCTAACAATGGGTTAGCACGCGGCGTATGAGGTGGACAAGCAATGCGGTCGAGGGGTCGATCAGCGGCCCTGTCTGTAAGCGACGTCGATCTTTGCGGTCGATTTGGGTCACCTAACGTTGGTAGCACCATTGGGCCCAGGGAATGAGGTGGGCCTGGCGCTACATCCTTGGGCCTGTGGTCTTTGAGCCGAGCACATTGAGCTATCCCATATCACTTTCATTTGTGTTGATATGTATTTCAGTTGATATGATAATCGATTTATGATATTTTGGTTTTAGAATAGATAAGAAAAAAGTTTACCCATTTTAGTCGAAGGTTTTTGGCAAATATTATGTTCTTCTCCTAGTTTTCAGAAGAGCTCTCTTGTGGTATTGTTGTCAATAAGTTGCCTAAGGTATCAATATATCTGGGCTCTTATCTTCAGTATGGCTAATGACATTATATTGGATGTGCTACTCTTTGTCATCCCTTCGCTTCATTGATCTTCTTAGCTTCATAAGATATTTTATACTTTCCAAATTAGAGTTTATTTTATTTAATTGTACGATTTCACATAACATTAAAGTATACTTACACCTTTCATCTGGAGCTTCTCGGTGATTAGGGAACATCGCACTATATGGCTAGTATCCTGCCACTCACAATTGCACGTGATTATTGTGCCACACTCACGTTCCAAATGACAAATACGTAAAAGCCCACACACCAAATAGAACGCCTTAGAGGAACAATCTAATAGAAAGGAAACTCGATTTATTAATTTCATCGAAAGATACAATCGTTGATTACAATGACCAGTGCAAAGTTCCATTAAAGGGGACTCCGATAAGGCTCACTACTAAAAGGCTTCAACAATCCATTCCCCATCTTTAGGCTAATTTGTATTTGAGGTTGTTTGGTTTTTCCTCTAAGGCCCAGTATTGTAATCCATTAACTACTTAGCCACTTCAATAGAGGCATTCAAATATGCTACTCTCTGTCACTACAACTCAGTACGTGCTTATGTTTGCAAAAGTTGTGGGATCTAATGCCATCACCTTAGTTTCGAATGTAGGGTGAAACCTTACAATTAGACAAAATAAACTCCAATTTGGAAAATTCAAAATATCTTATGAGGTTGAGAAGATTAATGAAGCGAAGGGATGATGGAGAACGCATCCAACACACTATCATTAGCCTTACTAAGGATAAAAGCCCAAGTATATTGATACCTTAGGCATGCTTATTAGCAATAGCACAATAAGAGAGCTCGTTTGCAATAGCATGAGTTATTTTTGAGAAAAAGAGGGGAAAGAATTTACTATGTTTGTTAGTGTTAGAAAGAAGTTATGGAGTACTTGTAGATATATTTTTGGTAAATAATAAATTGATGTAAATTTGAAAACTGTTATTATGTCAACGTAAGGGCTCTTTTCTTTTTATCTACTAACTGTTATGGCATGCCATTCCGACATGCATAAACTTGGTTATCATATTATTGATGCTAATTATATTTATAAATAATAAATCACCCAATTTCTTTTTATTGTGTAGATAAATAATATTAATTAAAATAACCATATTGAATAATATAGTTATTTATCAATTAATATAAACTCATATATAACAAATAACTTCTACGTCAAAAGTTCATAAATATAGAATATATATATATATATATATCTACCTATACATTCAATAAATCTTTTCATTATGTTTTGACTATATTATTTGTATTTTATAATTTTATATCAAGTTATAAGTGCACTACTGAAATTAAATAAAAAATTAAGAGTATAACCAGTAATCTAAATTTTGATGTAACATAGTAACCGCCACTTTAAATGTATAAGAGACCTTTCTTTTTTATATAGTATTAGATACTAGAATAAGTCTAGCATTAGTCATGAATTATAGGTGACTAACATTAGTCACAACAAATCTAATCCGTGTGATATACTTCAACAGTTTTTACTGTTCATTTATTATAACCGATCACTTGCTAAACAAGTTTCATAGACCTGCTACCTGTACAACCTTTATGTAAAATCTATGCATAGTCGTTGTTTAATTTAGTATGTAAATGTAGGAAAATTTTGTCTTTTAGCCCCATAATTTAGCTATGTATGTACTGTTATTCCCCAGCTAAAGGAATTGAATAATTTTAGTCTAAATTCCATAACTTTTTTAACACTTCTAATCCTCCCAATTTTTTGTTAAAACTTGGACGAAAACTATTATCTATTTATAAAAACCATCCTAAAATTTTACCTATTTATTGAAAAGACGCACAAAATATACCATTCAACTCCCATTAAAAAAATTAAAAATTAAGAAAAATTACATTTTTGGTCCCATTAAATAGGGGGATTTGCACTTTTGGTACCTAAGTAATGGGGTCAACACTTATAGGAAAAAAAATATTTCTTTTAGCACATTTGGGACACCACCCAAATGTCTGTTAGTTTTTTTTTTTGGCAAAACTATTAAATGAAAAAAAAAATTACTGTACAACCCCAGAAGTTTGATTTATTTATAAAAATCCCACAAAATGTGAAATGTCCAATCAACCCTCACTCAAAAATTCTAAAATAAATAATAATAAAAATCTAAAAATGAGTTACACAAAACCCTCATAAAGGAATTAAAATATTATATATTGATATATAAATGTATATATATTTATATATATAATAAATATTATGTAAATATAAATACAACCCACCCCCCTTCCCTAGCTCCACAGGCCAACCATGGCCTGTCGTTGGCCATAGCCAGCGGTCAAGTCTGGCAGCAGCGCCGCCTAGCTAGTAGCCAACGGCCAGATCTAACCACTGGCTACTGGCCGGCCATGGCTGGCCTGGGGGGAGGGGGGCCAAGGGGTGGGGGAAGGGGGAGAAGAAATACACACACACACACACACTTATTTATTTGTTATTAATTAGTAAATTGTAAAATTAATTTAAATTGATTTTTTTTACTTATGTTATTTATTTAAAATCATTAAATTATTTTGTCTAAAATGATTAAAAATATTTATTTATTTAAAATTATTAAAATTATATTGTTAGGATGAAAATTTTTAGATTTTATTTTTTATTTTTAAATTATTTATTTTGATTAATAAATGCATTTAATTTTTTTTATATATACACATGCACATCAAGAGTATGTTAGGGTTCTCAACCTTCCAAATTTTGTGAATTACTTTAGATATGTTTGATTTTAAATTTTTATACTTTAATTCAATGTGAATTTGAAGATTATTCAATATTTAAGGAATTTCATTAGTAATAAAATATATTTAAATTTATTATGAATAATTTAGACAATGCTAAAATTACTACTATGAAAAATATTACAAATAGATTAAAGGCATTTTTGTCTAAAAAATAATCAAAACAATTTTGAGAGCATTTTCAGATTTTCGCATATATTTTTGGATGATGCCAACAAATCTGTTAATGGAGGCTAACAATTTGTCAAAAATATTAGACAAAATAAAATATTAGGTTGTCATTGTAATTTCTCTAAATTTATTGTAAATAACTCAAACTTTTTGTGGGGTTTTATGTAATTAATCAAATAAAAGGGCCCAAAGTGCAATTTTATGCGCAACTCTCCATCAAAAGGTTGACAAAAAATTAGACGATGTCCTAAAATTGCAAAAAAATTAATAATTTTGATCCTGTATGTGTTAGTTTGGGATCAAAAGTGCAAATCCCCCTATTTAAAGGGACCAAAAGTGCAATTTTTTCTAAAAAATTAAGTACCACAAAAACTCTTTAAAATATATTTTAAAATAATATATATGTGTGAATATATATACACACACATCTATATTATATATATTTAAACACATAGACACAGATTATGATGATGTCAATTTTGGTGCAATAGGTTTCTAGGTTTTGACCTGGTGAATCTGATTGACCAAAGAGATGAGATTTATGGACGTGGGCTGGATCCTACAACCACGAAATAAATGTCAAACTAGCCGAGAGGGTCTCCGGTTAAGACCATCTAATGATTAAGTCAGTATTTCGACCTGGAAATACTTGGACAGAGTAGCAGTTCAAAGAGTGTATCAAGGCCTACCGTTACTTTTGAAGGACGAGGTATTTATAGTGTTTACTTAGTGATGAAAAGAGAGTTTATCCTTGCTATATTTAGACGTTTTTCCCATAAGAAAGGACAGCTTATGTCTTTCCAACATAAGCTAGAGCTTTACACGTGGCTAATTAGTCGGAGATGAGATCCATACCATCATTAATGCAAAGGTGATACACCGTCAAACAAATTAATGCGGACAATCCAGTAGTTAAGGCACATTTAATGCGGACGCGATGGGTGACAGAGGCTATCATTAATGTCCGTGGCTCGTTCATGTCAACCTCTAGGTCGAAATGGGAGTATCCGTTCCATCAAGTTGCTTTATTGGGCCTGTTGCTGAGTTTTGGGTTCGATGGACCTACCCATATCATAGTCCCCCCATTCCGTAGTTCGACCGTGACGTGGTTGGAGTTAGGAGTTGTGGTTTACAGATTGGTAAGAGCGATTGGAGTGGGAAAGAACATTTTGAATTTTGACATGGGCTAAGAAAGCGGGAGTCATTTTAGGCAGTTGACTGCATATTCATGTAGAGGTGACCGACGGTTATGCATTTATTAGCAGTTATTAGTTAGTTTAACCTGTTGACATTCTGGGCTCGCCTATAAGTAATTCCTTTCCCCATTCATTTTTTACTTTTACCGTAATGCATTGAGGTCGAGCAATGAAGATTTGTGGTCGAGTTTTGAGTGATCTTTAGCCTTTATATTTCTGCACGTAATTTTTGTAAGTCATCCTCCTTTGCCATTTAAATTTTCTTGTGAATTTCTCCACTTAGAATGTCGAGCTCAAGTTTTGATTCTGAAGCTACACATTCAATAGATGCCTCGACTAGTGGGACATATTCAAATGATTCACCAAGTAGATGGTCGGGGTCTCGTAATGAACCTGATTTGGATGTAATAGGAATAGATGAGGGGATAGGTCCTTCTAACCTTATTATCGATAAAGCTGGGCTTTTGAGCCTGTGGTCGAAGAGCCGGCACCATTGGAAGAAGCAGATGAGCCTCATAGGTTGAGGGGTATGCTATTTACGATGAGTCATTATAATGAGATTGTGTCGAAAGTATTATCAAACGACCTCAGGTCCATTAGGGCGAAGTATCATATTCCCAATTAGTTTGATTTAAATAAACCTTGGGTTGTGGACCTAATGCATACTCCTCCAGAGGGGTGTATAATTGTCTTTGAGGATGCAATGAAATGTGGCTTTAGGTTTCCTTTAGTTGACCCTATAGTTGATTTACTGAGGAGTCTGCAAGTTTGTATAACTCAACTTCTACCCAATTATTTCTCTCTTATGTGCAGTTTCATTATACTTATGGCCATTTTCGACCAACCGTCATCATAGGCCAATTTTAGCCACCTATTCCACTTGCCAATATCTCGAAAGTCAGGTCTGATTGGGGAGTGGGTTTTATTATTTGACAGCTCGACCTCGTAGAAAAATCTTTGGGACACCATCCTCCTCTCATGGCCAAAAGTGGAAAGAGAGGTATTTTTATGTTCGATCCCTAGGCGGGGTCAGTTTTAACATTCCAAGAGGTTGGATGATGGGTAGGGTCGAGATGAACACCAACGAGAGCCCATCTTGGAACAATATTTTTGTTCAAGATCTCCTTGAGTTTGGTGAAATGGATGCCTCCATATTTGAAAGAGAGAGGAATTTGGTTCTGGTGGGATTATCGACCGCCCTATTGAGGTTGCATGCTAACATGCGCTTAGGTAAAGACTAACTTTTATAACTTATCTAATTTGCTATTCTTGGTATCGTCTTTCTAATTGAAATCTATATGTTCTATAGGTCAAATAGTTATGAATCACGCGAGACATATCGCAATGTAGAAATAGCAGAAGGCACAGGAACGCCGTGAAGCTACAACGGCTCGTCAGGCAACTGCACAACTAGCCGCTGAGGTTAGCCCAGTAGCGTAAGGAAGTCCACATGTCGCTGCAGCAAGTGCATGAATGGCAAGTAGTCCTTCTCCTCAACCAAAAAGAAAAGCCACAGAGGTCGCGGCGAATAAGACCGCAATCGAAAAGGGAAAGAAAAAGGTTGAGGAAATCGACGAGGATGCATAAGGTATGCTTCCTCCTGAGTGCTTATGCAATCTACCGACGTTTCCTGAGCCCCGATTTGGTGAGAAAGTAGGCGTATCAAACACAGCGACCATGATGGGTACATGTGCAACATCAATGACAACTTTGTCCTTTCTTACAACTGGTTTGTTCCAAAAAGACCAAGTCGAAATTTTCAATTACGACCAGCTAGCTGCACTGAAAACTTTTTCCTACCATGCAAATACGATAAAGTCTCTTGTCGAATTTAGTTTTCCTTTTATGCAAGATTTAACTTGATGTGATCATGATTTATTCAATTTTTTGCATGTGGGGCAGTAGGGGTATAACCTCCACCGACACTATAAATTGTGTGAGACCAACCGTCTTCAGGTGGAAGAAAAATATGAAGCTTTGGAAAATGAGCAACATAACCTGTTTAAAACCAAGGTTGAATCTCTAGAGTTAAGACTGGCCGAGATTACCAAACAGCTTAAGGAAAAAGACATGGAACTACTGAATGTTGTTCGAGGGAAAAGCTAGACTGAGGAGCAGTTGAAGAAAAATGTAATCCATCCAGGAAGCCTCTGAGTCAAGTCGGGCTCAAGGGTACGATAGTGCTATATGATATGCCCGATCGGAGTTCTTTAAGGTGCTACCTGAAATTCAAAAAGAAGCGGTGCAACAGTTTATGCTCCATTAAGCCTTTAGTGACGTGAGCGTAACGTTCAGTATTGATGACGCCATGGGGGTGTTCGACAGGGCGGGGTGAAACAGTTTGAGTTTCTTGGTTACGAGTTCTGCGCAGAGGAAAAAGTGAAACTCGATGTGACAAAGAACGAAAGTCTTGAGGCTTTTGACGAGAATGCTCTGCCTGAAGAAACTACATCTGCTGCTTGTCCCCATATGCGGTTCGTTTCGGTAGGAGAAGAGTTTGCCTTGGAGATAAAGAACAATGAGATAAACATAGCTGACTTCTTCTTTGCTCATAAACGCGTGTTTTTAACTGAGGAGTCTGGGCCCTTCCGGTCCTATTGGAGCTCCACAAACTGGCCTTGAGTAAGAGGTCAATGGACCGCCGCTAGATGTGGGTCTTGATATGACCGATGAGTTATTCAAGGCCATTGATGAGGTGGCAGCCGAGGCCGCAGCTCGATGAGGAAAATGTGCTAGGTCTATCTAGATAGTTCTATAGTAATGTAATTTACTTGTTTTGTTTTTTTTTTTTAAAGATTTATGGCCTGGATGGGCTTTTAGATGATCTTAAAATATGTTGATACTAACGTTGCTTTTTAGTTATCAGAATGTCATGTCTTTAGTCAACTTCAATGCTTATTGCTTTTCTTTTATGCTAAAATAATTCAAATCATGTGTTGTTATCAAAAAAATCATAGGCAAGGTCGACTACAAAGCCGACTTGATCACTTTTTTATAATTAGATTGTACACAAATTTGATCATACGACTGTGGGGTCGACTTAATCACTTCTTAATAATTAGATCATACGCAAGTCTAATCATGCGACTGTGGCGTCAACTTGTCACTTCTTAATAATTGGATCATACACAAGTCTGATCATGCAACTGCGGAGTTGACTTGATCACTTCTTTATAATTAGATCATACACAAATTTAATTGTGCAACTGTCGGGTCACAAAATGATATTCATTAGAGCGTGTTTCTTTTGTACAATCCACTCTATACATAAAATTTCTTCAGATTAATTACGTTCTATGGTCTTGGCAGCTCGTTTCCAGTCATATCAGCCAGTTGATAAGAGTTATGCTTTGCTACTTTGACCACAGAGTATGGACCTTCCCATTTTTGGTTAAGCTTTCCAACATTTTTGGAGACTTCGACCTTTTAAAGAATGAGGTCCCCAACTTTGAAACATCTCGGTTTAATGTTTTTGCCATAATGTTTTGCATAATCAACTTGTACCATTGCATTTTTGTGAAAGCTTGCTGGCGGAGCCCGTCGACTATTTCAAGGTCGAATTCCCTTTCAGCTTGGTTTTAGATCGGGTTATAGTGTATAACTCGAGCTGTGTGTTGGATTAATTCTACAGGGATGACTGCTTTTGAACCATAAACCAAACTATACATACTCTACCCCGTAGCGGTTCTTGGGGTTGTCCGATAAACCAAAAGGACTCTTGGTAAGTCATCTGCCTAGCTAACGTTAGAGCCTTCTAGTTGGGTTTTCATATGATCCAAAACAGTTCTATTAGTGACCTCTATTTGATCATTTGCTTGCGGATTTCCGACTGAAGTGAAGTATTATCTAATTCCAAGGCTTTCACACCATTCCCTTGTTCTCTTACTTTTAAATTGAGTGTCGTTGTCAAATCTAAGGACCTTGGGCAAGCCAAAATGGCAAATGATGTTCTTCCATAGGAAACTCCTATTGCTGCATCTGTGATCTTAGGCATGGCTTCTACTTCGACCCATTTGGTGAAATACTTGACTGCTACTATTATGTATTTCCTTTGGCCAATGGTTTTTGGGAAAAACCATACTATATCGACCTCCCGTTGGTTGAAAGGCCATGCAATCTACACTGGGGTTAGTGTCACGATTGGTTGATGAAAGACATTAGCATAGACTTGGCAGGATGGGCACCTTCGAGCAAATTCGACGGCGTCTTTATGTAGAGTTGGCCAAAAATATCCATTCTTGATGGTCTTATGGGCTAATGCACGACCTCCTGAATGGTTCCCACAAATGCCAACGTGGATCTCCTGCAGGACCTCTTGTCCTTGATTGGGTGTTAGGCTTTTTAGTGGAGGTCTAGAAACGAACCCTTATATAACTAGCCAAAGTCATCTAAAGTGAATTTTGCCGAGCATGCTCGCAAGCTATGGGATTCTATTTTATCCAATTGTATTTTACCTTTCTTGAGATAAGACTTAATTTCATCAATCCAACCTTGGCCTGTCTTGTCGATAGCGAAAATGTGATTCTATAGAGGTTGCCGACGGCGGGGTTATCCGAGACCACAAAGGTAATAGACCTCTCCTTGGTGCCTTTTATTGAGCTAACAAACTTATAAAGCACGTCTGCTCTTTCATTTTCCAATCTAGGCACCTAGCTGAGTGTGAACCTTTTGACTGTTGTTCAAGTCGTTTGACTTTTGCTAAATAGTTGTTCATGGTCGTTTCTCTTGCTTCAAAGTTTTTGCTAAACTGTTCTGTGACCAGCTACGAGTCTACTATATCTGCCAACTGCTTGACCTCCTATCAAGAGCCATTTTCATCCCCACGATGAGAGCTTCATACTCTGCTTCGTTATTCGTGACTGGGTAATTAAGCTTAATTGCAAAATCGTACGGGAAATACCTACTTTGCCACCTGCAGTTGTAGCTTACCCATCAACATGCAAGGACCAGACTTGTTGTTCCTACTCGACAACTATAGGGAGGTCAACATGCTCTGCAATGGAGTCGGCTAATACTTGAGCCTTTATGGCGATGAGTGGTTGAAATTTGACATCGAACTCTCTCAACTCGATGGCCTACTTAGCTAACCTCCCTGATGTGTTGGGCTTAGAGAGCACATGCTTTAACGGTTGATTTTTCAGAACAATGATGGTATGTGATAAGAAATAGGGCCTTAACTTTCGTGCTGCTGTGATCAGAGCAAGTGTAAATTTTTTGATCTCCAAATAGTTGTGTTCGAGATCCTGCAAAATCATACTAATGTGATATACTGGCTTATGAGAGCCTTACTGAGTGGATACCAAAACAGAGCTGACTACTGTGGTCGAAACTGCCAACTATAGACTCAATACTTCTCCGACCGTAGGCTTTGCAAGTAGTGGTGGCTTGGTTAGGTATTGTTTGAGTTGGACCAGAGCCTAATCACATTTTTCTGTCCACTGAAATTTCCTTGCATTCCTGAGGACGTGAAAGAAGAGCAAACTTTTGTCTGCTAATCGGGCGATAAATCCTTCCGACTAATTTTTGTAAATCTCTAACCATCTTGGGGGCAGGATATCTTGAATTGCTTGGATTTTCTGGGGATTAGCCTCAATACCTCTCTGGCTAACCATGTAACCTAAGAATTTTCCACCTCTAACACCAAATGTGCACGTGTTTGGGTTAAGCTTCATGTCAAATGCTCTTAAAATTGAAAATGTATGGTCGAGGTCGGCTAAGTGATATGATTCTATTTCTATTTTAATAATCATATCGTCTTCATAGACCTCCATGGATTGTCCGATCTCGTTCTTAAACATGAAGTTGACTAGCTTTTGGTACGTTACACCACTTTTTTTAATCCAAACGGCATGACTAGGAAACAATAAATGCCATTTGGAACCACAAAAGCAGTTTTATCTCTATCTTCGGGTGCCATAAAAATTTGATAGTATCCTTGAAAGGCATCTAACATGCTCAAAAGGTCGCAACTTGCAGTTGAATCAACTAACAAGTCTATGCGACACAGTGAATTTGGGTTTTTAGGGCATGCTGTATTAAGATCGGTAAAATCATTATACATTCTCCACCTACCCTCATTTTTAGGGACACGGACTAAATTACATAACCAAGTAGGATATTGTATTTCCACTATGTAGCCTGCCTCTAAAATCTTGTTGACCTCATCCTCAATTATCAGGGTTCTCTTAGCATTAAAAGTTCTGGTCTTCTGCCTGGACGGCTTGGAGGATGGGTTAATGTTAAGGCTATGGACAATGACTTCCAGGTTGATCCCTTGGAGGTTGGTTGCTTTCCATGCAAAAAGATCAATATTCCTCTTGAGAAAATAGACCAGCAGGTATTCCATATTGTATCCCAAACTTGTTCCCATCCTTGTTGTTTTGTCGTGGTTACTAAGTTCGAGCTTTATTATTTTGAATTCTCCAATGGGCTTTCCTCTTCCTCTTCTTGTTGGCTTATCCCTCCTCAGGTTTCATTACAGGGATGTCCCCCGAGGGTTTTAGTTTAGGTTGAATTTTCTGTTCGTTGGCCTCGACTGAAATAGTATAACGACATGCCTCTTTCACATTACATAACAACTCCCCAGTTCCACCTACTATTCAGAATTTAACCTTCATATGATAAGTGGATACTATTGCTCGAAAATCATTGAGTGTTGGTCTTCCAATGATGGCGTTGTAAGTAAAAGGTGCATCAACAACGAAGTAGTTGACCATGAAGGTACATCTTCTGGGCATCTCTCCAAAGGATATGGACAAGTTTATGGATCTGATAGGCATAATTTTTGACCCCTCCCCAAAAAAAATCAACCAAGGGTGTTCGGACATGCTCAATTTTTAATTTCCCAAGCTTCATTATGCCTAAGTCAACAAGAAAATGATATTTGTAGAGTTGCCGTTGTCGACCAAGATCTTCCTAACCTCGAAATTGGCTATTTCACAGACTACTAAAGGGTAATCCAACTTGCTCTCGGAGCCTTAGCCTCCCAAATGGGTAAGGTCGGAATCTAAAAAAGATACAAGGTCCGCACTTTTGGAAAGCTGATAGACTAGCCTAGCTTACTTTGACTTATTAAATTCCAGGTGTCTCTGTGCCTACCTTCTTGCTGATTTGGAGTGCCCCCTCCCCTCCTCTGTGTTGGTCCTCCTGCTATTGTATCAATAATGCTTCTCAAGGAGGAGCGATCATCTTTGACTTTTGTTTTCCCTTATCCTCTTTCATGGGCTAATCGACCGTTCTCTATAAAGAGTCTAGTCGGTTTGAGATATTGCTTAATGTGCTTTTTTATCAATATATTTTTTGAGGTGGCCTTCTCGGATAAGTCGCTCGATTTCGTCCTGGAGGTTGAAGTAATCCTCCGTGTCATGGTCATTTTGCCGATAGATTTCTTCATAGCCTCTATCTCATTGAGGTTTCTTGGTCTTTTTAAGAGGCTATAATGTTGTATGGTGAGCAAGACTTCCTTCCTAGGAGTGTTGAGTGGAGCATAGTTGTGGAAATGTTTTATTGGAGATCTCTAGCCCTCATTCTAGTGCATATCATCCTTGTCTTTACTTTTCTTCTTGTCAACCTCTCATCTACCATATTTCATTTTATTCATCTCCTCTTTAGTCATGTATCTCTCCCTGAGGTCAAAGAGCTCTTCCATTATCTGTGGTTATTCTCTAACTAAAGCATTAGCACACTCCTTATGCCTCAGCCCTAGGAATAAGACGTCAATCAGAAATTTCAATCCTAGGGTTATCTATTTTTAGGAATTCAGTGTTAAATTTGGAGAATGAGTCTCGTAAGGATTCCCCCTTTTTCTGCTTGACTGTGTGAAGGTGAGTGTGGAGCAACTTTACCTTCTTTCTACTGGCAAATTGGTGGAGGAATTTGTCGCAGAGCTGGTCGTAAGAAAATATGGACATAGGCTCTAGCTTAACAAACCATTCAAGCGCTATTCCTTGGAAAGTGGTCACCTACATTTTTGCATGTATGTGATCGTTGTGACCATGCAACTACATCATGTGTTCAAACTGCATAAGGTGCTCATTGGGGTCGATTGCCCATCGTACTGAGGTAATCCAGTCAAAATTTTTGCATTAATCGCAATGCATTCATCAATAATTCCCTGAATGAATGGAGATTCCCTCTCTCATCAAAATCTAGTTGTATTGTCAAGTAGGGTCCTCTCCACATTTCTCCTCAAATTTTCTTCCAATTGACGGTTGAGCTGCTGGACTTAGTATGAAACACTTCATCCCATTATCTCTGTCAACTTTGGACAAGTCCCGACTATGCTAAGGTCTTTGACACTCGAGCTGCTTTCGCTGCTGGGCTCGATTGGTCAAGCAAAATGTTCTATCAGTTTGCCACTTCTTCCCATGGCTAGTAGCATGCCTCATCACGGGGAAAACGACCAGGGCTCAAGTCTCATCTACTAAGGTTGCGATGAGTTTCATTTTTTGTTCTATCCTCCTTTAGTGGTCGCTCTTCTTGGTTCGAGGGGTGTGGTGTAATGCTAGCCACGGTAGCTGGCTGATTGTTGTGCCTTTGCAAGGCGGCAGATAATTGTGCAGAAAGTTAGGTAGAGATTTGATCACTGATCACCTGCATGAGTTCAGGGATGGTTAAGGTAACCACCGAATAAGAGCTAGGGCCGTCAACCTATTGGCCCGGCTGAGATTGTGGTGGTAGAGAAGGCAGTGGTGATCTTCGGTTACTCTGTCTCTGAGAAGTGGTTTGCCTAGTATTAACCATTTTCAGCTACAAGTTTCACGTGCCACAAACGACGCCAAATGATGATATCAGTTTTGTTGTAATGGGCTTCTGGATTTCAACCTGGTTAGTCCAATCGAACAAAAAGATGAGATTTATGGACGTGGTCTAGATCCTACAACCATGGAATAAATGTTAGGCTAGCCGCGAGAGTCCTTGGCTAAGACCGTCTGATGATTAAGTCAGTGTTTCGACCTGAAAATAATTAGATAGGGTAACAGTTCAAATAGTGTATCAAAGGCCTACCGTTACTTCTGAAGGACGGGGAATTTATAGTGTTTACTTAGTGATGAAAAGACGAGTTTATCTTTGTTATATTTCAGACATTGTTCCCATAAGTTGGAACAACTTATGTCTTTCTGACCTAAGCTAGAGCTTTATACATGGCTACTCAGCCAAAGAGGGGATTCATGCCGTCATTAATGCAGAGGTGATAAGCCATCAAACCAATTAATGCGGACAATCTAGTGGTTGAGGCTCATTTAATGTAGACGTGATGGGTGGCAGATGCTGCCATTAACGTTCATGTTTAGCTCATGTCGACCTCCAAGTCGAAATGGGAGTATTCGTTCCATCAAAATGCTTTATCGAGCCCGTTGCTGAGTTTTGGGCTTGTTGGGCCTACCCATATCAATATATATATTATAAACTCCATCTACACTCCCGATTGATTTTGGACACTGGCCCAGGGCCCAATTAATTCTGCCACACCCACTTGATTTTGGAGATGGGCTAGCAGTAGCAACTCACTATCTTCATTAAGCCCATAGTGAAACCCCATTTCAGCATTTCCATCCCAATAGCCCAGCCCTTCATTAATCAAGGAATCCAAGATCAAATTCCAACTTCAGCATTTTCCATCGTTTAGCTGCAACCAACAAACCCAAATCGAGTTTTCATGCCAACAAAAAGATTTAATTCGAATAATTGCAATACGTTGTATTTAACAATAATAGACAAGTTACATGTTATAAAAAAAAATTAACAAAGTATACGTGTCATAATTTTAGAATACAACTAAAGTTAGTCGTCTACAAAGGTGGCTAATGCTAGAACTCCCCTAGATACTATTAATAAAGGGTATGTCCCTTTTTGGTATATTTCAAGTGCCTTTCCTAAAATGTCCTTATTTTTTTAAAATTTTTATGTCTATATTACCATGTAAAATAACTACTATCCCACTACCCTCCCTCCCCTTCCCCTCACTACTACTAGATAATAGTTCCATAAAGACTATATATAGTTATACATATTTCCATTTCTTTCAACTTGTTCTACAAGTATATATTATTCCTCCCATTCAAACTATTTTTTTTTTCTTTTTACTTTTATCTATATTATTTTTTTCAAAGATGCACGAATGATTTTGTCATTGGTGCTAATTGATTGATTTTTTTCCTCTGATGTAGCAATTATTTTCAAGCCACTTAAATAACGTTAATTTTTATTTTTATTGAATATACACGCTTTGAGTGCGCACTGACTACTAGTATGGAATAGATATACTAGTAATAAAAGCACCGTGCTATGTGTTTTCTTCCCTCCTGATCTAATCTTGGTCTTTGTCGTGCATGTAAATGTTAACTTGTCTAAAGGGTTTTGATGGGCAGGAGCTCTCTTCGGCGGTACTGATGGTCAAGATTGTGTGGTTTTCTGGATGAAAGTAATGTTGTATATATGCCTACTCGGTTGAAACAGTGGTATCTTAACACAGTAGCAGTAGAAATGTTTTCAATGGAAATCTGTGTAGACATATCAAATTTTGCCCAATTGAAGAGTGACATGTATAAAATAATATGTTAGTTTTTAATTCAAATTTTTTTATTTATCTTGAAATTTATTAAATTTAATTCCAAAAGATTAATAGTTAATTTTAATTAACACTCTAGTATTTATTTTATGCTCAAATCAAATATTGATAAGTATCAAAAATAAAGAGTCTATGCTTATGGACCAATCAAATCAAAGATATTTGATACTATATCTTGATATTTGATATTATCTCTTCACACTTGATATTATCTCTTGATATTTGATATTATTTTATCAAAGAGATAACTATCAAAGAAGTTCAAGTCAATGTGGAAGTCCCTATCAAGCATCTATATAAAGGGGGTGACCAAAGCTCATTCCACAAACAACACAAATTCTAGCAAGTGAAAGGAGATTTGAAGGAGTCCATCAATTTTCTTAATTAAATTCAAGGAGATCTACGACGTTCAAGGCGTTCTTCGCGAAGTTCATATATTTTAGCGTTTGATTCGAAATTAAGGTGCGAAACCCTCGGATTGACATTATTTTTCTTCAAATCAAATTTAAGGAGATCAACGGCGCTCAAAGCGTTCTTCGTAAAGCTGATATATTTTGACGTTTGATTCGAGATCAAGGTGCGAAGCCCTCGAATTGATGTTATTTTTCTTCAAATCAAATTTAAGGAGATCCACGACGTTCAAGGCGTTCTTTGCAGAACTCATTAAATTTAAGACCATATTTGGAAGGGAAGAATCAGAGGATTATATTAGAAATTGAATCCACATTTGATAGATTTTAATTATATTTTTATAATTTTTCTTGTCTTGTAATTTTATTTATTACAGAAAAAAAAAATTTGCTCTTACAATCTGATTTTCTCATATTCTTTCCCTAGACGATGCATGCATCCTCTGGAAAGAAGAAAGTTTGCAGGTTAATTTATTCAATAAGTTGGATCAAATCTTCGCAATTTCAGTTAATTTCTGGGGTTGCATGCCAATTGCCAACATCTCAAATTTTCATTTTTCACTATCTGCCGTTACTTTTATAATCTCTATTCTCCTTATTCAACAAATTTTCATTTTTCACTGTCTGCCGTTATTTTTATAATCTCTATTCTCCTTATTCAAAGAGCAAAACTTTTTGCTTGCAAAAGTATTTGCATGCTTTTCTTTTATCAATAGCTGTAGTGCCTATATTGACTTTTATCTGGCTTTGAAGTATGTTAATTTTTAAATAAAAGATTAGTTTATACTTTGAATTATCAAATAACTTTGTCAATTAATTAGAAAAGGCAAAATCATAAGTCCCCTACTGCATAGTAATGTGGACCTAATTTCATCAAAAACACAATTATTTCAATTAACTGTGGCAAGAAAAATTGCTTAAGGAGAATTTTGCGTACTGGAAATGAAGATGCCCAAAGTTATAAATGAAGTAATTCAAAACTTGAAGTTTCATTTATTTTTTTATTAAATTTAAAATTAAAAATATAAATGCCTCGTAAATTTGTAAATGGATTGACCTCTGATTTCATTTAAGATTATATTAAACTTTATTTGATTGCCAGGGAACAAACTTTAATTATTCTAAAAAATCTTAGTTTTATGCATTCAGTCTAAAATAACTTGAATTCATCATCTGGATGTCAAAAAACTTTCGATCTCTAATAACTTGAATTCTTCGCCAGGTGCCTCATCATTAAATAGCTAACTTTGCCTATTTCCGTACATAACCTATTAACTCTTTCCATATGCTTAAATCCTAAATTTTAATTAATAAAATTGGTATGTGAGTTTCTTTATGCTTCAAATGACGTAATTTTATGTTTTAACGCACATAAATTTGCATTCTCTTCTTTCTTTCTTCACTATTTTCTCATCCAAGCACATTTATTTTACTTGACGGTGGAGAAAATATAAATTGCAAGATGATTTTGATTATTTCCCCACAAAAAAACATTAAGAGTTGAAGGTGTTGTCAAAAAGTAAACAGAATAATAAAACGCAGAAGAAGAGTTTAGTGAAGAACAGCAGATTCCGTGTTCTCTCGCCAAGTCTCTAATTAGCAAACTTATCCACATCAGGCTTCAGAAGATTCATAAATGAAATAGATATTCTTTAGGCCAATGAAAGAAAAACTTATAACACAAACTGATGCCTACACCTTCACTTACATGGCACTTCATGTGCTGAATTATAATTAACTCTCCCCTCTTGAGTAACAGTCTTCGCGAATTAATTTGTCATGGCTCCACGGGAGAAAAAGAATTTTCTGGAAAATTTTCAACAATGCCACATTTTCGTGGATACTGCGCTTTTCTAGATCCGTTATTAGGAACAAAAAGCAATGCCAATGCTGACCAACAGACGGGACAGGCTGATCGTATTTTACAGGCAATAAGACTGAGAACTGCTGTTGTTATACCAGAATGATGGAAAAACCAGTGGAGCTTTGCATCTGATCTGCCAGATAAGAGAGCAGGAAACTTACTGTTTCTTGCCCCCGTATAAGCCTATAAACTCCTGTAATCTATAACAGTAACTTCATCGTCTGGTGCATCCAGGTCATTATAGCTGTAAAATTTATAATTCCACGTAAGATTAATACAGGGAATAAGGGAAACAAAACAGATAATAGTTGCCACTCACAGAAGTATACTATCGCAGATGCGTTACTGCTGCAGATTCAATTAAGACGACAACAACAATAATAATAACAATAAAAAAAAGTAAGATGCACATATGTAATTGGATTTCGGAATTCCCTGCTCAGTGACCTCCATGATAACAAATGGAATTCATCTCTGCAGGTATTCGTTTGGTGGCTTCATTTTCATAGCTAATCCCACTGCTTCAGTACTACAGTATTTTGCAGCCACTAAAGTTCGAACCCATGCAAGTAAATGTATGTAGACCTCCCAACTTTAAACATGCCCATGCTACTGGGCAAGCAGCGATCCCTCACCCAAAAATTAGCAGAACTTTTCATGTGAATTTTTTTGAAAGTGCAAGTTGCCCCTCAATAGTTTTTTATTTTTGTTTAGGTGTTGCATACAGATTACACCACCTAACACTAAAACCTGGTTCCGCCCCCAGCCATGCCCATGTGGTGCCAAGACTCCTCATCTCACTCATTTGTTGTCAAGCAGCAGTATTCTACTCTTCACCTGTGAAGTGAAGCCAGGAGAGGAGAAGGCAATGCACTGGTATTCAGAACCTCAAGCCTACTGGGCACAGTTTGAACAATTTTCTTGGTTAAATTCATTATTCAAGCTAAATCATGCGGTTCTAATCTTCTTCCTCTCCTCTCAGCCCCAAAACAAGTTGAGATCAATGATTCAATCTGAAAATTTTCCCCTTGGAGTTTTGATGTTAGGCTTCCCTTCCCCAAAAGCCGCTTAAAGGCTGTGGCTACATTGCTGGTCTTGGTATGTCAGAGATAAATTACAAGGACACATTTGCAAATGCTAGCAGTCGAGAGAATGCAACAGAAATGTTGAAAAAGGAAAAAGCTGTGCATGTTTGCAGAAACTGCAGGAAAGTAGGAATAACAGGAAACAGATATTTGCAAAATATGCTCACAAGTTGTTGAAATATCTTTCAATTGCATAAATTTCTTGATTGTCCCTGATTGATATCAGATAGTATTTTGTTTCAGATATATGCTAGAATAATTCTTTACACAAATCAATTCTTTATTTCAGTATAGCATTGAAAGTGGTTAATTCTCTTTGTTGTCCCCTTCTATTTCTACATCAAATATACAAAAACAATAATAACAATAGTGAATCATATTTTACCATTTATTATCTTAATATTAATATTTAATTAATCGTTTTGTTTCTCTTGGCTGTAATTTTGAACTATCACAGATTTTCTATCATTCATCAGATAGTAGGCTGGAGGGGGTGAGGCAGCATCGATGCTAAGAGGTCATGAATACTTCCCCTTTTTATTTGATTATGATAGAGGGAATGAATTTGCAATCAAACTTCACATAGATTACAAAATTATCGAATCTGGAATTGACACAACTGGTGATGCTTCTAGCTTATTTTACTTCTTTGCAAAAGCAAGCACTTAAACAAAGCGAAAAGCAAAAGGGTGCTAAATTTTAGCATTCGCATATATACCCTATCCAATATTTTCAGCAACTCAACCAAAAAGATATAGTTGCAGGTAAACAAAGACAAACTGACCTTCGCAAGCGTCGAGGATCCTGTCGAAGTGTAGGGGGTAAGGCAATGATTGGGGCAGATCCATTTAACTGTGGACCTGACCTTCCATTTCTGCCACCTTCAAATGGGGAAGGTCCTCCTTGATCTCGCAACATTCGCATAGCAACTTCAGGAGGGGCAGGCACGAAAGGCCCCAGTGGACTGCAAGCAATGACCATATAATCATAAAACCATTATATAAAAAGCAATGAAATTTGAATGCATAGTGATAAGAACCATTTCTATTACTACATAAAAGAGGGAAAGAAGAAGCGCAAAACTACCATAGGAAAGATAGGAAGAGGTGAACTGAACTTACCCAGCTCCAGGAACAGGCATTAGTACGGGAGGAGGTATTTCTGAATGGAAGGGAGCAACAGGGATGCCGAAAGCATCAAACATTGGTTCATCTGGATTGTCTCCAGGAGGACCATCATTACAGGATAGGAAATCCCCAGATTGAGGGTTTTCAGATCTATCAAATCGTTCATTGCCATTGGCATGATTGTCTCGTTCTCTGTGGTTTCCTCTTTCATCTTTTACTCTATTATCTGGGCCAGGCCTACGTCTCAGTAGCTTCTCCTTCTACAAAAGGAAGACATGCCAATAAAGCATGATAGGTATTACAGAAACAAAATATTACAAGACAAATATAAATAAACCATACTGGAAAAGATGGCTGCATGACAGGGGTCCCTCCAGGTGCATTTTCATCACTGTAATAAATGATAGTTACAAAACTTGCTGATATGACTAACCTTGCTGACAAAGATACATCATAGACATCAAACAGTTATTCAAATGGCAGCACTTACTTCATGTAGTTCTCAAAGTACAACTCTTCACGCACTTTTGATGTGAGTTCCATCACAAGGTCCGGGTGTTTCAATTTTAAATGTTTGTGGACAAACTCAGCAGCATGAAAGAGCTTTGTACAACCTTTTGCTCCACATCCATATTTCCAGCCATATTTTTCATCCCTAATTTTGCGGATATAGGGATCCAAAGCTTCCGCAGCAGCAGCATCTATCTTCTCCTTTGCAGTCATTACTTCCAAGGGATCTGAACCCTTCAGCCTCTCTTGCCAATGAGTGTCTAATTTGTTCTCCCACTCATTTGCATTATCAACTGCATCGGAGTTCTTGCCCTCCACTCTAACATGCCGCAGACCTTTGGCTTCATTTGATTCAATCAATCCATAATAATCAACACCATGAATGCGCCAGAGATAAGTGAGAAGGGTGTCCAGAAGTTCAATCCCCTCAAGCCCTTTGATTGCAGTTAAACCCCGTATGATAATGACTGGACCACTTGAACTTCCATGGGACTTATCTCTGCTCATTCTATCATTATCAGCACGAGATAAGATATTATCCTCAATTCCTTTTTCTATGTCTAGTTTCCGAACAAGAGCCTGTGCTTGTTCAACATCAACCTGGATTCGCCTTGGCTGGGAACAGACTGGATGAGCCTTCGGAGCAGAGGAAAGGTCAGACTCTTTGACCCCGCCCCGACCATGCCACCTTCTTTTGCCCCCCACATCTGCTTCACCATCAGAATTAGGCTCGCTGGTCTGTTCTTCTTTGTTCGAAGAGGAAGGAGTAACACCAGGACCTCTGAATCACATACAGAACTTGATCCAATTAATAAAACCATATGAAAATCATTAGCGTACCTAAGTATTAAAGTCCCAAAACTTTAGGAGTGGATCTTACAAATCCAAAGTCCCACGTTGCAGATCCAGCTGAAAATCCTTTGCCAATTTCCTTGCAAGTTCATTCCTCCTGCAAAGGCCATGAACAAGATATTTCAATATAATCAAATGGAGGTAAGAAAAAGACGGTATCTAGAAAGTTGGCATTTCGGAGACAGTTCACATGGTTAGTTAAGGTACTAAATAGCCTTAAGCAATATGCTCACCGTTCTATGACAGCAAGTAGGTTTGTCGGATGATACTTGTCCTTTAACCTGAACAGACAATCACAATTGTGTAATGCACAAAAAAGCAGTAAACATAGAAGACAAAAAGGGAGATGAAGTGTACCATTCTTCATCCTTATGTGAATTGAAATAAGTTCTTTTCTGAGTTGATATGTACTCTGTTCTGTATTCTTGGTACCTGATCATGCTCAGCCAATTAGTTAAATTAGCAAAAAGACAAATTGGAAACTAACAGGAGGAGCCAAACAAACATGACTAGAAAAGGATCCAACCAAGTTAGATTAAACCGCTATAACTCTAAAACATTCACAATCTGACCTGCGCTCTGCTTCAGCTGGCAAAATATCATCTTCAAGCTCCTGAATAAATTGCTTATATGACATCATCCCTTCCCTGGATAAAGTCGATAAACTACATTTCAATAATATCAAGGAAAAAACTGCTAAAAAGTAAAAACTATATATTGAAATATACAAGTTCGTACATAAATCAGCATGCAGAAAAAAATAACATGAACGAGAAAGCATATCCAAGGGAAACCAAGAAAAAAACACAACTGTTGCTGATAACAACAATAACAGGTCTTTACACAAGAAATAAAATGTAATTAACCATATTTCCCACGGATTCTCATATATATTTCTCATGAGTTCACCAGTCTCATCAAGCCAAGCAGCACTTATAAGTTCAAAATCATTAAATAGAACAAGCAGATAACTTTTCATGATTAGGGTAACTAAGTGCCACACATTTGGATTTACTGTGAAGCTGGAAGTGTTGAAAAAGACATCTGAATTAGAAGTGAAGGTGCAACGATGAAAGAATTGAATGGGATAACTGGAACTTTTTAAAAAGAAAATCAACTCCACGCTGAATGTACATATTGCACAATGCATACCTTTGGGTTCCCCCTGCACTGAAAGCATCAGCAAAACCAGCACGACCAGAACTCCAATCTGCAGGAAGAAAGGCAAAAAAGTCAAAAAATAGTAGAAAACAAGCAAATACGAAAAGTTAAAATTACTGTATAGTGACACGACGACCAACCTAGGTAATCCAAGATTCTATAATAAATAACGGTATGCTGCTCTCAGAAAAGTCAAAAGGCAGAGATGAAAAATCTAAAGCTACAATGCAAGTGTTAGTGCTTTACAATATACGTCAGAAATATGTTACTTCCTCATGGGTGGAAAAGAAAAGAGCTAGTCGGTAGTCACCACATAAAATGAGATTCACAAACTATCAAGAAAGACAGAATGGTATAGTCAACTTAGAACAGTCACTATAATCTGAAGTCTACATCAAAATTATCAGAGAACATTATTTTTGCTTTTGCAAAGTGCAGTCTCTGATAGAGCAAGTTTTTACTTGCCATTTTAACGTGTTAGATTAGACTCAGCATTCAATAAGCTTGGCAGAGCCAAGACCCACTTCCAATAAAGCTTTCCAGTTCCAAAATTTCAAACAATTCTTGAGTTCACACATTTTTAAATCAATTCTAGAACAGCAATATGCAGAAGGGCCAAAAAAGATGGGCGCAACAACTTGTTACATTGTGATCTGTAAAACCCATAGCATTCTCCACTAAATTATTCTGCCTTGTGAAAGGCCCAAATTGAATATGACAGGGGAAGTCTTTTGCTAGTGCACTAGAAAATTAAGGTAGGGTACTTCCCCCTTTAGTAAAAACTCTAAAAGAAAAGAACCAGGAAACTTTGTTCAGGCACTGTTAACCCTTGTGAAAACTGCAGACTAGCCTTTTACTTCTATCTTGTGAATCAACCAGCCATCCCGCAACTTATTAGATACATTTATACTAGCATTTTGGAATGTTCAATCGGTTTTAACCAACCGAACCAAACAGTTTGATTGGTTAACCAAAAGCCAAACCCTTATTCAGTTCGGTGCAGGTAAAACCGATTGGAATCCAGCTGTCTCCATTTTAATTGATGCCCTTAATGAAGGTGAATTTAGTATGGTTCATCAACATATCCATGTTTATTTGGTTTTCCACATAGAAAGGAAAAACTTGATACGGATTAGAAACCCTTCCATTGCTCTTTTCTTCAATTCCTTTCAACTAACAAAGAAACTCAAATCAAATAGTACACTATTGCGTCATAGTGTTTCTTTCAGAAAACACTATGAACTAGGCCACGAGCTTGCAAGAATGAAAAGTCCAAATTGTTTAAAATTAAATCAAATAACTTCCAAACAAATGACATCCAGATTATCCAAATTCCAAATACCAAACTGCATCCAGATGGTGTCTAAACAGTTCAAACTATACCAAAATTCCAAAATTTCCAATTACATCCTTTTGTTCAAATTGAAATTGTCCAAATAGCTTCAAGGGCCTCAACTCCAGCCTTGTATCCCAACTCCCATGTCAATGTGCCATCCTATAGAAAAGACATCATAAACCAAATCTTTTTTGGGTTTTCATTTTGGTTCCATATAACTAATCCAGAAAACCAAACCAAAACAAAAAACTGAAATTTTGAGGGTTTAATGACCAAAAACCAAACTGAATATATGCAGTTCGGTTCAGTTTGACTAATGAGGCTTTCTATCTGTCCGTTTTCAATTTTTTGGACACCCCTACTAGCATGGACAGGATTTTAGAGTACATTCTGTTTATTGGAAAACCAACAAAAGATCTAAACCAACAAGTATCTA
Source organism: Jacaranda mimosifolia (assembly GCA_018894105.1). NCBI lineage: Eukaryota > Viridiplantae > Streptophyta > Magnoliopsida > Lamiales > Bignoniaceae > Jacaranda > Jacaranda mimosifolia. The sequence goes on along the minus strand of CM032128.1, from coordinate 23,995,946 downwards.
AACTGGAAAAAAGAAGACCAACAAGGTCATTCCACCACCACATTCTTCTTAAGGGAAGGTAAAAAGGTCTGGCATTGCAGGGTAGGAGCATCCAGTCAGCAAGCATTTTTCTGCGTGTCCAAAGGTAACAGAATCAATTGTTTATCACCCTGAAACTGCTTAAGATAAAACCTGATACCTCAATACTAAATATAGCATCCAACACGGTCCCGCATCAACCACTCTTTCTTGGGCAAACCCACATATTCAGGGGCAAACCAATTCCCCTTCTCCACTTATTTCTTGTTTTCAATATCATCCTCTAATCCACTTACCACCAGGATTATAACTACTGAGCTATCCTTGACATCTTGATACACTCAAGAAGCTAAGAAGACAAGAAAGTGCACTATAAAGGGCAACTGGGCTTTTAACATTTCCAATGATATCCTCATGCACCATCACCAACAGTAACTCCTTTATACTAATGATAACATTTCTACATTTCTTACTCTCAAGCTACAATAGAGCTTTAAAATACAAGGACATTAACCATCTCCTCATTCAATTTGGTCATCAATGTCACTGACAAGCTCTGACAAAGAATTTTAAAAGACATCGCAGACCATCTCAAAAGCTCGATCCTCATATCCAACTCCTTTCCATTTTTATCATATTATCTCTCTGTTCCTCGCCATCCTCTCAAAAATCAAATTAAAAAACTTTACGATCCAATATCAGTATAAAGTTGTCAGAGTTAGAAGTACTCGCAATGAAAACAAAAAATAAAAATTGAACCACAAGCTCCAACAGTAACTTGACTGTCGTACACAATGATATTATTTTGACGGTGTCATGGTGAGATCATCTATATCATAGTCCATCTTAATTCAGTACATGATGTTCATATTAATATGTTCCTGATAACCCTGAGGCTCAAAATATAGATTTCGGAAAAGATAAATATTAGCAAGCAAACTAAAGGAAAATCTGTACAGTTACTACTCAAAAAGAATAGATCCTATCTAATACATATACCTAATCACAAAAAGATTTCCTTTCAGAGGGAAAACACAGGGAGATCTCATCAAGATCATGGCTATTCATGAGACTAATTGCTAAAGTGCAACTGAAATGGATTTGATGTTTGCTTATCAGACTTCTTATTGTGTTTCTAAAATTTCAGCTCAAACTCATTAATAAATAACAGCAGTAGATAGATAAACTAAAATGAAGCAGCATATTCCCCACCCAACACATGTCCTACAACAACTTGGGTACAATTTCAAAGTGCAACAAGAAGTGTGTTAATGGTAACAATACACAGAGTACAAAAAGAACAGTTGAACTATTAAGAAAGATGGAGCAGTAAAGGCAAAGCCAGAAAGACAATCAGATTTACCTCCCTGATAGCCACCAGATGGCCTGCCCATGTATCGACCGTGAGGCCTTTCATCAGGATAACTATGTCTACCACCCATGTCACGCTCATATCCACCAGGATAATCATATCCAAACCTGGGCCAGAAGAGTACTGTTATTAGTTGGACATCAAAAGTTCACAACCAGAGACCAAAAGTTGACAAATAAAGGGACTAATAGCATACACTGAGAATTAAAAAATGGGCTACATTTCCATAGGCAGATAACATAAGACTTAGCAAGAAGATGCAAATATTATTCCCAGCAGCCAATATACAATGATATGTACAGTTAACATACATACTATAAATTTATCTCAATATATTAGGTTTATTTAATGTGCCCATGGTGTTCAAAGTTTGGCCTAGACCTAACTAACTTATGATTGACATTTAAAGACATGTAAATTTTGGCTCAGCCTGAGAATATACCGATCTTCAAATGTCAGAGGAAACATCTCCTTAACAATTGACGTGCACTATAGTTGTCAGATTCAAAGTTAAATGTCAATGCATATAATGTGTGTGTATAAGCATGAATGCGGCAATTCATTTACAACAGTCCTAACTCTGTAGCCTCTTCAAATTGGGCTCATGTACAAGCAACACCATTATGTACCACAGAACTATAGAGAGATACACATACGTGTGTGTGTCTATATAACATACATGCAGCTAAATACAAAATGCATGAAGCACAGGCACATCATACTCACATATAATCATTTGTAACCTAGAGCAGAAACTCAGTATCTAGCCTATCAAATACTTCAAAATACTGGTTGTTAATAAACCCCCCAATCCCGCTACGAGTTTGTCTAAATTAGTTAATAACACATGACTGAGTTGCTGTTAGTACAAATCACAGAATAGATGCGGGGGATGAATCAAATGCAAAGATCACCTTCGTTCCCCTGGCCCATATCCTCCTCTTGGACTGCCTCTCCTTCCGTCATACCCATCGTCTCTCCTTCTCTTATAAGGTGGGAATGGGGGCGATCGTCTAGGAGGAGGAGAATGCGGACCCCCTCGTCGATCTCGAAACGGTGGTGGAGGAGGGCTAGGACTCGGCCTCCCCCGCTTATGATAATCCCTTTCCCGTGGCAGAGGTGGAGGTGGGGGCGATCGATTGCGATCGTAGTATTCACGTCGAGGCGGGCGGTCAAAATCCCGGTTATCACGCCGCTCTCGGGAGTCGCGTTCACGGTCTCTGATTCCGCGACGTGACGGCGGAGGAGGAGGAGGAGGAGGAGGAGAGGAGGGCGGTGATGAAGTGGAGTCGGGGCCGGCATCAGCTGGGACGGTGGTGAATGGCTTGTTATTTGGGTTGTCGTTGGTGCTTCGGTCGTGGAGACGGTCGAGGTCTTCCACGGTGGTGTTCAAAACTTCGGCCATCGGCGGTCCTGAGATTTGCGGCGAAACCCTAATTTGCTTCAGTTAATGAAACGGAGAGGGCGTGTGTGACTGGAGATAGTGGTTTCTAGATTTGGGAGGGTTTTGAAATGAGAGAGAAGATTCAACAATGGAGTGAAATGCCTTTTGAATTTAAATGACATAATTACCCTCCAAATTTAGTAGTATGGTTTCTAATTTCTACAACTTTTTCGTGCTTCAGAAAATAAAAAAATAAAAAAAATTATATATATATATATATATATACATGTACACACACTAGTGCAAAGCACACCGCACAAAGCGCGGTGCCTTACCCGTTGAAATAATTACATATATGTGTTATATTTATTTCTATTTTGTAAAATATTGATATCAAACAAAAATTATAAATTAATAGTAAGCATTTAGTTAAAAGTTATAATAGAATTCTAAAAATGAAAAAAACAAAATATTAATAATACTTGAATCCAAAAAACAAAATATTAATAATACATAAATCCAAAAAAGAGTAATATACTATCAGCATTTCTTTGAAGTATAAATAATTGTTTAATATTTATATTTATCTGAAATTCAGCATTTTGAAGCAGAACAACAAGAGGGGAGATGATACCAGCCTCAATCATGGCCTGCACACGCATTGCTCGTGTTTTTATTCTCATTTTTTATTTTCATCATTTTAGAATGTATTTTTATTTTATTATTTTTTTATGTGTAAAAATAAAAATATGATTGGATAATAATTGTGAAATTTTTGAAAAAAAATAGATTAAAAATAATATTTTAATGTAATAGTGTTAAATATTTTAATATAATAGTATTAATTATTATTGTTTAATTGATTATGGGCCTCATTCTCTTGAGAAGATAAAAAAAATAATTATTTAATAAGTTAGTGGATGACGATGTGATGAAAAAATAGTATTAAATTTTATGTGAGTCCCATTATCTTGGAACAATAGAAAAAAAAATAATATTTAATTAGTTAATAATGAGTTTTAATTATTTTTAAATTAGTAGGTATTATAGGTCATTTATAGGTATAAAAATGAAAGTGGATGGTGTTTTCATTGAAAATGGTATAAATAATCACGTTTTTTATTTTTAGAATAGTGTAAAATAAGAAAATATTGAACAATCCAGTTCTCAACTTTCCATTTAAGTAGTAACATATTAGAATGGGGAATGTTGTTTTCTTCATCCAATACATGATTCATGAATCAATAAATACGAAATGAAAGCAAAATAATCCGACCATATTGATGCTTTTTTAACAATTTTGCATCAACAAGGAAGAGCCTTGTTATCAATAATAACCTGATGATCAAAAAGGAAGTGAGTTGAAATTACATTAGAGAACATAGGAAACAAATCAAAGAAGAAAAATAAAGGTTTTTATTTACATTTATTTTTAAAATTTGATATCACAAAATAAAGGTTAAATATATTAAATATTTTTTAAAAAAATATATTGATCATAAATTATATATACTTAAAATATATGGTCAAGTAACATCAAATAAAATAAAAGGATTCGAAATGTTTGATAAGTTAATCGTTGTGGGATTGAGAAATTATATAGGAGTAAAAAAGAAGAATTCCTTATGTGACCTTAATTTGTTAAAAGTTGTAGTTATATTATATTATCAACACATGGTAAAAAAAAAAGGAAATAAGTGCATAAAAGTAAGACTTTGTGCATGTAGTTAATTAGACAGACCTCGTCATAAATTCTCAATAAGTAAAGAATAATACTGAAAAATAATCAACCAAGTTTTAAATCACACCTAGATCCACACACACACATATATATACATATATAGATGTATATTTATAGTCATGTGCATGTGCAGAACACTTATATATAAAAGTGAAAACTCCTCTGAATTTTGCACGAACAAAAGATAATAAGACAGGGGGAAAGGAGGATGATAACACAACTAAAACTGTTATCATAATTGTTGTTACAATTGTTGCGTGTTTAATTCTTGCTGGTTGTTGTGCCATTTTCCTGAGAAAAAGAATAAAGCTAAGGTAGCAGGAAATCCCAGATAGTAAGATTTTTCCTTTTCCTTTTTTAAATTAAGATATTTATTTTCTTGTGTTATTTTAACTTCAGCGGAATTAACCTGAAAATTCTTTTCTTGTTCTATTTTTTTACTCGGTGAATTGGGTGCGGAGGAGATTAGCACCATTGAATCCCTGCAACATGATTTTGGCAACTGATGATTTTTCTGATGCTAACAAGAAGGGGAAAGGTGTATTTGGGGCTGTTTATAGGGTAATTGGACATGTATATTGTTGCAATATATAAGAACAAGCACAATCTCTTCAAGCAAAAATTTTGACTCCGTCAATGCAGCATCAAATCTCTATTCAATCATTTCCCGACAAAATTTTTGACCCCTTAGCATCACATATAAGTGGTGGAACCAAATCCTGAATTCAACAATTTCAGCCTCAAAATCTGTAATATGGAATCCTCAATTTCCCTCTGGAAATGAGACAGCTTTAACAATTTCAATGAAATCAATTTTCCATAATATAGAGTGCAGCCTTAACAATTGAACACCATTACTAACACCATCAAATGAGAATGAGAGGAGGAAATTTTCTGAAACCTGTCCATGTTCACAACCATCACCTTTGCTGCAAACTTTTGACCAAGGATACAAGATAACAAATTAAAAAAGTACGCATGAGGAATACACAGATGAAATGACACACGATACAAACAAAATGAATCAAATTAAAGGAGAAATGAATCAATACTAAGCACTATAATCAAACTGCAATACTTAGGCAACATATTTCACAAAAAGGATTACAAAACCTACAAAAAGACAGGCCCATCCTTTACTGCCAATAAAGTGTATAATCATTATCATATACAAAAGATGCAATTAATCTTTTTAACACTAACAAATATCGTCAAGAGAGGCCAAGAAACAATTCTATCTTGCTCCAAATAAACATTCAAAGCAAGTCATGCACTTGAAGAAGGCAATGTATTTTAAGTAGTGTTGCAAAAACCATATTTTCAAGTAGGAGCTTCTACTAATATATATCCAAAAGACTGCAAGATAAATAGGTTTCTTGTCCTGTTTGATCAAAACTTGTAGTAACTCGCTGCAGCACATCAATCCTCCATTCCACAATTACTTGAAGTTTCATTTTCTTCACTTTCATCACCTGATCCTTCTGCAATCAGTAAGTATTTTTTTGTAATTAATAATATTGAAAAAATTAATTACATAAGTAATAGAATATATTTAATTTAAGCAAAAAATCAACTTGTAATTATTTGTTTCTATTTCTTATTTGATACATAAGCATCAACATTTTCTTCTTCTGTTAGTACAAACATTAAAAGCAATATGTTATTAATCTGTAAAAGAATCTATGTTTATTAAAATATACTATGCGATTTGTTATTCAAACCTCCAGAAAAGAGTCGCTTCAATATTCGAGGCCTCTGAACTTGTGAAGGCATGTCCAAATTTTCAACAGAACCAGCAACAGGAGTAAAGATGTTGTTGTCTTCCTTCTCAACATTTTTAGACAATTTTACAATTGTGTATTGTGTGTGTACTCCATCATGTCTTGTTTTATAATACTTTTTCGGCTTAATCTCTCAACAAGGGAAGGTATATGCCCCTAAAAGATTTTAATGTTCACTATTATTAATTATCTCATTCATATATGTATTAATTGAAAGAATTATTTACAAACTTGTAGCATTATACATCTTCATAGCCATGAATGCATTTATATTCATGATGTTGACAGCATCTTCTCCAAATATTGTTGCCTCCAAAGAGCTAGTCTCATCAACAATATTTGCAATCACCATTTCTCTACATGAAAAAATTTAGTCATACTAAAAGCTATTTTTATCATAATATGAAGGATTTTTTTTTTCAAAGTGATGAACTGCTTTTCAAAAATGCAATAATCACAATTATAGGATTTAGTATTGATATAGTAAACATTTGGTCTTATACTTCTAATTGAAAAAATATATAAATATGATATAAAGTATATATAAAAATATTTGACAAATGCTGTTGTGGAAATTAAGTTGTAAATTTTTTAAGACAAGCCTATTTTATAAATGCAGTTTATAATATATATATATATATATATAGAGAGAGAGAGAGAGAGAGAGAGAGAGAGAGAGACTTCTTATTTGAGCTATTATCTTTGGTGTGGTTCATTTTTTTGTTTTTAAATCATGAAATCAAATAGATATTCATATTAATAATAGCAACTATTTCATAGACAATGAGTTTTTGTTCTTGTTATATAGATAGAATTAATTATCCAATACTTACCTTGGTTTAGCAACCGCTGTTTGACCACATTTCTGACAATCAAGTTCCTAATTATATTCTGCTGCATATGATGTGTAACAATTCTCACATGCTATATGGAAAAACTTTTGTTCTTGATTTGTAACTTCTATTGAAGCTTTGAGTATGAATCTATCAACCTACAAACATACAATTAAATAAATAAGTGGTTGATATATGTGCCACTATCATGAATTTTAAATCACATTTAATGTATGCTATTTTGTAGTTCAAATTAAATGCCTTAAGAACAACTATTTTTTACATTTTTAGTTCTCACAACATCTAAAACAGAGTATAATCTAGTATGTGCTCCAAAAGAAATACCTAAAAATAATATTGAACACATATTATTACAAGCAATAAATATTTAAAAGCAAAGAAAATTTAGAAATTATACCATAATGAGTTGACACTTTTAGTTTAGTAGCACTTATTATAAGCATCTGTTCAGGCATAGACATTACAACTTTGTCTTTAGAGACTGCTATGTTGTTCCACAAAGAAAGCATCAGAGGCTTTTTCCTAATCAAATGAATGATAGAAATATAGAAGTCAACTATAATTTTTTTCAATAAATTTGAATTTATGATAAAATAAAAGTAGAAATGTATAATAATTAAAATATATAGGTAAGAATTATACTCATGGTTTATCAATGCAAATTCATGAATCACAAAGCTTTTTGATGAACTTCTACTTGTTCGCTGCTCAAATTTTTTGATAACAACAGCAAGAATATATGAAAATTTAACAATTAAAAGTTGAATTTATATTTTAGTAAATTTATTAAATAATACTCATAATATATCTATTTTAAAGTCTTACCAATTGTGTTCCTCTTATCAAAAGGCATTAAAGTGTTGAAAGACAGAAAGTTGGGTATTGCAATAGACAAGGGAATCACATTTGTCAATTCCTTTTTGATAACTATTCTTTGAGTGATGATCCAGGTAAACTTTTGTCCATAATTTACATAAAGAGGATTTGTAATAGCAACATGTGCATTTGAAATGATGTACGTATCATACAATGTGAGAGTTTTTTCAAACTATTTTATTGCAACATCAAAGATAGTAGCAAGAGTTCTGGTTCCCTATAAATGATAGTGAACAAAAATATTTCATTAAAAAATGATTTAACAACATTATATATATCGAAATATAGAGAATGTAAAAGTTTTTTTTATATATCTTACAGTTTTACTTTATCTGTATAAAAATATTAAATAACCCTAAAGTAAATGAACAATTACAATTTTTTTATAACTTTATATTATTTGAAGATTGAAGAATTAAATAAAGAATACTTTATAAAAAGTATCACAGATAAAGGCTCAACTTAGGAATGTAGTCAAAAGATTAAGTTTTTATGAAATACATCAAAATGTATATATATTACCAAAATTACTCTATTTACATATCATTTTTCAATAAATAGCAAACCACTATTCATATTTGTATATAAATAGAAAACTTTAAATGAAAATGCAAATCCAACACTTTAAGTTTTTTATATTATCTATGTTATCAAAAAATGCAGAAAAGAAAAAAGAAAACAAACAATTCATTCTAAAATTACAACATATAAAAATTAATTATTAAAATTTATTTAGTTTTTTTTTTTTTTTAATCAAGATTCATAAAATACATATATACTACAAATTTTATTTAGGTAAAAGCAATTGATTCTATTTATTGCAAAATAAATTATTCAATTAAGAAAGGATATGTAAGGTTAATTGAAATACCGTTTCATCAACTAATGTAAGATGCTGGTATCTTTTTGAGCTATGAGTTGATTGGCGCTCAGAACTCTTAGATTCTACCAACACTTTGACACTCCAAATATTCGATTCATGTGTTATATCATTGATGTGCAATTAATTTTGCATTTTGATCAGTAGCACCTGTAATTTCACAACAAACAATTTAGTGGAAAATAGTTTTATTATATATTTTAAAACAAAACACATAGTATATTGTATAATAGAAAAAAGCATTTATAATCAAATTATTGAGTCTAAAATAAATGTTAAACTAAATATCCAAAAAATTGAAAGTTTAAAAGCATTTGAAAGTTAAAAGCATACAATGTAAATATAAATAACACGCACACACACACACACACACCTCTATTTATAAGTGCAAAGATTTCTTCATAGACAATATTCTTTGTGTACTGCTGAACAATGTCTTGTATTAACAATGGTTCAATGAGAACCTTTATAGAAGTAGCTTTCTTTGCACGAGAAAGAGCTACATATAATTGTCTATGAGAGAAAACTAGTTATGGTAAATAAGCTCCAACATAGTCTAGGGTTTGTCCTTGAGCTTTATTGATAGTCATAGCAAAATATGGTTTGATTGGAAACTAAAATTTTTTAAATGGTATTGGACATTTTTCTTTGTCTGTACATTCTAAAGGAATTCAAGGTATAAAAACCAAATTGCCTTTATGATCACCTGTTGCAATTTTTGCTTCAATAAATTTGTCAGCAAATCTACAAGAAGTTAATCTTGTTCCATTACTAAGTTCTTCAACAGGATTTAAATTTCGTAGAAGCATCATTGGACAATTTTTTTTAAGTAGTAATTTATGTGGTGGTAAGTTACTTGAAGTAATAGAACTAAAAAAAACTTCATGCTGGCCTGTATATAATTTTTAAGTAGTAATTTATGTGGTGGTAAGCTTTATTGTAGCTTGTATATTCTATCAATTGACCTGGAAGTTTGTTAATCAAAATATTATTGATTTCAACTACATAATCATTTTTTGGAGTAAGAATAGCTCTACTAACTAAATCATATGATTCATATGAAAAAGAATCTATGGATGGAAAAACATAAGAAATTAAACTTTGTAAAGAAGAATGGTGATCAATAAATGGTAAAAATATATCATTTGGAATAAAAATGTTATCTTCAAAAATATATGGTTCACTACCATCACCAATTTTTAGTAAAAATGAGGTAAATGATGGATCATCTCTTGCTCTAATATTTTCTTCTAACTTAAATTTTGTTAGTTGAGACCAAATATTTGATGCAACAAAACTTGCATTTATCTTTTGATATTTAGTTCCATGAGGCACTATAGGTAATGTTTGTCCAAAATCACCTCCAAATAGTACAACTTTACCTCCAAAAAGAATACATTTTTCATCAGTAATATCTTGCAAATGTCTATCAAATGCTTCTATAATCTTTCGATCAGCCATTGACGCTTCATCCCAAATAATTAGTTTTGTAATAAGTATTATTTTTGCAAGACTTGATTGTTTGCTAATCTTAGTAGCATTTTTCTCATTTGTGTCAATTCATAATTTAAATTTAGAGTAAGCAGTTCTGCCTCTTGGTAAAAGAGAAGCTGCTACTCCAGAAGTAGCAACCGCTAAAGCAACAAATCCTTTTGATCTTACATAAGCAAGTAATGCTCTATACAAGAATGTTTTTCCTGTCCCTCCTGGACCATCAATAAAAAAAGACCCTAATTCATTATTATTTATTTTGTTAATTATATAAGTAAATGCTATTTTTATATTATTGTTAAGTTTATTTATACTTAATAAATTTTCATTAGAAATATGAATGCTTTTTTCATAAGATAATTATTTTGTAAATTTTTCTTCTTCTGTTAATCTTTGAAAATTAGGAGCCAAAGAATAATCATATATGGATTTATTCATAGACATTAAAAAGTCATCTATACTATTTAATCTTTTCTTTTCAATTTCTAATTCTGTAAAGTTAGAATTTCTTCTAAAATCATCTGAAAGGACAAAAAAGAATTTTTGAAATAATTATTTTGGATCAGGAGGTGAATAATGAATAAGCAAAATAGCAAAAAATTTACGCAAAGTGTATGGCATTTGAAATCTACTTGCTTTTCCTAAACATTGTTTTGCACATGCATTAGACTCCAGTAATCCTCGATGCAATGCAAAAGATTGAAAATTAGTATATTGAACATTTCCAACTGTTAGAAGATCTTCATATGAAGTTGGTGCATTTATATTTGATAAGAATAAATTTAAGAAATAACGTTCTCCTTTTGAAGGATCAACAACAACAATTTGTCTTTTCCATAATTTCCACTTTTTATATTTTTGTTCCCATACAAAATATTGAGGAAAATCTTTGTACAAAAGATTAAGTTTTTTAGCAATTGGATCATTAGCATTCATCCAAAAAAATTCAGTTAACATTATTTTTCCAAGAAAAGGATTTGCTAATACTTCATTCAACGATTTATTTATTCCAAAACAAACGTATTGACCATTAGGTAAATGTACTGGTAAAATTATAACTGGGGATACATTTGAGTTATATCAAAACTATATATACGCTAAAATGCTTCAACTGCTGAAATCCAACTTCCTTTTTGAAACTCCTTTATTTCATCAATATTGTTAGCAAAAGAATCTTCTACCATATTATAATATATCCTATCACGATCCTTATATATATATATATATATATATATTTATAAAGATACTTAACAAGCTTGAAATCAAAACATGCTTCAACATTAATATGACAATTGAATTTTGCTAATAAGTATGGACAATATGGTACAACATATCTATTATCTAAATATACATGTCAAACAAGTACTTTTTGACCATTATTTCGTCTTCTATAATTAGGATATGTATATTTTTCATGTGTTGTAACATCACAAAAATCTTTAGGATATTTGTTTTTACATTTCCCATCTGTCATGCAAACATTTTTAGGAATAGGTGCACCACAAGGACCATGCATCATATGAGAGATAACGTAAGATCTAAGTAACGGATTAGAAGTGTTAGGAGTTTTAGCACTTATAATATTATCATACAGTTCTGGAGAAACTAATTTATGTTCTTGTTTCAAAATAACGAGCCAATGAAAATGAGGTAAACCACATTTTGGATACTCAATAACATATACATATGCAGTTAATTCTCCAAAAAGCTTCCTTTTGATTACTTTATTTTTAAATTCTTCAAGTTTAGCTTGAAAAACACGTGCCATCAAGTCAGGTCGATCTTGTGCTTCTTTTATTAGCAAAAGATTTTCTTCGATTTCACTCCAATTAGGATTACAAGTCATAGTAATAAACAAATCTGGATTACCATACTTTTGAACTAAGGCCATTACATTAACATACATTTTCATCATATCACGTGGACCTCCAATAAAAGATGAAGGTAATAAGATTCGCCAACCTATTTTTGTTGGATCATCTATTCCATCCACACCCAAGGAATCAACAATTCCTTGTAAACTTTCAATTCTTGCATCAAATTGTTGTTACTCCATTCTATAATAGTCCAATCGTTGTGTTTCAATTTTTACGTATGAGTCAATGCTATATTGTTGACCTAATCTTCCAGAATGGAGTATGCAATTAAACTCATTTTCACGAACTTGACATCTATAAGCAATATATTCATGGCAAGAGATGTTCGTCTTCTTGTTTCTATTTTGCAAATAAACTGCAATATTAATATAAATATGATTAATTAATTATTAATATATATGTAATAATTAATTAAATTTACTATCTTATTAAAAAAAATACCTTCATTTTCCATATTGATCACATTATTAGCTGTTTGACCAATTGCTGGAGCTAAGAGATTTTGTCCTCTACATTGATATCTAACGATGCTAGATGAATTGCAACGTTCTATTCCAACATGCCAACTAGGTTGGCCAAATGGGAATAATAAAGGATACTGCGATGGATCATAACAACTATATGATAGAGAATCATGTGGCTGTTAGAATAAGATCTATAAACTCTAATATCACGACTCATATCTGCAGGTTCATCACTTGTTTCATCCCAAATTCCAGCAATTTGTTGAATTGTTGGAATATTATGTGTTTTCTGATTCAATTCAGGATGAGTACGCAGAACAACTTTATAATTTTGTAAATTATGCCATGATCGAATCCACTTGAATATTTGAAATAAGGATTGTCAACTAAAGCTTTTATAAGTAAATTAATAATATTAGGATCAAGATCATATTTGTTGAGAGCATCATTTCCAATTTCATCAGCTGTATCTAAGAAAAATAGTTGAAGACGCCTTGTAAGTTCAATAGAATTATTAAAAGTCTCCAACTTATGAGAAACTTGCCCATTAACTTTCAAAGTATATATATCGTGATTGTTCCAACAAAAATGAGGATCAGTTTTCATATCAATGGATGTTAAAGCAAAGTTATTATTGTAGATATGAACTTTCCTTCAAAAACGTTGTCCAACATTAGAAGTATCAATAGCAAAAAGATGATGTAATATAGGATGTGTACTAATTGGCACCAATGAAACCTCACCATTTCCACAACAAAAAGAATGAGGTTCATGTAAGAACTTTTTTGCATTACAATGTGGGCAGTTAAGTACAGGAGGCAAAACCCAAGGAGATGTTGGAATTGCATGTGAATCTAAGAATCGAGTAGGTATTGTAGCAAAGTTCAAACAACTTGTGCAAATATTATTATATGCAGTTGTTTGCATACTTGAAATGTTCAGAAAATTTATGATTGAATCATTTTGAATTGATGTAAGATTACAAGATTGAGAAGTAGAATTAAGTGTGATAAATTGATTGATAGATGGAGTTTCTGAATAAGTAGATTCACTTGTAGAACCAAGAATTACCCTTGATCTCTCAACGCGTACTTGATATTGTTTCCTATGTCTTTCAAGTAATATTGCCTTATCTTCTACAGATATATTTCGATAAACCTCTCTAGCTTTTTCCCTACGTGTCCTTTTTCTTTCTTCCTCGCAATCGATTAATACACTCCTATCATTCACATATATGATAATATATAATTAATGAATATAAAACAAATAAACTACATATTTGTAGAAAATCTTCGTTAATCATTCACTAATAATAACTAAAGAAACGAACGAAATTAGCACAACAACTAAACCAACATCTCAATTATACACCAAAAAAATAATTAAAAAAATTCAGAAAAAAAAATATAAACCAATTAAACAAACTTAAAGAATTTCTAATTTTTCAGAAATATAAATATACAGTTTAGCGATAAGATGTAGACTTACTTGATTCAATGCTGGACGATACCACAAACGATTCAAGAAACATAGCAGGTACGTAACTGTCATGATAAAAAAAGAAATATACATAAGCATCATATTTTAAATTTTAACACCATATGTAAATAGCAAGAATTAAGTATAAAAAATTTAAGAGCAAAAACTAATCAAGATAAATCATTAACACAAATCTCAAAGAAAACACTTATAAAACATAGACAAAAATAAAAATAATACTCATTTAATTATAAAATTCAAGAAACAACTATAACTAATTCGAAAATCGATAATAAAATTTGAAAAATAAAATCTCAATCCTATATATAAAAATTCCATTAAAAAAATACAACTTAACAAATAAAATAACAAATGAACATATAATAACTACTAAAAATAGATTCTATTCATTCTTTTATCTCATAAGAATAAAAGAAGCAAATCTTATAATGATGTTCATTATGTCTATATAACTCTGTACTTCATCTATATAAATTCTACTTTTTTCACATCAAGTTCTAATTTAAAGATTAAAAAAACATACTACCTCTTTAGCTCTATATTGATTAATATTATATTTTACTATTAATATTAATACTTTCATATAAATTTATGAGATTAAATAGAAAATAATAGCTACACTTCAAACAAAGTAAATTATAATATTAGAAATTCAAAATTGCTAAACAATTATAAAAATTCTTAAATAATTTATTAATTGAAATTCCATGACCACACACACACACACACACACACACACACACATATATATATATATTCAATATCAAGAACCTATAAAAGATATAAAAAAACACAATTCATAAGCACTGTTTGGAATTTAACAAATTAATAATATTATCTTAGATGTCACTCAAATAGTCGCAACAGTGGAACATATAAAGAACTTAAAATAAAATGACAATACGAAAAAGAGTAGTTAAAATACATAATTGAAACACCTAGCAATGACACCATAAAACATTATGTTATACTTTTTCCAAAAAAACAACTCTAATTCATATCATAACAAATAAAAAAAAAGATTACCTTTTATGTACAGTAAATACCAAACGGAAGTAACGATCACATAACCTAGAAAAGAAAAGAAAATTAAATACTAAAAATTATACAAAATACAAAATAAAAGAAAATAAAAGAAAAAATTAATCTTTTCAACTTTAATATTCACATTTTCAAACCAAACAAAAAATAACAACTATAGACTAAGAAAAATAAATTATAATATTAATAACATAAAATAATTAGACATAAATCAACAACTAATATCGTTAATTTGCTACTCACTTGATCACTACATCCAATGAACCAAAAGAATAGCAAGAATATTGTATCAACAATACAACATCCTTCAACTCTAAAAGTAAAAAAAAATAATGAATAACTAACTCCAAAATGCTACACGACAAGCAAAAAAAAAATCTAAACAAGACGAGAATTAAATTTTCAACTATCATTAAGAATGCTTATCTTTTCTATTCAAAAACTAAAGTTAGATTCTTAACAGTAGAAGCTACACTATGAACCCCATTCACATTACAAAATTAACATAATATTAAATTAGTCCCAATTAATATATATTTGCAGGTAATTAGAGTAATTCATAAAATCTCTAAATAGATAAAAATAATTCAAACTCGAAAAAGATTTAAGTACACTACACATATGCTTCATTCACCAGTAATTGTTTTACAATATTTGAAAGTCCAATCACAAAACTTCAAACAATCAATCAACCACCACCATCTAATCTTAAAGTACCCAACAATCAAGACACTCCAAGAGTTAAACACCTATACATAAAAATACTAAAATTTATTTTCATTTCCATCATTTTAAGCCACATCATAAGAGAATAAAATAAAAAATGTACCTTATATTTATAGTAGATACTAAGCAAATAACACCAATATGCAAACCTAGATTAAAAAAATTAATTAAATGTTAAAAACATATAAAAAATTAAAAAAAGGAACAAAGAATTGAAAAAAATAAAAATATAAAGTTTTGATATTTCAAGGCAACAATTTAATTACTCACAACAAACAATCTTAAATAAAACATTAAATGTAAATTAAAATAAAAACTCCAAATTATTTAGATTTGTTGGGAAACTACTATGCTAACACATTAACTAATTAATTTGATTGGGATAAAGAAATTTGTAAACTTTTGGCCAAACCAAAAAGAAAAGGGAAAGAAGTTTGTTGTATTTTAAAAAAAAATCATTAAAGCTTACTTATCATCACTGCCGGGTTAATCAGTAGTTATGTGAGAAACAATGGGTTTCTTTAGATAAACACCTGCTCTTATTCCCTAATTCTTGGGTGGACAAAGAAAAAAGCATAATTTTCTTTTATTGGTTAGTTTAAGATGATAGCCATGTCTCCGTAGATTAAGAATCTTGACATTTCCATCTCATTTAGCTGCTTGCTTTCTATTGCAAATTTAACTTGAGAAAAATCATATGATTTTGCTTGTTCTACATTAACACATAACAATGAGTATATTACTACAAAAATAGCCATAATTGATATTAAGAAAATTCTTCAATAACTCAAATTCCAGATTCTTTTACTTGATAGTAAGAACAAAAATAAGAAACATAAAATAAATGCTAAGAAATAAGCATACCCATTTGCTAATCACCTTAGAAACACATGAAAAAAGGGAGAAATCTGAACATCGATTATTCTAAACCATAAATACTTTCAAAATCTTTCCTTCCTATATTCAGAATATAAGCAAAAAAAGTGAAAAAGATTAAAAATTCAAACAAAAAATTCTATAACTAAAGAAACTTAACTATCAAAATAATCTAACAAAACATACAAAAACCCACTTATTCCCTCTATCCAAAAAAAAACCAAGAAAACTGTATGTCATATATAGTATACAACCAAGTAGAGCTTGGCTATAAGAACTCCCAAAAGCTAAAGAAGCTTAACTATCAAAATAAACTAATAAAACACACAAAGACTAACTTATTCCTCTGTCCAGAGCAAAACCGAGAAAGCTATACTATAAGAACTACTAAAACCCTAAAAAAACCATCTAATACTATTTTATAACCAAATATAACTCTGAAATACATAAATCATAATAAAAAATACAACAAAAACGAAGCAATTATGGTAAATCCAATTAAAACTAAACAAACCATTCCCCAAAATAATAATAATAATAAAAAAAAAATACTTATCTTGTGGCTGTAATTTTTTCTCCCATACTATAGAAAATATCAGATGAATAGGAAAGTATAATTCTTGAAAAACAGCCATCGAGTTACTGTATATCAGCAAGAGAAGAAAAAAAAAATGAAGAAGAGAAAACTAAAATATACCCAAGAAAAACACCTAAGAAAGAATGAAAAAAAACAAGAATCCATATAAATTTGAACTTTTTTTACCTTTTTATAGCTGATATAAGTTGTATTGTACGTAGAAGACAGTTTTTTTTTTTTGTGTGTGTGTTTTCTTATTATTATTATGGTGGGTCCCATTACTTATTAATTTGATAAATATCAATCCTATATCCAATCTATTATCTCCACCTTTTCTTCAAGAAAATTAAAGGAACACGTGTGCGTGAATCAAATGCATGTTGTACACCAAATTTTTAACTACTAATTTTGTTGTTGCCTGTTGACACGCGTTCCTACCACTTAATTCACACATCACTTACACTACTATACATGTACAGTACTAACCCAAAAACAACAAAACAACATAACAGGAAAGAATCAAGAAAAAAGAAATAAAAAAAGGTTGGTCACCATTTTTTCTTCTAACCAAACTTATGGGTCCCACCATTAGTACAATATAAACAGCACAAGGTTCCATTTCATAAAGCAATAAAACACTCAAATGGTACCATTTAATAGAAGAGAAAACCAAAACCAAAACCCTAAACACTCGAATGGAAAATAGTATGGTGCTTATATTATAGTAGTAATACTTTTCTCTGGAGCATCGCACAGTGCGCGGTGCTGAGTTGGTTGGTGAATATCTTATGTCAACTTGTATAGGACAAGTAAAATTGGGTGTTCATATGTCATTTGTTTGAAAATTTATCTTGACCTCTTAACGTAGCAAGAAAATACAGTTGTCAAAATCCCAATCTAGTACATGCAGAAACCCAATTGCACACATTCATAAATATCATACAAAATGAGAGAAAAATTATGAAGCCAAACCCCACTTCAGCCAATCACCAATTTGGAGGGGACCACGGTGTCAAAGTAGAAAGAATATAATAGAGGTACACTAGAGCATATGACTCGCATTAAAAAAACAATTGGTGAACCTGAAGCAAATTGAGTAGGAGTTAACCACTAACCCAACAAAAACTTTGTTTGGCAAGTGACTATCAATAGTTGATCTATCTATAGCAGATAAATTATACAATATAGGATTAGTTACCATACTACAACAAAAACCTATAGTTTCTCCATGAAAGCAATGAGCACCAAAATCCATGCAATCAAGCTAATGCATGAGTGGAAGATGTAATAATCTTAAAAATTGATTAAGGCCACGATGACATGATGAACATTGTGTAAATAGCACATCTAATGTGCCACTTCTTTCGTTTAGCATTTTTGAAAAGGAGATTTTTAAGTTTCAGTTGAATAAATACTCTAATTGTAACTAAAATGAAAATTCTTTGAAATTTATTACTTAATAATAATAATTACTATAAATAAGTAAATATGTATCACCAAAATTCAACGTAGTTGGAAATAATTCAATTGATTGTGAAGTCTGAACATTAACAAACACTAGGGTACAAGGAGCACCAAAATTAGAGGAACGGGGACTATTATAATGTTGCCCATCTTGTTCCAGAACTTTCTTTTTCTCCTTACTATTACAAGCTACGGTAATTGCAAATAATTCATTTGATTTATAGGATTGAATAACTCCAGTTGCTAAAGTATGAGGAGCAATAGAGGCATGCAAGAAAGGACCACTAACAGATGTTCCCTCCCCCTGAGATTGTTGTTCTTCAGATCGATAAATACGATTTCTATAATATTGTTTATGTTTTTTCAAAAACTTATCTTTTCCTTTAGAACTCATAGAACTGTACACTATTCTAGCTTTACAATTACGTTTACCCAAAATATCTTCCTTGCCATCCATTTTTCATTGAAATATATTAAAAAAAACAAAAGTTGACACTGAAAAATCATACACCATAAAACATAGCAGTTATAATCATTATGCAAATTCATTGAACAATAATTTAACAACCATTGAAAATAAAATTGACATGAAAAAATCAGTCTCCATAAAACATAACAATTACAATAAATTTGCAAATTAATTGAACAGTTTTTTAGTATATATTAGAAATAAAATTAACATCAAGAAATAAAGTACTATAGAAAATATCTATTAAAATAAATATGCGAATTTTTTTAATACAAATTAATTTCCATTGAAAGTAAAATGAAAAGGCACATACATCCATATAATTATGGGGCTCGAAATTAAAACCTAACGAATTCTTAATAATTTGTAATTTGTTTCTATCTTAACAAGCTAATATTATCCTAGCAAATATTTATACTAATATATAGAATTTAAATATTGATATAATATTTAGGATTACCAAAAAAATAAAATAGTAATAATGGCAAATTATTCTAATTCATTAAACATAACAAGTAAAGATAAAAATGAGAAAAATATATATGTGAATATTATAAAATCCATATTAATAATATCACTTACAAAGAGAACAAGTGCACTAACTTCTATTGAAAATAACAGTGACAATATCCAAAGTAGAATAAATAAATTCGCAGAAGGAGAAAATTTTGTTAGCAAATAATTCTACTACAATAATTAGTATAAATAGATAAAAATATTTGAAAATTATAAAGCTTGTAAATATAGCTTAAAGGAATAAAAAAATTGCTAATTATATATCAAGATAATAAGGGGATTTTATTTAAAAATCCCCAAACTCATTTTCACTTTAGCATTCAATCCTCACTCAAGTGTTTCTTAGTTTGGATTCTCATGTGAAGTTTTAATTTTGACTTCACTCCCCACCCACTTAAAATGACTGAAATGACCTTAGTTTAATTACTCCCTGACTGAAATGGCCTTAATTTAATGATTTTTTTTTTCCCTTTATTTCCCAAGCCTTGCTGTCCGAAACCCATTTATCTCTCTTTCTTTCTGTTTGTTTTTTGTTCGTCTTCCCGTGGCGGAATGAAGCTTCTTTCTCCTTTTTTTCTTTTTTCATTTTCTGCAATCTACTACAACATACTGGCAAGAAACATGTCTACTTTGTCTCCATTGTCGCATAGTAAAACAGCAATATAATCTTGGGTGAGTAGCAGTTACTTTAATTTTTTTTTAGCTTGAAAATGTTGGGTAGTGGGGAAGAACATAAAATTCAACTATTAGGGAGTTATATGTACAATGGAGAACTATATATCATGTCTATTTTTGAGAGCATGACTCTAATGAGACTGTATTTCTAATTGAAAAAAAAGGGTGAAATTTGCCCTCAATTATACACAGTCCAATACCTTGCTCCCCATAACAAAATGCACGCGACTTTGAATGCTGACGAGGATGTGTCAACATGATTCGCCTATATTTATGCTTAAAGATGACCTTAGTTGATGTGGTGGTTGTCCGAAAAAGTGAACCTGGTGGATGGCAAAGGCAAATTAGCTATTCAAGCAGGTAAATACTCCATATCTTCAGTTTGGTATTGCATTTATTGTTTAGCACACTTCCATTATCCCAATTTGTACCGCTTTGCATTATTAGTTATATGCGGTTGTCTTACAGAATACTTATTCTTATGTGTTTTAGTACTTAGGTTTTCTATGTTAAGTATTGAATTTATATATTTCAGTACTTGTGATCTTCTATGTTAAATACTTAATATGTGTGTTTTGGTACTTAGACCTTCTATATTAAATACTATGTTTGTTCATTTCAATACCTAAATTTGTTAAATTTTTTTATTATCTGGTGTTTGCTCTTTCATGTGAAATATGTTATTTGTTAATTTCAATACCGAGGGCTTGTATGTCAAATACTGCATTTATTTTTTTTGTTCACTGCTTAGTTCTTGTTAAATATTGGATGAAGTCATTTTAGTACTTATCTCCTCCATTTAAGTACTTAGTTTTTCTGTGTGAAATACTAATATTGTTTACTTAAGTACCTTATTATGTTGTTGTTGAATACTAAAATTGCACACTTGAGTACTTACACATTGATCTTGCAGCACTTTATTGACAATTATTATATATTTGATTATATTATTTTTTGCAATGATAACCCAAATAGGAATGAAATGGAGGAGGACATTCCCTCAACAAGCGAGTCACAATATGATTTATCATTACAAAGGAATTCAATTGATGCTTGGAGTCATTGCATCCATGGAGAGGGGCAAACATTCTAGGAGGCTGAAGAGTTTAGAATTAAACTTAAAAACTATGATGTTGCTACTAGAAGGTCCTTTATATATAAGAAAAATAATTCCAAAAAGATTGTAGCATTTTGTAGTGATAATAACTGCAAATGGAGAATATATGCCTCAGGGCATGAAGCTGACAAAATCTTTGGTATTCAAAAATGCAACTTAGAACATACATGTAATGAGGGTAGTCTTCGGATGAGGGGACATCCTAGAGTTGATTCTACTTGGGCTGCTAATGTAGTGAAAGAAAAACTGAGGTGAGAGCCTTGTTACCAACCTATCAATCTAATGAAAGATATTCACAGAGAATTTGGCATAGAAATTTAATATCATATAACATGGTTGGGTAAGGAAATAGCTATGCATGATATTCATAGGGCTTAGAAGGAATCCTTTGATAAATTGATATGGTATTGTAGCGCTGTGAAGGGAACAAATCCTGGAAGTTTGTGAATTATGAGATTGACCTGGTGACTCTAAAATTTTAGTTATTATTTATCTATTTCACAGCTTGTCTGCTCGGCTTTCTCAGTGGATGCAGATCGCTGATTTTCTTGAATGGCACTCATATTAAGAATAAGTATAAAGGATGCTTACTTAGTGTTGTCACCAAGGATCCCAATGATGATCTATTCACATTAGTCCATACAATTGTTGATGTTGAAAATTATACTAATTGTGAGTGGTTCTGCTTGAAGTTGAGGAGCATATTAAATTCTCACCATAACACAGGGTTCAAAAGGTGCAATTTTTTCTTTGATCGACATACTGGGCTTCTTAAAGCCATCTCCATGC
The DNA here is from genome assembly GCA_018894105.1 of Jacaranda mimosifolia. Taxonomy (NCBI): domain Eukaryota; kingdom Viridiplantae; phylum Streptophyta; class Magnoliopsida; order Lamiales; family Bignoniaceae; genus Jacaranda; species Jacaranda mimosifolia. The sequence goes on along the minus strand of CM032128.1, from coordinate 23,973,458 downwards.
TATTTCCTAGTAGCCATCATGCATACTGTTTGAGACACTTGGTGGACAACTTCAAAAAGCAAGATTTCTTAGTATTTTTATTGAAAAATATGTTGTGATCTAAATTAATGTTTATGTAATATTTCAAGAAAGCTAATGATCATATAATTTCAATTTCGGGTAATGAGAAAGTACCCTCTCCACAACAAGAAACATTGGGCATCTGTTTTCATGAAAACTACATATACTCTAACAAGGCAAGAATATACTCGGCATATAAACAACATAGTATAGTCCATGCCTCTTGCTAGAGACTTCATCATGCAATCAGAGCCCCAATGTTGGGCAAATTCTTTATTTACTAGTGATAGATGGGGAATAATAAACAACAATTAGGTAGAATGTTGGAATAGTTGGGTTAAACCGACACGATTTATGCCCATTGCAACTATGTCGATCATATACGCAAACAAATCATAGTTATGATGCATGATCGATGAGAGAATCTAATAAACTTACTGGAGTATTATGCCCTGAAGCAGGAGAAAAGCTAGCAATAAATTATATGGCCTTTCACACACTAAAAGTGGAGAAATCTAGTGGTTAGAACTTTGAGGTCACTGATAATGATAAATCCTATGTTGTGGATTTGCCGAGCTAGAGTTGTTCATATTGGGCATGGCAAGTTGATAGAATGCCTTGCAAGCATACTTGTGCGGGTATTGAGTCTAGGTCACCGTCAGTTTATGACTTTACTAACCAATACTATCGGGTTGGGATGCATCAATAAGTCTACAAACTTGTACTTAACCCTATACCTACTTTTGACCTAGACACATTCTAAGTGGAGGAAGATCCAAACATTTATACACCTAATGTGAGACCTCAGCCAGGTCGTAGAAGGACACAAAGATTTCCATTTCAAATTGATATTCAGGTATTGAGGTATAGGCGGTATGGTAGAATTGGGCATAACCGTCGTACATGCAAGGAAGCTATGAATAGCTAGAATAGCTTGACCTTGTTGATGTAATTGCTTACCATTATGTTGCATATGTATGCTTGTTATACCTTATTGTCATTACTGTGTAACTAATATATTTTTTTATTCATTATTAATCTTCAGGAAGAGGGTGCATGAAGGGAATACAATCAATGTAAGAAGGATTGCAAGGTGCTCAGAGACCAAAGACAGCTGCTAATTTTTGCTTTTTTGAAGCACATGTTATATTTAGAGTATATGGACTATTATGTAATAATATTAATTGACCTTTTGTTATGATGGTTGGTATTGCTTGTAATGTAATACATACCATTTTATGTGAAAAATGATACTAGTTATTAAAAAAAAAGTACTCATTTTAGACACTTATATACTTCAGAAATGTATTAATGTATTGAAATTACACTTGTTGTGTACTTACAATCAATGCTTTTGTACTTGCTTTTACAAAGAATGATTTTAACATCAATTCAATGTGTGGAGCAACTCTATTAAATTCTGTATGTGTTGGAATGTTTGGTATTGTATGTTGTGCAGTATCACATTTTTTAGATACGTTACCAAATTTGTTGCTACCTTAAATGCAAATAAAAATGCCGTTTTATCTGAAAAGTGATACTGGATATGTGGAAAAAAGTACCCAGATTAGGTACTTATGTACTTTAGAAATGTGTTTATGTGCTAAAATTGCACTTGTTGTGTACTTACAATCAGGACTTATGTACTTGTTTTTATAAAGAACGATTGTAACCTCAATCGACGTGTAGAACAACTCAATAAAATATTTTGATCATACTTTGTGGTCTGATGATCATGGAAGGGGTAGATTAGGCAGAATGGAGAATGGTCCCTCATACACTGAGAATGATACCAAAAATCTAGAAAAAAAGTACTCAGTTCCGGCACTTACGTACTAGGGGACAGGGTTTATGTACTCACTTTGTATATTTTATGTATTTGTGGTAAGGAATTATGTACTTGCTTTTCCAAAGGGCGATTTTGACATCAATCGATGCGTGGAACAACATATTGATGACCTCATAACTTGAAATGCATAATTTTTTGAATATGTGGTCGTGATCATACGTGTTGGAATGATTGAAAACACAAAGACCCACATCCCACCACTTGTGGTGTCATTTTTCCTAGTGTAAAGCCCTTACGCACGAGGCAAATGCATCACTCCGACACCCCTCTCCTACACCACCGAACTTATAATCACCAAATGAGTCCTTATGATCATACTTTGTAGTTTGATGATTATGAAATGGGCAAATTAGGCAGAATGGAGAACAGTCCCTAATGCGCTAAGAATGTATCGAAAATTTGGAAAAAAACACCTAGTTCCAGCACTTATGTACTTGGGGACAACGCTTATGTACTGATTTTGTATATGTCATGTACTTGTGGTAAAGGATTCTGTATTAACATATTTTGCCCTTTTTTTTTATGAACTCCACTTGTGTACTAATATATCTAACCACATTGTTCTTATCCATGCTATAACTCATACCAACAATCACACAAATAATACTTCATATTTGGTTAAGTATATTGAGAATACAAAGAGAAATATTATACTTAAGTAGACTAGTACTGAAAACTTTATATGAGAATGGAGCAAGCCATGCTCATGTCCTAGAATCGTAGCAGCTATATGTGCTCGGTATGCATCAATGGAACATAAGTTTGCATAGTCCTAAAAATCTTTTTGGTTCTTTGCATAGCATTTAGCCCAAAGACAACAATAAACTCCGTAGTTCACGTCGCCAACTTGTTGGCGGCAGTAGCTATATTGGAGGCCCCCTTTTCCATATCATACCCCAATGAATACCTGATGTATCCTACTATAAATGTACCCTGTAAAGAGTAATCATAACATTATTTATTATATGTTGTATACTTGTTTACATGAATAATTTTAAAAGATAAGGAACTTACACAAACTCTTGCTGACATAGGGGACCAAGCGGAGTTCATTTGTGAAAACTTTTTTGTGGTTGCATCAAAAATCAATAGGAACCAATGGAACTTATACACAATTGGAAAGATAACAAACCTACACCTGGTAAGGACATCCATATTCAATTGCTTAAGCATCTTTAGTTAACTAACATTCATTTCCTCAAGAAACATTGGATATTGTTTTGGCTTTATTGTACGTTTCTTGTTCAGCGTCTCCAATTTGTTTAATATTGTAGTTTACAAATTGTATTGATATTAATAGTCATTTTACTATGTACAATGCTGAATATTTTAAAAATTATTTACCTGACCAATACTAGACATACACCACATTCCACGTCCACAATATCCTTTAGAAGAGCTGCTGCAGAGTATCTTCAAATAGCAATCAATCAGATCACCTCTCAACTCCTTTCCAAATAATAAATCACACAAAACATCTCCTCTTATAAAGTGGTCAGGTTCATCCTAAACAATGACACTACAAAACAAGTCAACATTATGAGTTAAGAGAACCTTAAAATTCTTAATATCTGTTCACACAAGTATAAGAAAATTATCACACCAAATTAGGTTATGACAAAAACAAATCAATGATACTTTGTTGTTTGTCAGGAATGTCATTGCGCCTTCTATAATATTTTCTCGATCGAAACTCACTTAGGCGAATTTCAAAACCTTCAATAGTAACATCTCCGTACACAACAATAGCACCTTGCGGGATATATATAATTTGCATTAAAATAAAAATAGGAGGCAGTATTCTTTCTTAATAATTTCAGTATTCAAAAACCAATTTACAATACTTTTTGTTCACACTTCTTGTACTTTTACAAAGAAATCAAGTACTAAACATCACACACCACATTATTTAAACTTACTTTTTCAGCATCAGTCTTTTCCTTTTTAGTATGTTGACCTACTTATTCAGCATCATCAGTGTCATTAGTTGTACCTTGACTCACCTATGCAACTTTTTTCTTTGGGGCCTTCCTACCTCTGCCATGGCCTTTATGGGCACCAACTTTAGTTCTCTTTGGTGGTGTGACAAAGTCTTCATCTTTTCTCTTTTTCTTCCAACCATCTCTTATTCTCATACCTCAGACAATAGAAGAGGTATGATCACGCTTCTTCTTGCTTTTTTCTTCGTGTGGAATATCATCTTTCTCTTCTTTATCCCCCTCAACATCACCATCACCATCACCAACACCATCACTATCATGACTATTATGGCCATTATCACCTCCACTCGGAGTCTCAAACTCATCAACAATAGACTCCAAGTGTGGTTTCTCATAACTATCTTAAGCACCAGCAGCAGTAGCATCATCATCACTATCATTCTCTTCATCTTTCTCATCCTCATTCTCCTTCTCCTCTTCAGTCATCCTCTCCTCATCACCCATATTTCCTTTCCAAAATTTCAATTATGTGCTTCAGCAGTTCCACTTCTTCATTTTTCTGCCTCAATTGAGCTTCACAACTTAAAACATCATAGTTTGACACAATAGGAACCTGTATGAAGAGCACAAAATTATTAATGTAATAACAAAGTAAACTTTAAGTACTAATCATGTGCATCTAAATAATTACATGCATTGCAGCGATGAGTTTCTCTTCCTCAGGAAAGGGATAGATAGGCACGATCTGTTACAATAGGAATTTGCACATTTCTTTCAAATATCAAACTCAGAGGGAATTATTTTAAACATAAACAATAGACTTTTCCCTTTTCCTTTTTCCCTTTTAATTTGCTTCATAGCTTTCTTAGCATCAGCCACATTCTCGAGGATCTTACTGTCAGCACACCGAAAGAACCGTGGGCATACACACAAGCATTTTGGTTTCCCCAAAGAAGGAATATGCTCATGCAGCCATCTCTGTTATTCATAAAGCAAAAAATTATAGTTATTTACAGTAAATGACAACAATTTTATAATTTAAAGCTTCAAAGACACTCATCAATAGACCAACTATACAACCATCAAAATATTCCTTCCTTTGCAACTCCTCCATCTCACATCCCATATGATTTCTCAATTCTTGAACTAAAAAATTGTATTCAACCACCCTCCTTACATACAACCCAACAGAAGATAAATCATCAACGTAAGGGATGAAGAAACAAGGCGTGCAGTAGTTGCTCATTGGAAACAAAATACAATTAAAAATAAAAAGTATATACAACTTAACAAAATCTTCAATATCTTCATCACTATGTCTATCCACAAATTCTTGTAACCTTTTAAATATTTGTACGCGATTAACATTCAATTTTTTTTTCGAAAACAAGCAATCAACAATATTTGAGTTCATCTTTAGATCAACATCGATAGTTTGCCCCATATGAGACAACCCTAATACTAAACAAAACTCTAGACCCCAAAAAGGAATTTCGATGTCTTCACTAAAGGCAAATGTAGTTGTTCGTATATTAAATTGTCTAATGATTGCTTGCGCTCTACTGAAACTATAATAGTTCAACTGTGGCATATTGTCAAATATATCGAATGGGGTTTGTTTAAGGGCGTGTCTGTGTTGGAACCCAATTTTGGGTTCCAACTCCTTCATTGTAGTATAAAAATATTTTAGGGAGCAACGACTGTATGCTTCTTATTCCATTGTTGCAAATACAAGAGTCATGTAAATAAATACTTTAAACATCTCCATATATACTTGCATTTAAGGTTTTCATACTGAAATGTAAACAAAAATACTAAAATAGAGTACTTTTGTACCAGATATACATGGACATTGTACTCAATAAATTAATGCTATGGTTTTCTTCATGAACAATAGCAAACAGCTAAACATGCTGTAAACCTTGCAAACAAACCATATTTTAAATATAAGCCCTAAAATTCAACTACCAACATACCTTATATTAATCGTACTGTGAACTAACTCAATCATTACAAAATTAGGGTATTGTTTAAATCAAAAAAACTTTCATAACAATTAAAACAGAAAATTTAAGTACAAATTAGACTAAATCAGGTTTCAATAACAACATATTAGCGTTTCTGAATACTATTGATTTTAGTACACAAAATATTACCTTTAAGTACAAAAAACATGAACTCAAGTACGTTTTCATCTCAAATGCATATATAAACACAGGTTTCAGGTATATTTCACAAACATATCACAAATATATTTATAGACCCAGCAATTTATTAGAAAAATACGTTTTATAATCTGATGGAAGCATGCAAAATGAAACAAAACCGATAGAAGAAGAGAAAAAGATGAAAATGCAGGTTTCAAACTCAAACACCAGACGGGAATGCTTTACCTTGCATCCATAATGAACGATTGCTTTAGTCTAAGATAGAAATTGAAGGGAAATTGCTTCAGTCCATAGTAACGAATGATGCTGCTGACTTTTTTTAGAGAGAGAGAGAGAGAGAAATTGTGTAAGCATGGGCGCAATTTCATTCACAACAACGATAAAGAGATGGTCGCTAGTTTTTTGCAATTTTTTGTTCAAGTGGAGGATATTTTCGTAAATTTACAGGAAGTGAGGAGTGATTTCAAAATGAAAATTGAGATTGAAGAGTTCAAACTAAGAAATACATTGGTGGGGGGGGGGGGGGGAGACTGAACACTAAATGAAACTTGGGTTTGGGGATTTTTACCTAATTAACCGAGATAATAATCCGAGATGAAAAAAATCTACAACTTATGAGAAAAACTAAGTACAACTTTTTTTGAGGAAAATAAAAGATTTGAGCTTTTTCATTTACTTTTTGATTTTAATAAAAATAAATTATGAAGACCATTATCTTTTTTGTATCCAACGATAGCCCCATTTCCTCAAAGGTTTTTATTTTTATTATTATTTTTTTAATTGGATAAAGAAGAAAAGATGAAGAATATGCTTCATATATAGTAGAATATCTTACTTCTTGCTTTTTTTTTTTCCTTGATGCAGTACTTCTTGGTTAATTGATTATACGAAGAAAATTGATTTTCTAAATTAATAATTAAATAGTTGGTTATATATATTTAAATTAATTATTTTACAATCAATTATTCAAATAAACATAATCAAAAAATAGTTTATATAAAATAGACCTTATACATTTTACTTTTTTATTTATTTTGATATTATTTTAATATTTTGACAGGTACGTACAAAAGCATTTAATCTATGAAATCAACATGAATAATTGTCATGCTCTCCATTAATGTTCTCTGCTCTTCCAAACAAAGTTACCTGTTTGTGTTTGTATAATTAGCCATGAATTAGGTCTCCTAATTAGCCATCACTCGCACCTACATTGTTGCAAAATAAGCATGTCCTACGTATCAAGTCCATAAATAATTTCTCACTCCTTGGCTGACACAACAGACACTTGGAAGATGCAGAAACTAGAAAACAACAAAACTAAAAAGCCAAAAAAATTAGAAAAATGATGTGGGGTCTGCTGGTCGAGGACTTGCTACTGTAGCAGACTAATAGCCTGTTACATATATACTAATATATTACTACTTACTAATAATGCATAAAAGGGAATGGAAGCAAATTGCATAGCTCCCCCTTGTAATAATCAAAATTGGCTCATAACCCAATATGAAATAGAGATTGGCTTCCACACCCCTTGTGTTTAATTAAATGTAGCTCACCACATCTAATTTTAGAATCTATATGTTCATGCACTGAATTTGCTTGTGTGATTTGATTTTTTTGTATGATTTGTCTTTTTTGCCCGTTAAGAACATTAAGAAAGCATTTTTTTTTCCCTTTCCTTGCCAAACATCTTCTTCAAGCATTTTCTTTCCTTGCAAAGCTCTTTACCATCCATGGCTACTCCAAGCAATAGCAGCAACACTAGAAGACGGAACACAACACCATCTTTAGATTTGAGGTGCTCCTCTACCCCGTCTTGCAAATGCCAATTAAAGACCGCGATAATGGCGGTTGAAAATGAAAGTAAACCAACAAGAGGAAAATTAATTTATTGTTGTACAATTTGAAATTGCAATTTTTTCACTTAGCTCAAACCTGAAAAAGCCATGTGAGCAGTGCATGGAATCCCAGTGGAGCTTCCTTCAATAGCTAGCTATGGTGGTGGGTATAGTGATGTGGAAAATGAAGTGGTCTCAAGGGCTTCAAGAGTAGTTGAATCAATGGACAGAAATGAAAACTACATACATATTTCTTGGGTTTTTGCTGCAGCTTTTTTTGTTATTTTAGTTGTCATGTTGCTAAAAAGTTAGCATGTTGTTGTTCTCTTGTTATAATGTTTTTAACTAGGCTGTTTATTGCCCTTGTTTCTTACGTTCTTTTTATGCTTTATGCTATTAGAATATTGTAAGGTTGCAATTGCCAGGTTATGTTTGCATGCTTAATTTTTTTTATTTGAATGATTTATTTTTCTTTTTTGTGATTGAATTGGTAGTGACATATACACAATTAAAGGATGAATTGGCACAAGCTTAGGCTCCACAACAAAATGCAAAAAAGAATCAAGCATGTCATTATAACCACAAGAGCAAAAACACCAAGCAACCAAAAACTTATATAATAACACGAAGAATGAAGCATCATCTAATGCACCATAACAAAAGACTCATAAAATAACCACAAGATTATGCATCATATGAAGCAAAAACAAGCTACACATGAAGAAAATACAAGCCCCACAAACTTAGCAAGCCCATATTAAGCACCACAAGCACAACAAACTACATCAAATTGCACCTAAAGCACCACAAGCTCGACAAGCTCATATCAACTTAATTTCATAAAAACACCAAGAAAAAACTTCATAACACAAGCTCATATCAACTCAATTGCACCCAAAAAACAAAACAAAACTACATAATAGAAGCTTTTAATACAAAACTAAGAAAAAACAGCATTTTTAGAGTTATAATGTTGCATTGGAAACTTCAAATTTAGTACTCAAAAGTCTTTAAAAATCCTAAAAAATCCAAAGCACCATAAAATTAACTAGAACAAACAGTAATAAACTTTTCATGGCTTCCATGCTCTCTGTTTGACCCTCTCTCTAATATTCTCAAGCATTTTAGTCAATGTTGGCCTTTTAGACCTCGAAGGCCCTGCTTCACCTAGTAATTCAACATTTCTTCTACCTTGATATGTATTCTCTCTACCAGTCTGAGCATCTTGGTTGGCTTGAATTTAATAGAATGAAAATAATATTAGATAAGCCAATGATACAAAACTACCACAATATTAGTAAGAAGGTTTGTTAGAAGGATTAATACATGTACTTATGTTGCTTGAGGAGGGTTTAGACTATTTGCTTGCTGCCCTGTATGTACTTGACTTGAATGTGAGGATGTAAAGGCTTGACTTTGTGTACTTGCCCCTATTTGACTAAACTAGCTAATTGAAAAAGCATTTGAAAATGTTGTAGCACTTGCTTGACCTAACTGAGCACTTGAGAAAACATTTGATCTTGCCATTGTTTGATTTGATTGAGCTACTGATTGAGATCTAGCTGCTGCTTCACTTGATTGGGCATTTGAAAAAGCACTTGAAAAAATATGCACTTGTGAGTATGCATGTGATTCAGCTCTTGCTTGTGAGTGTGCTATAACTGATGTAGCTTTTGCTTGAGATTGGATTGTTGCTGTTGCTTGACCTGAATCAACAATTGACAAAACATGTGAATGTGCTTGGCCGCTACTTGAAAAAGCTTGTGAATATACTGATGTTGGCTGAGCGCCTCTCCATCTTTAATGGTTGTTCCCTTGCCTTTCATTCTTTTGTTGTGTTTCATTCATCTCATTTGGGATATTTTCAGATGGAGAAGGATTATGTTGGCTTCCATTACTCTTCATCCTCTACCATGCAAACAAAGTGTATTAATAAGCAAACTGTAATTACAAAAACTAATTTAAATAAATTTGTAAATACAAATGAACTCATAACCTTGTTTAGCTTGGAGTTATGATGAATAGGGTTCTTGCAACTGCTCTTATTATGTCCTATACCATACACTTGGCACTGAGTAAGTTCTCTCCTTGTTGAGGTACCTTGCACTTCATTTGGAGCCTTTTTCCTCATTTTCTTTGGCCTTCCTCTTTTTCTGTGTGTGACAGGGGACTGCAGTGGTTCTATATTAGTCTTGATGAAGTCATTTTTTCCTCTAACTCCATGTATCATATGTTTGATAAACTTGCAAATACTTATCCTTTTTATAACATTTGTCCACATAATCCTCGATATCATACCTAACTTCTCCTATTGAAGTGTATGCTTGTGGGCATGTGTAACCATTTAATTGAAACATGCCACAAGTGCATGTTTTGGTCTCCAAATTCACAACATATTTCCCTAGAGATACTCTACCTCAACTTCTTTGTACCCATACCATCTACCAAAAAAACTCCTAGAAATCAGCTTATTTTTCTCAATCTTTGCCAAGATGTTAGGGTATATTATACTAGAGTATTTCTCCATTCCTTGCCTCTTGACTTGAATTCTTATTATTAGCCTCTCTCTTATCTACTCAAACATAGAGATGACATGCATATCTCTTGCAGTCAAAATGTAAATATTGAATGATTGTGCCAAATTATTAATCAATATATCTAACTTGCAATTGGTGGAAAATAAGACCTAGCCCAATGAACATATGGCACTTTCCTCAACTACTCTATAGTTGTCTCTGTACTGTCATGCACCTTAGGATCTGCTTTTTCAATCTCCTTCATCCAGTACTCAAATTCATTTTGTTGTTGTTGTTGTTGTTGTTGTGGCTGCTTTCCAGAATAATTCTTCGAATATTAGTTGGTTATGTTTGACCTTGAAATTCACATATATATATATGTATCAAGCAAAACTTGTCATCAAAATAAAATGAAGTGTTAGAAATAGAAAAGCACTAAAGAAAGACTTTAGTGACCAAATAAATTTGACTAATTGATGTTCACAATTTGGCATCAAAATATGCAATGCATCTAATAGTCCCTTCTGCTTGTCAGAAATAAATGTCCACTTGTTCTCTTCCACCCCACCAATATCAAGTAGTAACTCCTCAAGAAACCACAACCATGTATCCTTATTCTCTATTGAGACAATTGCCATAGCAATGGGGTATATATTATCATTTGCATCTCTACTCACTGCAGCTAATAATTGGTCCCATGTACTATCTTCAAGAAACACCCATCAAGTCCTATGATGGGCCTGCAAACAGCCAAAAAACCTTGCTTAAATGCCCGAGACTGAAATACATCCTATAAAAAGCAGGGATGCTTATATCAAAATGTTTTCTTAATATTAACTTGCTTCCAGGATTGCTCTCTCTCATAGCAGCACAATAGTCCCACAACAGTTTGTATTCTTCATTGTCAACTTCTCTTATGGACTCAAGTGTACATTTTTTCGCTCTAAACACCTTCCACTTAACATTTTTTTCTTATCTTTCTCTAAAGTTTTTGCAACCCAATATCAGGATTATCCCTCACAACATTCTCAATTCTCTTAGCCAAGTATTTGTAATTAGCTAGAGCATTGGTATCCCTTTTTGGACATGTGTGCTTTCCCTTCATGGTTTTCACTTGGAATATAGTGCTCATTACTTTAGATGCATAGATTCTCCAATCACATCCATGAAGGCAAATTGTTGTTACCCTTGTGCCTTCATTTTTCTCAAACTGTATTTCATACCCTTTTCGCACTCACCAATCTCTAAGCTTCTCTCTGTACTGAGTGACTGACCCACATGCATCTCAAAAGTCTTCATGTAACACCCTTCATTGAAGAAATGATGTCTAGAAGCATTGTCATCCTCATCAGACAACTCCTTCAACTCTTCTTCATCCCCTGGATCACTAAACCAATCTTCTTCATGTTCTGTAGCCACAATTTTCCTTTATTTTCTAGCCCCATCAGATACTCTCTTATTTATTTTCTTTAATTTTTTTAATAAGTCTCTCTTGCTCTTAAAATTTCTGTTAAGGAATGTCATTATCTGATGACCCTTCGATGTCTTCAAGTGCCTCACTAGGTGCATCAAAGTCTTCATCTTCATTTGTGTCTGATTCTTCAACAGATTCAACCTGGGAGTCTGAATCATCAGTCCAAAGTCCATCATCAGTCCTAAAAGCCTTATCTGCCCTCCTCCTACCTTTATTAGAGGTATCTTTTTTTGTTGTAATTTGTACTTCATGCTTATTTTTAGGTTGTGCTTTTTGGCTCTTTTCACTTCTCTGATTTGACTGCTTTGCAGTCTCAACATGTAACTATGATTGAGATAAATCCTCATGACCATGAATTGGTGACTAATGAGCATCATCCTCAGCACGAAATTCTGTTTCATATGTAGCACCTTCAGCACGAAATTCTATTTCTTATGTAACATCCTCAGCAATTGATTGGTTTGCATACTATGACTGATTTCTAACATCTTCAACAACTGATTGATTTGCACCCTTTGCTTGGTCATCTTCATTTTCCCCATCACTAAAGTTAATTCCTAGCAGCAACCTTTCAATATTTACATTTTCACTTTGCTTTTTTACTATCTCTTGACTGAATATTATGTTTCCTTGTGTATCCATTACTTGTAGTGGCTCCCAGTCTATCTCCTCTACATAAACTGTGCACTCCCCTAGCCCTTTGAAAGTATGTATGAGATCCAAAATGCCTATGTCACCAAGTACTATCTTAAGCCCATTGTCCATTGATAAACCAGGGATGACATAATATAACTCAACATAAGATCTTTTGCCACCACTTACCCCATATATTTCCCACAACAAATCCACATTGAAGATGTCTACATCAACTAAATATTTATATTTCTTTCCTCCTTCATACTTCATATTTGGGTATCTAATGAATTTGCCACCCACCCATATATAAGTCAATATTCTCGTTGCATTCAAAAAGAAAATAAAGATGTGGTCAAATTATATTGTACAATATAGGACCACTACTACAGGAAAGAAATAATAGCAATAATCATAAACAAGTATTACATGGTTATTGGAACTACTAAGAAATGGACAACTATTTAAAATACCCTATTACACACTACATAAAAAAAATAAAAAATTAAAGCATGCATATGCAAGGACGATGTCCCCACCACAAATTCCTATTGCATATAAATACAAAATGAATAGTTACATCACATATGCTACATAAAGAATGAAAATCTAGATCCTACACACCACAAATTCCTTTCTTTCATGCACATAATCACATACTTTACACCCCACATCAGAATCATCACATGGACTTTATCATATAAAATAATACAAATATTTCGGGCAACTAGTAATTGGATAATCAATTGGCAATACCTCACCATATATCTACTGTAATACCTCACATATTTTCTTCCATAGCATTAAAAATGCAACTTTTTAACCCCACCACAGAATCATTTTTGAAAAATAGAAAAAGAATACTATGATTTATATATATATTCTAAACATACATAATCACCTTGGAACAATACAGACTAAGCCCTAGAGGTAAAACTAACATACAAATACTGTTTCAAAATCATGAAAATAAGGAATAACTTCAAAAATTATAGTGACAGAATAAGCCTTAACTTATCTCATTTTGCAGTCTAACTAGTGTATCTTCGCCATCCTACATGAAAATTGTGTTCAAGTCTTCCATTACAAGTTTTCTTAAAAACTCTTTAGATTTCACAACAGATTAAAGAGTTACATTTTCAATTTTAGTTAGAATTAGGGTTTAGTTTGAGGAATTTTTCAAACAAACTGAACTTGACAATAGCCATTCATATGTATACGAGGGTATTCTTGTCATAACATAGTTTAAGTTGTGGTCAGGTCAAGCATGGGTGATGTAAGCTACATTTAATTAAACACAGGGGATGTGGAAGCTAATCTCTATTTCATAGAGGGCTATGAACTAATTTTGATTATCCCATGGGGTGCCATGCAATTTGGACACGGGAATGGACATATCTACAATTGCAGGTGTTCGACCCCATTCTCCTCACTGCTTTCCTCTCCTATCTCCCACCAAAATTTCCACCCCATTCTCCCTTCCCTGCATGATCTCTCATTATGCACACCCTTCTCGTAAATTACCTAAAATTCAAGGGTAGCTCCATCTCTATAACTCCCACTCCCTTTTCTTTTCCTGCTCTTTTTTTATTTTCTAAACACTTGTCGCTTCATATATCAACTTTGTGCCATAGAGTCCCTATTTGAGTATGATAATAGACTCTCAATTTTCATTCCATCCATCTCATTGGGCCCGAGTAGACATGCTCACCTCAAATTCAGTCAGGGCGTCAACTCGATTTGGCTCAGGTTCTTTTCTCCAAGGTCTAAGTTCCATGGACTTGCGTCAGAACCAATTGCAGTCTGTTGCGCAGCATGTGGTGTCGTTTGCCTCTAGTGGTGAAGGGTTTGGTGGCATTGATAGGGTTCCAGTGGAGACGGCAACAATAATAGAGTGTCGAAGGGTAGTAATGTAAGGCCGAGCACGCCACGCCCTCTAATAATAACGCCAAAGGTATAATTACATATATTCTTAATCTTTATTTCCTTTTCTCTTTTATTAATTTGGGGAAGGGAGGCTCTTGCCTTTTTTTCATAGGAGTTGGATGTGATATATTGGAATTATTGTAATTCCTGTAATTGTTTGGCATGAATTTTGAGGCTTTTAGTTAGCTTTTTTCTTGATTATTTGGGTAACTCTTTTTGGTGCTAAACTTAGGAATCTTAGTAAAACATTTCAGTGATTTGGAGATTGTGGGTTTTGTTCTAAAAAATTATGTAACCTTGATTGAGTCTCTTTATTGGGTCTATTGATTTGAAATTGCAATTTTGCTCTTCGTTGAAAGTTAAAAAGGATTTCGAGAATTAGGATTGCATTGCACTATTTATTTAGGACTTAGGAGATTCATGAAAAACCAACAACAGATACCTTATCACATCATCTATGATATTTTATCATATTTTCCACAATCATCTATTTTGGTATTATATCTGCTATCTTGGCGGAATGACAAATGTTGCAAGGTTCACTTTGTCTGTGTATATGACTTGCAATTAGCCATTTGGCCTTTGGTTTACTTTTTAATACATCCTTTGATTTTATTGTAGTCAGAGAAAATAGAATCGGGAGTTTTGAGTAGCTTTTGGCACCCCTAAAATAAAGGCAGAAGATGAAGATTTGTTGCTATATCATATAACATACTCTATTTTAGTTTGCTGCTCCCCTTCATGGATGTAGGGAAAAAGATTAATCTATTGAAGATATTGCTTTGTGTCTCAAGAAGCTGACCCAATCAATTGCTTAAGAATTACTTGTTGGGGAGAACTTCCATTTTGAAAATCCTTTTCTACAATGGCAAGTGTAAGTATCTATTCATTTCTTTTTTGTCTATGAATGAGTGATTTCCTGTTGCTTCAAAGGTTGTTTTCTCTACTTATTTGAAAATTTTGACTCCAAGGTGAATAGATCTTGGTTTCTCGCATAAATTATTTTTTTTATCTAATTCATTATTAGCTTAAAATGTTTTTAGCCATCATGCTTCAAGTGTTTTTGGATTTGATTGTTAAATTGCACTATTTCTTTGTATATTTATTGGATGGTTAATCTTCTATTAGCTACCATAGGTTTGATCTTCTTTTTGTTTTGTGAGAGTTAAAAATTGTGCTTTATGTTTTAATTTACTTTTCTTTGAGCAGCTGAAACTATAAACTTGGTTCCAGTCTAAGTTCAAGATAAATGAATCTGCGTATTTTAACAAATTAGGATGAGGTTTCTTTGATAATTTGTTCCATGATTCTACTGATCTATCAGTTTCTTAGGAAAGGGTAGAGGTGGTCATGGGTCGGGTTGGTTTGGGTTTGAGGAAAAAATGAATCTGAACCGATTATTTTTAATTGATTTGGTTTGGTTCGGGTTTTATAATTTTTAATTCTTGAACCCAAACTAAACCAACCCGATCTTCAGGTAATCGGGTCAAAGAAGGAAAAAAAAAGGAGGAGAAATCAAGATAATCAAATTATTCTCAAAATATTCATCAAAATTCAAAAGCACACAGTATTGCACCATAGCACCTCAAGTCATAATTGTTATAAATTATCTCTTTCTTTACTACAAGCCATGATTGATAATATAAAATTCCAAATTCAAATTTAAGTTGAACATTAAATATAAATATAAATAACAAAAGTCGTAATTTAAAAAATAAATTATTTTAATTAAATGATTGGGTCGGGTCGGTGAATATGAAATCCAATAATTAAACCAAATGTAATCGGGTTTGATCAGATTTTGCCTGATCAAACCTGATTATCCGATCCAAACTGAACTAATTAGATTAGTTCGGTTTGGATCGTCGGGGTTATCAGATCAAATCACCCCTAGGAAAGGGCATTTAAAATGACTATATCACTCAATAGTCTATAGTTAGAAACTTTTCTTTCACTTCTTTATCATTTTCTATCCCTCCTCATTTTATGAGCAATTTTCCTATGCCCATTTTTTTTTTAATTTGGCTTCTTTCTTATAACCTGAGCTGAGGCCTAAGGAGGAAATAGTGAAAGTATTATTTTATTAGGTGATTTTGAATATACAATTTCAATCAAATTTCATTTCACTACCAATCAACCACCACAAAATAAAAAAAAAATAGAAAGAAAAGAAAAGAAAAGAAAAGAAGATTCATCAATCAATATCCATAAGCCCAGAAACCAACAAACGTAAGTGGATACAAGAGAGAAAAATCAGCTGGAAAGGAAAAATCCCTCTTGCCAAATTCACAAGGCAAAATATGTAGTTGAAACATTTAGTGCATGTGTCTGGGATGATGAGGAACTGCAGGCTATTGAGTCATTTTGAAAGCTTTGACATTGGATGAGCTACTACTAGAAAACATAGACATTATCATATGGTGCAACCTTCTATTTTTACTGCAAAGGTTTGCATTTAATTTTGCTACAAACATTTCCCAATTACTTATGTTCTCATTAGAGCAAGAAGAGAAGTGTAAATACATGGAAGAACAATAGAACTTGACTCACAAATTTATACTTATTGTTCTTCTTTTATTATGGACAACTGCTTATTCCAATTTTTTCCTGTGTGTGCAGATATATCCACTTATCTTTTATCTATGTATAGTATCTACTAAAGAACTTGCTGTTTTCTTTGATGGTGGAGCCATATAATGTGAGAACACCAGACAAACTATCATAGGCTAAACATTACAGAAAGGCAGGCCTTTTAGCTATACTGTTAAATATAGAAGTAGAACTGGAGACTGATCCTTTCATGGAGTTGATCTGCCAGAGTTTCAAGTAGCATGATATTATCATAGTAATTAGGAGAGCTGACAACACTTTGAGTGTAACTATTTCTCTTACAACCTGTGTATTTTTTCATTTTAATTTTCATATTTCTCAGAGATTTTATGCAAACGTGAAACATCTTTGTCATTTTCATCGGTCGAGCTAACAAGGAAAACTGCTGAACAGGCGGTGGTTGGGTCATAGGCCCCCAGTTACGCCATGTGTGAAATAAGGAAGCAAAAGGATAACTGAAGAAGATGAATATATGTGCTATAGAGCCGTCTTTTCCACTCTATGGCAGTTGTTTTAGCTCCATCTGCAGGTTCTTCCAGTGTTGGGCATTTAGAAGTGTCATTTTAATGCATGGTATTCACTCCTCCAAAATAGGCTATTTGAGTAGAGTCAAGTGAAATATACAAATTATGGAAGAGTAGGGGCAATGCACCTTTGCATGATAGTTGTCCAGATAAGATGGTATCATGTATGTACCTGACAATGTGGCATTGTCTTGATTGTGTACATATTGCAATTGCTTTTCTCCTCAATCTCTTTCCGTATCTTTTTATTTTTCAATTTTTGATCTTCAATACCTTATATTTAATTATTAGAGGTCTTTTGGGCATGAAGTATTCACATTCTTTCTTTTTTTTTCTCGTAATAATGCTTTAATGAAAAGAGTTGGACATTGAGTAACACAATATTTGTGGGAGTTTAATAAGTTGCATTTCTAAGTACAGTGCGCCCCATAACTAGTATGTGTGTACACACACACATACACAGATGCGTCTATATGTTTAAAATTTTGAATGACATAATTACCTTCAAAATTCAGTATGGTTTCTACTACTTCTGCTTTGAAGAAAAACATACATACAAATGCGTGTTTTCATATAAGCTTCAGAATTAATAGTTATTTGTTGAGTAGTGAATTAATTCAATAACATTATTTTTATCTTTATATGTGTAAGGTTCGAAATTGTAATAAACGTTTGACACTTATGGGAATGTAGATGTTGGTCATGTAAATGATTTTTGAAGCAACTATATAATGGGATTCATATGATTGGGAAATGGCTAAATTATTGTTGAAATTTTTAGATCATTTCCATAAGCTCGCTTTGTGCATTTTTGATTTTTTAGACATCATATCTCATTCCATATATCTCAAAATAAGTGCTGCAGACATGCTTTTTAGACAGTGATTTAACAGTAGTGATTTTAAAATAAGTGGAAAGTCAAGAACGACGAAAGAAAAATTTGATAAATATTAATGATCAACTAAAAAAGTAAATTTGATTTTATATTATGTTATGATTCTTGATCCACATCATAAATTGGACCTCACTGCATTTTCATTTGATATAAAGTATGATAATATTGCAATGAGTCTAATCATTAAAAAAAATGTGAGCATAAGTTGAGATATGGAACTCTGGAACATCCATTTCGCTCCTCATCAAATTCATCAAATCTACCTATTAGTGTTTCTTTGCCTACTTTATGTGATTTTATAACATATTTGAAAAATAAATTTAAGAAATACAAGAGAGGAGAAAAAAATAATTATGTAAAATTGGAGTTGGAGAAATATTTATGTGAGGAACCTAAGAATAACAAAGAAGAGTTTGATATATTAAAGTGGTGGATGATAAATTAATATATGTTTTCCTATTTTCTCCAAGATGGCTTGCAATATATTTGCGATTTCCATTTTTAGTTACTTCAAAGGTTGTATTTAGTATAAGTGGGTGTGTTGTTAATGTATTCAAAACTTTTTCTCTCGTATAAAGGTTCAAATCCTGATATGTGCTCAAGTTTGGAATCATTTGGATTTAGAGCCAAGTAAATGTCGAGAAGGATTTGGGTGAAATTAAAATGATTGAGAGATGTATTATTTACTTTTACTTTTAATATTTGTTTTTGAACCCACTATAATGTTTCACTTTAATCGATCATTCGCACAGAATATACTTCAAAATAACAACATATGTACTTTGTTTATTTGATATTTGTACTTGATTTCTTGCATGTTGTACTGAACTTCACTACAATATTTCACTTTAATCAATCATTTGCACAAAGTATACTTCAAAATAACGACATATGTACTTTGGGTGTTCGATATTTGTACTTGATTTCCTGCATATTGTACTAAACATCACTATAATGTTTCACCTTAACCGATCATTCACACAAAGCATACTTTAAAATAGCAACATGTGTACTTTGTTTATTCGGTATTTGTACTTAATTTCCCATATATTGTATTGAACCTCACTACAATGTTTCACTTTAATCGATCATTTGCATAAAGTATACTACAAATAACAACATATGTACTTTGGGAGTTCAATATTTGTACTTCAACATAATTTTATATATACTTCGATGGAAAAGTATACTTATATACAAAATAACCTTACTACAACTTTAATACTTCAAATTAATTTCCAATGTCAATAAATTTCAAACTTGAGCATTTTCATGACTTTAAAAGGTATACACCACATGTGCACGAACTGCATCCATGGAGCATTTTGCAACATACCTCCAGAAATCCATGGTGTCTCTAGCAAAACATTCTGCCCAAAGGCACACAAAGACACCACAATCCATCGACCCCTGTTGTTGTATGCTGTTTCGTGCTTTCATTCTTTCATCCACATGGCACCCCAATGAAAGCTTTAAGTACCGAGAATAGAATGCAGCTTACAAAAATATTGATAAATTGTTAACTCCCTACTTTATGAAGAAATTTTCAGGAAAGTAAGCAAACTTACAATTGTATTAGCCGTCAATTTGTATTGGGGGGGCCATTATTGAATTCATTAGCAGGAAAGCACGAGTTGAAGTGTCGAGAATAATCAAGAAGCAGTGATGCTCCCGATTAATCAGTATCATTATGTAACGAAACATATTTACAACATTCATGGTGATCTCTTCCAAATCTTTATGGATGAAAGAGTTGAGTCCAGGTGTGAACTCATGGAATTCTTCATCCATTATATCCTAAATGTTGCGTCCCTCAAGTCGGGATAATATATCAGCCTATGAAGTATAAAACAAATGGTTAGTCTCACTTACAACATGAACTAAATTTAGTTAGAAAATCGCCACATACCTGTGCTATCGTGGAAGTAAACCACACATCATGGTGACACTCTCTCCTGAAAGATGAGCTATATAATATCGACATGTAGCACTCCAATATGTCATCACAAGGGCATTCCCCAAATAACAGCTTGCAAAGGTATCTTCCCTCTAAAATGTATTTTCCTCCCTCCCAGACCGTCACTCTACACAAATATAGGTTTTAATTGTTAGTTCAAACACCAATTTATTAAAAAGAAAAATCATAAGCAAATTTTGTTACCTCAAATTATCTCTATGGAAAAATTTGTTGATGACTTCTCATTCTTTTTTTGGGATATCATCCTGACCTTTATAATGAGTCCTTCCTTTATAACAATCAAGTGTTAGAATCTTTGGAGTGCTTGATTCATCTCTTATTTGGATAAGGCTGATGTCTTTTATCTCATGGAGTACGAAACATCAGCACATTGGTATAAAGTATCAAAAATTGAAGTACAAAATATCAGCACATCAAGTAAAAATACCAATAATGAAGTATAAGACATCAGCACATTAGATACAAAATATCAACGAATGAAGTATAAGACATCAGTGCATTTAAGTACAAATATAAACACTGAAGTATAAAAGATTATCACATTAAGTACAAATATCAATCAATGAAATATAAGACATCAGCACATTTAAGTACAAATATCAACTATTGAAGCATAAAATACCAACACATTAAGTACAAATACCAACTAATGAAGTATAAGACATCAGCACATTTAAGTACAAATATCAACCAATGAAGTATAAAATATCAGTATATTAAGTACAAATATCAACCATTGAAATGTAAAAGAACAACACATTAAGTGCAAATACCAACTAGTGAAGTACAAGACATCAACTAATTTAATTATAAATATAAACCAATGAAGTATAAAATATCAGCACATTTAAGTACAAATAACAACCATTGAAGTACAAAAGATGAGCACATTAAGTACAAATATCAATCAATGAAGTAGAAGACACAACACATTTAAGTACAAATATCAACCAATGAAGTGTAAGACGTCAGCACCTTTAAGTACAAATATCAATCAATGAAGTATAAAACATCAACACATTAAGTACAAAATATCAACCAATACTTCATTGGTTGATATTTTGCAGTATAAAACATCATAACATTAAATACAAAATATAAATCAGTGAAGTAAAAAATATCAATCAATGAAGTACAAATAGATCAAGTACAAATACCAGCATGAAATACAAATAGATTTATCTCAAGTAGTAGTACAAATGTTAATATATTAGACACAAACATTAATAGTAAAATATCAATACATTAAGTAGTTTTCGACACCTTCTTCTATTCTTGTTCTTGGTCCTTTTTTCCACGAGGACGACCTCTTTTTGCCACTTGTTTTCAGCACTTGGCTTGTGTGGTGCTCGAGGGTGACAAAATCTATTGCTTTCCTTTTTGGCTTCCTATCATATCAATTTTGCACATTTGTAACAACCGATAACATGATATTTGCCACTTCAATTTCAGATTCTTCGAACTCTACTTCATGATTTAGTTCATGAAGTTTTTTGGTTGAAGGGATGATCAGAGATACGGGATCCTGAAGGTGTTCTGTTTGACTTTCTTCATCCAAACTATCTCGACCTTCATCACCAACACCATCACCAATCCTTAAATCGGCTTATGTTGCATTTTTCTTCCCTAAATCATCCCCTTATTTCTCTGCATCATCTACCAAATCATGCTCCCCCTTATATAGATACTCATCAGCTTCATCATTATGTTCCCCTTCATCAATCTTATCCTTAGCGACATTTTCCTCATTAGCCTGCTTTTTGATTATCACATCTCTAATTCCATAATTTTTTCCTTCAATGATTGAATTTCTTCGTCTTTCATTGTAATAATTTCTTCAAATGCGGTATGATCACAAATATGTACTTGAGTGACAACAGTAGTGGCAACCTTTGTATTCTTAATCAAAACTGCCAATTCTAACATCTCTAGAACAGGGTTAAGGGCTACAACCTATTACAATGAAAATAATTATCAAATTCAAATTATTATCAAAGAAAATAATAATGAATTATTACCATATATCTTGTAATTTGTTTCAATTTATTCTCAACCTCCTTCACATTATTTGAGAGTTTGCTATCCTTCCACCGGTAAAAGCATGGAAATCAAACAAACTTTTTGGTGAACCCAATGATAGGATGTGTTCGTAAACCCATGCCTGTCATTCATAAATAGAAAAATTATACTCGCTTAAATATAAATATAATCAATGTTATTAGTAAAATGAAAATCATTTACCATCAAACCGATTGTACACCCATCAAGGTATTTCTTCTTGCTACTTTCTCCACCTACTCCGCCTATATGGTTTCTCATATCTTCGAAAAGAAAGTTGTATGAAGCTATGCCCCATGCGTACAAACCAACTCTTGACAAATCATCCAAGTATGGTTGGAGAAATCGTTGAGTCTAATAATTAGAAGTTGGAAATAGAAAACAATTAAAAACTAAAAGTATATACAACCTATAAAAATCATTTATGTCCTCCTCATTATCCTTATACACATATCCTCAAACTTTTTTGCTTTTTCAACTCTTGTTATATTCTTCAACTTTCCCGAAAAAAGGCGGTCCATAGTTAGAGACTTCATCGTCAAACTTATATCACTAACTGCCCTACATGTGGCAACCCTAAAACCATAGAAAGTTTGGCTGCAGAAAATGGAACTTCAACCCGCTTCACAAAGATAAATGATAGATTTTTTGTGTCAAACCTCCTAAGTATAACTTCAAGTCAAATGAAGCTAGAATTTGACTTAGGAATATCTATGTATATATAAAATGGAGTCTTCTTCAATGCATCAAAATATTTTGACCCCATCTTGGATTTTACATTCTCCAATGTAGTCTAAAAATATTTGGGGGAGCAATGAGAGCAGACCTCATTATGTCTTGCCTTTACTGCAATCAAATATAGAAAAATTAGTATATACTACCACTTATAGTAATGTGTACTAAAAGGTTAAATGTTTTGTACTACAATTGCTTTTAAAATATTCTTTTGATAAACAGATTATATACTCCTACTTATAGTAATGTGTACTGAAATGTTGAATGTTTTGTACTAATTACTTGTAAAATATACTTGTGATAAACGGATTTTATACTCTCATTGATAGTAATGTGTACTGAAAGATTGAATATTTTGTATTACAATTCTTTGTAAAATATACTTTACATAAACAGATTATATAGTACCACTTATAGTAATGTGTATTGAAAGGTTGAATGTCTTGTACTACAATTTCTTGTAAAATGTATTAGGGTAGCAATTTGGGTAGGTTGGGTGGGTTCGAGTTGGGTTGAAGTAGAGGTATAACATTAATTTTCTCAACCCGAACCAAACTCGACCTGATGACAACTTGAAAGTGTTCAACTCTAACCCAACCTGATTTGTATCAGGTTAGATTCAGATCAACCTGAGTTTCATTGGGCTAACCTACCAACCCAAACCCACCGAACCCAACCTGTCAACCTGATTTAAAATATTTTTTTTGAATTTTTTTTTGTATTTGTATTTTTTTATTTTTATCTATTTTTAATTATTAATAAATTAAATATGAGTAAAGAGTTCTCATTATAACTTCACAGTAGCAACTTTCTAAAATAATTTTAATTAAACCACATAGTATATTGATTTTTAGGACTTTTTTCCCTTTCATTTTCTCGTATCTATCGACATCATAGAAATATTGAAATCATACAATGTCTCTTATTTTAAAAATATCAAGTTTTACTCACCCACTCTTTTTAATTATTGGATCTCTCTTGTCGATTAAATTGTCTCTTTTAATTTTTAAAATTAATTTTTTTATTTTTTAACTTTATATTGATCCAATTAAACAACAAATAAATCAATAAAAATATATCATCAAGCAAATAAGTAAACAAATATTTTAATTATAAACACAATGTAGTATAAAAACTTGCTAAGTCTTTTGAAATTTTTATAACCTCTCAACAGAAAGAATTCATATCTATTTATATGTACAAATCTTATGTTGTATAATGCCTAAGAAAAACTTCTAGGATAATTCACTAGTTAAAGCAGTGATTTGTTAACTTTTTATAGTACAATTTTCATATCCGTTTGAATACAAAAATAACAATTAGAAGTAATTTAAAATTATAATAATCCATCCTATATGTTTGTGAAAATAAATAAGAGCGAAAATTGCCAAAGTTCAAAATTTCAAGCATTATGTTGTTATTGTATATTTTTACTCCTAAAAAAATTTAAATTTTATTTGTTTAATTTGTATTGGGTCGAGTTGGTTTGGGTGGGTTCGGGTTGTCGTATGACTCACAATCAAATTTTTGGGTTGTCTGTGTAAACTGAAATTCAACCCAACTCAACCCATTTTCTTCGGGTTCTTATTTGTGTCGACCTTGTTGGACCCGAACCCAAAATGAGTCAACCAAAATCCAATTTTTTCGTGTCGAACTCGTGTCGGGTTGAAAATTGCCACCCCTATAATACATAAACAGATTATATACTACCACTTATAGTAATGTGTACTAGAGATTGAATGTTTTGTATTACAATTCCCTGTAAAATGTACTTTATATAAACTATGGGTGGCAATATTCAACACGACACGATAACTCGACACGAGTTCGACACGAAAAAATTGAATTTGGGTTGATCCATTTTAAGTTTAGATCCAATAACGTCAACACGAATAAGAACCCGAAGAAAATGGGTTGGGTTGGGTTGAATTTCAGGTTATTTGAATAACCCAAAATTTGATTTTGGGTCACACGACAACCCGAATCCACCTGAACCAACTCGATCCAACTCGAACTAAACAAATAAAATTTAAATTTTTTAGGAGTAAAAATATAAAATAACAAAATAAAACTTGAAATTTTGAGATTTAGCATATCAAAATTACTATTTTAGTATTTTTCAATCTTATCTATTTTCGCAAACATATAGGATGGATGATTATAATTTTATACTATTTCTAATGGTTATTTTTTGGTATCCAAGTAGACATGAAAGTTATTATGTAAATATTTGATAAAATACTGCTTTGACTACTGAATTGTCCTACAAATTTTTTTAGGCCTTATGCAACACAAGACTTTACATATACAAATAGACATGAATTCTTTCTATTGAGAGGTTATAAAAAATTCAAAAGACTCGAGCAAGTTTTTATGATAAATTATATATTCAATTAAAATACTTGTTTACTTATTTGCTTGATCATATTTTTATTGATTTATGTGCAAATTAATTGAATCAATATAAAGTAGAGAAATAATGTCATTTTAAGAATTTAAAAGAGATAATTTGATTGGTACAAAAGATACAAAAATTAAAAAGACTGAGTGAATAAAACATGAAAAAGTATGCTATTTTTAAGAATAAGTTACATTGTAATTTCAATATTTTTATAATGATGATAGATACTACTAAGTGAAAGGAACAAAAAGTCCTAAAATCAATATATTATGTGGTTTAGTTAAAATTTTTTTAATAAAGTTGCTATTGTGAATTTATGATAAGAATTTCTTATTCCTATTTTAATTTATTAATAATTAAGAATAGATAAAATTAAAAGATAAAAATTCCAAAAAATTTCTAAAAATTAAAACAAATGTTTGAAATAATTGTTTTAAATCAGATTAGCAAGTTGGATTGGGTGGATTTGAGTTGGGAGTTGACCTAATAAAAATCAGGTCGACCCGAACCTGACCTGATACGATTCAGGTTGGGTTGGGTTTGGGTTGAGAAAATTAATTTTATACCCCTACTTCTACCCAACCCGAACCCACCCAAATTGCCACCCCTGATATAAACAGATTATATAATACCACTTCCAGATAATTTCACCATATAATTTCAACTATAAGAAGTATAAACTCCAAAAAAGTGAAGTATAACTTTCATACATTTCAAGTACCAATCGCAGATTTCAAATATTACAAAAAAAATCATATATATAACAAATAGGTTCAAGTTTTTAACAACTAAAAAAAGAGTTCAAACAAAGAAAAATGAGAAAATCTACGTGCAAAACTTGTAAAATTAAAAAATCACGGACCTTTGAAAGAAAGCAAAATTCACGAAATGAGAAGCAAAAAACATACCTTTGTGTCCTTTGTTCTCTTCTTTCTATTCTTCGCTCCTAGTTGGTGCTCTTGGTTGTCCCATCTTCGCAGAGTTGCAGAGAAGTTGGTTTTTTTTTCCTTGTCGCGTCGATTTCTTTCATGTTCTCGTCTCTTCGCGCTCCTTTGTTTGGCAAAGAAGGGATCATTTTTCGTGCCCGTTGTTTGACAGAGGAGAAGTTGCTTCCCCACCCCCCACCCCCCCCCCCCCAAAGTGTCCTTTATGAAGAAAAGTTGTCATTTGTTTGAATGGGAAAAAAAAACTGCTCATTGCTGATTTTTTTATTTTTTTGGTTAGGTATAAGGGTATTTAAGTATTTCTTAAAGATATGGGGAGTGATTTCTAAAGTTTGTGAAAAAGTAGGAAATTTTGTGTTTGAAAAAATAAGTGGAGAGTAAAGTGTAAAATGAAAGTAGGAATAGAAATTTTATCTTAATTAACACAATTTGGAAACCAATTTTTTGGCTTGGAGAAAATATTTCTCCTAAATCCTAATGCAGTTTTGTAAATCTGCTTCCACCTAAGAATTATCAAAAGTCGACAAAATTCCCCAAATTAGAACCTATTAAGGGTATCAATGTCTTTAACGCTGTTTAAAAAATAAGACCGGACCGGCCAGTCGGATTGTCAATCGGCTTGCAAATCGATCCGATTTTCTCAAAAGATCGAAATTTTGAAAAAAACGCCATATTTTGTAAAAATTGTTTAGACCAGCCGGTCGAATTGCTAGACCGGTGAACCGGATCGGTTTTTTCAATTACTTTTTAATAATTTATTTTTTTTTTGTCTAAATACGAAGTTTGAAGGTTAAGGTACACCTCACAAGCTATCTAAAAGTAAAAAAAAAAAAAACCTTAGTTTAGAGTTTAAAATTAACCTACACTCTCAACTTTAAACTTTAGACTCGATATATTTAAATTGTTGTGGTCATTTATAATATAAATTATAAAATTTGGGCTGTGTTCACTTGCATTTTGGGGGAATTTTTTCCAACCCCCAAAACTATTCCAAAAAGCAGGCACATTCTTCAATCTATTTCCCAAAATATCAAAATTTTATATCCAAAAAATCCCTCCCAATTCAATCCCAAAAATCCCTACACCCTACAAATCACAACTACCCTCTCATTTTCTTACTCCACCTTTTACATCACTCGTTCATTTATTACTCTCTCACTTCACTCATATAATATATACATCTTATATATATATGAAAAAATTAAAATTTTAGTAGTTAAAAAATTCTAAAATTTACTTTTGCAAATTTAATTAAATTGATTTTTGGAAAAATTAATTAAATTTAATCAAATGTTTTTATATTATAAGTAAATAATTTATTTATTAAATAACGTATTAAATTAATTAACTTATTAATATCATCTAATATTAACACAATAATCTATTTAATTTAATAAATTAATTTTAAATAATTATTTTTTTTATTAATAAATAATTTATCTATCAAATAACTTATTAATTACTTAATGTTTCAAGTTAGTTAGATAACATGTTATGTTAATAAAATTAATTTGTTTAATTAAATAAATGAATTATTATATTTATATAAATTATATTTTATACAGATAAATATTACATATGTAATTAAATATTCTAATAATCTATTTAATTTAATAATCAATTACACATAAAATTTAATATAATAATAAATTAATTTTAAATAACTATTTTGTTGATTACTAAGGGAATGTTTGGGAGCGTTCTGGGGGAACGCTGCTATTCTCCAAGAACAAGCCCAAACATACCCCAAGATTTGCCCTTCATTATTTATACTGTTCATTCCCAAAAAACCCTTAACTAACCCTCCATAATCTCACATTTACTTCTTTATTTCATATTCCCCCATGCCCAAACAACCATCACTGTTGCTGTCTCGTATCTCTCTTTCCCCCCTTCTCTCTCTCTCCCATCTGCCTCATGTACCATTTTCTTTCCCTTATTGCCCAATACCCCCTATGCATATCTTCTCCACCACTCCTCATCTCTGCCTCCTCCACCATTCTCCTTCCTCATCACCATGTACACATCTCGTCTCCACCCTTGCGATGTGTATCTACAAACGATTTTTTCCCTTAAAACACCCAAATGAAAGCGTGAAACAATTGATGCCAAACAAATATTTTGGCAATCATTTTCGCAAAAAGAAATGCCGATGGGTTTTCCTTGTTTGACAGTGATGTTGTGTGTTGATTTGGTTTCATGTGTATAATGGGGTGAAATGGAACTTGGGGTGTAGGAGACGTGTTTGGTCTTGTGTATTTTGTGTTGCGGGTTATGGACTTTCTATCTTTCCTACCTATAGTGGTGGGAATTTGATTTGTTAGGTGTAACATCGAACGGATTGACCATAAAATATCGTTAACACATTTCGGGGTTGTGGGCGTTTAAAATCTGGTGAAGGTTGTCTTGGCCGCGGCATGCAACTTCTTTTTCTGATTTTTGGGTGTTCGTTGTGTTTTGGGCTGCGGATGTCTGAGGTGTTGGTAAGTTATCCCCTTATTTCAAAAGTTGTTGGTTATGATTGATATGGGGGAAAAAAGGTTTACGCCATTTAGGGTTTTCGTCTAAAAACCTTGAACTCTGTGGTGTCTCTGTTTTGTGGTGTCGTCTATTTTTTGGGTCCTCTATGTGTTCGCTATTAGCTAGGATTTTTTATTTGCCCCAAAAACGGTAGCATTTCACTGATTTCATTGTTAATAGTTTGGCGTCAGACATTTCCTGGGTTAGCATGGAATTTTATATGCTCAGTGTGATTCTATGTAGGTGCATGTATCTTTCATTCTAGCTTCATCAATGCCGTTTGATATATTTTGATTGTAAGTTAAAATTTCCTCGACTTAAAGGTTGACAGAGGGGGTTTGGGGTCCTCATACTCTACTGCACATGAACTGTGAATTTTCTGCTTTTGTGTGTGTTGAGTCTCACTTATATTTCTTAGTTTGTTCCCCCCTTTTCTCCCATTTATATCGCTCAAAGTGATGTTATGGCACATTGTATTTTGTGATGTATTGGGCGAGTATGAAGTTCTTGTTGGGTTAAGACCATAATCTGTGTTATGGTTATTGTTTGCTAGTTAAAATTGAATGTAGACTAAGCCCTTGTGCTAGCTTTTGTGTTTCTGTTTTACCTTTTCCTTGTGCCAATGTCTACAGCTAGTTACTTTAGTTTAATTATGAGTATGGCTTACTGCCTCTGTTTGCATAGTTGTATGTTTGTGCACTTGATCTTACTTGGCATTTTGAGCTGCACCGGTGGGAAACCTACCCAGGCATTTAAACACCTATTTTGTGTAAATTTCACAAATCTCCATAGCACCTCTATATGTGATTGTACCACATATATGTGTCAATCTGGCTTGGTTGGGTTGACTGTATGCCAGAGCAGCTTTAAGCTAAGGTTGTAGCTAGTTACAATGTGTTGGATTCCCTTTGTCTATTGCATTGGTTGTTTTGCATTTTCTCATGGCTTATTGACTACTTTTGTGCTTCAGACCCTGTATATTTTTGTTTCTTTTTAGGGGTAGTCATTTCAGTACACTATTTCAACTACTCCACCGCTGTGATGCACAACGTGACCATGACTCTTCTCACCCTCTATAAATGAACCTATGCCTCTGATTATGTCCTCCACACTTGCACACTACCTTACTACCATTTGAAGAAAAAATCTTGTCTACTAAATATGTTGCTTTACTGAACTTGGTGAGCTATCCCTTCGTAAAACAAGCAAAGTTTCACCAGTCTTCCTGTCTAAAAGTAGAACTATAAAAAAAAGCAGGTAAATCCATTCATTATGACAAAGCAATCCCTAAGTGGTGTCAATTTAGTTCCTTCCAGTATAAGCATTTTCTATCATTGATTAAACTCTTCCAAACAGCTTCTTTTGTAAGTGGTTTTGGGGACAACTTCTCCATTTCAAGCACCACGTCCCAGCCCCTGTCCAGCCTTCCAGTACACTCCCCCACCCCAACCTGTTCTAGTTCATCAATAAGTTGGTGCTATACCAGTTAGTGTTATGCTTTTCTTGTGTTTCTCATTCATATGTTCTCATTTATTGATTTTTTGTGTGATTACATGGCTGTAGTAAGGTCTAGCTTTGCCTTAAATACTAGTTTGCATATTATATGTGTTGTGTTCTTTATGTTGAGTGTTCAATAGGTTAAATTCTGCCGCCTATTACATTCATCAGAACCGTGCCCCCCACTAACCTATGAAGCTTGTCTAGCACCATGCTTGGGGTTTCTCCAGGCCAAAAATGGATAAGTAAGTCATTCCCCCATGGGGACTACTTATTATTGTTCCTTAGACAAAATGTTTTAAATTTCACTTATTGTAGGTGAAATTTTCAGCTATTAAAGCTGCTTCACCTAGCACAATGTTGGGTTATAACGACTTGTACACTAATGTTGGCTTCCTTTTTAGTGGCTGCCATTCTTACATAACATGATGACAATTTAACTAGTGTGCTGGAATGTAGCAGTTGAATTAGTTACGTTGCCTTAAGTCAGTCTGGGAGTAGTTTTGAACTTGTGGTCACTCCTTAAGTCTTTTTGTGTCAAGTTCATTGTTGCAGAATTTTTTTTAAATATATTTTTCCTTTTTTTTAAACCCCCCATGCTGCTTTTCTGAATTGAGTCGTAGTTATTATTTGCCTTCAGCAATCTGTGTGTAAATCTACAGCATACATATTTTAGTGTTAACTCCATGGGGTTCTGGTAGTTGAGGGTAGTTGTACATCCTAGTATACATATATTTACTCGTGTCAAAATGCATTTTTTGGAAGTCTATCCCCAATGGTGTACATTTATGTCATTCAGTTGATCGGAATGCATGCATATTATCCTTGTCACTTGGGTTGTGTCCGTTCCAGTTTTCAAATACGTTGGTTAAGTTAAGGTGTTTGGGGGAGGGGGAAGTGTAGCGCACATCCGACCCTTTTGTATTTGGGTTCTGGATATATGTGAGTGACCTCGATAGGAAAATTTTAAGAGATGGAGCAATGAGCAAGACGGAACCATTTCATATTGGTGTGGTCCCAATAGTCTCCGTCTCACATTTTCTTCTTTCTTGCCTCTTATATGTAGATTGAACAAACCAAAATTTATTCACCGAGTCTAGTTGGATGGTTGTTGTAATATGGATGTATTGCCCATAGCTAATGTTGGCAGATTGTGACATATATGCAGTTGC
This sequence comes from Jacaranda mimosifolia, assembly GCA_018894105.1. Taxonomy (NCBI): domain Eukaryota; kingdom Viridiplantae; phylum Streptophyta; class Magnoliopsida; order Lamiales; family Bignoniaceae; genus Jacaranda; species Jacaranda mimosifolia. The sequence continues at coordinate 23,941,717 of CM032128.1, read as the reverse complement.
CCCTAAATTAGTTTGGCAGTTTAGTGCCTTCCTTTTTACTATGAACCATTTGAATTATGATTGTATGAAATTGTGCTTCCACCTTTAATGTATATGAAAGTGCTATGGATTCCTATGCTTTATACCGGTTTCCGTTCCATCTGTATTGCAATGTTCCGTTTGTAATTAAGCTATAGTTAATAAAGTGTTGGTTTTATTATGCGGAGTTTAAAATTATTATGATTGTAGTAATATTTTCATTTTAGATTCTAATGTGAATGTGCAATTATTATGGCACATTATGCCTAAAATTCATATGAGCTCAATTGTTTACACTATACATTTTGGTGGATGATGGTGTAATTGTATAATGGATGAAGTTGTAATTACCCTTAGTAGTAGTTACCACCATATCAAACCCTTGAACCATTCTTTCGATGTTGGCTAGGTCACACATTTTATACTCATCTTCAAATATTTACTGCTTACAAATGAATTAACAATGTGTCTAAATAAAAAAATTTCTTCTTGTATTGTCAGCCGTGTACAAATATATAATACATATATGTGATGTCAATTTACATAGAATATATACGAATCTAAATTCTAAAGTCATACTTACCAAATTGAACCAATATATGAATGATTAATTGGCAAAAAAAAAAAAAATCATAATAAAAATCGTGAGCTGAAACATTGTGAAAATCGAATTCAAATATTTAAGTATAAAATATAATACAAAATATTGGATTTGTACACTAATATGTAATATAATAGAAAGGTAATAAGTAAAGAATAGTTAACACATACAATGTAAATTACATATGTAAATAATATATACATTCATATGTGAACTATATATACATATGTAAAGTACGAAGTAATATAATGAAAAAAGTAATTAATAAGTAAAATTAATTCATACAATTTATGTTATACGATATATATATACACATATAAGTAATTTATTGGTTGGTATATAAACTATGTATAAATAGTTTAAATATAATGTGGTTTCATACCATTGTAATAAATAAAAAGAATTAGCGCATAAAAGGTGTATTATATATATAAATAATTAATTATATTATATTTGTATTTACAATATATAAATATATACAAAATTACTTAATAAAAAAAATCATATGTACAATGTATAATATATATATATATAACAAGTAATGTCTTCATTTGTATATAAACTAACTATAAATCGGGATATATTTTGTAATATAATACAAATGTATTACATAACAAAATTAATATATGTACTGTATGTTATTTATATATAAATATGCAAAATATGTATATATATATATATATGGGGGTATATAACTTGTATTATGTAATATAGTGCAAAAATAAAGAAGACAAAAAAATAGCTCTAATTGTCTACAGTTTACATATGAACAAGTAATATATTCATTTATTAGTAGATACACTTTGTTTGAATCCACTTATTACGAAAATATAGAGGCAACTTCATTAAGGAATATTACATTTTGTAATGGAATGCATACACATATATTCTTTTGTGGCACAATGAAAATAATACAACAATGTAATTTATATTGTGGAGCCATCATTTTTGTGTTAAAAAAAAGGATTGGCCTGTTAAATATATCTCACATAATAATTATTGTACGCCTATCTATAAACCTTTTATGTTAACTGTATATATGAGTATATATATGTACAATAAATAATACATATTGTTTATATATAAACTCATATATCTATATACTTCTGTCCATATATATATATATATATATGTTTGTCTCCATATCTACAATTACATTTGTCTTATCTTCTTGAACCTTTATAGCATAAATAGCATGTGATACAAATTATATAAATGAAGTATGTAAAACACAACTTGTTTGGAGCTATTTCATTACAGTTGATATGTGTAACATATACGGATAACTTGGATAACAGATTAATCTCAGTGCTGGGATGTTAAAGAATTAGTATGTCGTGCTTTCATAGTTGACCATAGATGACCAATGAGGGGGTAAAAGTATCGAACACATTATGCTTATGTATGATATTAAGTAGTAACCCGCACCATCGCCTCTATTGTATTGGCATCAAGCATACTAGGTTGCACCTGCTCCTGGTAAACATGGCATATATTTCATTTAACATGGCTAATATTTTCCTGCACGACTAATTTTTATGGTGACGGACTATTATACAATTGTTACTAGATGGATCCTTACAGTCATAACACGTCATATGGCGATGACGCCACATACAGTACGCAATCTGGGGGTAGTAAGTCAGCATATGTGCAATGGCCATTTGCTAATGAAAAACTATTATTTGAATTTGCCTATGACGAATTCCAAGCTGGTAAACTTCTTTCCACCACGTTCTCAGTTTACACCTGGAATAAGATTTGCCACATGATGAAAGTGGAGCTACAACCTTCTTACACGTACAATGTGAAGCATCTTAAGTAGAATGGAATAGACTCCGTGCATCGTGGCGTATGTTTCATTCATTGATAACGAATAGTACAGGGTATGGCTGGGATTACGAGTGAAACACGATCACTGGTAGCGAGGATTGCATTGCCTACTAGCTCTAGGTATATTTTTCATCTTATCTTTGCCCAACTTTATCAACTACTAGTTTAATGTTGCTCTATTTTGTAATATAGGAGCACCCAGACCGTGCCTCATTGATGGATCATGGCTTACCATGTTATGATTATTGTACTGTGATGTTCTTGAAGAATGTTGCATCGAGTTCCAATGTTAGGTCTTCTGCTCAACCCCATTTAGCCGCATATAATAATCTAAGTAGGAGCGATAATGTGACTGGAGACAGTACAGGTGGGTCAAAACGCTTAGCTTCATCACGTGATGACTTTGACGACACAGCGGGTACCTAGGGGGCGGGTTCATCATTACGGATGAGGGGTAAAGAAGGGAAGTTCTATGCCAGGGATAGACAAGAGTGGTTGGAGGAGGTTCTACACAAATGGGATGGCATGATGGATGCCAAGTCCGAGAGGATTGGGCCTAAAGCACAATCCTCAATTGTTGAGTGTGTTGCTGCACTGAGGCCCTCTACAAGACCACTTATTTGGAAGGGCTATTAACACTCTTCAAAGTGCGAAGATGAGAAATTTTTTCCTACAATTTGATGATAGAGAGAGGCGCATCTAGGCCGAATCCCTATGCAATTGGGCCCTCCCTCATGTCCCTATTACTCCACGTTTGATGCTGGCTTGTCAAATACTTATGTTGTTTGTTTGTGTGCTCAGTACTTGTCAGTTTACTTCATTCTTATGTTTGTTTGTACGAACTTATTTGTGACTAACTTAGGAACTTGTAATCCCTTGTTGTATGAACTTTGATGACCCCAGACCTATTTAGTGATATCGCTTGAGATTTCACATTGCGTGTGATGCCTATTTTGTTCCCATAGATGGCTAGTGGATCGAGCTTGATGCCACCACATGATGATGAGTTGGAGTTCAGCGAAGGATCACCTGGCACACCTGGCAGTGATGTATCTAACGGTGCTGATGATGTATTATTCATTGCAGATGTCTTGTTGCCTAATTTGTACACTAACAAAATGCCACGTAACACATCTGCGCTCCGTGGTGTGGATTAGGTTGGCGAGATAATGGATGGCCATCCTGATCGATTCTACGATAACCTGCGCATGATGAAGCCCACATTCATGAGATTGGTCCATGAATTAACCAGTCGTGGGCTTTTACCTCAAACGCAGCAGTGTTGGGTATGACCAACTAAGGAGGTTGCAATGTTTATGCAGACAGTTGGTGGACATCAGAGACAGAGGAATACCATGGAACGTTTCCAACACTCTTTGGAGATGATTAACCGCCATATACGACGTGTAATTAGGGCACTGAATATGTTAGCGCTTGAGCTCATAACCCCCCCAAATTTTAATGAGGTGCCCAATCAAATTCAATCGAATCCCGACTTCTTTCCGTATTTTCAGGTATGGAATATATATAGGATCAACTCTTACTAAGCTACACATCTAATAATCTTTTGTACCTGAACTGCTCATATTTGATACGTAGAGTGCAGTGGGGGCAATCGATGGCACATTAGTGTGTGCCTAGGTACTTGCTTACAGACATAATGCATATCGTTCTCGAAAAGGGAACATCTCTCAAAATGTGCTCGTCATAGCTGATTTTGACCAAATGTTTATGTATGTGTACGTGGGCTGGGAAGGGAGTGCCAATGATGCACGAGTCTTGCTGAACACAATCCAAAGTGACCCTGCATTTCCTTTCCCCCTACCAGGTATCACGGTTTGATTCTAATAACAGTACATATCCATATCCATGTGTCGTACAAAGCTTAAATTGTTCAACTACTGCCCAGACTACACTAACACATATAGATATTCTCATTTAGGGAAGTACTATCCCGTCGATGTTGGCTTCACAAACTATATGTGCTTCTTATCCCCATATAGACAGTCCTGGTACCACCTCCAACAGTTCGATGGTACCTCCATATATAGTGGGTTAAGGGAGCTGTTCAACTATCGACATGCTCGACTGAGGAACACCATAGAATGGACGTTTGGGATTCTTAAGAAGTTGTTCCCAATTCTATCTTGGGGTATGCCGAGCTACATGGTCACTCGACAGACTGATATTGTCATTGCTTATTGTGCGCTGCATAATTTCATCCGTAAGTATAGTTGGGATAACAACATTTTCGCGACCCTCACGAACTTGACCCAGACTGGGAAACCTTCTACCACCGTGGTCACCCGAGCCAGCAGGAGATACATGCACAATCTGAATTTTGAGATGGTCTGGCACAATAGCTATGGGCCGATAGGTATTGATTAGTTTAGATTGAATACATAAATCCACAATATCTTGTATGTGTATTGATGCACCTGTACTATTTTAGAACTAATTGTCATCACTTAATATTTTTAACTGAAAATTACTAATGCCACATTATAATACTACATGATTGAATATCTGTACGTATCATCACGTGTCATGTGTAGTGATATCTTTGTATTTCTTGTCGCACTGTAACATGATAAAAATATATATTCTGTAATTTATGTAATGAGATGTGTGCTATGATTTTCCTGAAGGATGAGTAGGTTCAACCTCCCATGTGCACATGCGGTGCCGATCCCATGTGAGTCTTTATGTCTAGGACATAGAGGAGCTACGGACGTTACTTTTTCAGATGTCCAGCTTCCCTTGAGCACCCACGCAACTTCGTATAGGCAGACAATAGATGTAAGGAGGCTGTAGGTATGTATAGGCAGCGTCGACCATTTGGCGCTGCCTCATCGCATGGTACTTATAGCACATCTACATCCACAGGTGGTTCTTCTGGGATTGCATCACTGAGTGACCCTCATTGCGATGAGCACAACTCTGTGCGCACTGATAAGCATACACCACCCCATTTAGCACACCATATGGGGCCACTCTTGCTATTGCCCTTATGTGGATGCTGTATATGTATTTTGTTGCTTGTGTTGTTGCTCCAACTAGCAGTCTTATTTAAGATATTATATGTATGACCACCTACTTTGGGTGGAAACAGACAGGTACATGTAGTAACGGAGCACTTATAATTACCATTTCGTATGGTTCCGTAATGCACTCAAATATATTATATATGTAATATTTTTTAATATTTATTGCCACTGGGTACGGTCCTCGTACCATACAGGTACGAGTCGGGGTACATCGGTGGACGGTGCTAGCACCGACAGTACAAATGTATGGGGACTCGACGTGGAGGAGCGCTTCATGCATATGCTGCTGGACGCTAACACAATTGACTCCCTAACGGATGAACGGTACTTATAGATATGCATGCCCGACATAGCTAACAAACTTGGCCGACACTTTTAGTGTCCATACATGACTCATTTTGTAAGGGAGAAATTTAATGAGCTTAAGGAACGCCACGACACAATGAAGGTGATCGTCGAGAATCCTGACGTCTTCTACGAGCCGACAACCAGTGATATTTACGTGCCTACTATTATGCAATCGGAGCTCCAAGCAGTAAAGATACTATACACTACCATCTTCATCTTAATTTTTTGTACGATTATATGTGTTCCATAACCAATTTTGTTCTTTAATGTGTGCGCAAAGATACCGACTTGCAGACCGTTATTGGCGGTATGCGGAGACTAGTTATGACCTACTGTCTGAGATATTTACACCGCTTGGAAGACCACAACGAACCGATAATCGCCCGAGCTAGCACGACAAACGCGGCGATCTATTATTAAATCAGCAAGAACGCGATGTCACCCAATCAGGTGCAGGCACATCAGGTAGTTCTTTGTGCTTGCAGTGGTCATCTAGGCCCGATATCCCACGTTCTAGTTCGATTTGAGTTAGAGCAAACATGCCCGCTGGCTCCGATGGTGGACTCGATAGGGGTTTGGGAGTTGGGTCTGTCACGTCATGGTCTGAGATTGTTCGACAAATTGGCACAAGACTATCGAGACGGCGTGGCTTGCCTCATACGAGCCAAGTTAGTACGGGTCGCACGCCGGACTGACCACCTACATCGTCTTGAATTTGCTGTAATCTGAATGTATTATTATTATGTATTGTACTGATTGTACCCTAGATAACTTTATGTACTATAGAATTCTTGTTGGTGTTGCTAATGAGTATTGTACATGATGAATATACATACCATGTATGATATAAGTTATATTTGTTGACATCTTTACATGTATCACGATATTAATGGGACACCACCGACTCGTAATGTGCCTGTGCATGGTATATTTCATGATCCCCACTGGAGGCATCAGGAGGAGGTTGTCATAATCACTTACTTGATGAATATTGTGCCCTCCCGTGACATCTCTAATAGGTAGGTCATCATAGATGAGTGCTCCTACATTGCACGCTATCTGCTAGGACGTTTGGGAGGGTGAGGACTGTTGATGAAGTTAAGATGAAGATTCAGCACCTGCGTGGTCGATACTACACATTTGTGGAGTACATGACTATACCTACGGTGCAGTACAACGCCGACACTATGGTGGTGCATGTTGACACACAGTACTGGGCGCATCTTGGGAATGTAAGTTAAGTTTACGATTTTTTCTATTTCAATTAATATACGATACATATACAAACAACTCACATTGCACATTGAAACATGTAATGTACCTCGCTCAGGAGACTATCAGCCAGAGCTATTTTCATGTATTTTGAGAGCCCTTATACCTCCCGCTACGGTACATATTCACTGACGGTCGTGCAGCTGATCTATTTGATGGTGGGACAGCAGGAGAGGCATCAGCACCCCCCACTGGAACCTAGGACACGTGGCAGGTTCCATAATACCATGGATACGTGATGGCTCTACCTTAAAGTGCACCCCACCGATATCATGATGTCTTCAATTATGTGTTATATACGATTTGTAGACTTATATAATATCATTAGAACACTCCATCTTTTAATTCTATGTGCGATATGGACGAATTCTACGTTAAAAAAAGCTGGTGTTTGGATTGATTTATTGTGTTCTATCTACCGACATAAGACATGCTTCATATACAATACAAATACGACTTTCTTTTTAATCCAACACACTCAAACGTATATACAAGCTTATATTGATAATGTTACTAATAGTAATAATAATAACAACAACAATATTAATAGTAATATAAATATTAATAATAACATTTACTAATTCTATTGCCACGGTTCATATTCATGTGTACATAATTATTAATTTCCTCCACCCCATATTGAAGCACAATTTGATTTTAATTTCAAATTTTTTTTTTTAGATTTCCGTCACATTTCTTTGTCCAAGTATCTATAAAGATGAGTTGCTTTTCAATCTAAGACACTCATATATACTGTATAAAGCATAATAATAGTAATAGTAATAACAATATTAAGAAAATCGTAATAATAATAATATTAACAATAATAAAATGTAACAATTATAATAGTAATACTACTAACAACAACAACAACAACAACAATAATAATAATAAATTTCAACTAACAAACAAACTCATAAAATATTATAATATAACTCACTTAATCAATACATCAATCATTACAAACTTACAACATAATCATATCTCTTCAATACATATACATACATATATACACAATATTTTTTATTATTATTCTTCTAATTAAAAAAATTCTTTAATATTAATTTTCACTCCCAAATACCAACACAAAAGTAATGATGCGACATTTACAGTAAAAAATACTCCCTAAAAAACATAACCAAACATATCAAAACTCTCAAACCTCATTTTTTACTATTTTTAAAAACAATAACCTAACATACATCATATTTCCCAATCTTCATTTCACATTTTCTCACAATTCCTTCATTATTCATTCTCTCAAAACACACAATAAACACATAATAAAATCAAACGTAAAACATATCCAAACACTACCTAAATATTTTATCTACCAGTCATAACATATATATACATATATACACACACACATCATCAAATTATAAATGTACATACATATATTACATAAAAAAATAAAAATCAATTTCTCATCCACAAATCCAACAGAAAAATAACTGATTTGATATCTACAATAAAATTTGTCCCCCCAACAAAATATTAACAAATAAACAACTTATTTTCAAACTATTTTCCCTATTTTCCCAAAACAAAAACAAACGGTTGACATTTTTTTCAATTTTTCTCCCAAAAACTCATTCCCCAAAATTTTTTTGGGACATTTATTGAAAAGTACCAAATATGCTTTTCAATTTGGTGATCAGTCCATACTTGTTTTTTGTTAGAACAAACTCCCTAGTTTTGTTAATTTTTAGAGATTACTCCCTACTCATTTGATTTGACAAAAATACCCTTAAGTATCATATTTTTCATTCATTTTTTCTCACTTCTTCTCCATCCGATAAGCAAACAGTAAATCCGATCATATGTTCATTACCAGAAATAGAAAGAACAGAAAAAACACAACAAGCTCCACGGCAGGAACGAGAATAACGTTAGAGCCAACAACCACCAACTCGACATCTGCATTGTCTTCTTCTCTTTTTATTTTCATCATTTTCGAGTTTCTTCTTCTTCTTCTTCTTCTTCTTCTTCTTCTTCTTCTTCTCAGTTTATTCTCAGTTGCTCCTGAGTTTCTTATATTTTTCCGACAATGTCAACAAGTAGTGAAGTAGGAGTATTCAATCAAGTTAATGGACATGTACATTAATCTCGCAAGATAATGGAGTGAAATCAACGCCAAACACTTCAGTTTGCAATACATAGCTCCATATCAAAGATTGTACGTGAGTTTGACTGATGATAACGGTGTCATGAATATGGTCTTACTGCATTTGACATTGAATATGAACATTGTTGACATCCTGATAAAACGAAAGGATGAATTAAGCAGCAGTGCAAAGAAGAGCAGTGATGGTTTAAGGTGATACTTCTACAAAATCTAAGTTGTACTGCAGTTTGTAAAGTTTTGTACTTGAAGTGTTCTGAAATTATACTCTGTTATGTAAGTTTTATACTTCAAGTGTTCTACTAATTGATTATCCAAAATTGTACTACAACTCCTAGCGGTTTATACTTGAAGTGTTCCTAAACTATACGTCTTCTATATAAAATTATACTTTTGATTTTCTAAAATTATACTTCATTTTATCAAAGATTGTACTCGATTTATTGAAGTTATATACTTTAAGTATCATATTTATCGATTAGCCAAAATATACTGCAGTTGCTAGGACTTTATACTTCAAGCGTTTTGAAATTGTACTTCACTTTATCTAAAATTGTACTTTTATTTTCTGAAATTATACTTTCTTTTGTACTTCATTTTACCTAAACCTGTACTTTATTCATTGAACTTCTATACTTCAAGTGTTTCGAAATTGTACTTCATTTTATCTAAACTTATACTTTAGTTATTTGAATCTATTATTTAAGTTTAAAGTGTTTTACTAATGGATTATCCAAAAATTGTACTAAAATTGCTAAGGTTTTATACTTCAAGTGTTTTGAAATTGTACTTTACTTTATCTACAATTGTACTTCCAGTTTTTGAAATTATACTTCATTTCATACATCATTTTACCTAAACTTGTACTCTATTCATTGAAGTTCTATACTTCAAGTGTTCTAAATTGTACTTCATTTTATCTAAACTTGTACTTCAATTATCTGAATTTATTATTTAAGTTTTATACTTCAAGTGTTCTACTAATGGATTATCCAAAATCATATTACAATTGCTAAGGATTTATACTTCAAATGTTCTGAAATTGTACTTCTATTTTTTGAAATTATACTTCATTTTACATAAACTTGTACTCTATTCATTGAAATTCTATACTTCAAGTGTTTCGAAATTGTACTTTATTTTATCTAAACTTGTACTTCAGTTATTTGAATATATTATTTAAGTTTCAAATGTTCTACTAATGGATTATCCAAAAATTGTACCGCAATTACTAAGATTTTATACTTCAGGTGTTCTTAAATTGTACTTCACTTTATCTAAAATTGAATTTCTATTTTTTAAAATTATACTTTATTTTATACATCATTTTACCTAAACCTGTACTCTATTCATTGAAGTTCTATACTTCAAGTGTTCTGAACTTGTACTTCATTTTATCTAAACTTGTACTTCAGTTATTTGAATCTATTTTTTAAGTTTCAAGTATTCTACTAATGGATTATCCAAAAATTGTATTGCAATTTCTAAGGTTTTATACTTCAGGTATTCTGAAATTGTACTTCACTTTATCAAAAATTGTATTTCTGTTTTTTGAAATTATACTCATTTTATACATCATTTTATCTAAACTTGTACTTTATTCATTGAAGTTCTATACTTCAAGTGTTTTGAAATTATACTTTATTTTATCAAAACTTGTACTCTCGAGTCAAAGTCACTTTCATCGTATGACTTTACCAATCAATATTACCGAGTTGAGATGTATCAACAAGCATATCAAGCAGTGATAAACCCTATTCCTACATATGATATGCATATGTTCCCTCTAGATGATGATGGCGTCATTAATGCACCTGATTGCCAATCTCAACCTGGGCATAGAAGGACACAGAGGATTCCATCACAAATTGAGAAATGTGTAATTAAGTGTAAAAGGTGTGGTAGAACATGACATAATCGTCGAACCTGCAAAGAATCAGTAATCTAGCTAAATTTTGTAAATTAATCTAGCAGATTTATACTTGATTTCTTGACATTTGTACTTTATTTAGGTAATCATGTACTTGATTTAGCGTGAAATTGGCATTTTTGTATATTGTCCGAGATATCAATTATTTTGCACCCCAATATGGGAGAATTATACTTGATGTCATGACAATTGTACTTCATTTCGGCAATTATGTATTTGATTTAGTGTGAAATTGGCATTTTTGTATGTTGTTGGAGATATCAGTTATTTTGCACCATAATCTGGGAGAATTATACTTGATTTCATGACAATTGTACTTCATTTCCGCAATTATGTATTTGATTTAGCGTGAAATTGGTATTTTTGCATGTTGTCCGAGATATCAGTTATTTTGTACCCCAATCTGGTAGAATTATACTTGATTTCATGATATTTGTACTTCTTTTTGGCAATAATGTACTTGTTTAGCGTGGAAGTTATCAAATGGATGTTGTCCAAGATATCAGCGCTTTCGTACCTCAATCTGAAAGATTTATACTTGATTTCATGACATTTGTATTTCATTTCGGCCATTATGTACTCCATTTCTTAATATTTTTACTAATATTGTTGAATTGAAATTTGTTCAATGATTTGATTTTTAAGTCTCAGTAATTAATAACCAAACTCTAAAAATGTGTGTAATATTTATTATATGAATAAAATAATATTAAAGTTTTAAAGTGTTAACCACTAATGTTGAACGAATGAATGTTATCAATCGCAGTAATGTAAAGAATACTTATGCTTTCAAAAATGTAAATAAATGAGCATTGACCAATAATATCCACCCTATAACCCGTACAAATACGTACTTCACCTTATTCGATAATCTCAAAATATTGTATTTGACCATCACTACAATTATTGGAGACTAATTATTCAATTGCAATAAGTGTACTTCAATATAACACCATTTATATTTTGTTTGTTCTAAGTTTGTACTTCATTTACATCATATTGTACTCAAATTCACTGTCCAACTTCAATTTAATTGAAGTGTACTTCAACATAATATCATTTATACTTTATTTGTTCTACGTTTGTACTTCATTTCTATCATATTGTACTCAAATTCATTGTCCGATTTCAATTTAATTGAACTGTACTTTAACATAACACTATTTATACTTTGTTTGTTCTACGCTTGTACTTCATTTCCCTCATATTGTACTCAAATTCACTGTCCGGTTTCAATTTAATTAAACTGTACTTCAACATAACACTATTTATACTTTGTTTGTTCTACGCTTGTACTTCATTTCCCTCATATTCTATTCCAATTCACTACTCGATTTCAATTTAATTGAATTGTATTTCAATATAACACCATTTATACTTTGTTTGTTCTACATTTATACTTCATTTCCATCATATTGTACTTAAATTCACTACCTAATTTCAATTTAATTGAAGTGTACTTCAACATAACACCATTTATACTTTATTTTTTTCTATATTTGTACTTCATTTCCATCATATTCTATTCAAATTCACTGCTCGATTTCAATTTAATTGAATTGTATTTTAATATAACACTATTTATACTTTGTTTGTTCTACATTTATACTTCATTTCCATCATATTGTACTTAAATTCACTACCTAATTTCAATTTAATTGAAGTGTACTTCAACATAACACCATTTATACTTTATTTTTTTTCTATATTTGTACTTCATTTCCATCATATTGTACTCAAATTCACTGCTTGATTTCAATTGAATTGAAGTGTACTTCAACATAACACCATTTATACTTTGTTCGTTCTACATTTGTAATTCATTTCCCTCATATTGTACTGAAATAAAAATATTATAAATACTTGATGGAAAATTATACTTACATACAAAATAATATTATAAACAAAGTATACTTCAATTTACATATGTATGTACATACAAAGTATGATTCAAACCCTATACGCTTAAATGTTTTGTACTACAGTTGCTTTTAAAATGTACTATAGATACACATGTTATATACTACATTTTCAGTTAATATATACTACATGCCTAAATGTTTTTGTAGTATAGATGCTTCTAAAATGTACTGCATATATACAAATATTAAATTATAATTTAATTTAATCTACATGCTTGAATATTTTGTACTACAGATGCTTCTAAAATGTACTGCAGTTACATAGATTATATGCTACACTTTTGCCTGATGTGAACTGCAAGCATAAATGTTTATACTACATTTGTTTATAAAATGTACCGCAGTTACAGAGATTATATACTACACTTTCATTTAATGTATACTGCATGTTTAAATATTTTGTACTACAGTTGCTTCTAAAATGTACTGCAGATACACAGATTATATACTATATTTTCAGTTAATGTATACTGCATGCTTGAATATTTTTGTACTATAGATGCTTCTAAAATATACTGCATATACACAGATTATATACTATAATTTCATTTAATCTTTAGGCTTGAATGTTTTGTACTACATTTTCGCAACTTCCTCTCCTAGTGTCCAAATCACTTGCCGCTTGAACCATTGGATAGCTCTTGGCTTATACATTAACTCCACAAAGTTCCAGCCCCGTCCAATTCTCCATGGAACAGTAATTTCCCTCGCAATAAGCTAGAATTACAGCAATGCTACTGCACTACCGTATTCTAAAGATTTTCGCCGTTTCCTATCCAAACGGAACCGTCTACTGGTGAAACTTGGTGGGAACGTTGCCAACACCTCAAGGAACACTCCAATGAAACAGTTTCACAAAATTCCTTTTCCAAGACACTCTGCTCAATGCATCTTTGCACTACTTGCGTGCAGTAAGACCGCTCTAGGTCGCCCTCAATGTTCGGTGCCCAAACGGACACGGAATGACTTCAAACTTGGTGGGAAGCATCCTCATAACTCAAGGAATATGCCATTGAAACATTTTTTCAAACTGCACCTTGTAAGAGTCTCTGCTCTTGGGCCTTTTTCGCCTTATCGGGTGAGCCGACAATGCCTTGTCACTCCTAATGCCCCTTCAAGTCACGGTCGCAATTCTTCTCCAATGAGCGACCCATGACATTCTCCCTCACTCGATCCGTTGACGTCCTCGTCAACATATATACAAGGACTCGAAGTGTATGCGGTGCCCCAACTCAACTCTGATCTCTTTTTTGTACCGGATGAGTTTAGCTCCTCTTTACACAGATTATATACTACACTTTCATTTAATGTATACTACATGCTTAAATATTTTGTACTACAGATACACAAATTATATACTACATTTTCAATTAATGTATATTGCATGCTTTAATGCTTTTGTACTATATATGCTTCTAAAATATACTGCATGCACACAAATTATATACTATAATTTCATTTAATCTGCAACTTTGAATATTTTGTACTACAAATGCTTTTAAAATGTACTGCAGTTACACAAATTATATACTACACTTTTGCTTAATATGTACTGCAAGTTTGAATATTTATACTACATTTGCTTCTAAAATATACTGCAGTTACACATATTATATACTACACTTTTGCCTAATGTGTACTGCAAGCTTGGATGTTTTGTACCACAAATAATATAATACCACTTTCAGATAATTTTACCATATAATTTCAGGTAAAAAGAAGTATAAACCTCAAAAAAGTTAAGTACAATTTTCATGACTTTCAAGTACAAATAAAAAACTTCTCATCTCACAACAAAAACCATATATATCAATTGGGTTCAAGTGTTTAACAACTAAAAAGGGAATAAAAACCCTAAACATGAGAAAATAGACAAGAAATAAGTACAACACTGAAAAATCACAGACATTTAAAACTGTAAATGCAGAAAACATATATTTGTTTCTTTCGATCACTTCTTTTTGTATTTCGCTTCTTGTTGCAGCTGTTTCTCCTTCCATTGTCGTAGAAAAAATGGCAGAAATTTTGGTGTTTGTTTTCTTTCTTTTTTTTTTTCTCTTCTTCTTCTCGCGTCAATGGCAGAGGAACGATTTCGTGCCCTTTTGTTTGGCCGCTTGGGGAAGTCGTCGATTTCAGGAAAAAAAAAATGAAAGCATTCTTCTTGAAGAGAAAAATACATTTCTCAAGTATTTTTGTTGTTTTCTCTAGTTACAAGGATATATGTGTCTTTCTAAAATATACGGAGAGTGATTTCTAAGTTTTGTGAAAAAGTAGGGAGTTTAGTGTGTAAAAATTCAAATGGAGACTGAACACTAAAGTGAAAGTAGGTTTAGAAATTTTTTTCTAATTGACTGAATTTTTTTTCTCTAAATGCCCAAAATGCAAGTGAACACAACCTTGGATTGTAATGTTAGATAATATCATTTAAAATTTTTATGTTTTATATTTTGACATTTTATTAATTTTTAAGTAATATAATATATATATATTTTATAATTATAATGTCACGGTTTAATTACAATTTAATTACAATCCGACCAACGATTGAACCAATAAATCATAAATCGATAAATTTTTTAATTCAGTAAATGATCCGATTTTTCGAACAAGGATCTTTAGCGGTTGTATGGAGTCTGGATTTAGTTGTTTCACCTAATTTTACAATAAGCAAACATCTCAACTCCCAAAATTCATAATATTTAATGCCCGCAAAATCCCCTACAAAATCTCAACATAATCTGCACTGAAATAGGTCCTATGAGTATTCTGATGCAACGCACCACGTAGAAGCTCGGGAATTGATTGAATTTTGTTTTATCTGCAGAAAGAGAAGTTACACCAAACCAAGAAAAAGCAGAAAAGAGGAAGAAATAATGGTGGGTGGAAATTTTAGCATCAATGCGGAGGATCTATCCACGATCGGAGGCATAGCCACTGTGTCTCTTTTGCACTCTTTCATACCCACGCACTGGCTGCCGTTCTCCATTGTTGGCCGGGCTCAGAAATGGACGCTTTCGCGTACTCTTCTCGTCAGTAAGTAATACTGTATTCTTGGTCGTCAATTTCTTGTATCGTTTCTTGAGGAAAGATGAAGGTAAGTGTGATTTGGTATTGAGAAGGAAAAGAGTCTTCTGGGTTTTCTTTATTTTGTTAAGATCCAGATCTGCGTTGCCTGGTCCGGGAATGGAAAAGGAATTAAGAGTCAATTTGGCATGGGCGAGAGGATCAGCCGTTTGTGTTGAGTGTAATAGATTTTTTTAGGGTTTGGCATAAATATATTTGCATATTTGGTTATGAATATGTGGAAAGTAGGGCGGTATATGGGGTTTTCAGCAATGTAAATGTGTTCGAATATCACTAGTTTTAAGATAAAAGTCGATTAAAAGATAGCATTGATTGTATATAGGCTCTATAAAATTGGTTTTCTGGAAATGAGTGCAATTTTGTCATTTGCATGCCTCTTGCCAATCGCCGGTTGATCTCAATATTTAGGAACAATCATGTGCAATAATTTCTGTTTAGGCCCTTTTATCCTGTATGAAGCGAATTTAGGCACACAAAGCGCTGAATAAGTTTTGTCAAGTTCAAAAACTTAAGGTGGAAGCTTGAGGATTTTACATATGGTTGTGTCTGGTTTGGCTGTGTTCAAGTGTATTATCAGAATTAGAATATGAGCTTGGAGCACAAGATGGGATCATATTATAGCTTAAACGTTTCTTTTTCTTTTTCTTTTTCTTTTTTTTTTTTTAATTTTTTTTTTTTACCTTTGAATTGATAGCAGAAAATCACTGCATCTCTCATGCTTATATCTAATGTAGATACTGTCACCATTATGGTTTAGCTAGAAGTATGTGGTTGACTGGAGTAAGGGTGGAACATTAGCCGGTGTAAAGACTTGGATGCCTGACTAGGATGGTATGAATTGATATAGCTTTGAGCCCTAAAATGTCATAAATTGTCT
The DNA here is from genome assembly GCA_018894105.1 of Jacaranda mimosifolia. Lineage (NCBI taxonomy): Eukaryota > Viridiplantae > Streptophyta > Magnoliopsida > Lamiales > Bignoniaceae > Jacaranda > Jacaranda mimosifolia. Next base: position 23,924,660 of record CM032128.1, on the reverse strand, counting down.
TATCTTTTATTTCCTTATTTTGGTTGTGGTTTCCTTCTTGGAAGAGAGTACAAGTTTCTAATGCTCTCTTGGCATGGTGTATTCCACCATGAAACCATGGGCTTTCTGGGTCATGTTCCTATCATCATTTTCTTTCTTCTGAAGAGTAAGTGATATTGGCCTCATTAATTAACATGATAGCATCACATTGGGATGAGATCAGAAGCCCTAGAGGAAGAAGATGCAGCTTTCTGTTTTGCAAGCCTTTTTATAGATTTGGAATCTCAGACTTTGTAGACAAAGCTGGCTAAGTTGAGTCAAACATGAGCAAGTTAATATCTGAAGTGCCAATAACATAGATTAGGGCTGAGCTAGAGAAATTTACCACTAAAAAGTTTTTGCTTTAAAATACAAGTGCAGCTTTCACAAGAAAAGGAATCACAGGAATTTCGTTTTACACGGAGGGAAAGGGCAATTAAGAGAGAACTTGAATTTAAAGAAATTAGTTATTCTGGTAAGTTTTTTAACTCAATGATTGCAATATAATGCTCAATAGAGAGGCAGTGTGTGTAGAGTTGCGCAAATTGTGAATGTGATACTCCATTTGACTTCCTCTTTGTCATAGCAACTTGACCATCATAGCAAGAAGATATTTGGGTAAAAGGCAACATTTTGGTGGAAGTGTACTCGTCTTCTCTTCTAAGACACTTGCATATTTCAGCTATTTCTGAACCTCACTTGGGCACAAAAGTGATATTCTACTATGTATGAAACTATGTTTATCTTCCGAGGAAACACTTTATGGTCTAATTGGAATTGTATGTTTGCTGCAAGGAGGCAAAAGTACTATCTGATAGATCCCCTGAAAGTGCATGTTAATTATTTGCATCCCATCTTTAGGTGGAATTTCTTACTGTGGTGCTTACACAGGTTTATCTCACTTGCTGATGATTTTCATAATCATTTTTATTGTATAATAGATGATATGATCTGTTTCTCTGGAAAATTTGATTTTTTTTAGTTACTCGTTGTCATAAGCTTGTTGCTTTTGCTAGATTTAGCTATAATTTGTTCTTTTCTCAAACAGAACACAAGAAGCTATTTTTCAATGGTAAAAAGTATCTAGAAAGAATTTGGACGACTAAAGCTTGAACGCTAATTTATTTTAGTGTTGTATACTCTGCCAGGAAATGCTACAGTAAGAAGTTTATCCTAATTTTCTTTCTTCAGAACACATGCAATTTTTTGTTTAAATAAACTCAGGAATTTAGATGCTGATACCAGATGAAAGTTCACTTTTTGAAGTTGAGAAAAGAAAAAATGAAAAGGGAGAGAGAGAACGACTGCCAGACAAGCTACATACCCCTCTGCTTTATATCTAGTTCAAAGTTCAAACTCATTTTTGAACTCAAAATGTTGCTAATCACCTCTGCTTTATGTCTAGTCCAAATTCATTTTTGAATTCATATTGTTGCCATTCACGGTTCACCTCAGCGTAATGGCTAGTCAAATTTGTTTTTGGACTCAATGTTGCAGCGAGTCACCCGACTTAGCTTTTCAAATGGGCTTATTGCGTGAAGTCATGGTAGAACTTTTTATGGCTTGAGAATGGACCTACAGCCATTTGTGGAGGTCTGTGAAGCATCTGAATAGTTGTGGGCTGTAGCAAAAAGCCAAAAAACTAACATAAAAATGAGCAAGTGTTAGTGAGAAACTTTCAACTTCTGTCCTGGCAAAACCATTCGGAAAGAATTGCTCATTTTGGAGGTTTAGTAGAGCAATTTGAAATAGATGCCCCAACAAATTGTCCATGTGCTATTGGACTGCATTTTGGATGATATATGAACAATAGTGAGGAAAGTTACACAATGAAGCCATGATTGATTGAAGGGTCTAGTTGAACCCAATTAGATTTTGACAAAGCAGCTGAGCTTGAGGCAAATCATAGATAATGTTCAACTTCTTGCTCTTAGGATGAATGTTTAAACGATAAATTCTTCCTCATAAAATGCTATGTTCAGTGCAGTTTTTGAGTAAGTTGTTTCTTATTATTTGGCCTTTGGGACGGGTTATCAAATTTAACTCTCGCTTTTCCCCTGCCTAGTTGCATTTCACTTCTGAATGAATAGTGTAATCATGCTGATACAAAATCAATTATGCTGTAATTTGACTAGCTGGACCTTATGGACAAATATAAACTCCTAGTTCATTTTGTTTAGCATGTTCATGGCTCTCAGAATCACCCAACTAAGAAGTTAGGCTGGAATTGCTGGCACCAGTAAATATGCCCTTTTTTATTGCAACATAGTGCTAGGTATTGATAACTTTCTCAAGCATAGGTGGACTAATAGGGTCATCATATGGTTTCAATGAGATGGCATTTTGGAGAAATGAGTGCCTGGATGTTATAACATTGCACAACTTGTCACAAACCATATAAACAGGTTCTTAGGTGCAGACTATTGGTGCTTCTTTGAAATTTCAATAGCCATGTGTTCCATGAGGTTTTGCAGTTTTTCCTTGAAAGGGCCACCACAACTTAAATCCTTTTCATGAGCACAAGTTTATATAATATTACCAATATGCTTAAACATTGATGATTAATGCTAATTGATTATTTGAATGCAGCTACATTTGGAGCAGTATTGCATGTAATATCGACATCACTACTTGGCATAACAGCAATCACCATAACGAATACTATTGCCGGAGAGGAAACAGTACATAAGCTTGCATCTTTATTGCTCATTATTCTTGGTGGTAGTTATGTCATATTATTTTTGTCCGGAAAGGGTGGTCACAGCCACTCCCATAACCAACCTATGGAAAAAATGGCTGTTGCTGGTCTTGTTCTTGTTCCTGCGTTGTCTCCTTGTGCAACCACTCTTCCAGTGTTTCTTGCTGTTGGAAACTCATCCTCCATGATGGTGCTTGCAATCATTGTTCTGTTGGTCAGGTGCTATTTTGTTCTTTAACTCCAAACTTTTGCTCATCTTCATTATTGAGCTTCATCTTAATCGCATTCTTGGCTGCTAGCTGGCATTAATGAGATAGGTATCTTGAAATTTAACATTTAACTGATTTAGTCATGGTTGTGATGATATGTGGAAATTGCAGTTGTTTTCCTTCTCATGGGCATCCTGCAGTAATTAATTTTCCTTCCTCTTCATGATAAATTTCTGAAATGCATTTTTTCTTCTTTCCTTTTGAATGTAAATTGCCTCAATGTCCATCTGGGCCAACAAAATGTAATGTATAATAGCCTTCCCATTTTTGATTTGCTGTCTATTCTAGAAGGTCAGAAATTTTGCAGTAGTGGAAGTTATACTGTCTTCTGAACGTTTTCATGCCAAAAACCAATTTCTGAGTTTTCACATTTTACATTCAGTGACATATGAAGTAATGCTATTTACCTTTGATGTCATACTAATATACTTCCATGAAATATTTTGAAAAAATTCAACAAGTTATTAACTTGTTATAATATTGTATCTGCAGCACGATCACTGTGATGACCTCACTAGTGGCCCTCTCATTCTATGGTGCAAGTCAGCTCAAGTTCCACTGGGTGGAACGCTATGACAAGCTTTTTGTGGGTTCTGTTCTATGTTTAGTTGGAGTTTTGACCCTTGTTTTCCATGATCACGATCATGATGGAGATGTGAGTTCAAGTGTTGAGCATTTGCATAGGAAACTTATTGTTCTATAAGGATTACTTAGGTTCTGATGATGCATGGAGATTGTAATCTGCAGTACACGGTACTGCTGTTATAAATTGGGTTTCTTGTTGTGTTGCCTAATTATTACAGCCTTGATTGTGAAATCTGAAAATCATTCTTGTGGCTCATCTGTTGTTCTATTCATGTAAAAGTAAATTCCATTTTGTGGTATCTATACTCTATACTACTTATAAAATTATAAACGAGTATAGTTGTTTCTTTCTTTTTATGTGAAGACAATAATGTTTCTATGATCCTATCTAATGAAAGTATTATTGGTAAATTATAATTAAGTTGTTATTAAATTATTAAATAAAATTTATGCATATAAATTATATTTATTATGCCTTTTGACTTATCAAATGTATATACATTGAATGTACATACAACAAATGAATACATATTTTATTTATTACATGCATGCTTACTAACAAAATTTATCTTAAATTTAAATTAAATAAAAGTCGTAAAAGGGTCATTAAATTAATTCTATAGTATTGCATTTACTATATATGAATTAGTGTTAAATTATAATTTCTTAAATTAAATTTATTTATATAATTTATTGGTAAAGTTCTCAACATGTGGCATATTCTATTTACTTGAGGAATACGAATGGTGTAATCCTTTTCATGGCTTAACTTCTTTGTACCCTTGACAAGTTCGTTGTATTTACAATTGAATTATTAAATAAAATTTATGTATATAAACCATATTTATTATGTCTTTTGACTTATCAAATGTATATACATTTATTTATTACATGCATGCATTACTAATTAATTTTTTTAATTTTAAATTAATTAAGCTCATAAAAAATTCACTAAATTAATTCTATAGTATTGCATTTAACATATATGTATTTAAGGTTGTAAATGGATATTAAACGGATCGGATATGTTGTTTTCATATTCGTATCTATTTAACTTTTCGAATATTCGAATATGGATACGGATTTGACGGATATTTAAAAATGATATCCAAATTTGTATCAGTCAGATATCGGTCGGATTCGGATATATCCATATTCGATTATAATTATTCATATGCATTTATATTTTATTAAACTTATCCGTGTCCGAATTATTTTTTTATATTTATATTCGATGATAATTATTTAGATATCTATTTATGAATATCAAAATACGTGAATCTATAAACCTATAACAAATACATATTTTAATTAATAGAAGAAAACATATAATTTCATTAAAACGAAAGCAATCAAACAAATAGCATAATTTTTAATTAATAATTGACTTTATAATCAATTATTAGTACTTAATAATAATAATAATAATAATAATAATAATAATGGCATTTAAATATATTAATTATAAAGTCAACCAACAATATTATGTTGATTAACTTTGTTCTTCAATTTTTTCTCTATATTGCAATAATTTTTTAAATTTATTCTTTTTCTTCCCGATTCTTCGATTATAATTTATATATATACATATATCGATTATGATATTTTTATTGAAAAATATAAATAATATATTATTTAATAAATATGTATTCGGATCAGATATTAAACGGATCGGATACATATTTACTATATCCGTATCCATTTACAATCAAATTTTTTCTAATCGAATATGGATAATATCTGCTTTAAACGGATACAGATAAATTTTGTATAAACGAATACGAATGCGAACGGTAAACGAATTTTCGAATATCCATTTACAGCCCTATATGTATTATTGGTAAACTATAACTAAATTCTTAAAATAAATTGATGTATATAAACTATATTTATTATGCCTTTTGACTTATATATACATTTTATTTATTACATGCATTACTAATTAAAAAAATTATTTTAAATTTATATTAAATTAAACTCTTGAAAAAATTCACTAAATTAGTTCTATCAATTTTTTCATCATAACAAGCATATATACATTAAATATAAATATATCACATCACATTTATAAAAAGTATGAATAAATGGTGTATCAATGGATACATTTCACTAGATAAAATATTCCATGAATCATGTGCACTACTCATATCCTACAACTATATCTACCAAATACATTGTATATAATGTAATAGTCAAAAGTCTATGTGAATGAACTATATACTTATTTCAAACAATGAATTGCATTTAATAAATTCGTGTATATCCTATATTAATACATGACTTTATTCATGAATCTAACTTTACGTTTAATCCTCTATAATAATTATGTTAAATTCATTAAGTCAATTTTTCTAGTTACCAATCATGTATTATATGTATTGAGATTTATTCTTCCATCAACGTATTTATTTAGAGTAATAGAAAATAACAACTAAATTAAACGTAATTAATTAAATTATATCCCATCTAATGAGATTATAGTTATCATTTGATACATATGATTTCATGATAAATTGCAATTAAATTAAATTTATTTTAGTTAGACTCATATAAAATAGTACGTACGTTGAAATTAATTAAGAAAAACTCAATTGATGAGGAAAAAATGTGTCTTCATAAATATGTCATGGAGATATTCTTTTTGGGTTCTCCCTTAAAATAAAAAGAGAAAAATATTTATTATATGTCAAAGTATATGTTCAATTTAAATATAATAGTAAATTTAATATGCATATAATAAAAAGAAGTAGATTAAGTTTTATGGTTATATGATTAAGAAAAATTCAAAATTGATGAGAAAATAGGATAATATTTTATAAATATTTCGTACAAATATGGGTTTCTTCTCAAGGATTAAAAAGAGAAATATATTTGTTATATAACCAAATAGGCGTCAAACTCAAATGCAATAGTACATATATAGTATGATAATGAAAAAGGATAAAGTAAGTCTTATTCAATTTTTCTTTTTTTGATTTATTTATGTATACATATATTTATTTGTGAAATATATTTTGATCAATTCTTACATTGAGATGTCCCCAACTATTTTTTTGGGAACTAATAGCAAAAGATGCTTTCATAGTATGTCACAAATTAATTTAAGAAAATTTTATATTCATACTTATTTAAGTTAAGAGACAAAAAATGGATCCAAAAAATAAAATAAAATAATATATATATATATATATATAATTGATAATGCTATTAGAAACTGCAAAAAGCACCAAATAAAACCTTTTCACTTAAAGTGATGATGAGATGTTGCTAAATTTCAATAAATTATTTTTAAGAGATAATAAGATAGAAATATATATAATTTTATATTTTTCAAATAACCTTGTGCAAGATCAAACTAAATTTGTTATTTTCAGCGTAATAGAGGATGAGGAAAACCTTGTGAAGATCAAATTTGGTATAACTCAACTAATCATATGGCAAACATTCTTACAATGTACATTAATAATATAACAAGTATAATTCATTTATTAAATAATTGACTTGAATTTTGTCATATTTAATTCAAACTTGAATTTTTTCGGAAAAAGATGTATTGTTGGATTGATAATTATATCATTTAAATTATTTAAAATTAGAAAGCGTAAATATATTAGTTTTAGTAATAAAATGAATATGACATAGTAAAATGCTTTCATTTACGATATAAGATGGAAGATCAACAAATCCATTTCACTGAATAAAATCTCACATTAATCCATGTGTCACCATCCATACCCTATGAAGTATATACCAACTAGATAAGAAGTATATATCCACTACGTACATACATAGTATTCGACAATCAAAAGTTTTTATTTCTTATATTGTTCAATGTTAAATAATTAATAAGATACAACTATTTCAAATGATGAAGTAACACTTAACAAATTTATGTCACACTATATTAATGACCAACTTAATTCATAATTTAAATCTTGCAAAAATATGCATCAGCATAGTAATCTTTTAATCAAACATTTTTCACACATTTAAAAAATAAATTAAAATAGAAAAAGAACTTGCACAAATTCAATTTATGAGGACGATAGAAAACAAATTTAAAATATAAAAGTTTATTAAAATATCACCCAAAAATAAAATAGTTCAATAATTCTGGCTACTATTAGTCATTAGAATGTAAATAAGTATATGAAAATTATATCTTTTAAATATGAAGCTCTTCAAGATATATTTTATTTAAGTAATTTTTCAATTCACATATTTTCGTTATTCCATTTTTCAATAAATGTTTCTTAAAATGGTAATGTATCAGTAAAATTCTACCATGAATTCAACTTCGTATAAATGATTTGTACTATATATTTTGGTGTATACTTAAAACATCATCATATATGGTTATTTAGAAAAATCTCACCTATGTTTTAAATATACGGGCATAATTTTTAATGCTATTTTATAGCAGATGTGTTTCGACGAGAAAAAGTAGATAGGATAAAGAAGAAACATATCGTACTAAGTACTACAAAGAGCCATGAATACATAAATAAAACTTAAGAGCCAAAAATAAAAATAAAAATAAAAATGAAGAAGTCAGTTAATCATAGCTTTGGATGAAAAAAGAGATAGTTCCTAAAGAATCAATTGTCAGTATTCGTCCATTCAATATCTTCTCAAATCACAAATGATTCTTATCAATCAAAAGGTTAGTAATTATTAATAAAGATATACTTTATGATAAGATGTACTTGACGCTTTTAAATAAATATCTTACACGCAGATAGAAAATGATGATATGCTAAAAAATTTAAGTCATAATCTCATTTTTTTAATTAGGTTTGATAATCTATGATCTGTATGCTTGAAGATTTATGAAATAAAAAAGGTACTTAATATGATCCCCCCCCCCCCCCATATTTTATTATGGTAATAGAAAAACTAATTACACTTATTCAAATGTCAAATAAATTGCACAAGTTGTTCAGAGGTCGTAAACTTCTGAAAAAATATTTGAGTTTTGAACTTCATATTCTCTTTTATCTCATTTTGTATAAAATTAGACAAAAAGTTTGAATCTACGAAGGATGGAGTTTTTATCTTTTGAACACAAAGCATGCTATATCATAATCTTCTAGGACTAATTCCAAAAGGAAATGGGCCTGATACCTTTCAGTTTTATTTTTGTCAAAGCTGATTGTGAGCTTCAGAATATAAAGAAGATAGTAGAAAATCATACTTATGATTAAAAGCAATTGTAAGGAAACTTGCAAAATTAATCGAGATAAATCCATATGCAAAAATCTTTATAAGGTTAAAGTATTACCTTTCAATGAATGATATTCAACTTCATATCTCAAAAGGCATGTAATTAGATAAATGTGTTGTGGCAATTTAGGTTCAAGGGAATAATCATAATATATTACTGGAATGAGATGCTGTTGTCCATGCACATTAGGACATAAACATAGAAGAATATTTATTGTGAATGTTACAACCTATTGCAATATCCATTTATTTTCCCAAGAGGTGATACAACAAGTCACATAAAAAAAAAAAAAAAAAGGTTTTAAAACATTGAATAATGCAATTCAAAATAATGAATCTATCCAAGCGACCCCTTACACGTAGTGCAACTATTGTTGGAGAACATGATGTTTATAAAGTTTATTCATGGCTTATTACTCTAACACTCCAAAGAGATTGTTTTCATTTTGCTATTAACATACAAAATTTAGTCAATGCAAAAAATGAATTTGCAAAACACTTGCACAATTAAAAAATTGATGTTTTAAACTTATGTGATTTTCAACTCTTTATTATCAATTTCAAATTATATATTTTTTATATAGAGAATTATCAATCTTCAATGTATAATGATATAAATTGGAGACATCAAGATTGCAATACTACAATCATAACTTATCAAAATTGAGATCTGAATTACTCCAAGAAATGATGGATGTTGAAGAAAGAATTATTCTTCAATTTCTTTTATTGGGGCTTCAAGAGATATGCATCATATACATCTTGATGTACTGGTATTAGTCCAAAGATTTGGAAAACTATATCTTTTTATTGCAATAATTTGCAATAAAAAATGAAAATACAAGAAAACCTTGGTGATGGTCAAAGAGCTCAAGATCCACCAAATTTAACGTCTAGAATATCTTTTGAGTAAAAGTAGAATGTCTGAAACACCAATTATTTAAAAAACAAATATTTGGAATAGTTGTTGCATATGTCTAAATTATAGAAGAAGAAGAAAAAAAAAATTGCCACATGCTCATACGGTGATAATTCGAAAGTTTTTATAAAATTACAAGCCTAGATTACTACAATAGGTCAGTGTATACAAAACTTCCAAATCTAGAAAAACATCTCATTCTTTATAACTTAATTCTTAAACAGATGATGCATAGATAGCATATAGATAGAAAGAAGTATAATTCTTATACAATTGATGGAAAATGCAAATATCTTTATCCACGTCATATTGTGAAAGCACGGTTTAGTGAAAATATGTGTATTTGGTTAACAAAAGATATTGTATAATAATTAGAGTTTGTATTGCTAACTCAATAACCAATGGTTAGTGCGCTATCCAAATACAATTATCATATCAATATGAAGATATGTTTTGTAGTGACACCAATGAAATATCATACAAGTATATCTACAAGAGATATGATAGAGTGACCATTAACATCATCTAAAGTAATGAAGAAAATAAATAATGAAATTAAGTATTTTAAAGGTGCTCAGAGGGTCTCTACTCCCAATTTAATGCAAAGAACTTTTTAATTCAATTTGAATAAAATATATATGTAATTATTAATCTACAACCATCTCCCAAATCAACAATCTGGCACTTATTGTGCAAATCAAAATTTATATAACATTCAATGTGAACACATCTCCAAAATAATGCTCATGGAACATTTCTCTAAGTTATAAAAGTGATAAAGAAAGAATCTCTATAGAGAATATCCAGAACACTATATTTAAAACAAATAAAGTAGACGTTGAATGAAATGAACAAATTAATGAGATGTGAGAGGCTGTATATACAGTGCAATCCCTTAGAAGGAGAAAGGCTTATATTGTTCTTAAGCCATGATGGAAGCATAAATTTTTTTCAAGAGTTGCTAACAATAAATGGAATATGATGCTCAAATTTCAAAGAAACAATGCAAAAAAAGATTACTAAAATCTTATCAGAATATTCTTTAAAATCCAAATGAATTCCCTACTATTTATACTTCAATATCTCTACATAGTTTTAATCATTTAGTTAGATGGATGGTAGTTAAGATATCAATTTTATTAGATGCATATTTTGCTTTTGAACTAGCCTATATTTTAATCTACTTACTATATAAATTATGTGTAGATTGTCAATTCAAGTTAGTGACTATAAAGCATTGCAATCTAGAAAGTAGACTAATTTATTTTCATTGGACAATACTTTGGTTGTCTATTTCCTACCAAAGAGTTTTACAATTTATGAAATGCATTAGTTTTTATTATCAACTTTGAGATATAAATTACTTGGTTCTACTTTAATGAAATTCATATTATTTATTACTCAAAATGATAATTTATCTTTTATTTTTTGTTTGTCTTTTTGATAAGTATTTAAATTAGATATAAATATTAAATAATTCATAGAATAAATAAACATAAAAATTATTAAGTCACGTGCAGCACACGTGCATCTTTCTAGTACCGGAAAAAACAGTAATGAAGAATAACTATAAAAAATTAGTATAGGTTAAATTAAAAACTTAGATGGCCTAATTCTGTGTTCCAATCAATTGAAGTTGATAAAGAGCGTATAGAACTGTAAATAAATAAAACCCTTAATATGTGAAGCAAACATTTGTTGAAAACTCAAAAGCCACGTCTTGATGGGAATGAGATGCACAATGCATTTGATGGTAGCACAGCTATATATACATATATACACACACAGCATATGTGATGTATCTAACTTTACAAAATCCAACTTAGGGTAATAAATAATAAATTTTAATATTTTTCTTTTTAATGGTAAAGAGAATGATGTACTTTGGTTTGTTAGTATTTACGTTTTGTGGTACTGCTAACATTATCACTTGCATTGTGGTGACTGATAATAAATATTGGGTTTATGCAACAACAATACTTTGCAAGATATATGTGATGCATGAGCAACATCAAAGAAATAAATAATAATTGGAATAAAATTTTTTTTTCACACTAATAATTGGAATTATTAGTTGCACTATGATATGTTTATTTGAAAATAAATAATTTAATTTTCGTACTTCTAGTTATAAATTAGACTTTGGGGACTTGAAAGTAGAGTTGTTAATGAAGTGGATTTTAATTCAAATTCGATTCAATTATTTAAGATCTTTAATCGATAAAAAATTCGACGGATATAATCTAATTAAAAAAATTTATAATCCAAAATAAATAGAGCGAATATGGATATGGTTCGATCCGATCCATTAATAATCTGAATCCGAATATATTTAGTATTATACATATATAGTATTATATATTTGTATATACAGGGTCCTATAATAATGGCAATGTGGATATTTGGATGAAGGAAGTAATAAACTCCAATGAAATATATCAAATCAGGTGCTTTTCATATAAATTGTTAGATTTTGAGCTTATTTACATCATAATTACATCACTTGTTTCTCTATTTTTATAACAAAAAATGATGCGGGAAGAATAATGAGTAGGAGCCGAACGCAATAATATAGCAAGAATGCAATGCAAAGCTCAATTTGATCAAAATGAGTTTCTTTTTTATAAAACTTTGAGTCTGTAGTTAGTTGATTGAATAGTCAAGTATAACTATATATTTATAATGTCAAATAAGTATTATTATCAGCAATAAAACATACAATGTAATTATTTGATGAATAAATGTGATTAAGTTAAATTTTATTGTTACTTTTAAGTGATCAATAAACTTGAAAATTTATTCATTAATCTATTGTGTATTTTTTTAAAAGATGATTGTTCTAAATTTGAATTCTACTAAATTTTTAGAAAAATAATAAATATATGGTGATTTTTGAAATATTCAAATTTGAATTTTTTTGGATATTCGACTTTTATTTGGATCCGAATATGATTATATGAGCTATAGATTCGATGAATCTTGAATCGAATTTGAATATAACATATTATTTTCGAATTCAGACTTAAATCTAACATGATCCGATCTGAATCTGATCCATTAACAGCTCTACTTAAAAGTTTTGGAGTCAGTTTCGATGTTTCATCAATGGACTTGAGAGTTGTTTCTCTTACAGTTTGCTTTCTAGTAAGCAGTGCATAGGAAGTTGAACCTAATAATTGTAATTTGAGTTCCTATGAGTTGTCGAACGGTCTTAGCTTGTGCTGGAAAAATCAGGATTGAATACACTTAGTCCTCCTAAACTATTATAGAAGTCGCAAGTACCCCATGAACTATTAAATGTAATACAAATTTCTCTAATTTTAACTGTAGTTATATTTTTCGTTAGAAGGTGCTGATGTGGCAACTTCCTACCATTCCAAAGGTTTTATAGCAACTGATGAGACAAAATTGCCCCTCTACGTCTTATATAAGGTCCTAAATATGTATGTGATGTATTTTGCACTCAAATTTTAGCATTTTCTCTTTATTTATATGGTACTTTTAGAATAGTTTAGTTCAAACACGTTAAACGATTTGTTGAATGAATAAATATAATATTCAATGAAGATTAATATAATATTAAATAGCTTATTTATAAACTAATCAAAATTAATTTAAATTTATTATTTATTAGATAAATTTCATGGTTACTAAATGGAATTTTTTGTACTATAAGATTATATTAATTTATAAAATAATTTTTTGAATAAAAAATAAATTTTATTTAGTATAATATTTCTTAACCGAAAAATATTTTTAAACTTTTTAAAATTAACACCTAATTATTTATTTAATATTTTCCAAAAAATATTTTTTTTCATATAATTTGTTAATGAAAATTGTTATATGATTGTCAGGAATTGATGTGTAAATATTATAAATAATTGATATTTTTAAAAATTATAATTAATACTAAAATGACTTAATTTTGAAAATAGGAGGTTAAAAATAATACATGAAACATTTACTAAATAAAAAAATCAATGAATTGTTAAACACTATTAAATACTCATGAAAAGTAATTTTTAAATTAATTATTTTAAGCATTATTAAATATTAAATGAATAATAATTAATAATTTTTTTAATGAATTATTTGATGAACTAATCAAAATTATTTGATATTACTTCCGAAACGAAATATTAGATTTTTTTTCTTAAAAATTTTAATTTTATAATTTTTCAAAATTTAACTACTTAAATAGAAATATAATTTTATATAATTTATAAACAATAATTTAAAATTTTATGTTAGTATTTAGGCTCCAAACAACCCCAGGCAAAAATTTGTAGGTTGCCAGAATTAGGATTTAGGTGAATAATTTTTTAATTAAAAAATTTTATAATGTTAATATCTTTTTATTTAATTCTAAAAATTTTATTTCTCTTTTTATTTAATTTTACTAAAACCCCCTTTTCTCTTTTTGCTAAAATGCATTTCTAAACAATCAAAAGCTGGTACTTAACTTTTGTGTATAATTAGTTGAAGGGCATTTTTGGAATATCAAGCAAAATATACAAATATCACATTGTGGATGATCTCTTTCTACTTTTTCGTCTAATGCTGTTAAAATCAGGAGAATTTGTGTTGCATTTAATAGTTTAGGGGGGTGTTTGTGACTTCTCCAATTGTTCAAGAGGGCAAGGTGTGTTTAACCCTAAAAACCAACCCTAACCTTTGTATGGGGCAGCTTTGATAAAATCTCTTTACATTGAATTATGAACTTTTCCGGTTTGTTACTCTGTTGGTTTCATTTATTTTCCTTAATCCCCCCTAATACTTACTTGACTTGGGGAAACTTTTCTTGAATGGAACAGAAAGCTACGGCTGAAAAGAGGAAGGTGGTATTTGTGAAGTTGAAATGGAAGGTAATTGCCCGCCTCCGGTGGTGGAAGAGTTTAGAGGAACATCGTGAAAGGCAAGGGAGGATAAAGATTCGTTCATGGGAGTAAAGAAGACAAAATTGAGAAAGCAATTTGTCCCTGTTGTTTACATGATAGTATAAGAGATTTATGGGCTGAAATATACAACAGAATTTTACAACCTGTCAACTAGGCTTGGATTGAGTGAAGCTAATGAGCAACAGACAACTCGCTATTTATTTGGATTAAATTCTTCTATCACCCCTGCCTTGAAGCTCGCATATGGGTATCTAAACCCAGAAGACAGATGCATATTAATTTGCTCTTAAAACTTAAACTAGAGGAGAGGATGACTTGTTTGGTACTGAGGCATCGGTTGAATAGTGGGACTAATTTAAAGTTTGCAATTGCTATTAGAGGAGGAAAGAGTGCTCAACTAGCTTCTGCATAATCACCCACTCAACTTCTGCTGCTAACAAACTTGCATCCAAAACCACGGGGGAATTGGGAAGGAACCAACAAGATCAGGTAATTTCAGCAGTAGCAACAACTCTTTTACTTGTCGTTTGTCTACTGGAAAACAAGGTCACACATTATTTTCATATCCCCCATTGCCGTGTCTTTGTGGAGGGTTGTGAAGAAGAAGAGGCGCTAAGGAAAACTTACTTTTGATGAAGATGAAGAAATTGATTTATTGCCCGTGGACGGTGAGAGTTTGGTTGCAAGTGTAATGACGATGCCAAGGTTGAAGAGAATGAAGAATCGATAAAGCACAACATGTTTCGAACTAGTTACTTGTGGAGAAAAGTGGGCAATATCATTATTGACAATATAATTGCAAAAGAAGCAATGGAGAAACTAAAACTGCCTATAGAGAAACATCCCCATCCTTACAAGGTTGCTTGATTTTGGAAAGATATTGAAGTACCTGTTACCTCAAGGTGCTTAGTTCAGTTTAGAGTTGGTGATGATTACACATGAAATCTTGCGTAGCCTTGTACATATGGATGTATGCCGCATCCTTTTGGGAAGACCATGGCTCTATGATCGAAATATGAAGCATTCAACTACTCAAAATGCACACACCTTTGAAAAGGATGGAAAGATGGTGGAATCAACAGGTAAAAAACTTAGTAACAAAAAAGCTAGTTGTTTTGTCAAGACGGACAGTGGGCAGAATTACTGAAATTGAAAGAAAAAAAGAATCCTCACTATCACCTGAATTTAACAAGTTTTTGGCAGATTTTGAGAAGCTAGTTAGTGAATTACTAATAGAGTTGATTCCAATAAGAGATACACATCATGCTATTGACTTAATTCCTAGAGCAACTTTACCAAATCAGGCAGCATATTACATACCTGTACAAGAAAGGGTTGAACTAAAGTACCAAATGGAAGACGTGATTATAAAGTTTTGGTGGGATTAGTACCAATCCTTGTGCAATATCAACACTACTTACACCCAAATAGGATGGTTCATGGAGGATGCACATAAACAACGTGCAGTTAACAAAATTACTGTAAATATTACTTCCCAATTCCTAAGGTAGAGCATATGCTAGATGTCCTTATACGGTCAACTACCTATTCAAAGCTAGATTTAAGAAGTAGATCTCATCAAACCCATATTCATAGTGGGGATGAATGGAAGATAGCATTTAAGGCATAGAGTGGATTATAGGAATGGGTGGTCATGCCAATTAAGCTCTGAAATGCACCTAGCACATCATGCCAATAATGACAGAGGTATTGAGACACTTTCTTAATTGTTGTCTAATTTGATGAGGTTCTCATCTTTAGTCCTAACAAATTTGAGCATTTGAACCATCTAAAACAAGTAATCTGGTTCTTCGTTGAGAAAAACTTTATATGAAGTATTTTGTGCTTAATTCCGTCTTAAGCTCAATTACCTTAAATTTGATTTCATGTTTATTGGTTTATGTTTGAGAGAGAATGACCAATTGCCGGACTCAGAGTAATTCAGCTCCACAAATCTATAAGACTAGGAGACGATTGGAGAGGTAAAATGGAAAATTAGGATGAGATTAATGGATCCTTGACTTACACGCTCACTGAGGACATGATTATTTCAACCTAAGAGAGAATAGTGGTTGTAAATCTAGCCTAATTCATCAATTAGATACACATAAGGAGTAATTAGATCATCATTGAATAACAATAGATAAGTAATCCAAAAAATCGCCTGGTTTTATTAGTTATTTGGAGTTTGAATTCTACTTTTAGGGCAAATCGCGGACAATCAATCCTTTTCATTTGTCTAGATAGTTTGAGTGAGTACAAAAATACCTAACGTTATTCTCTGTGAATATGACAACCCAATACTCTCAATTCCCTATACTAAAACTCGACCTATGCACTTGTAAACCCACAACGCTTAATCAACTTAAGAAGTGCACAATTAGAAAGCCCTAGTCAAGAACATATTCAAATTTGAAATCGTTCAAGAAAGGAGTTTGTCATTGTGAGATTTGATCAGTTTTCTAGATCGGCTGTGCAGAATGCAATAGTATATATTAGCCTATTTTGGGAAAACAAACATAATGCAGGAAACTTGCATACCAAAAAATAGCAAAAGTCCAAGGCAAGCATCAAATGCTACTAAATACACCAACCTCAAGTTTATCATTTCAGGAATATCAAAATTCAAGCTTGAGTTTTAAACCACAATATCATACTTTAATAAAACTTCATAATTTCACATCTAATGTTGATTGAGCTGTGCCTAGGTCAAGTTTGGTTAGCATAATAAACTGTTGAGCCCTAAAAGACTTCTCCAGTCATGAAGTCCATTATCTACTGAGAGGGATTTCCTGCATTTGGCATTCTTTCAGTTCAGACCACCACCAACACCAAAAACGTTCCATAACATGAGCCAGTCCATAACAGGAAATTTTGCTAAAGATTACTTCTGAATACTAAATGACCAGTTATCTATAGTTTATTTGCGCAAAAATTTTAGGAAACCAATCACGCAACAGTATACATCAACAGAGAAAAAACAGATATAATGTTTAGCAACCTAGAATAGAATTACTTGTCCATCTCCTCCTTGCTCGGCAAGCATTAAGTAAAGTTCGAAGCAGATAACACCTTGAGAGGGGAGATCCTCATCATCTTGTAATCATGCCTGGCCCTGCTCATTTCTGTTTCTCTGCAGTCTCTTTCAGTTTTTCCTTCAATTCGCCTGACTGCATGACAAATATAGGTTTTCAGAACTCTTTGCCACGAAAGCAAACTGACAAATAACCAATGTGGCACTCAAAGCTGTTGAACGTAAAAGTAGAAAATGGTAACCTGATGCATATTAAGAATAATATCAGATCCTCCAATAAACTCCCCATTGATGAATATTTGAGGGAATGTAGGCCAGTGGCTGCAGTAAATGCAAAAGACAATTCGCATGTTAATGCAAAAGCAACTTATGGAAAGTAATTTTCTTCTGTTTCATTATATTGGCTATAGCATAAGCATAGTTATCCAAATCAATGCCTAGTTAGCTCATAAGATATATTAATATCCTGTATGTCAAATAAGGCCAGAACTGTTGGGCCTGATCATGAGGCAATGACTCCTTCAGACAATCTAATCCCTATTATACTGTCTTTTCAAATATAAATCATTGGAACTGCAAAAGCAACATAAACGCAGGTTTATGAACTAAACTTGAAAACAGCTTGGCTTGGTCAATTGTCCCCAGGTAAGAATGAAGTTATCTACTCAACACAGAGTAAGTCTTGAATCCATGGCTTTTACTCTAAGCAATAAATGATCGTTAAGTCAAAAGCCAAGGCAACTTTTGTTGCTAAACTCATCCAATTAAGTTTTCATCTCTGTTAAGCACATCAACTATTAGCATTTTTTTTTTTTGGATGCTTGAATTTAACTCATTTAATTAAAATCAACAGGATACCACATTTGAGACCGCAAGAACTCAGTTCCTTACTACCAAAAACTAAGAGATTGCTCCAAGACCACAAAGTTCAACCTGCAATTGGACTCCAAACTAATTGGCCAAAGGTTAATATCCAATGGTCACACACGAGTTTTCTAAAACCATGTTGATTAATATGTGTGTTCATATTCTATGGGACTGTGATATGTCGAAAATATTTCTGTTCTTGCACCCAAACTACTCAGCAACATTTATGAATAATATGAACATATTTCAATCAAAGATTCACCATTTATTGGGTAAATACACCCAAAAATTGCATATGAAATTATACTTCCGATACTTCTTATCCTCTTTTTCCATCCAACTTAACATCATATATTACATACTTTTCACTATTCATCATTTACTACAAGAAACAAAAAGGAAAAATATACCTGAAGGACTTTACTGCATTCTTTAGCTCAACGTCTTCCAAAATGTTTCTCGCACTTAGAGGAACGTCTGCAAACCGTATATACAAACAAATTATATAGATTGCATGTAAGTAGAAGACAAGCATTCCATATCAATGCTATCTTAACTTTTGGCCAATCACTTTCAGAGATATGTGCTATTTCAGCACTAGTCAATAACTAAAAAGCTTGGTCAATACCATAACATATCAAGCTTGATCAAGAACCCTACTCAAATGATAATCAACTCTTGTACCAATAGTTCACTGATTTTGCTCCAATTTGTTTATTTAGCAATCCCAGCCACCCAACCCACCTCCAGGAAACCCTAACTTATAGCCACTAAACTTTTGGCTCGATATAGAAGACTGATGTAAACAAGACTTTCTTATGGAAAATTAAACAAAATGAATAACATATAAGCATGCATAATATTTAGAAGTTCTGCAAAACATACTATATTCTTTCAAGACCTTCACTGCTAGGGCACTGAAACCACATCGAGGAAGATTAGGCAGCCCTTTCATGTAAATCATCACAGGGTTTTCCTTCACATCCTGTAAATAAGAGCTCAAATCAACAAACACATGTTGAGCTGATATTTTATTTAAAAATTTAGACAAAAGGCAAGGCAATTAAAACATTTGATTTGGGCTAATAAGAAAAACAATTTAATAGCGTGCTGAAATTTTCGGACAACAAGGTCTCATTCTTTCACACCGGATTCAAGATTAACTGCAGAAGTTTATGGATAACAAGGGAACTTACCTGCTCAACAATATCTTTCAAGGAGACGCCCGAATTCTCAATTTTCCTAGTGGGTTTAAAATCATCATGACTATCAGGATCATTGGGCACGGTAGTGGAAAAACGTAGTATGCCCTTGTAGAAGGATCCAGGTGCCTATCACGAATAAAACACAGAATGAATAGGACAGCAAGAAGTATCCATTAATATCATGTAAGAAGGCCATATGCAGGTAGCTACACGATTCAAGATATGCATTTTCCCAAAAAACATGCGTCAAGCACAGACAAGAGACTATATTTATTTACAAACCAATTGGAGGTCAATTGCTAATCACATAAGTAATAATCGGCTAATTAATAGGCGACACTTATGAAATAATATACTAGTTATTAATTTAAAATTTTCTATTTATACTTTGGAGATTTATTAAATTTAATTCCAAAAGGTAAATAATTAATTTTAATTAATGTCCAAGTATTTATTTTGTGTGCAAATCAAATATTAACAATTTTCAAGGTGAAGTGTTACAGCCAATCAAATCAAGTATTGCTTCCAAATCCTTAAGTTTGATGTGGGCAGGAAATGGCTTGAGAAAAATATTCAATTACAGATATCTTGGGATTGATTTCAGCTAAAAGAAAGACCCCTAAAATTTCCAGATTTGCAGTATGTTTTGTTTATGAATATTGAGTGAGGAACTTTATTTTTATTTGTGGAATCCATAGTCATCTAGCAATAGATTTAAGATCAGTTACTTGTTAGTTTCCTGAGTCTATGTTCCTAATAGAGAGGTTTATTAGGGTTGACATATACTATAGCATAGTTATTTAAAGCAAGAGGCAGGCAAGAGAGGAAAGAGATAGCATAATTTTCTACTCAATAGAGTGGATTGTTAAAGGAAATAGATATGGGGTTTTGTCATCATATGCTTCAATCCTGCGAGGGTAAACCATTTTCTCTTCTCCTTCCTTACTCTCTTCCCAGCAACACAATGACTCAGAGTATAAATCCTATGATAATCGCCACTTGCTGATGCTTGAGCAACACACCAGACTGGCAAAAGACCGCATGCAAAAAGCACACAAGGTTTGGAATGAATGCAAACAGGGAAAGAAATAAGCAACAAGAGGAGTAAATAAACTTACGGTCAAACCAGTGGCTGGAAATGCCGGATTTCGTTTACAAACTATAGTAGCCAATGATCTCGCCATTACTTTTGTCCAGAGTCAGTGTCAGTCTCTCAAAGCTGCATGGTAATCCAATTAATAAAAATATGTAAAATTCTAGGGAGTCTTTAAGCATTCAAATTAACATGGAATCGTGAAAAAGGACTCATTAACCAAATTAAATACACAAATGGAGTATAATGTATTTGAATGTAAAACTGAGTAATTGTGAAATTCATTATCAGAAAAGAAATGTGAAATATTAAATCTTCATTTAAACTTTTGAAGCAAAATTAATAATCCAGTCTATATATTATGTCAGTTCAAAACATGAAGAAATGTAACAAAAGAATTACTGGGAATGCTGAGTATTCATATATTTGCACACTAGGAATCCATAGCATCAGGAGAAAGTAAAAGAAAAATAAGAAAGAAACTAAAGCCAATACCAGTATGTCATTTCAAATAGATCTATTATGGAAGCACTCTGTTATCTCAACAGAGCATCGACACAGTGTTTGATTGTATAATTTGAAATTCATAAATATCATGACATCAAAAATTTTGAGGCTTCAATTTATGTAGCCTATGAGTTTAGAAGGATCTAAATACTTAGTTGATGCTAATCTGTATATATACATACATTAACATCTGTGTTCTTCACTCGCAAGTGGAAAAATCTTGGGATTGTCAACAGGAAGAGACAACAGAATGCGACTTTGGTATCACATTGAACTTACTATTCTATTGTGATTATTCTTTGTAAATTCAAAATATTCTGTTCAATTATCAAAACAAAATCATTTGAATATTATTTATAACAATAACAATAACTATGTGACCAATTCACTCAAGTAGACAATTATTGCTGTAACGATAACATTGACAGGATTTTGTATGGTTGTACACCATGTATTTACCATTAAAGAATAACTATAGCCTGAAATCCTGATTTGGCACAAAAGAATTTGAGAGTTCACTCCGACAGATAATATAGCAGTGAAGTAGTGTAGAAATATTATGATGTATATTTATTCTTTTCAGTTTGTTTGTTAGTATAGTTAGTTAGTCCAGCTAGCTTTACGTTTCAGCTGATTTAGTTAGGAAGTTAGTTCGTTTTAACCACTAGGGTTACAGATTCTTTTTTCCCTCTTTTGTATATAACTACCCCTTGCATCATTAATGAGAGATACTTTTTTATCTCCCAAAATATCTGCCTAGCTTTCTGCATTTCTGCTGATTCTCTCTCAGAGCTAATACCTTCCTCACTAATGGCGTTTCTAGTAATTGAACATGGTATCGAAGCACCAATCCGCTGGCTTTGAAGTCTGGTACAATCGATAGTCTTTTCCTTTGAAGAAGTATAATCTTCTTAGATATATCTTCCACATCTAGATCGCTCCTCGCTCATGGAAGAGATGACTGAGGATTCCACGAACGCACAGCAGAATCGGATGAGTGGAATTAGAGTTGTCAACCTTGGGGATCCTCTATTCCTTCAATGTTCTGACCATCCAGGAGCAGTGCTGGCGATCACCATTAAATGGAAACAACTTCCTGTCTTGGAGTCGTGCTACAAAGATAGCACTGGGAGCTAAGGTGAAGCTCGGATTCATCAATGGGAAAGTGTCCTATGCCGGAGGAGAATTCTCCTGAACACGAACAATGGGTTCGCCTTGATTGCATGGTAACTTCACTGATTCTCAACTCCATATCTAAGGATATAGTTAAAGCATTTCTGTACACCTCATCTTCGAAACAACTATGGGAAGAGATTGAGGAGAGGTTCGGTGAATGTAATGGTCCCTTGTTGTATCAAATCCAACGAGAAATCAGCTTAATAAGCCAAGGTAACATGTGCATTGTCCAGTATTATACAAAATTAAAGAGGTTGTGGGATGAGTTAGTAGTCTTAATGCCACTGCCTGAATGCACATGTTGTGCTGAGAAAGCTGTAGCGGACTTGAACTCATTGAATCGATTAATACAGTTTCTGATGGGATTAAATGACTCCTATGATCACATAAGAAGTCAAATCTTAGTGATGAGCCATTTCCAAGTGTTAATAAAGCTTATTCCGAGATATTGAGAGTATAAAAGCAGAGGCAAGTCAACAGTACTTTCACAGAATTTGGAGATAATGCTGCAATGTTATCTAGAGGAAGCAACTTCCAGAAGGAGGAGACATCTAACAAAACGGCTGCAGAGAAGGAGTTCAGCAGCAAGAAATCTGATAGACATTGTGTTCACTGTGGGAAGGACAGGCATACTAAGGATACTTGCTTTAAATTGAATGGATATCTTGAGTGGTACAAGGAGTTGAAAAAGAAGAAGAATCAATCCTACAGAAAACAGATAGCCAATTTTGTAGAAGCTCCCCTTGACATACACACTGAGGTATCAGGTCAGAAGCACAACGATTGGACAGTCACCTTGGCTGATTTATTTCAACAGGAAGTAAGCAAAATGATGAAAGGGAAGCAACAACAACTGGAGGGAAATCAAGTTAATTTTGCTCAGATTCATGAATTTGCATTCATGAGGCTTTTAGTGTCCAAAGCCTACTGGATAAGGACTCCTGGATAGTTGACATAGGAGCCTCAACTCATATGTGCACCAGCCTGAGTATGCTATCCAATCATAGCCTTATCAACCCACCATCCCATGTATACCTTCCAGATGGAACAACTAAGTTGGTCCACCACACAAGAACCATCCAATTATCAGCTAAACTGAAGCTCGAAAACAATTTATACATACCTAATTTCAGATTTAATCTCTTGTCAGTAAATAAACTATCCAAAGACTCACAAGTGAAATTCACTTTTTTTCCAAACCACTTTGTTTTGCAAGCCCTACAGACTGAGACACTGGCCGTTGGAAAGGTTGTGGGCAGAGACTACATTCTGGACGACTCTTGCTACTTCGACAGTAAATCCCTGAATCATTGTATACCTTCTTTTTTGTACTAAAGTCATGCAGTCTCAATCTGTAAACAATGTTTTTGATTCTGATCTTGTTTTGTGGCATAATCGATTAGGCCATGCATCTACCAATGTTCTCAAACACATACCTCATATGGTCATATTATGAATAAAGAGATTCAATTTCATACACCTTGCAATGTATGCAACCAGACTTGCTTTCTTTGAGAGTAGTAGCAACACTTTAAAACCCTTCGAATTAGTTCATATAGATCTTTGGGGAGCCTATAAAAAATCCCTCCTTAACTGGAGCTCATTACGTCCTAACTATAGTTGATGATTTTAGTAGAACTCAGTGGACATACCTCATGCAAAACAAGCATCAAATCTATTCCTACCTTCTACAGTTTCTTCAAATGATTCAAACCCAGTTTCAAACCCGTGTTATGACTGTGAGAACGGATAATGGAACTGAGTTCCTCAACAGCCAAGTCTCTAAACTTTTCCAACAGTTAGGAATCATACACCAAAGGACATGCCCGTATGCTCCCCAGCAGAATGGATAGTGAAAAGGAAACACAGGCATCTCCTTGAGATTGCTAGATCCTTAAGATAAAATCTAGCCTACCTTTGAAATTCTAGGGTGACTCAATTCTCATAGCAACTCACATTATAAACAGATTTGCAACTCCTCTACTAAAAAGGAAATCACCTTTTGAGATGCTTCACAACAAGCCTCCTGATTACAATGTCTTGAGAGTTTCTAGATGCTTATGTTTTTGCCTCCAATACCTATCCTCACAAAGATAAGTTTGCACCTAAGGCCTTTAGGTGTATATTTCTTGGCTATGCCATGGGACAGAAGGGCTTCAGAGTCTATGATTTAGACAACCACACCATATACTCATCTAGAGACATTGCCTTTCATGAAAGTCAATTCCCTACCAACAAGAACAACATGACAATGAAACACAACTCCCTATACCTGTTCCTATGCCTGAGGAAATTTGTGATGATTCTCTAAACATAGACCACCTATCTAATCCCTCCCAAACTCTTCCCACTGCTTCACATACTCCAACTCAACCTACTACTCAAAATCCTAATCATATCAACCGAGAGTTAGCTCTAGACCAAAGAAGAAACCTGCTTGGCTCCAAGACTATGTTTCTAATGCATCTCAACTCCACCAGAATGAATCTACCCCAATGACCAGTACCAACAAAAGTGTCACTGTGCAGGTTCTCCCTATACTCCACTTACTTTCCCACGCATTCACAATAAAAACTTACATCCTACATATGAGATTTTTAGCTAATGTGTGTGCTATCAAGGAACCTGATTCTTATAAGCACGCAAGCACTAGAGCTGAGTAGATTTCAGCCATGCAAGAAGAGCTCACAGCCCTTGAATCCAACAACACATGGGAACTAACATCTCTTCCTGAAGGAAAAAGGGCTATTGGATCAAGGTAGGTCTATAAGGTGAAATATAAACCAAATGGAAGTGTTGATAGGTATAAAGCTAGAATAGTGGCCAAGGGATATAACCAGAAAGCTGGGGTGGACTATGTTGACAGCTTTTCTCCAGTTGCTACTTGCTAAGCGTGTAACAGTGAGATTTATTCCTTGGATTGGCCACAGCATAGTCCTGGATGATCCACCAGCTAGATATTAACAACGCCTTTCTTCATGGACATATCAATGAAGAAATTTATATGATACCCCTTGATGACTATACTAAGGCTAAACCTGGACAAGTATGCAGATTTTTACACACTCTTTATGGCTTAAAACAGGCATCAATGGAATGTTGAATTAACTGCTCATTTACATCATTGTGGTTTTCGGCAGTCTCCAGATGATCACTTTCTCTTCACTAGCTAGCTCTTTCTTGGCTCTGATAGTTTATGTGGACGATGTCTAATTGCTGGAGATAATGAGCTTGACATCATTACAGTTAACTAGTCCCTACACTCCAAGTTCACAATCAAAAACCTTGGCAATGCTAAATACTTCCTCGAAGTCGAAGTCGCTAGAATGGCAGATGGAATTTACATCAACCATAGAAAATGTGTTGGATATATTGGAAGACACTAGCCTAATAGGAGCTAGGCCAATTAGCATCCCCTTACCTAAAAATCTGAAGCTTTGTTCGACAAGGCCCCCATGTGAGGACCCTGCTCAGTACAGAAGGATGGTCGGGAGACTTCTATATCTCAATCTAACTAGACTAGACATCACTCATAGTGTCCAGCAGCTAAGTCAATATGTGAACAATCCAGCCACTGAACACTGGAATGCATCCATACATGCTCTACGATACCTAAAAGGGTGTCCATCAAAAGGCCTTTTTTTTCCAACACATAACTCCATCCAGCTATCAGCATATTGCAATGCCAACTGGGCAACTTGCGCCACCACCAAAAGATCTGTCACCTGCTATTGCATAGTTCTTGGTAACGCTCTAATCGCATGGAAAACAGAAAACAGTCGACCGTCTCACGATCATCAACTGAGGCCAAGTACAGGAGCATGGCCTCCACCGTTTGTGGACTTCAGTAGTAGATCTCCTATCTACTACAAGATATCTCCATCTCCCATCCCATTCCCTTGCTATGTGACAATAAGGCAGCAACACATATCACTAAGAACCTAGTATTTCATGAAGGCACCAAGCACTTGGACATCGATTACCACGTGGTTCTGGACCAATTCAAGTGTGGTTTCATCATCCCTCAACATGTCTCCTCCGATCTCCAACTAGCATATGTATTCATCAAAGTTCTTTCCGTTTCCTCCTTCCAACAAATTCTATTCAAGCTGGGCTTGTGCGACATCCACCAAACTCCATCTTGAGGGGGGGATTTAGAAGTATTGTGATGTATATTTATTCTTTTCAATTTGTTTGTTAGCATAGTTAGTTAGTCCAGCTAGCTTTATGTTTCAGCTGATTTAGTTGGGAAGTTAGTTCATTTTAACCACTAGGGTTACAGATTCTTTTTCCCACTTTTGTACGTAAATACCCCTTGCGTCATTAATGAGAGCTACTTATTTCTCTCCCAAAATATCAGCCTAGCTTTCTGCATTTCTGCTGATTTTCCCTCACAGCTAATACCTTCCTTATTAATGGCGTTTCTAGCAATTGAACAAGTAGCTACTTATGAAGTCGCTAAGTGTAATGCCCGTAATGGTCGATTCATGCCGCTCCACCCATAATAAAATAAATAGCACATGTCTATCACATCAAGTCAAATGGAAAACTGAAGCAAAAGAATTCTTGATTTGGTCATACAGATCGTTTCCAGCATAATAACCTACTAGAGACACTTCCAAGTTAAATAAAACTCACCGCCATCCCTCCCAAAGCTAGTTAAAATTGATCTCATAGAAAATTGAAAATACGCAATCCTTTTTGTTTCTAGCAATGGAGACAAATTAAAACATCAGTACTTCAAGAAATATATAAAAATTCCTGATACAACACCCACTTTTTAATAACTTGCTAGCTCGGACAACAAAATCTCAGGACAGAGAGCCATATCATAGATGAAGATTGCGGCCAATTAAAAGAGAGCCCACAAATCCACTAGAGCTGAATTTTAAGTAGATGCACGAACGGCAAGAAAAGTGATACCATCTGGCCAAAATTTTCAGGTACATCAAATTATAATCTTAACTTGGATTGGAAATTCTCTCCAAACCAGCTTTTCAAGGAAAAGAAATGACTCTCTGTATCTTTCTCCATCCCTCACATCTTTTTTTTTTTTTTTATGGGGGGGGGGGGGGGGGGGGGGGGGGTGGCGGAGAGAGGGAGAGAGGGAGCGCGAGCGAGCGCGTTACAGTAGTATAAGCTAAGAACAGGTACCTTTTCTGTTGAGCAAATTATCCTTAGTTATCCCAGAGATAACAGGATTTCACTTCCTGTGAGAAGCCGAAAAACAGATGAACTTTAGTGCACTCAGGAGAACAGCGGCAGATCAAAGAGGAGAGTGGCGACTCTGGAGAATAGACGATTGGGTGGCTGGTCTGGTAGGGTGTTCGCGACAAAGGTTGCCCATTTTAGATTGAAATCGCATTTCAGTTAGTTGCATGGGACTTGGACTGGAGTAGACATGCGATTTTATTTTTTAATATTGTGTTGTTAATATTTAAAGTTTGGGCAACTTAATTAAAAAAATTTAAACCAACTTTCCATTTGGTAATCAATCCCCAATCCCCAATCCCCACCCAAACATTTCTCATTTTCAACCCCCATGTGATGTTTAATTTTAGCCTTCACTTCTCAGCCACTTGAAATGACGAAAATTACCTCACTTTAATTTTTTTTTTCCTTTATTCCTAAACCCTAATGTCCCAACACTCCAATAGCTCGCCTCCCTCTCTTTTCTCATATATTTTCTGTTTATCTCCTGCGGCTAGGGGTGTAAGATGAGTCGAGCGGGCTCGATTATAGCTCAACTCAAGCTCGAGTTTTTCGAGCTCGAGCTTTAACATGAGTCGAGCTCGAGCTCATCTCTAGTTGTTCAAAAGCTCATGAGCCGGCTCATGAGCTTTTTTCTATTTTTAAATATTTTTTATATATTAATTAAATAATTAATATATATAATAATTTACTTTCTTTTTCTAATTTTAAATATTTATTACATATTAATTAATATGTATTAATAATTTACTTTTTTTTTCTAATTTTAAATATTTATATATATGACTAAATAATTATAATATATTAATAATTTAATAATTTATCAATAATTATAATATATTATAATTTAAATCATTATAGTAATTATTATAATTTCATATATATTTAATTTAATAATAATTTTAATTATTTTATTAATTATTATTAAATAATTATGATATATTAATAATTTAATATTTTTATTTAATTTAAAATTTTCTGATGAGCCGGCTCGAGCTCGACTCGTTTACACCCCTACCTGCAGCGACCATAGTGCTTTTCTCTCTCTCTCTCTTTCTCTTTTTTTTTTTTTTTTCATTTTCTGCAATTGACTACAACATATTAGCAAAAAGCAAGCCTACTTTGTCTCCGCCGTTGCACGGTAAAGTAGCGTTGTAATCTTTGGCAAGCAACAATTATTTTAATTCTTTTTTAACTTGAAAATAGCAAATAGTAGGGAAGAACCTCAAATTTAACTGTTAGGAAGTTGTGTGCAAATGGGGAGCTCTATATCATGTCTATTTTTAAGAGCATAACTCTACTGGGACTGTATTTCCAACTGGAGAAAAAATGAAGTGAAATTCCTTAATTCCACATAGTACAATATCTTGCTCGCCATCAAAAAATGCATGTGACTTGGAATGCTGATGAGGATGTATCCAACATGATTCGTCTGCATTTGTGTTTAAAGATGATCTTAGTTGACATTACGGTTGTCCGAAAAAGTGAACCTAGTGGACGAGGAAGACAAAGTAGCTATACAAGCATGTAAATACTTTATATCTTCAATTTCAGACTACATTTATTATTTAACATACTTCCATTGTCCCAATTTGTACCTCTTTGCATTATTAGTTATATACACTTGTCTTACAAAATACTTGTTCTTATGTGTTTTAGTGCTTAGGTCTTGTCTGTTAAATACTGAATTTGTTCATTTCATTACTTGTGCTCTTCTACGTTGAATACTGGATATGTGTGTTTTAGTACTTAAGCATTCTATATTAAATACTAAATTTGTTCATTTCAATACTTTAGTCTTCTACACTAAATACTAGATTCGGTCATTTCAGTACTTATCTCCTCCATTTAAGTACTTAAATTGTTTATTTTAGTACTTACTTCTTCTATGTGAAATATTGATGTTGTTTACTTAAGTACCTAATTATCTATTGTTGAATACTAAAATTGCATTAGTTGAGTGCTTATGTACTGATCTTGCAGCACTTTATTGACAATTATTATGTTTTGGACTACGTTATTTCTCTGCAATGAACACCCATTTAGGAATGAAATAGTGGATGACATTTCCTCCACAAGTGAGTCATAATATACTTTAGTATTACAAAGGAATTGAATTGATACTTGGAGTCATTGCATCCATAGAGAGGGCCAAATGTTCTAGGATGCTGAAGAGTTTAGAACTAAACTTGAAAACTATGTTGTTGTTATTAGAAAGTCCTTTACATATAAAAAAAAATGATTCCAAAAAGATTATAACAATTTGTAGTGATAATAATTGCTAAAGGAGAATATATGCCTTAAGGGATAACAATTATAACATTGTGTACTTGTGGTAAGGGATTATGTACTTGCTTTTCTAAATAACGATTTTGACCTCACTCGACGCATGAAACAACACATTGGTGACCCCATAACTTCAAATACATGATTTTTCGAATATGTGGTCGTGATAGTAAGTGTTGGAATGGTTGGGAACACAAAGACCCACATCCCATTGCATGTGGTATCATTATTCCTAGTATAAAGTACTGACGCATAATGCAAAAGAATCAAAATGACACACATCCCCATACCATCGAACCTATCATCAATAAATGAGTCTTGGATGCAATACTTCGTATTCTTATAAACGTGCAAAAGCCAAATTAGGTAGAATGGAGAACAATCCCTCATGCGCTCAGAATGATACTGAAAATCCAAATAAAAGTACCCAGTTTTGGCACTTATGTACTTCAGTATGGGGTTTATGTACTTACTTTGACTACATTGTGTACTTGTGGTAAGAGATTATGTACTTGCTTTGCCAAAAGCCAATTTTCACCTCACACGACGTGTTGAACAACATATTAGTGACCCTATAACATCATATGCATGATTTGTTGAATAAACCATCGTCATAGCATGTGTTGGAATGGCTAGGAATCGTTCGTACTAGTATAAATCACTCACGTATAAGGCAAATGCATCACTCTGACACCCCTCTCCTACATCACTGAACTTATCATCACCTAATGAGTCCTTATGATCATACTTTGTGGTCTAGTGATCGTGAAATGGGCAGATCAGGCAGAATGGAGAACGGTCCCCCTAACGTTGAGAATGATATCAAAAATCTGGAAAAAAAAAAAAAAAAAGTACCCAATTTAGGCATTTATGTGGCTATAAACTAGGTTTATGTACTCAATTTGTACACGTTGTGTACTTATGATAAGGAATTATGTACTTGTTTTTCCAAATAACGATTTTGACCTCAATCGACGCGTGGAACAACCTAATAAAATATTTCAATCATACTTCATGATCTGATGATTATGAAATGGGTGATTAGATAGAATGGAGAATGTTCCCTCATGCGCTGAGAATGATATCGAAAATCTGAAAAAGATACCCAGTTCTGGCACTTATGTACCTGGGGATAGTATTTATGTATTAATTTTGTATATGATGTGTACTTGCGGTAAGGGACCTGTACTAACATATTTTGCCTTC
Organism: Jacaranda mimosifolia; assembly: GCA_018894105.1. Classification (NCBI taxonomy): domain Eukaryota; kingdom Viridiplantae; phylum Streptophyta; class Magnoliopsida; order Lamiales; family Bignoniaceae; genus Jacaranda; species Jacaranda mimosifolia. Next base: position 23,893,462 of record CM032128.1, on the reverse strand, counting down.
TTTTTTTTATGAACTCCACTTGTATACTAACATATCTAACCACATCATTCTCATCCATGCTACAACTCACTACAGGATATATATATAATTTGCATTAAAATAAAAATAGAAGGCAGTATTCTTTCTCAGTAATTTTAGTATTCGAAAACCAATTTACAATACTTTTTGTTCACACTTTTGGTACTATTACAAAGAAATCTAGTACTAAACATCAGACCCCATAATATTTAAACTCGTTTTTTCAGCATCAGTGTTCTCCTTTTCAGTACGTTGAGCTACTTCTTTAGCATCATCAGTGTCATCAGTTGTACCTTGGCTCACCTATGCAACCTTTTTCTTTGACGCTTTCCTATCTTTGCCACGGACTCTACGAGTGCCAACTTTAGTTCTCTTTGGTGGTGTGACAAAATCTTTGTCTTTTCTCTTTTTCTTCCGATCATCTCTTGTTCTCACACCGCGAACAATAGAAGAGGTATGATCATGTTTTTTCTTACTTTTTTCTTCGTGTGGAATATCATTTTCCTCTTGTTTATCCCCCATCAACATCAACATCAGCATCACCAACGCCATCACCATCACCATCATGACTGTTATGACCATCACACCACCACCCAGAGTCTCAAACTCATCAAAAATAGACTCTAAGTGTGGTTTTTTATAACTATCTTGAGCACTAGCATCATCGTCATTGTCCTTTTCTTTATCTTTCTCATCTTCATTCTCCTTATCCTCTTCAACCATCCTCTCCTCATCGCCTACTTTTCTCTGCAAAATTTCAATTCTATGCTTTCGCAATTCCACTTCTTCATTTTGTTACCTCAATTGAGCTTCAAAGTCTAAGACATCATAGCTTGACACCATAGGAACATGTACGAAGAGCACAAAATTATTAATGTAATAACAAAGTAAACTTCATGTAGTAATTATGTGCATCTAAATAATTACCTGCATTGCAGCGACGAGTTTCTCTTCCTCAGGGAAGGAATAGATAGGCACAATCTATTACAATAAGAATTTTCACATTTCTTTCAAATGTCAAACTCATAGGGAATCATTCTAAACATAAATAATAAACTTTTACCTTTCCCCTTTTAATTTGCTTCAAAACTTTCTCGGCATTAGCCACATTCTCTGGGATCTTGCTGTCAGCTCACCAAAAGAACCATGGGGATGCATGCAAGCATTTTAGCTTCCCCAAAGAAGGAACGAGCTCATACAACCATCCCTATCGTTCATAAAGTAAAAATTATAGTTATTTACAGTAAACAACAACAATTTTATAATTTAAAGCTTCAAATATACTCACATATAGACCATATGTACAACTATCAAAATATTTCTTCCTATGCACCTCCTTTGTCTCACCTCTCATGTGATTTCTCAATTCTTTAACTAAAACATTGTATACAGCCTCCCCCATGCATATAACCTGATAGAAGATAGATCATCAACGTAAGGGATGATAAAACAAGGCATGCAGTAGTTGCTCATTGAAAACAAAATACAATTTAAAAACAAAAAATATATACAACATAATAAAATCTTCAATATCTTCATCACTAGTCTATCCACAAATTCTTGTAACCTTTTAAATATTTGTACACGGTTAACATTCAAATTTTTTTTCAAAAATAAGCGATCAACAATGTCTGACTTCAGCATTAGATCAACATTGGTAGGTTGCCCCACATGAGACAACCCCAACACTAAACAAAACTTTGGAGCCCGAAAAAGAATTTTGACGTCTTCACCAAAGACAAATGAAGTTGTTCGTACATTAAATTGTCTAATGATTGTTTGCACTCTACCGAAACTATAATAGTTCAACTATGGCATATTGTCAAATATATAGAATGGGGGTTTGTTTAAGGGCGTGCCATGTTGGAACCTAATTTTGTGTTCCAACTACTTCATTCCAGTATAAAAATATCCCGATGAGCAATGACTGTATGCTTCTGCTTCCATTGCTGCAAATACAGAAATCATGTAAATAAATACTTTAAACAACACCATATATACTTATATTTAAGGTTTTCATATTGAAAATATAAGCAAATATACTAAAATAGAGTACTTTTGTACCAGATATACATGGAGACTACACTCAATAAATTAATGCTATGTTTTTCTTCATGAACAATAGCAAACGGTTAAACATGTTGTAAACCTTTCAAGCAAACCATATTTTGAATATAAGCCCTAAAATTCAGCTGCCAACATACCATATATTAATTGTATTGTGAACCAACTCAATCATTAAAAAATTAAGATATTATTTAACTCAAAACAACTTTCATAACATTTAAAACAGATAATTTAAGTACAAATTTGACTAAATCAAGTTTCAACAACAACATATTAGGGTTTCTGAATACTATTGATTTTAGTACACAAAATACTACCTTTAAGTACAAAAAACATGAACTCAAGTACGTTTTCATCTCAAATGCGTATATAAACACAGGTTTCAAGTGTATTTCATGCACATATCACAAATATACTTACAGACCTAGCATTTTATCAGGAAAAAACCTTATATAATCTGATGGAAGCGTGCAAAATGAAACAAAACCGATGGAAGAAGAGAAAAAGATGAAAATGCACCTTTCAAACTCAAACACTAGACGAGAATACTTCACATTGTAGCCTACAGTGAAAGATTGCTTCAGTCCAAGACAGAAATCGGAGGAAAATTGCTTCAATCCATCATAGTAATGAACGATTCAGCTGACTTTTAAAAAAAAGGGAGAGAAATTGTGTAAGTGTGGGCGCGATTTCATTCAGTAGTGGCAGATAAAGGAAGTTTCTTTGCAATTTTTTGTTCAAGCGGAGGATATTTTGGTAATTTTACAGAGAATGGGGAGTGATTGCTAAATGAAAATTGAAATTAGGGAATCCAAAATAAAAATATATGGGTGGGAACTGAACACTAAATGAAACTTGGGTTTGGGGATCTTTGCGCAATTGACCGTTAAAGTTTGAAGTTGTTATTTATTTTAAATTATAACTTGAGGTGAATATTAATGGTTTTTATTTTATTACACATTTGTTATGTGTATAAACTAAACCAAAACTCCCTATCTATATGCTCAACATATATACACAAGTAAACTTTCTTTATTTCAAAAAAAAAAAAAATAGTCTTTAATAAAAATATTACTGGGCATTATAATTTTAATTTAGATTGTTATCCATTTAAAGTTTTACTTAACCTTGTCCATATTTAGTGTTGCTCTTACATTTCTAAATTTGCTCATATGATCTCTAATTTAACCATATCATAGCATTTGTTATAATTTCATATTTCAAATATCCGTTAACTTACATTATAATATTGTAAAATGATTATTTTCTTCAAAAATTTAGAGTTGTTTTATTAGACTTGACATGTGAAATATAACAAAGGCATTTTAATAACATTTTTTAGTACCCCTTTTCTTTCAGGAGAAATAGGGCCCTCGACAATCATAGAAGACCTCTTATTGTGCTACTCTTTACTATTATTTTACTCCCCAATAAGAGTTCTTTTCACCCTTCCCTTACAGTTGATGTTTTCAAAATCGGACCGGGCAAAGAACCGGTGACATTATATTGGTTCAATCGGTTCGACCAATTGAACCCAAACCAACCGAACCACAGGTTCGACCGGTGTGACGTTGTAATAACATCATAATTATATTTAATTTTATAAATATATATAATATTTTAATATTAATAAAAAATAAAAATTTCAACAATATAGTAAAAGTATTATTTGAAAAAAAATTATTCTTACTCATTTTTAAGTTGATCTTTCAAAAAAATACTATTTCATAATTAGTCAGCTATGAATGAATAATTTAATTAAAAGAATGTTTAATATCAATTTAAGTTATTGTCAGCTTCATGCTTCAAATCCAAATAAAAATCAATTTTTTCACACTAAATATTCAATATAATTTAAGAGAAATTGAACAAAATAAAATAACAAATTAGACATAAGCATCCACATGTAACTACTACTTTATTAAATTTCAAGAAAATAAATTTATGTTTCAAAAAGCTATATGTCCAAAATCTTTAGTCATCATGTTCAACTCATACTTCCTCTTTTTTATTTTTTTTTAAAAAAATTAATTTTTAAATTTTAAAAAAAATAGAAAAGATAAGTGAACCGGTGGCAAATCGATCGAACCACTACCGGTTGAACCGATTTTTTTTATCGATTTTGCCGATTTTGACCGATTCAATAGGTCCCCATTTTTAAGCTTCAATCAAACCGATTGGCCTTCAATCACTTGTTGAATCGGTCCAACCAGCTGGTCCAGTCCGATTTTTCAAAACACTGCTTGTAGTACTACTTCGCTACCAATCACCCATGAGTATTTAATCTTGTATGGTGGTTTTTGCTGCCTCACATGTGATTCCATGTGTCCCATGCTACTCGAGCCAAAGCTTAAGTTAGTGATGCTTTCTGCTACTGGACTTTGCTATCTAGGTTGCAGCATTCATAATACTTTGCCTAGCAGTACAATGCTTGTATTGTTTTCCAACAACCCTGATTTCACGGTTAGGGTGCTCCCATTTCCTCATTATACATTTAATAAAATTTAATAAATAATTGATATTAAATTATAAGAGCATATTATATATAAAGTATTATATATAATAGAGAAAGCTAAACATCGTAAAACTACTGTATCAATCAAGTATTTTTTATTTTTGATAACACACTCATATTTAAACTTGACTGTGAAAGATGATCTAAAACAACAAAATGAGGCTATTCTTAATTTTAGAACACAGTAAGGCATGTAAGCTCATCTCCAACTCAACATCAAGCCCTGACAAAATGTGCAAACATAGAGAAGATAGATAAAAAAGCTCTTGTTAGCATTGATATCGAAATTAGGAGCATGGAATTCTACCTATTATTGTTGATGACAAATGTAAATTAAAAGTCTTTTGATCGGCTCAAGAAAGGTGACTCCATCTATAAGTTGTACTTTGCTTTACGTGAAAAGGATAATGATAAAGATGGTGGGAGAGAAATTGTAGAAAATGTATGAGGAAAATGAGAGAAAATGTTACTTTGACATTTTCAGGTTTGTTTTATGTCATCTATAGCCTGTTTTTTCAAGAACTTGTGGCTATCCAAACTAGATTGAAAAGTTTTATCTAAAAATAAGGATCAAAAAGTGCCTTATGACAATGAAATTGATAAGAAAAAAAATCTTAAAATATTGTGAAGACCTAGATAAGTTAAAAATCTTATTGTATGTTGTTACTATTCTAGATCCACATTGAAAACTAAGGTTTGTGAGGTTTTATCTTGACCAAGTCAATGATCATCATAGCGTTAAATCTGATGACATGGAAAAGAACTTTAAACAATTGATAGTTTTAGTGACTATCATAAACAATGTGATCAAAGTCAAAATATTCAAAATACATCTTCAAGCTCAAGTTAAGCTCCTAGTATTTTTGTGGATATGAAAGAAGATCTGGACATAATTAAATTTTGAATTCTCTATTTGAAAAATATTTGGAGGAAAATGATTTTTATAAAAATAAGTTGGAACGTGTTAGATATTTGGGAAAAAAATTGTGAAATCAATGTGGAGTCCTTTGACACCTTGAGATAATTCACCTAGATATCCTATTCTCTGTCAATTAACTGTCAAATCCAATAGTAGAATTTCTATGATCAGTAGGTAGTCGAGGCGAAAGTGGTGCTCTTTGTCTTTAGGCGAATTAGCCCCGCATTGGTTCTAACGATAACTAACTATTGTCTCTCAAGATACAATGAGGAGATAATTCACCTAGATATCCTATTCTCTCTCAATTAACTATTAAATCCAATAGTAAAATTTCTGTGATTAGTAGGTAGTCGAGGCGAGAGTGGAGCTCTTATCCTATTCCATTGGTTTCTTTGCTAGTATTCTTGGTCAACCATCAAATAGCTCACTTTGACCATTAATTTCTCATTCACTTGAAAGGCCAATTAAACACATTATTGCCGTCTACCCGCGGTATAGTTTACGATGATCACCAATTTCTTAGATATTAATACTTTGAGCCCACTTAAATATTTGGTCAAAGAAGACCAATTTCCAATAGTCCCCCACATGAAGGGAAATTAATGCGACTGATGATGCATATGCTTGTGCAGAGTTCAGTCGAATAACTATTGCATCATGATAGGTAGCTTGTGGCTTTGAATCTTCCTTAGTGGAGCACTATCGAGCTCATTTGGCTAATTAGTGAACACGATGTCTTAAACTATTCAGCCGTTGGTGTAAACCAAGACAACAATACCCACACAATAGTTGTCCTTACATTTTTTAGTTCTTTTCGGTTATGTCCGTTTTGGCCATGGATACCGATCTTGGATTCATAAGTATTTACGATGAAGCAACCCATCTTCACACTTAGATAAGTGATCTCCCACAAAGAGTATCCTGCCATACTCCGCTATACTAGCTTTGGGAATCATTAAAAGTCTCAACATTATAACTACTCAGCAGGCAGCACTTCCATGTCATAGGAATGGGTTGAAGTACTTACATGAACTTTCATAACTTAGTTGCCCCATTGAACCAAGTTCTTGGGATCTCCAATCATCATGGTTGGGTGTCCGCTATGTCGATTCTTAAACTTATGGGTTTTAATCCCATTCCTCTCTACAAGCATTTTACTTGATCTCTAGGTAGACCTTTTATTAATGGATCTGCTAAATTTTCCTTGGATTTCACATAGTCAAGTGAAATTAACCCATTTGAGATCAATTGTCTTACAATATTATGCCGTCGTTTGATATGATGAGATTTACCATTATACGTGCTGCTTTGAGCCCTTCCCATTGCTAATTAACTATCATAATGAATTGTGATAGCAGAAATTAGTTTAGGCCAACAAGGAATGTCCTCTAGAAAGTTTTTGAGCCATTCTGCTTCTTTTTGTACTTTGTCTAAAGCAATAAACTCAGACTCCATCGTAGAACGAGTTATGCACGTCTGTTTAGAGGATTTCTAGGACATAGCAGCGCCACCTAGGGTGAAAACCTACCTACTTGTGAACTTGGTGTCTTTCTATTAGATATCCAGTTAGCATCACTATATCCTTCTAATACAGCTGGATATCTAGTGTAGTGTAACCCATAATCCATTGTGTACTTAAGAAATCGAAGTACCCTTGTCAGTGCTTTCTAGTATTCATTGCCAGGATTACTTGTAAATCTACTCAACTTGTTTACTGAGCACGTAATGTCAGGACAAGTATAGTTTGTTAAAAACATCAAACAACCTATTATTCTCGAGTATTCCACTTGAGATACAGGTTCACCAGTATTTTTGCTCATATTTTATCTAGGATCCATGGGTGTTTTTATAGGAGTGTTGTCATACATGTTAAATTTCTTGAGAATTTTCTCAACATAATGAGATTGAGTTAGAATAGCTCATCAGACATTCTAATTATCTTAATCCCTAGTATGGCATCCGCTTTACCTATATCTTTCATGTCAAAATGCTTCATAAGCATTTTCTTGGTAGTCAAGATGATATCTTGATCGCTACCCATTATCAGCATGTCATTAACATATAGACAAACCATAACAAAGTCACTTTGAGTGCCTTTGATGTACACTCATTTATGTTAAAGCCATTTGCAGCATTATTTTGTCAAATTTTCCATGCCATTGTTTCGTCTTGGTTCTTTATTGGTTTGAGAACCACTTGATTCCAAAGTTTTTTTCTAAGAACTTGATTCTTCCTTATCTTTACAAGAAAAGATATTTTCAAAAAATATAGCATTCCTAGATTCAAATTTCAATGATCATTCCTTCATTTATATCAGGAACTGTTAATTTATGCACCAAGAATCGATAGACACTACTATTGTGTGCATATTTGATGAAAATGCAATCAACGATTTTAGACCTTATTTTTAGCTATTTTGGCTTAAGTACTTCCACTTTAGCCTAGCACCACCACACTTTGATGTATTTGTAGGTAGGTTTGTGACCTTTTCATAATTCATAAGGAGTTTCATTTTTCCTTTTGTGGGGTATTTTGTTCAAAATGTGGTTAGTCGAAAGAATAGCTTCCCCCTCATGTTCTGAGATAACCCAAAATTAATCAACATAGCATTCATCATTTCCTTAAGAATTTGATTTTTATGTTCAGCAATTCCATTGGATTGAGGTGAGTAAGGAGCCGTCATTTGATGAATAATGCCAGAAGTTGAGTATAATTCTTCAAATGGTGCTCCATATTCACCACCTTTATCACTTCTGATAGTTTTAATTTGTTTGCTAAGTTGATTCTTAATCTTAGTTTTATAGAACTTGAATACTTCTAGTGTTTCATCTTTGCTTTGTAACAAAAATGCATAGCAAAATTGTGTACTATCATCAATAAAAGTAATGAAATACTTTTTCCCACCTGTAGTTTGCACAAACTTCAAGTTACAGATATCACTGTGGAGTAACTCTAGAGGCATCATGCTCCTTCGGGCTTCAACACAATTTCACATTTATGAGTTGTGTCAATTTGAAATGGAGGCAATAATTTCAAATTCAGTAATTTGCACAAAGTGTTGAAATTAACATGTCCTAATCTAGCATGCCATAAATCACAACACTCAATCAAGCAAGCAGAACCAGAGGCTTTATTTTTCATTCACTTGAACATTTTTTAGTATAGGTATTACCTTAAAGTTGAATAGCCCATTATGTACTTAGCCTCTACCTAAAAACATGTCATTCTTAGAAAGCACAAACTTATTAGACTCAAATACAAGCTTAAAACCATTTTTCACTAACAAAGAACTTGACACTAAGTTTTTGCGTATGTCTGGCACATGAAGAACCTCATTTAGTGTTAGCTCCTTTCATAAGTCATTTTCAAAACAACCTTGCTTATTTCGAGAATATCAAAAGTTGTCGAATTTCCCATATCAATTTCTTTTTAGTGACAGTAGATAGGTTGAGAACATTGACTTCTCAGAACAAATGTGCCTAGTGGCACCAGTGTCAATCCACCACTCTCTTGGATTATCAACAATATTAGCTTCAAAAACTACTGCTAAGAGGGTTCAGATAAATTAAATGGTACAAACTTTTCCTCAGTCATATGGGCTTTATTCGGTTTGTTCTTCTTAGGAAGTCGACAATCTTTGGCCTGGTGGTTTGACTTTCCACAATTATAGCAATTTCCTTGAAACCTCATAGGCTTATTGCCTTTGCTATTTTGATCGGCCCCTCGACGCTTCCTCTTTTTGCTTGCATTTGAACTAGATTCGACCAAGTTGGATTTGGCCTCCATTTTAATTTTGCATGCCTTCATGTCAGACATCCGGTTGTCCTCCTTAATCCTTAATCTGACAATCAAATTTTCAAGACCTATCTCATTTTTTTTGTGTTTGAGATAGTTCTTGAAGTCCTTCCACGATGGCAGTAGCTTTTCAATAATGCTACTTGAAAGGATTCACTCAAAACCATATTTTTAGCATGAATTTTGTGCAGAATAATATGCAATTCTTGGACTTGGTTTTGTGATGGATTTGGAATTCACCATCTTGTAGTCCAGAAATTTTGCCACCACAAATTTCTTCAAACCGGCTTCCTCTGCCCAATATTTCTTATCAAGAGATTCCCATAGCTCTTTAGCTATCTTAATAGGGCTGTAAAGATTGTATAGCGAGTCATCTAGTCTATTCAGAATATAGTTTTGGCACAAGAAATCGCTTTGATTCTAGGCATCCACAGCTGCATTTTTGGACATCAGTGTCATCTTCAGGTACAGTGGGTGCATCTTCTTTCAAGAATCTAACAAGGCTCAAGGTCAAGAGGTAAAACAATATTTTCTACTGTCACCTCTTAAAATCAATTCCAATAAAATTTTCTAGTCTTTCTCCATGAGCTGGAATGGTACAGAAACTATTGCAGTGACGAGAGCAGCAGTAGCAGTTGGAGGAACAGTAACCTGGTTGGATGCCATGATCACATAAACTAATAATTCGTCTTAAAATTGTTAAATTCGATAGTAGAATTTTTGTGATAAGCAGGTAGTCGATGCAAGAGTAGAGCTTTCTGTCTTTAAGATGAATTAGCCTCGCATTTGTGCTAATGGCAACTGGCCATCGTCTCTTAAGATACAACAACTTTATCAAACAATAGCAGCACTACACACTATTTGATCACTTCGAACTCAAGTGTATAGAACTTTCTTTTATGGGTTGGACAGTGCAGAAATGCAAATTAAAATATGCTTGTATGAATTATGCAATTTCAGGACTAATATATAGAGCCGGGGAGCAATTGAAAGGTGATCAAAATGGCTGCTGTTTTTTCCAACGCAGCAGCTAATTTTTCCAATGTAGAAGTTTGAAGGATGCAGTCTACGTGCACGTTGAAAATTTAATTATGGCAGAAGTTTGAAGGTTTCTGTTGAGCCAAATAAAATTCAAATTGAATTTGGTCCAAAAAGATAATATTGGATTGAAAGCCCAATTTAATCCTAAGCCCAAGCTTAGCCTAGCCGGACGAATGAACGAATGAGTGGTGGCGGCGCGCGCGTGCGTGTGGGTTGGATTGAACCCACTGCCATGTAGGTCTTCTCCCCTCCAAACACTTGTGTTACCCCCAAGGGGCTCTACCCTTACCTCCACACTTGAATTATTTATTTTAGTCCACCTTTTATTCAACTTCCATTGTGGAATGGAGTTCCTCTTCTTCCATTCCATTGGCTTCTTTACTAGTTTTCTTAGTCAACCATCAAGTAGCTCACTTTGACCGTCAATTTCTCATTCACTTGAAATTGGTTTTGGCCAATTAAACACATTATGGTCATCTACCCGCGACATAGTTTACGACAATCACCAATTTTTTAAAAATTAATACTTTGAGTCCACTTAAATGTTTGGTCGAAGAAGACCAATATCCAACATTAATTAGAGATGTTTTGGCAATTCCTATCTCAAGAGTGGCATTGGAGTCTACCTTTAGCACAAGTGGTTGTATTTTTTATATAAATCGAAGTTCTCTTAATCCTTAAATAGTGGAGGCTCCAGTATTCTGCCACTAGTTAGGATCATTACCAATGTTGATCGACATGCTAGAATCCATGAAAGAAGTGTTTGTAAAGAAATAGAGATGTATTGAAATATTATAAATGGTATATTTAGTGTTTCTTATTCTAATTCAATTTTATCATTTTTCTTAATTTCACTCTAACTATTTTTATCATGTTGATACATATGGTTGTTAATTCTCCCCTACTTCATATAAATTTCTGAATGTCACAGCTTGATGCTTCAAGTAAAATATCACAAGTTATTGATGAATAACTTGTTTTGCTGGTAAATGAATCTTTTGTCAAACCTAAGATTTTTATATTTATTGTTTAATAAATATCAGTTTTTTCTCTTTGCATCTTAATCTTTATTTTGAAATAAGATTAACTTGTATGCTTTGTAGGTCCTATTTGGAGGACTGAAAATGGTGAAATATTGTTGCATTACGGAAATTCAGGGGGTTTATGTACTTATGTATATTTAAGCAATTTAATGGTTGTCAAAAACTTATTATTATGGTTTTTATTTTAAGTTCTTTTGACCTTCTTTAGATGTAATTTCAAATAGATATATACTGATAATTTTAGTTTTTGTTGAGAGTTGAATTTAAAATTTATGGCAACATTCGTTGTGTATTAAATTCTATAGGATGTTTCTTGACTGTTGGAAAGAAATGAATGCACTGGCAACACTAAACAGGAGAATTCTAAATGAATGAATCAAGTTGCCAATTTTTCGTCAATTCAATTCGCCCTCTGCAGGCTGCAGCAACACTTTTTCTACGACAGACTTGCTCATGTCTAGTGCTGTAAATGGATATTCAAAAATTCGTTTACCGTTCGCATTCGTATTCGTATCTGTTTATATAAAATTTATCTGCATTCGTTTAAAATGGATATTATCCATATTCGATTAATAGATATCCGATTATAAATGGATATGAATATGGTAAATGCGTCTCCAATCCGTTTAATATCCGATCCGAATATATATATTTATTAAATAATATATTATTTCTATTTTTCAATAAAAATCTTATAATCCATATATGTATATATATAAATTACAATTGAATAATTGGAAAGAAAAAAGAATAAATTGAAAAAATTATTGTAATATAGAGAAAAAATTGAAGAATAAAGTTAATCAACAAAATTATTGTTGGTTAACTTTATAATTAATATACTTAAATGTCATTATTATTATTATTATTATTATTATTATTATTATTATTATTATTATTAAGTACTAATAATCAATTATAAAGTCAATTATTAATTAGAAATTATGCTATTTGTTTGATTGCTTTCGTTTAATGAAATTATATAGTTCTTTCTATTAATTAAAATATGTATTTGTTATAGATTCATAGATTTACGTATTTGGATATTCATAAATGAATATTTAAATAATTATCATCGAATATGAATATCAAATAATAATTCAAATACGGATAAGTTTAATAAAATATGAATGCATCTGAATAATTTTAATCGAATACGGATTTATCTGAATCCGACCGATATCCGACGGATACAAATTTGGATATCATTTTTAAATATCCGTCAAATCCGTATCCATATCTAAATGTTCAAAAAGTTAAATGAATACGAATATGTAAACAATATATCCGATCCGTTTACACCCCTACTCATGTCCGATCAGGTTGATTTTTGTATATAAATCCACTCAAAATTCAAACCTGCCACTTTTGGGGGGTTTGGGTTCGGGTTTGGGCCTCATGGAATTATGGATAATTTTATTTTATTCTATGCCTAGGTAGGATATATATAAAACCGTGAATAAGGTTACTTAGCATAATCTTTAATGTGTTTTTGGATGGTAATCCACTGAGTAATGACAAACACTTGTACAAACGTGATTACACCACAGCGGCTTGAAGTAATTTGATTGAAAGGTTTACAATATAAGCCCTAAATCAAAATATATTCTAGAAGCAGCAAACAAAAAATGACACGATTGCAAAACTAGATATAGAATGAATTGATCTGCCACAAGCCTAACTTTTTTTATATATTTGGTGAGATGGTGTTACTTAAGGGTGTCAAAATCAAATCCAACCCGATAACCTGACAATGATCCACCTGAAATAAATCAGGTCTGGGTTTGGTATTTTTTTAGTTTGGGTCGGATCAAAAAACGACTCGAGAAAAAAAAAATAATAAGTTTGGGTTGATCTCGAGTCAATTCGTCTAACATAAAAAAAACAATCGGGTAACCCAATAACCCAATAAACCTGACCTAACTCGACCCATTTGAAAATTTTTGACTAATTAAAATAAAATCTAAATAATATATATCCAAAAATAAAAATTTTAAAAATTCAATTACTGAACAATGGTTGTTTTTTTTTTGTATTCAGAGTACTCATGGACATAACAAGTTTTAAAGTTATGTTATATTTTTTATATATATTATAACTCATATTAATTATATATATTATCATCAATAATGCTATACATTTAATTAATATAAAAAATAAAAGTAATAATAATACTAGAAAGCATTTATGTGTTGTGAGTTAAAAGAATGAGGAAAATTAATTAAGATAATAATATATAAATTTATAAGTTATATAATTGATAATTAGTTAGTAAAATTAGCGTCACGTCAAATGTTATTTTACATTGGTAATCTTTTATGATATTTATTATTAAGTACATTAATTTTGAACAATAGTTTAACATAATATATATAATGGTAAATTTAATGTCAATTATTCCATAAAAAAATTCCTAAATAGATAAAACTGTTACATTAGTATATAATCATTTTATAATAATTAATCTTTATTCTATAACGATTAACACATTTACTAAAGGTAATAAGATAATACACCTTCCAGTTAATCAGAATACATAGATGTATATTGAAATTAAATTTATTTATTCATTATGATAATTACATTTATAATAAAAAGTATATTATTTACATATATTAATAGTCATAAAATATTTACAGCATAATATATAAAAAATTTCGTATGTATGAATAAAACAATAAACATTAAATGATGATAAGAAAATAAAATTTAGATGTTTAGTAACAGTTAAAAGCTAAACAATGGACTTCATCTATTATTGAAGAAAAAAAATAGAGAGTTAATATAATGACTTTATCTATTTAGAAATTTTTAATGGTATGAATAACATTAAATTTACCACTGTATATATTATATTAAACTTTGATTTTAAATTAATGTATTTAACAATAAATATCATAACAGATTACCAATGTAAAATAACATTTGACATGAATAATTTGCTCATTCTTTTAACCCACACACATAAATAACATTATCATAATCAATATTTTCTAATATTTGTTACTATATTTTGAATTTATTTTTTTATCTATCATTTAACATTTACTTTTTATTCATACATAAGGAATTAATTATATAAATATGCATATTTATATGGTAGTGATATTTAAATATCTAAAAATAAATATTTAATATTCAAAATTTCATTTTAAAATAAAATTATTATTAAAAATATAATACAACATTAAAAGATTATCAATAATCAAAATATAAATTTAAAAATTATACATAATAAATTATAAGATTTAAGATTAAAATTTGAGATTGAAGATTCAAAGTTTAAAATTTAAAATTTAAATTAAAAATAAACTATTATATATAAAATAAAAAATTTTAAATTTAATATCAAAAAGATATCTTACACAAACCCTAAATTTCATTCACCCTTTTCACTCCTCACATTAGGTAATTTTTTATCCTTCCTCCCCGCTCTCTCCTCCTCCTCCTCCTCTCATTTTCTTTCTTTCTATTTTTTTTTTTTATTTTAACTTAATCCATCGATAGCTCGGGCTAGTTGCGCGGCCGTGGCCCGCCGCACTCGATGACTGATTGGAGCTGCCTCTAGTTCTTTTTAATTTTTTTAATTTTATATTAATTTTATTTTTGCTAATATTGCAAGTTTGAAATTTTTCCAGCATTTGGATGTGTTGGTTACTTCAAAAGGATAGTATTTTTGCTTTTTATTTTATATATTATGTATTAGATTATGTTTAATAATGTTGCATTTATATTAAATTATGTGTTAGATTTTGTTAGATTTACATTTTATGAATTATATGTTCGATTAGGATTTGAGTTATATGTTGGATTTATATTAAATTATATGTTGATTTATAATGAGATGTATGTTTGATTATATTGAATTTATTTTGTAAATTATGTATTTGATTAAGTTGAGTTATATAGTGGATTTATATTGATTATATATTAGTTTATTATACTAAATGTATGTTAATTTAGTTTGTATTTCTGTTACTCGTGATCCTAATTTTGTTGTTGTTGTAATATTGCCTATTTGGATAACATTAGCCAACTTCCTTTTCTCATTTCTTTTATAATTTTTTTATCTTTGATTATTTTGATTTTGTTTTTATTGTGTTATATTACAAGTAATTTGGATATGTCAAGATATTGGAATTATGTATAAATCTTTATATAGAGTTAGTATTATATTGTAGTTTGTATTATATGTTAGATGTTTCTTGTAATATAAATTATACTTTTAGATTTATAATGCTAATTTGATTCTTGTTAAAGAGAATGAATTTTTCAAGAGTTTGTTGTATTTGTTGAATTTAATATATTTATTTGATTTAAATTATTATTATTTGGACATTGCAATTTAGAACGAAGATTATTTTGGCATAATTTTTTGGTTGATTATAGGTACCAATTTAGTATAAGATTTTTTTTAATTTTTTAAAAAAATTTGCAATGAAAATTTTCATCACAAAAAAATTAATTAAAGAAAAAAAATTGCGATGGGAAATATCTGTTGCAAATTTTTTTTAAAGAAATTGCAATTTTGTGATGGACGGACGGCAAATCCATTGCAAAATTTCAATTTTGCGACGGACTGTTTCCTGTTTTCGTCGTAGGAAACAGGCCGTCGCAAAAATGACTCCTTAAATCCATTGCAAAATGGGCCGTCACAAAATTCGTCGCAAACATTTGTGACCGAGGTTTTTGCAATGGATTTTTTCTGTCACAAAATCCATTGTGAAATAGCAATTTTCTTAGTAGTGCTACTTGATATTTTCTTAATTTGAGTTTAGTTCTAAAAATGGGGATGGGCCTCATCACACATTTACTGGGTGTAAGCATGGCTAATTAAATTTTCTTGTGGGCCTAAATAGTAGATAACCTTACCCAATGACTGACAGACTTTAGTATAAGTTTAATGTCTTTGCTATTAGTCTCTTAGCTAGGGTGATGGGCATTGGCATGGTACTGCAATAATACTAAACTTGGAGGATGTTTGGCGAAACTTAACAAATTTCTACATCTTATAAAATATTTTTGGAGCTTATAAGATGCTAAATTTTTATTTTAAAATAAGTTGTTAAAGTGTTTGGATAAAATAAGGTTTTGGAGCTTATGTTAGTAATGATAATTTTATAATTAATATGATTAAAATTAAGGGAGCTTGTTAAGATCTACAAACTAAGTTTGACACTTCTTACTTTTTTAAAAAGAGCTTATAATTTTAAGAGTTTATAGGTTCTTTTTTTTAAAAAGTTACCAAACATTTTTAGACATCTTATAAGCTCTCAAACACCTTATAAAATATTTTGAAGAGCTTGTAAGCTCATCCAAACACCCTCTAAATTCTGGTGCCATGACTATAAATGTTCGGTAGCATATGAAATGTTGACTTTGGGCATTTAATTTCAATAGACAGAAGTTTCGTGCACGTGCATAGACAATGGCTGAATGGTGATTCTTTGCCAATAAAAGACTGTACATGGGCATTGAACAACCTAGTGAGGAGCTAAAACCAAGCATGCACTTGTGAGGTGTCGAAAATAATTTAAGGACTTGGGGAAATAAATTACAGATTATATGAATCACCTAGGAGTATACACTGGCAAAATTTGAAGTTCATATATAAAAATTAAGCAAATATACTTTCTCAACAAATTCATTAATTGTCTACTATTGTCACAAGAATATTTTTGAAATGTTATACCATAAAATTTATTTCGGCTAACATAATATAAAAGACAAGAAAAATAATACAAATTAAAATTTATTGAATTGATCAATTATGGATATAATTTCTATTTCGACCCTTTGATTCTTCTCTTTAAGAAAAATAATTTTGGACTTTGAAACTTGAAAGGGGAAATTTAACTCTTAGATCCCCTTCAAACGTTGATTTATGTTTTAGTAAGGTTAGATTGAGGGTTTAGCATTGCTTTCTATTTGATTGTCTTAAACATCTCATGTTCATATATGCCAATATTTGATTTATCCATCAGTTAAATATCAATCTTGTCATTAAATTTTGAAAATTTCAAAATATAAATATAAGATTGATGAATTAGGCAATAAATGTTTCAATATCTAGAACCCCTCAAGATTTACTCACTTGAATCTGTCTTCATAGATGGAAAATGAATGAGTCTCGAAATAAGTCATTTAGAGAATCAAATTGCAGTAACTACTCATAAAGAGCTCTTTAGTTTTAATTAGTAGATAGTTTGTACTCTTTTCAAGAAGTCTTCAATTTAAATTTGAATGTGTTGGGTAGATTACACTTACATCTAGGAGTCTTTATTTTGGATTTGTTAGATAGAGGATGTTTGGGTGAGCTTATAAGCTCCTCAAAACATCTTATAAAATGTTTAAGAGCTTATAAAATGTCTAAAAGTATTTGTTAAATTTCTTTAAAAAAGAGCTTATAAGCTCCTAAATAAGATGATATGAGCTTGTAAGCTCTCTTTAAAAAACTAAGGAGTTTCTAATTTATTTTTAAAATCTTAACAAACTCCCTTAATTTTAATCATATTAATTACAAAATTGTCATTACTAATATCTTATAAGCTCCAAAATCTTATGTTATCCAAACACTTTAACAACTTATTTTTTAAAAAAAGATATAGCATCTTATAAGCTCCAAAAATATCTTATAAGACGTAAGAGCTTATAAGACCTTTTAAATAAGTTTAGTCAAACACCCTCATAGTTTATACTCACGTCAAGGAGTCTTTGTTTGAATTTATCTAATAATTTATACTCATATCAAGTAATTTTCATTTCCATTTATATCTATACTATTATAAAAAGGAACGCATTTTTGTGTCTAAAATGAAAGTTATCATACCAAATTTACCCTTTTACTTATTCAATATTAAATAAACATTTATATATACAAATAACCACCATTGATTCAAAAACTTCCACTATTTACTTATTTTAATTAATTTTAAATTTTTTCTTTAATCTGATAATGAATTATAAAAATGTTACTTTACGTGAGTGCAATCTTCACAATTATACAATTTATAAGTATGTTTTTGTGATGCATGTCAATTTTCAGTATAATAAATATGAAAATATGTATAAATAATATAATTAATCAAAAATATTTTATGTGCGCAGGAACTGCGTGTAAATGACTGCTAGTGTATATATATATAGTTTATACTTATATCAATTAGATACTTTCATTTGAACTTGTATATGCTTTATACTCATATTAAGGAGTATTATATAAAGATCTTAATTTGAAGATTCTAGATAAATTAAACTCATATATGGGAGCACTCAAGAGACTTTGATTTATAAAAGTTTTATATAGTTTATGCTCGTATTAGGAGCATTATTGATAGTGTAGACTCTTATCAATGAACACTTGAAATTTGGAGAAGAAGATTAATATCCCCGAACATCTTCATGGGGTTCATGGCATGGCTAGGAATGCCTAAGTTCATGTCATATGTTTGGATCATTAGTTCTTTGAATTTTTTTAGTTTTACTGCTTGAAGAATGTAAGTGAAATTCTTTATGCATGCCCCGAATGCACATTTTGATGGCAGAAGTTGTTGTTTCCAGATATTCCAACATGCAGTAGTGCACAACAATAAATATCACAATTGCATATTATCAATCAAAAGATGAAACAGATAATCATAAGAGGGCATAACATGCATTTTTATCAAATGAAATCCAAATATAGCATGATCCGAATTATACAATAAGCATATTCAAGGCATAACAGAATTCATGCACATATATTTAACCAGATACAAGTTCAGAAAAAACCAAAAATTACATATATCAACCAAGGCATTAAAAACAGTAAAGCATGCTATTAAATTTATAAATATAGATAAAAAATGTTAAAGAAAACGTAGCTTAAGGATTCTGTATTGTAATAGAATCAATCAAACGACCAAATCACAGAATTCTATTTGCCTTGAAGAAACGAGCGCCCCGACTCACCAGTGCAACGGGTATAATGCTGCTCCTCCCAGGATGGGATGATCCAAAACGATCAGGTGCACTCCGTTGTGTTCACCTCGAACAGTACTCAGTCGCTAGAATCAAATAGCCGAATATCAGGATATAGGGAAAGCTAGAGGGAAAATGAGAATATCAGGATTGAAGGAGGGAATGTGATAGAGGAATAACGAATAACGTAAGCAGAGGGAATGCTTGTTCGTGTGTCCTTCAAGTTTGCCAGAGGCAGACTATTTATAGACGTTATTAGGGTTAGGGTTAGCTGCAGTTAGAGTCAGCCAATTAATGGCCTCTAACATGTCATACATCCAGTAGCAATCTGCCACGTCGCCTTTAACACGTCACGCATCCAGCAACACTAAGCCACTCGTGTAACCACCGCTGTCAAATCCCAGATTACCAGGCTAAATCTCCAACAGATTAAGTATTTTTGTAATTTTAAATTTAAATTCAAAATTT
This sequence comes from Jacaranda mimosifolia, assembly GCA_018894105.1. Lineage (NCBI taxonomy): Eukaryota > Viridiplantae > Streptophyta > Magnoliopsida > Lamiales > Bignoniaceae > Jacaranda > Jacaranda mimosifolia. The sequence continues at coordinate 23,873,637 of CM032128.1, read as the reverse complement.
CAATTGAATTTGATCCAAAAAGATAAGACTGAGATATTCGCTTTAATGCCCGCACTCGCGCCCGCAACCTAGATTCGGAGCCGGACTGGGCGGCGGCGGCGCGCCCATGTGGTCCACTTATATGAACCCCTTAATGAACACTTTAACAAGCATTCATACTTGAGTTCAATATAAACTACTCCACACTTGTTTATAAAACTAATGTGGGACAAGTGAAGGGTTGAAATAACCCTTCAACTCCTCCACTTGGTTATATAATTCACAAGCAAGCCTCTACTTTCTCAAAGTACCAATGTGGGACAATTCAACATATAACACTTTAACTATTTTTTCTTCCTACAATTTAACACTTTAATTATCTTTGAATTCCACCCATAATTGGCATCCATCAAAATATAATCAAACATGTAATTAGGCTTTAATTATGCCAATTACAACAATCCGCCACAAATCCATAGATAATGGCTATCAAATTCAACATAGCTCGCTTTCAAAAATGGTACCTTCCAATTTGAACCACTCCCTAAGTTATCCGACTTCTGCTACCACCAGGACAAATGGATCTGAGCCTTGAATTTGTACCCACGATTGTGATTGCGTCCATCAGTAACAATGAGCTAAAGGCTATGTACTGATCTTTAGGGTTGACACATTAAGGCCATGTGTCCCGATCCTGTATCATGAATGTTTGTCAAGGAACAACCCAATTCCTTTAGTCCTGGCCAAAGGACTACATTCACTTAGTTGGGCATCTCCAGGGATGCACTGCTCACATCTCGTCCAAAAGACTTGACCCCATTTAGAGTTAAACTCTTACTATACCAACAATAGTCAGCACCTATCAAGCGATCAGGGGAAAGACACCAGATACAAAGTATCAATCTAAATTTAGGTGCAATTAGATATGCTCAGCAGCTTGTTTATACCACATTGAACTTAGTAGGTTGGGTTGCTACTGCAAGTATATCACTGATTGGTTTCCAGTCCTATCCCCAACCTGAATTTATGAACTGAGGACAAATCAAGTCCTTTAGTTAAAGGGTCTGCAATGTTGTCTTTGGATCCAACAAAATCAATTCCTATAACCCTATCAGACACTAACTCCCTTATAGACTTTAGTCTAACTTGGATGTGTCTCTTCATATTTTGATTGAACTTTGAACTACTAATCTTTGCAATTGTGGTTTGATTGTCACAATGTACAGCAATTCCTGGAAAAGGTTTGGTTACCATGGGCAATTGTACCATCAGCCCATATAACCATTCTACCTCTATCCCAGTTGTATCCAAGCACACAACTCAGCCTCAAAGGTGGACCAAGTTATCAAAGTCTGTTTAGAAGACTTCCAAGAGACAACGTCTCCACCTAAGGTAAATACATACCCTGTACACCCATTACTTCTAGAGTTTTTGGCTATCCAGCTAGCGTCACTAAACCTAGGGGTGTAAACGAGTCGAGCTCGAGCTCGAGCTTGACAAAATTTTCAAGCTCGAGCTCGAGCCGGTTCACCAAAATTTTTTAAATTAAATAAAAATATTAAATTATTAATATATCATAATTATTTAATAATAATTAATAAAATAATTAAAATTATTGTTATAAATTAAATATATATGAAATTATAATAATTACTATCATGATTTAAATTATAATATATTTTAATAGTGATAAATTATTAAATTATTAATATATTATAATTATTTAATCATATATATAAATATTTAAAATTAAAAAAAAAGTAAATTATTAATACATATTAATTAATATATAATAAATATTTAAAATTAGAAAAAGAAAGTAAATTATTAATATATATTAATTATTTAATTAATATATAAAAAATATTTAAAAATAGGAAAAAGCTCATGAGCTTTCGATCAACTAGAGAAGAGCTCGAGATCGAAAAACTCGAGCTTGAGTTGAGCTATAATCGAGCCTGCTCATGAGCCGGCTCAACTCATCTTACACCCCTAACTAAACCCTTCCAGCACTGTAGGAAATCTCTTGTAGTGCAAGACTAGTGAAGTTGAGCCCTTTAGATATCGAAGTACCCTATCCAAATCCTCCCAATTAGTTCGATTAGGACAACCTGTATATCTAGCAAGCTTAGAGACCGCAAATGAGATATCTAGTCTCGAGCCGTTTGCACGATACTGCAAGCTACCAATTATTTGAGAATACCTCAACTGTGACACTGGTACACCAGTTTCATTCTTAAAAAGAGCCACTGAAGGATCATATGGTGTTTTTACAATTCTACTTTGTTTATAGCCAAATTTCTCAATTATCTTCTCAACATAGTGAGACTGAGAGACGGCTATACCCTCAGTTGAATGAGTTAACTTAATTCCAAGAATCATTTCAGCAACACCCATATCCTTCATTTCAAACTTATTATTTAAGAAACATTTAGTCTCATTGATAATCTCAATGTTGGAGCCAAACAACAAAATGTCATCTACATACAGGCATAACACAATACAGTTATCACCTTTAACTTTGCAGTAGACGCACTTGTCATTATTGTTAACTTTGAAGCCAAATGACAATATGGTTTTGTCAAACTTTTCATGCCATTGTTTAGGTGCTTGTTTCAAACCATAAAGTGATTTAACAAGCTTGCAAACTTCCCGCTCATTTCCAGAAGCTACAAATCCCTCAAACTGATCCATATATATTTCTTCCTCAAGATCACCATACAGAAAGGTTGTTTTCACATCCATCTGGTGAATAGGGAAATCATATATGGAAGCTAGTGCTATAAGCACTCGGATGGAAGTCAAACGAGCTTCTGGGGAATAGGTGTCGAAGTAATCTATTCCCTCTTTTTGCCTAAACCCTTTAGCAACCATCCTGGATTTAAACTTATCAACAGTCCCGTCAGACTTAAGTTTCTTTTTGAAGATCCACTTGCTTCCTATAGTAGTGCACCCCGGAGGAAGATCGACTAATTCCTATGTCCCATTCGAGACAATAGAATCCATCTCACTCTTAATGGCTTCTTTCCAATGCTTAGCTTCAGGAGAAGCTATAGCATCCTTGAAGGTAACAGGATCACCCTCGACATTGTAAGTGACAAAGTAACGCCCAAAGTCCTTAGTGATTCTAGCCCTTTTACTCCGTCTAGGTTCATCCAGTTCTTCAGGAACTATGTCGGTACTACTAGGACCAGCCCCCACATTTGTCATCTTTTCCACATGATCAGGAATCGATGCAGACTCAAGGGTTGAATCTAAAGAAACATTTTGAGGTATCCCAGCCTTCATGGGAAACACGTTCTCAAAGAACATAGCTTTGCAAAATTCGACTGTAGTGTTCGCATCTATGCCCAAAATTTCTGATTTAATAACCAAAAATCTCATAGCATAAGAAGTTTCCACATAGCCTAGAAAGACCGCATCAATTGTCTTAGGACCTAGTTTTTTCCTCTTGTAAACTTTTGCAAGACAGCCACACACTCGGAAGTATTTTAGACTAGGTTTCCTGCCTTTTCAGAATTCAAATGGAGTGCTTTCTTTATGTTTCAGGGAAACTCTATTCAGAATATGGCAAGCCGTATTCAAAGCTTCCCCCCACATGTACTTGGGCAATCTAGAATTCAAAAGCAGACTGTTAATCATGTCTATAAAAGTTCTATTCTTTCGCTCAGCTATCCCATTCGAAGCAAGAGAATAAGGGGCAGTTTCTTCATGAATTATGCCAAAATTCCAGCAATATTCATGAAATAGGTTGGACCCATATTCTCCACCCCTATTTAACCTTAACCATTTAAGTTTTCTACCAGTTTGTGTTTTAGCTTCATTTTTGAACGTAATGAACTTTTCTATTGCTTCATCTTTATGTTTTAATAAATAGACATAACAATACCTACTGCTATCATTTATAACGGGATAAATGATCTTTTATTGTCTTTTGTTAAGACCCCATTGAACTCACAAATATCTATGTGCACTAAGTTAAGAATTTTAGTTTGCAGTTCAATCGAGTGGTAAGGCTTTCTAACTTGCTTGGCTTCAACACAAATTTGACATTTATGACCTTGTTCAATTTCATGTTTAGGAATTAAATTTAAGTTCATCATTCATTTGATAGAACTAAAATTCAAGTGTCCTAAACGACTATGCCAAATAGATGAATTCTCAACAACATTTATAACAGGAAAGTCAGGAAAGTCACTTTTATTAGAACCAATAAGGTTTTCAACTCGAAATTTGAACAAACCATCGAAAAGATAACATTTACAAATGAAAGTGCCATAATGTAAAATTACAACTTTATTTGACTTAAAGGAAATTTCATAGCCCTCCTTAACTATTACAGAACCGTTAATGATATTTCTTCGGACTGCTAGAATATGATGCACCCTTTGTAGAGATAGTATGCACCCTGAAGAAAATTTCAGGTCCATATGTCCTATCCCAAACACTTTGGCTGCACTTGAGTTCCCATCGTCACAGTCCTTCCGCTAACAGGTTGATAAGACACAACAGTTATTTGTCAGCACAAACGTGCACATTAGCACCAATGTCTATCAACCAATCATAGGGTTCATAGATAGAGAATAATTTGGGTTTAAAGGAAACGTACTCGTCAATGGATGTATCAGGAACTCCAGCTTTGCTGGTGTCTCCAATAACTATGTTGACCACTGGTCCATCAGACTGGGCTTTAGCCTTGGCTTTCTTAGAGGGACACTCCTTAGCCCAATGCCCTTTTTGTCCACAATTCTAGCAAGGCCTGTTTGCCTTTGGTTTCTTATTAATTTTGGCTTTTCCCTTATCGATGGTTTTAGAGTTCGAGTTCATGTTGACTTTCTTCTTTCCTATTATTACATTCGTCTTAGGATGATATTCAATAGGAACATTATGAGTTTGATTTCTGTGTTCCTCTTCAATGCTTATGGCGATCATCAAATCATCTAAAGTCAATTTCCCTTTTTGATGCTTTAGAATCATGCTGAAACTTTCCCAGGATTTGGGAAACTTATCGACAATCGACATGACCATAAATTTTTCAGGAAGTTTCATTTCAGCATCAGCCAGGAAATGTTCTAGATTGATCAATTCATGTGTCTGTTCAGATACAGACCTGTTCTCAACCCTCTAATACTTCAGGAATTTGGAAACCGAATACTTTTCGAGCCCTTGCTCTTTAGTATTATATTTCCTATCCAGTTCATCTCATAAAGATTTAGCCGTATAGGAATCAAAACAGTACACATCAAAGAGTATATCAGACAAAGTTGATAGAACCACTTCTCGAACAATCTGATCCTTCATTTTCCAATGGATATTTCTTTAGTCTTAGGATCAGTTTCAGTTGGTTCTGGCATGGTCAACTGAATCAACGAAAGAAGACCTTCAATCGTCAGCCAGATTTTCATGCGTTGTTGCCAACACTTAAAATATTGGCCCGTGAATTTTTCTGGCAGTCCAAGAAGGTCAACTTTTGCTGACACAATATCACCAACAACATGCGAATTTGAACCCATCACAGATTTCTCAAAATAATCCTAAATCAGAATATCTAGGCAAAACAAAAAGCTGTAGAATTTCAAGCAAGATTCCTAGACATGATATCTAATGAGAATTTCAGCAGATAAATAACACACAAAATAATCGTTTCTTCAAGATTGTTGTTTCCAGATATTCCAACATGCATTAGTGCACCATAATAAATATCACAATTGCATATTATCAATCAAAAGATGAAACAGATAATCATAAAAGAGCATAACATGCATTTTTATCAAATGAAATCCAAATATAGCATGATCCAAATTATACAATAAGCATATTCAAGGCATAACAGAATTCATGCACATATATTTAACCAGATATGAGTCCAGAAAAGCCAAAAATTACATATATCAACCAAGGCATTAAAAACAGTAAAGCATGCTGTCAGATTTATAAATATAGATGAAAAATGTTAAAGAAAACTTAGTTTAAGGATTCTATATTGTAACAGAATCAATCAGATGACCAAATCACAAAATTCTGTTTGCCTTGAAGAAACGAGCGCCTCGACTCACTAGTGCAACGGGTACAACGCTACTCCTCCCAGGATGAGATGGTCCATAATGATTAGGTGCACTCCGTCTCGTTCACCTCGAACAATACTCAGTCGCCAGAATCAAATAGCCAAATATCAGGATATAGGGAAAGCTAGAGGAAAAATGAGAATATCAGGATTGAAGGAGGGAATGTGAGAGAGGAATAACGAATAACATAAGCAAAGGGAATGCTTGTTCATGTGTCCCTCAAGTCTGCCAGAGGTAGATTATTTATAGACGTAATTAGGGTTAGGGTTAGCTGCAATTAGAGTCTGCCAATTAATGGCCTCTAACACGTAACCCATCCAGTAGCAATCTGCCACGTCACCTTTTACACGTCACGCATCCAACATCATTAAGCCACGTCGCGTAACCACCTTGCTAAATCCCAGATTACCATGCTAAATCTCCAACAGATTAAGTTTTTTTTTAATTTTAAATTTAAATTCAAATTTTCATTTGAATTTCATCCAAAAAGATAAGATTGAGACTGAGACATTCGCCCTAATACCCGCGATCCGGATCCAGGCGGGCGGGCGGGCGGCGGCGGTGCGCGCGCGTGGTCCACTTATATGAACCCCTTAATGAACACTTTAACAAGCATTCATACTTGAGTTCAATATAAACTACTCCACATTTGTTTATAAAACTAATGTGGGACAAGTGAAAGGTTGAAATAACCCTTCAACTCCTCCACTTGGTTATATAATTCACAAGCAAGCCTCCACTTTCTCAAAGTACCAATGTGGGACAATTCAACATATAACACTTGAACCATTTTTCCTTCCTACAATTCAACACTTTAATTATCTTTAGATTCCACCCATAATTGGCATCCATCCAAATATAATCAAACATGTAATTAGGCTTTAATTATGCCAATTACAATAGAAGTTTCACATACAGTTGAGACTTAACTTCCTCCATTTATGAATGTAGTCAATGACGAGTTTGTCAATCCACTAGCATGTATCAATAGTTCCACTATGCTGACAATTTGTTAAGTGCTATAAAAGTGGTCTAAGTGTTCTCTTACCATTTGTTCTCCACTATCAAAGGGCTCAAGCCTTAAGTCAATGTACTAGTTAAAAGCATTGCCTTTTAATGAAAACGCAAACTTTTTACAAAAAGATCACCATTAGTCCCTACATTGTTGTAAATTTCCACGAAATGAGCTAGGTTTTACTTGGGGTTGCCATTCCCACCAAATTGCTGAAATTTTAGGGTTTGGTAGTTAATTGAGATCTTCAAATTATAAATTCTTTGAGCGTGTGATTTAAAATAAATCAAAGACAATTTGGAGCTCCGATCGGACTTGTTTTTGATAGTTCCCATGATGAAATCCTTCAATTGGTTAATAAAAATGAATCCATAGGATGAAACTTGTAACTTTGTACTTAATTGAAACTTCTCAATTTTGCTTGACTGTTACTTTGTAGAAGTCTCAACTTTGTTATGAGCTTCAACTTATTTTCCCATTATGGAACTAGTATCAGCATTACCCACCTTGTTCAACAACTTTGTGGTTGAGATCTTGCTCTTGAACATTCTTCATTAATCCTTCAATAGTGCTCGTCAAATTTGCAATTTATTCTTATGAGGTTGTCATATTTGTTATCAAGATGGACACTATGTTTAAGTTAAATAAAGAACTTGACGTTGAACGAGAAGTAGATTATGCAAATGCATTATTTGATCCCTGCTTTATTCATTTATGTCAGCAAGATATGGTAAATCCTTCTTAATAGTTCCAAGCAAAGATGTCAACTAAGAAGATGATTATGACTTCTTGAACATACTTCTTGTGACAACATTGACACTTTCGGTTATAGTACTTGAAGATATTAAAGCAGTAATTCTGATGTCGTAGTCTTGTGGGTAGCTATATGATACTTCAGCACTTTTAATGAAGAGAAAAGATAAGAGATAGAGATTATCCTACCTGGAGTTCTGCAAATTATAAATTTTATGTCAGCAACATAAAAATTACAAGACATAAAAATAGTAAAAATTAGAATTTATTAAATTTGACCATTTGTGGATGTAATTCTATTTCAATCCTCTTATTCTTCTCATTAAATACAACTCTTTTAGACTTTGAAATTTCAAAGAGAAAACTTAACACTTTGATCTCCTGCAAAACAATTTTATCTTTCAGTAATATTAATTCAATGGTTTCACTTTGCAATAACACTATGATATTCACGACGGCACCTTGAATTTCCTCAACCTTCTCCAACATATTTCTTACTTGAATATAGAATGTTTTGTTGTTTTTGGCTTTCTGGAGATCACTCCTATTTCTAGATAGTGAAGCTTACACTTATCAGTCACATTTAGTTCTATCATTATAAGAACATGAGCTCCTAAAGTATGAGAAGGAGTTCGATGCCACCCAAATGGGTCGACACTCGGCTCTACTTTCAACTTATACATGGCACGTGTGAAATAGAAAAGGCAAAAAAAAAAAAAAAAAAAAAAAAAAAAAAGGAGTTGGAAAGAAATAATAAAAGCTAGCACATGCCATGTATCAATTGAAAAGAGGAGTTAAGTGTCCGCCCATTTGGGTGGCATCAACCTCCACAGGTATGAATTCTTATTGTGATTATTTGATTAAGTGGCATTATTTGAGGTATTCATTTTCTGATCACAATGCATGATTTGAATTATCAAAAAATTAACATGCAATCTCTTATTTTGTAAAATATGATTTAATTGTGTTAAACACTTCAACTTCATACACGACAATATTTAATTTGTCAATCAATTAAATTTTTTATTTAATTTTGAGATTGAATTTCAAAAAATTCAAGTGTAGATATAAAATTAATTTTTTAGACATCAAATTTTCCATATTTACATAGGTAAACGCTTTCTATACTATAGTAGACCAATTTCTCGGTACAATTTTAATTCTTCTTGACTTTATCACCTTCTATTCTCTTTTTCTTACAATGTTTTCTTTGTAATTTTCCAGTACTTGACCTTACCGAGCCCATGCATAAACTAGCCCAACCTTAAAACCAGCCTTCAAGGAATTCACCATGCGTATTCTCTCTCTCTCTCTCGATAAATTTAATAGTTAACCTTTTTTTCAACCAATCAGGCAAGAAAACACTTCAATAATACATAGAAATAGACTAAATTTTTTAATTGCTTTCTCATAAATAGGCAAAACATTGGGCTACATAGTATAACTAATTGGTATATGAATTTATTTATTGAGGTTTGGGAGTTATTAGTGCATGAAATGAATCCATTGTGTCTTTCCCCACACTTGCACATACAGAAAAGCAAGCTTTAAGAGGATTTGCACACTTTACAGAATGGGAAAAAGGATTCCCCTGGATGCTTCCATTCCTTGGATACTTTTTACCCATTTGAATTTGGATTAATTTATTATTGAAGTACTCATAATAATAAAAATAAATAAAAGAATCTTCACACAAATTATTCTTTTGCTAGACCATGACATGTGCTAGCTGCTGCATGCTGGATATATAAAAAGTCACTTTAATATGTACATTAGCTCTTTGTAATTAATAAGTTCAGCAGCATAATTTTTTTTGATTCCTCTCAATAAAAAATATAATTTAAAACAGAAGAATCTTTAATTTATTCTTGATTGTCCTTCACAATTACTTTTAGTTACCACAGCTTTCTTGCAAACTGGGTTCTTTATTAAGTGGGATGGTATCTACTGTGTGATATCATTATTGATATGCCACATATTAGATTCATAAAAATTTGATAATTATTAAGGGCGACACGCCACGCTCGAATAAGTATTCATGTTAAATTGAGATGATTTTAGTAAATTTATAACTCTACTGATGAAAAAGTTGAATAATTGATTGGGTAAGGATCAAAATTGTTAGTCAACTTTACATGGAGGCTAGGAGACAAGTCGATCAAGATAGGTAGGTAGGACATTGGTTCTTGTGTCAGTTGAAGGAGGTATGGTACTTGAGAAGTATTCTTCTTATGAGAGATGCAGTAAGGTCGAATGATGTGGATCCAACGTGTTCCCCATTGCAAATGATTGGGGTATTTATAATTTGCTTTTGAGGTGTTATAATATTGCTCATCGTAGGTGATGCCTTTGAATTTTACCACATTACTCCATTCAATGGTTGAGATTTCATGTCATGTGACGTCGGGCTGGATCAAGCTCCAACTTGCATAAAAAGATACGAATTTAATGGAGTGTTTGGTAATTTTAGTTATTTTAAGGAATATTCTTGTTACTTTTGCCCTTCATCACATCAGGCATAATTGATAGGTAGCTAAAACAGCTAATAATGAATTAATCCTCGAGTAATCCTATTACACAATGTCACACTGTATTTCCATCTCTTATAAATGGGAAATTGAGAAAAATACATGCATAAAGTATTTTATCTTGAGTGCAAATAGTTTATTTCGTTCATACTAAGGCAATACTCCATATTTATTATATTTACCATTTCAATAGAAGATCCACATTAATGATATACACGACTTACAATTTTATTTGAGTAGTATTAAAGTGGATTATATGAAATATTTCAATAAGACAAATATATATATATATATATATATATGTATTTCCTATTTTGTTAGACATAACAACAAGTCTACGTGATAATATTGGAATTTAGTAAGAAGAAGTGTTTGGGCGGGGGGAGGGGGGGGGGGGGCGCAGAAAGAAAAAATATGTGAAATTAATTTAAAACAATACATATATATATATATATTATCTCCATTCTTTAATTTTATAATATATTTTTAGGTGTTTGTTTACATACATCATAAAATATATGTTATTGATTTATTGTATTTTTCAATTGAAAGTAAGTCAAATTTAGGTGTGTAGGTCTAGTAAAAGGAATAAGATTTATAATCATATATTGTATGATTAAATATATTTAATTTTTACTCTTATAGACATTACTACAATTTTTGACATCGAAAAGTTGTTAAAAATTATAACATTATTTCAATCATTGATGAATTTTACAATATGAATAACTATTACACTAAACTTCAGTGAATGTACAAAATTTTAATTTGTAATTGTGAAATTTATATTTAATTTTTATGTTTTATAATTTTTATCTCTCTACATTCACATTTTTAAATCCACCCTTGAGTAATAAAGTAGATTATATGAAATATTTCGATAAGATAAATATGTATTCCGTATTTGGTTAGGTAGAACAACAATTCTATACGATAATGCATTGGAATTTAGAAAGAAGAAAAAAAGAAATATGTAAAATTAAGTTCCATTACATTTGTTTATGGAGAAAAGCATCAATTCTAAATTAATGTAATTGAATATATAAAAAAAAAAAGGAAAAAGTTGTATAAATTAATCAATGCCTATTATGAATGTTTCATATGAACATTTACTTCATGCTTTTTTTTAAATAAATAAAAATATTTTCTTCAGTATTATTTTTTCTCAAGGGGTCTGTATTCTAACATCCAAACGAGGCTTTGCATTATCGTAACGTCTCTGGATTACTTTCACAGTCTACGGATCAGTTTGTCCTAATCCCTAGTTTACTTGCAAATGAAGAACAGTCCGAGCGACACCTCCGCCGTATTAAAGTGACCCTTTTCTTCCAGTATTGTTTTTTCCCTTCACGTACAGGAAAAGCCCCGTAAAAAATTACAAGAATATTACAGAAAACCTTTGTACAGATAATACGACGAATCAAGATTAACCTTTTACGAGACTAATTTTCTAGTACTGTGGAGAAGCAGTACAAATTCCATTACTTTTGTTAAGTCAGCGAGGGCCCACTTTCCACGCAACTCTATCGTCTCCCTCTGCCCAAATCGCTTTTCATACCATTGCATGCAGACTTAACACATACCCCCCACCCAATTCCCTCATTTCCTGATTTGGACTATCACACACTCGTATGAAATCCCTTCAAAGGATTTTCATTCTGTATCAAGATTCCTTGTGTTGAAATCTGCACTGAAATCCGGGACTTTTATTCACCGCCAATTTGACTTCACTTTTTGATAAGCTTTTCTCAGGTAAAAACGGGAAATCATGATGGTCCAGAGCTTTTTTATTTTTTGTCTTGATTTTTGGAATTAGGTTTTATTGATGTGGGTTCTGTCAAAAGTTCCAATCTTTATGGGCTTTGGAGTTTGGATTGTAGTTTCATGGTGCTCTTGAATCTTATAAACTTGTGTGGATTAAAGGTGGGATCTTTTTAATTTTCTGGGGACTGATTGTTGAGGGGTTGTGTGAATTTGTGTTATTTGATTGGTGTTGGATGGTTTTGGGAGGTTGAGTTACTTTTAGATTTTAGATTGGTTTTGGGTTTTGAATTTCTGGGTGGTCATTCTCTTTCCTTTTGTCTGTTCGATTTCTAGTTTTAAAGCACGGTGTTCTGTTTCTTTTTCTTCTTGATGGGCTTGTTTATGTTTTCAGATGGATATATCTTGTTTTCTTTCGCTTGAGAGCATTGGATTTTTTTGTTTTTGGTTAGTTCTAATGGATTTCCAGGAACCTCCTATTTATAATTTCCAAGATTTACATAAAATTTTAATTAAGTAATTTCTCTGGTTACAGAAGCTTTTTGTTCAACATAAAAGATGATGAATATGTTCTCATGCAGTTTCTAATTGTTAGAAGGATTAATGTTCCAGTGTCTGAAAATTTATGACTTCGTCACCTAACTAGTAAAATGATGCCGCTGGTTATAGAAATTATTTGCATGTGCTTACCCTCCACAATCATTTTCATGAATTACTTCCTTTTCTCATGAACCTTATGAATTTTCATTTCCAAGTTCAATGATTAGCCAGATTAAACAATTAATTGTTTCAGTGAAACAACAAGATGTCGTTAGAGGCAATTAGTTTTGTTGATTGGTTAATTGGTCATAATTTTATTCATGAAGTGTTCTGGACTGGAATTAAGCTAGATAGTTGACCCTGCGACACAGAAGGAAATAGGAAAAGTTGATAATGCTGCTTCTCATAGAAAAATTGTAGATGTCTCTTTGTCTCTTGTCATCTGTCTTTATTCAGTCAAATTGTTATATTTATCACAAAAAATTGCCTAATACCTGGTATGGATTTAGATTTGTGAGACTCATCATTTTAATTATGTATCTTAGGACATTTTAAGTCAAAGAAAGAAGTCTGTATGGTGAGTTGGATACTGAAAGGGCAACACCCTGTGAGAGTCAATGGGAGCTTCAAATTCTAGATTGGAAGAAGACAAGGGCCTGCAGCTATGTCGTGCAAGAAAGAAATTTATCAAACAAGCACTTAATGGCAGGTGTTCTCTTGCAGCAGCTCATATTGCATATGTAGAGGAACTGAAAATTATAGGAGCTGCTTTAAGGAGATTTGTGGAAACTGATGCTCAAGTTGAATCTTTCGTATATCCCTCAAGAAGTCCAACTGCAGAGCCAAGTGCTTTAATAGAGAAATCTGTCTCCCAGTTGTCCTTCTCGTCACGGTCTCTATCACAAAATGTGGATGCAACTGCAAATATGCCTCCATCTCCCTCAACCCCTGTCTCAAGCCAGTACCAATCTCATCATATGAAGTTTAGAGGTACATTTTCCAGGAAGGTTGAAGAAAAACCTCCTGTGCCTGTTGCAGTATCGGTTTCTTCAACTACTCCTCCAAGCACCACTCCTCGCTCCACTGAAGCACCGGAAGCATCATCATTTGAAACTCCTATCCCACCAGAAACTCCACCATGGGATTATTTTGGTCTTTTTCATCCAATTGACAATCATTTTTCTTCACATGAAGTAACAGGATTTGATCAGGGTTCAGAGAACTATGATGAGGCAAGACATCTTAGGGTAGGGGAAGGAGTTCCTGAAATTGAAGATGTAGAAGAGAAGTTATCCTCAAATGGAGCAGAAGAATCTCAGCTATCAGAAGATGAATTTGATGAACCCTCGTCAGCTACCCTTGTTCGAAGTTTTAAAAATGTGAACAGGGCAAAAGAAAATGTTGCAAATGATGATTCACACATATCTTCAGAGACTATAATATCAGATAGCAAGTTTTCAAGTCTTGAAAATGTGAATGAAGCAAAAGAAAACCTCGTCAATGGAGATTCACACACTAGATCATCAGAAAGTATAATATCAGAAACCAAGTTTGTGAACGGGAAGAAAAACTCTCCTGATTTATCACCACTACGAACTGCATCATCAAGATTTGTGCATTTGGATGATGTGAAGATAACACCAATGCAACAAAGTGAAGTTGAAGATAAGGTTGCACCTAAGGATTTCTTTTCAAGCATGAAAGATATTGAACAGCTTTTTGTTAAAGCATCTGAATCAGGAAAAGAAGTTCCCCGAATGCTTGAAGCAAACAAATTCCATTTCCGTCCAGTTTTCCCTGGAAGAGAACGTAAGTAGTCGTCCCCCCCCCCCCCCCCCCCCCCAAACAACAACAACAAAAAAAAAAAAAAATACTTGGGAATCATGAACAACTGATTTTACGTTTTTATTAATGCATGCTGTAAGTTACTAGTTGTTCTTTTAGGGCAGCTGGGAAATGAAGATTCAAAGAGAAAATTTGAATACTGGGATGATGTGGCACTTATTTGTTGCATCATAGAGAGGCCTTGGTTCTTTTTCCTGTTCAATAATTTGGCTATGAATGTTTTAGCAGTTAAGGAAGTTGGAGCAGAGAAGAAGGCAATTTCAGTTATAAAGTTACATCTGTATAATCTCATGAATAATACATAAGTAGCTTCTATGTATCTAAAGCAACACAGAAAAATATGAATCAAATAATGCTAATGCTGTTGAAACTATTGAGATTTCTACTCTTTTAGTCTTCTCCTGTTCTGAATTTGGTTTTCTCATGTAAAAGGGTGAAATTTAATGAAGGATTCTTCTTTTGGCAGGTGGATCATCATTGCTAAAATCTTGTTTCTCCTGTGGAGAGGATTCAAGTGAGGTTCCACAAGGTATGTCCATCCATCTTACTATATATAGAGCAATCAGTGAGCCACCCCAGGCTGTAAAAAGCCAAAACTTAAGCTTTTCTTAATGGAAAGAAACCAATGAACGAAAGAATCACCCTTTACAGAAGAAAGCACATCAATGAATGAACAAATCACTCTTTACAGGAAAGATCATGAATGAATGAATGAATAACACCGAAAATTTCAGTCTGTTAGATGTCAATAATATATTACCCAAATATTTGACTTGATTTCATGCAGTTATAAATTGGACTGGAGTTTATCTTCGATGGCTGATGTGTACATTGTTAATGTAATCAATTTTTTATGCATCATGAGAAATGCAGCAACAGAAACAATGCATTTGTGGAGAAAGAAACAAGAGGAAAGAAGTGGAAAGCAATTGAATGTTTCTACATATTCTTATATTTCTAGATGATCACCAATGAATGTTTTTTAGAGCTTAATTTGACTAGTTTTTCTATTTCTTTAATGAGCTAGACAAGTTTTTACATATTCTTTTCTTTCAAGCTATTTTTTGGTTAAATGTCATAGCTGGAGGCTTGAACCTGTAAAGTGAAAACACAGGTGCTTGACTTGTGAGCATAAAAATAATCAACCAAGGGGAGAAATTCGCAAACCAATGATGTTTTTGTTTTTTAAGATGGGATAGGCATTACGTGAAAATTGTATGCTTGCAACTGTTTTATGTGTCCAATGCATGATAGGGTCGAGTCTATTCATTACGTGAAAAACTCGCAAAGAGAAAATAGGAATCAAACCAAGTGTAATCCATGGTCAACTAGTTTGTTATGACTCGACTATTAAATTTATGTCAGCTGATGTTCCCTATTCCTAATAAATGCAAAGCTTCAAGTTTTCAAGGTAGTTTCCATTCCTACAAAACGAACATTTTACTATTTATGATAATAGTTTGAAGGCAAACATTATCTGGGGACATTAATTATTCATGACCCATCTTCATGCCATTTTAGTTCTAAATTGTCATTCCAGGATAATTAAGGTGGTCGACTTGGATATCCATGCCATATTGATATACAAAAAATTAATATGTGATGAATTAAAAATGGAAAAATTATAACCTATACATGAAAGAAAAAGAAACTAATTAACAATGATTCCTATCAAACGTCTACCCTAAATCATTAGGTGTTCTTTATTTTCAAAATGTTGAGCTTTTGTTGCTTTTCTTTTCCTTGAATAGAAGTAGGCATGTTGTATTTTAGATGGTGAAATGAATTTAAGGGAAGTTCAAAAGAATGAGGATTAGAAAGATGGGAATAGTAATGTGACAGCCAAAAAGGATAATGTAATTATAAATTATGTGAACAAGAGATGTTAATTTACTTCCTTCCCACATGGTATTGTCTCATATTACTTGTACTTTCTCCAAGGACCTGTTTTACGAAATTCATTGAGATGTAACTTAGTAACTACAGTGCAGATACCACATTTTTGTCTAATAATAATCAATTAATATTCTTTTGTATATATTATTTCATTTATTTTATTCAACCTGGTAGATACGGGAAATAGCCAGGTCTTCCGTAATTCTATTCTTAGAAACACTTTTTAAGAATGCATTGGGAAAGGTGTACAAATTATTCTCAATTGATACTATCTTTATCAACCATAAGATATTGGGCCAATGTTATTGCATGAGCTGGCAATGTATAGAACAACATCACTAGGATGGCAATTAATGAGCTAAGGCCTGTAGCTGATAGAATGGTAATGAGCCAGTTGGCCGAGGTAGCCCATTCCCATCCATAAGGAAGGCATAATTAAAGGATGTTGAATGTTGGACCTGTAGATTTGTAAAGACCAAATCAAGCTGGGACAAGGACTCAAGGAACCATAATAATAATAATAGGATTAAGTAGGGCTGGCGTGGCATAGTTAATCCTACATGAAAAGGTAGCTGAGGTAATTGACATTTATAAATATGCCTCTAGACGGAGGTTAAGTTATGCATTGTAGATGTCAGATATTATTCCTTTCTTAATATTCTTGCTTTTGGATTAATTCTAATTTAAGCATTGGATGGTTTTCATTGGGCCAAAACCTAGCACTCTCTAGCCCTTGTTGGCAGGAATTTCAAGGGGAAATCTAAACCTTAGTAAGGAAGGTTGGTGGTGGTGTAGATTTGATAGTATCAAATTGGTGCCGTTTGTGAGAATCAAGGGTGAGACATGAAGATATGGCAAAAGAAGAGAATTCGCTTCAGAATTTGGAGGGGAAGGAGAGTGTGCTCCAATCACCCTTATGAATCCTTCTCCATAGGGTGATGAACATATGATGCAGGAGGACACCCCCCTTAGTGGGGGTGTAGTCGAATTACGTGAATTGAGAATGGAGTAATTGTCAGTATTGATTGTGGCAGCAGTGATTCATTCATCACCTTGTGGAGAGGATTCACCAGGATGATCCAAGCCGACTCTTCATCCCCTCCAAATTCTGGCATTGATTCTCTTTTTTCCGTATCTCCACGTTTCAACTCTCGATTGCTACACTGATTTAATGCATATATTTTTGCCTTTCCCTTGGGTGCGTTTATTAAGTTTACCTGTTCAAATTAATTGATCTCAGGTCATTGCCTGGTTGTCTCATTTCCACTTCTAGTCACATTGCAACAAAAACTTAGATTCAAGATCCGGACATTGGTTCATAGAAGTTGATTCTTTACTTATTTTTTTATTTGAACTTCATCCCTATATACCTGCAAACACACTCACACTCACGAAGATATAGCATAGTAGAAGCAGCAATATACGTTGTGATAAAACTCCAATGTAAATATGAATAATATGTTTCTGTGATCTATGAATAAATATTTGAACAGATTTTCCATATGTCTTGCTTTGACAATTTCCATCTATTTTCTCTGATTTAACTTTGTGAAAGTTGTATATGAGAATGTATAACATGGCAGGCAGAATGCTAATTTCAGTCAGCAGATTGATGCAATAAATAAGCATGTCAAAAACTAAAACTACCAACTTATCATTTGCTTATCCTAAGGAGCTGGGTTAAATGTTGCCTGCTCGTGCAATTAATAGTTTTATGTTGATTGGAAAATTTATCATGCCACACATGCACTACTTCTGTTCAAGTTTTAATAAGTCTGTGTGAATTTCATGGTTTGATTACTTCAGTTATTCTAGTACAATTGTGGAATCACTCACTTCAATTTTATTCTCCATCTAGAGCCGCCTCAAAATTCTGTCAAGTACTTAACTTGGCACCGGACGACATCGTCTCGTTCTGCTTCATCGCGGAATCTTCTAGGTGCAAACTCCACTGATGTTGTTGATGATCTTAGTAGCAATCTCTTTGACAACTTCTGTATGGTCTCTGGAAGTCATGCCTCAACCTTAGATAGGCTTTATGCGTGGGAAAAGAAGCTTTATGATGAAGTTAAGGTATGTTTAGAGTTTGCATATGCCTAAAGAACAATATACATTTAGAATTATTATTTTTTCTGTAATTATTATTACTACTGTTACTTTTCTCTTTTTCACATGGGCAGTAAAGACTAAACTTGACACCTAGTGAGCTTTGTGGCTTGGACTTCAGAATCTTACATTATGTTTTATAGCATTTAGCCATTCTGTGGTTGTGGATGTAGTTTTGCTTAACATTGGTTTCTAAGATCAGAATAGGCACATGATAATGGGAGTGGGAGGTTTTCACTATTTCAATTTTGGGTGGTGACATTTTAAGTATGGAGCTCTGATTTTAGGATATGGTTGTGATATTGCTGTTCTGGAAGATAATACTTGCATAATTTTGTGGTCCGCTGTGAACTTTCTAGAATTGGAATTTTTCCTTTTCTTCTCTTTTTTTTATTCTTTTTCTTTTTTTTTCTTTTTTTTTATTTGATCCCCTGGGGGTGGGGGTTGGGGTTGGGGTTGGTGTTGGGGTGTTACGGGGAAGGGAGGGGTTACATTTCTGAAATCAAGTTATTCCAATTGCTTTCATGTATCAATCAGAGCTTTATGATCTGCATTGTATGTGTGTTTGCACAAGCACATGTTATTCATTTATTTTTGGTTTTCATTTCTGATGCTCCAGTTCCAAGTTTTATAGCTAAATCATTTCCATCTGATTCAAATATTCCAACCTGGAAACTTACATATGTCATGTCATTTATCCAATTCCTCATGAGGTGCCCATTTGCATGAATCAGAATATTTCAATCTTGTTACTTGTTTATACCCATTCAAAGCTAGTTTGAAACAGTTCATCCTTTGACACTGAAATTCTCATGTGTTGTTGACAGCTATTTAATTTGACTTATGCGCACATAGAGATTCAACTATAGTAAAATGAGCTTGTCAAGTTGTGTGAGTTTGTTTATTATTTTTGAACCATTTACCTTTTTAGTTTTCCATTTCTTCACAAGTAAACAGTCATGACTTTATTGTGTTATTCCAGTTTCTAAATCATTGGTCTGAAGGGAACACTTGAAAGCGGCTTGCTGCTACTAACCTATTGAATTGGATATGCCTCATGCAATGGGCAAAAACTGGATCCTATCACAATCATTTCCAGAGTTTTCTTCTGAACCATTTTTTCCCTTTTTCTTTTTCTTTTTCTTTTTTCCCCTATACCTAAACTAGTTTTTTAAAGCATTACCTCCTAATGCATTTAACTTTATGAATGCGAAAATCATGTCTGGCTGTAGTTAAATGGCATCTGAGAGAACCAAACAAGAACGAAATAATTTCATTCCAGGTGCTTCATTATTAGCAAAGTCAATTTTGTGGGTTGACATGTTAAATTCATAACACAACTCTTAAGGAACATCATCTGCAGAATCCAATCTCCATTTTGTGAAGTCAAAAGATATTCTTTGAAGAGAAAACTAGAAATATTTACGTTGATAATTGAATGAGGAGGCAATTCTCGTTTGTCTTGTCTCATCCAGTAGATTTTGAATAGATTTTAGTTTTAGTTATGTTATTGTTGTTTAGTTTTCATGCAACTGAAGCATATCATCAACTATGTCCTATAATTACTTGATTTGATACCGGGTGTCCCTCCTATTTTAGGCTAGTCAGGTACTTAGAAGTAATTTTGATCAGAAGTGCAAACTACTACGACAGCAAGAATCACAAGGAGAGAATACCGACAAGACACGTGCTGTAGTCAAAGATCTACATTCAAGAATTAGAGTTGCTATTCATAGAATTGACTCTATATCAAAGAAAATAGAAGAAATTAGAGATAAAGAGCTTCAGCCACAACTTGAGGAGTTAATCGAAGGGTATGCCTATATTTCTCAATTCTTGATAAAGTGGCTTCCAAATGGTATATTTTGTTCTTTTGAACGAAAAATACACCTCCATCTAAGTCCCTTTTTTTATATAATCTCAGATTAAGGAAGATGTGGGAAATGATGCTGGAAAGCCACAAGCTTCAATTTCATATCATATCTATATCTCATGCTCCTGGAAGTGTGAAGATCACTGTACAGTCGGATTCACGAAAACAGATCACCATACATCTCGAAAATGAACTGAGATCTTTATCATCCAGCTTCACAAAATGGATCAGCGCACAGAAACTATACGTGGAGGCTATCAACAAGTGGCTCTTCAAGTGCGTCTCACTTCCTCAGAATACTTCCAAGAGGAATAAAAGGCAGAAGCCTCCACCCTTGAGAAACTCGGGTCCCCCGATATACATGATATGTGGTGCCTGGTTGGAGATGATTGATAAATTGCCTTGTAAAGAAGTTAGTGATTCTATCAAGGACTTGTCAGCCGAAGTATCTCACTTTCTGCCCCGTCAAGAGAAGAACCAGGGGAAGGCTGGGAATCCTGATGATCCCGGCATGAATATGTTGAGAGACGAAGTTTCTGAGGACTGGATACCCGTTTTGGATCGTTTTAGAACGAGCTTGGCTGGTTTTCTTGGCCAGTTGAACAACTTTGCTGAGTCTTGTGTGAAGATGTTTGGTGATCTGCAGGAGGCCATCCAGGATGCCAAGAATAACTATGAACAGTCCAAGTCTCAGCAATGATTGCAGTGCAGCAGATGATATCACTAGCAGTGAAAAATAAAGAATCATACATATATAGAGGTATTTTTGGATGACAAGATTAAATAGGGGAATTTGTACATGGGGTGTGGAATAAACTGGGCAACTTATCTGATTGGATGGGTGTTGAAATAAAGGAGATGGAGATGGAGATGGAGATGGAGATGGAGATGGAGATGGAGATGGATACTCTATATAAATGTCAGTTAAATAGGTGATTCAAGAGTTAGAGCTGTTAGCTGTGTGAACTTGTGGTGAATACAGCACACTGCTTGCTTTGTGTAAAGAAGCTTCAGAACATATCAGATATATAACTAAATTTGAAATACATTATTATTTTCCTTGTACAAAATCATACATCTGCTCAACTTCATATGGATCAAGTCAAAAATCTAGCGAGAGCGAGAGCGAGAGCGAGTAGGAGTATATATTGGTCAATATTTAGGATGAAGAATGTGTCAACGTGGATGGATACTCAACTACTCGTGGAATGAATGATTTTATCCTTTTGACAGCTCAAATACTTGTCAATCTGTTTTATGTCCTGTCGCCAACTTGATCCGTGGATCTTTCTTTATTTTTCATATAATGTATATTTATCTTAACATATTTATTTAATTTCTCAATCAAGTTATTAAAAAAAATGGTAATTATAAACATAAAATAGGTAAGTTATAAATGATAGTTGTTATTTAACTTTTAGTTGTGATAATAATGATAGGTGTTTTCTGTCAAAAGGACATAATATATCATATGAAATTCTTATTTGTGTCAAATTTGAATTTATTCAACTAATCATAGAATAAATGCAACATCATTATCCTATTTTGGTTTTGGTATTTTGGTTCTGAAAGGTTTTTCAAAACAAAAAATTTTAAATCTTCAATCATATTTAGGTTTTAAGGAAATATTCTAATCTAGTGATAAAGGAGCTATCAAAACTTAAGTCGTTGTGGAGCTTGATAAAAAATTCAATTAATAATTTTGAAAAAGGCCAAAAGTTATTTTATATTTGACGAGATTCTCTAAGCACTCAGGTTTAGGAAATACACAACTCGTGGTGTAATTCAACCAAATCTAAGAACTAAAATTTGCCGGTTTGCGTGGTGATTGATGAATCATAGTGGTTTTCATGTAAAAAATTTCATTGTTTTACCAATTGGTGCCCAAAATTTCAAGAGCTATAAAAGTTTCATTAGTAAAATAAGTGAAACAAGATTTATGGAAAATAAGAATATATATGGTATAGTATAGTATAGTATATTAGTAATATACCCAATCCAAATAACATACTCCATGAATAATTTTTGGACTATCAAAAAATAAAAAAATAAAATGAAAATCATCCTACACCCAATAATATTACACCATCAAAGTTTCATCCCTATCCAAACTTGAGATATCCCACTACCACAGTCTCACACTATAATCACAATCCGTCGACGCTATCTTCGCACTCTTATTTAATGAGCCCACTACGACGTCGCAATTTACCTTAACGGTAATTTCCCACGTCTTAACGGATCCCACCTTGATTTTAACTCCCACCTTGGTTTTCACCACAAACGGAATTCTCCCTTGATTCTGCGCGTTCCTTAACGCCGTCTTAACGGTGCCTCCTAGTACGACGTCGGATCCTGTCAGCGTCGTTTTGATCACCGTCACGTTCTTCGTCGGCTGGTAAAAAGCGGGCAAAACGCCCTCGCTCAGCTTCACGTCGTTGTAGAAGACGTTAATGGCGCTGTCTTTTAAATAATAGATGCCGACCTTGCCGTTAGGGTTCTCCGCCCTGATGGTGACGTCAAATCCTGGCGAGATGGGTGCCGCTGACGTCAGATTCATACCATTGATCGCGAGGTTGGTCACCGTGTACTTTGGCGATTTGAATCGGAAGACGAGGTAGAGCACTCCAGCCGAGACAGCGGCGGCAATAACGAGAAACACAAGCAGGCAGAAAGTAAAGCAGCAGCAGCGTCGGCAGCAACTCCGGCGATTTCTGCGGCGGGTCAAGGCATGGAATTTCCTGGCGTTATCCGGCGGCGGATAACGAAGTATTTGTTCTCTAGGGAGCTGGACTACGTAAGTAGCCGGAGGAGGGACGGGCTTGGATGGCGGCGGGTTCGGCGGCTTAGGGTGCTCGCCGGAGTGGTTGGGTGATGTTGCGACTGATGAGGATGACGGCGGAGGCGGATGAGTGTCGGCCGTGGTGGGATGAACCCGTGGGTCAGCCATTCTTCTTTAAAATCACACAACACAAACTAGGAATGAGAGAGCATGAAAAGGGAGATCGGATGAATGTAGAATGGTGCTGAAGGTATATAATATGTATGCATGTATGTATAGCTCGAAATGTAATGTGAAAATTTTGTCTTCTTGATGAAGAATAACTCACATAAGTAGTGGTGGCCTGGTGGGTATTTGCTGTCAGTGTGGTGTGAATTTAAACGGAAAGAGTATGTGCGTGCGTGCGTGTGGGCAATGCGAAACGCGTACTATGTAATGCGTTAGGCGCCGCGTGAATGCTAATTTTCTTTTTCCTTTCGGAGCATATATGGAAATATGCCTGGATTTTCGGTTGTTTGCACTAATAATGCCTTGAATTGGGGGGGCAATTTTATGAAAATCTGATTGAGACTGCTATAAAAGTATTATTTCAATAATACAAAAAAAAAATAAAAAGAAGATTACAAATCAATAATGGATTTTTATCTTACAAATCATTCACTCCATATAATAGACAAACAGAAGAATATTTGTTTTAGCTATGATGCAACAATTAATCTTTAGTAGAACAGTTCAAAGGTTAACTTTCTTTGTTGTGGCTAATCAAAAGAAACCAAGAGAGATGCGAATATGAACAAACCGCCAATAGATATTAGAAACGTGTGTCTAATCTATTGAAGCCAAATTCTTCTTTCATGTCTAAAACAGCTGGCTGTAACTGTAGGGAATTGAACAAATGGGAAAATAAAAAAGGTTTTAATTAAAAGGCTAATCAAATAATGGTCCATTTAAATAATCCATTAAGATAAAAAGAAAATAAAAACTTAATTAATATATTGAACTTTATCCTAGTACTATTTTTAATTTTTATTCCTAATTCGTTTTTTCCCCCTCAGGCTCAAAGTGTGAAACCAGCCAGCCAAATGGCATTGGCCTGCTTCAGTGATATTTTCAAAGTTGTTTAACCATTTCATACAAGATCTCCGCATGATGTAGTTACGAGTCCTGGCGGAATCACAAAAGTGTTTTAAATTAGGGCGGCGCTTCATAAGCTCCGTTGTAAATTTGAGATCGATTCTAAATTATCTAAAATTAATAGGGAAAATTTTTTCATAATACCAATTAGGTTGAACTGGATCTCCCCCGCCCCGCGCGCCTTTTTTTTCCCACACGCACATCAGGAGTTTGTTAGCCTGACCTTTCATATTATATAGGAGACTTATGATGTTAGGCCACAGGCAACTGGGCTAGGTTGAACTGAATCTAGTAATTAATTAATTAATATGATGAGTGAATTACACTTACTATATAATTACTACATATACAATTCAAAACAAGTAATTGGTCATAAGATAAGTTTAATAATACTTGTAATATTATTAATTGGAAAAAAAAATTTGAATTAATTAATGATGCCTAAAATCCGTTGCTAAATATAAAAGGCCCCATTTCATAAGGTATTGTCTCGTTGGAATGCACGATGATGGGTTTGTTTTTTTATGAAAAGATGTTTTAGGAGAGAAAGGGAGAAACATAAAACTGAGAATTTGACACAAATATCACGAAAAAAACAAGACTTTGTATCATAATATTGCAATAAAATTAATTATTTCAAAATTTAAGAATTAGGTTTGAATTTAAAGAGAGCATGAAAAAAGAAAAGGTAGAAATTACTTGAATCAGATTTGGATTCATGCTGCATAAACAAGTCTATTTTAAATTCCATACAGGCAATTGTTCCACGATGTTACTTATTTGACAGCAAATAATATACTCACTTAGCCAAGTAGCTTAATTTCAACCCTTTAATTTCTGCGGGAAAAATGGATATAAGATAACTTTGCAAGATATTTTATACCCTCATGTCGTCTAGAAAAGAATGTTTGGATTCTTATTCAAGTTGTTTCTCGTATCAGCGGAAACAAAATATAGTCGATCGCCCCAAAATTGTCTGTTGTACTAAAAACTTTCAGTTCAAAAAGAAAAGAAAGTTATCATAAAGACAAAGTTAAACTCATTACAAATGATACTAAAGGAGGATTTTGACCTCAACATGCATGGTGATGGTGGCTTAGGTAAATCTTGAAACCAGGAAAAAAAAAAAAAAAAAAAAACACAAGAAGAAAAAGGATTTAACTAATGAGAGACACAAATTAATTAATATGGATCACGGAAAAAAATCATGGCAAAATATATAATTTGAGATGCAAAATTAGCAAGTACGCACCTGATAAATTAAAACTTTGAGTGAAGTTGCTGAGAGAAGTGGAATAAAAGCTAGCAGGGAAGAAAAGGAGAGCCCCTTGGTTGGATATATTTGATATGTTCAAGTTTGACAAATGTTTTGATAATATAGGCTTGAGAAGAACGAGTCTTGCATGATGATACAATCCACCTTTTTTTTTTTTTTTTTTTTTTTTTTCATTTTCTCCTTGTGGGTTTCTCATATTTTCAAATAAAATATAAGTTTACATTTAAATGAAATTATTATTTTTTGGAGACATATGCTAGCCAAAGTTTAGAAGGAGTCAAAGGTAATTCCCTTCTTGTTGTCTTAATTATGAATGTAGTAGTTCAAAATTTAAATGAGTTGGCTTTAAATTATTTAATCAATTAATTACCAAGTTCTTAATTTGACAAATTCATGTGTTTTTTGGCCATTTTAAATTTCTTTTAATTGATGAAACATTGAAAGACGTTAATTGATATTTCTATGTCTGGCTAAGCAAATTTTGGGGGGACTACTGAAAATTGTTTACATGATTTTAATTATTATTTATGAATATTTATTTAACCGGCCGCCAGACTTCCTCTGTTCCAACTAATACCTAGAATTGCCATGATATTCAGCTTGCAGAAAAAGTCAAGAGTACATATATAGAAAGAATTTCATAGGCTTTTGGTATAGGGGTATCTTTTTCAAATACGTACCCTTCATTATTATTATACTCCATTAACTTGTGTGTGTGGTAGGTATATTTATTTTTGCTATAACATTTATATTTACTAAAATTTATATATAAAAAGAAAAAGATTAAAAAAACCAGATGAAGAATTAATAAAATAAAATATAAGTTATTGGAGAGAAAAAGAAAGATATTTTTGAGATATGATGGATACATAAAAGTTTTGATAAATTTATAAGATAGAAAGAGGAAGAAAAAAAAAATGGCAACAATATAGATGGGGCCGAAGATAAAGGATAAAAAATTATATACATCAAAGATAACAAAAATAATAAAGGATAGAGAGAAAAAATAAATAATTAAAGGATAAAGAGAGAAAAAAATTATTTGCTACACCGAAGATAACAAAATGTATATAGATTTGAAACTTCAAAGAAATTGGAAAATAATTAAGGAAAAGAATAGATGAAAGAAGTATTACACATTTGTGTAATGCAAGAGAATTCGAAAAAACAAAAGACCAAAAATAAATAAATAAATAAAATAAAAGGGTTGTGTTTCGTTTGTTGTATTCGATTTGTTCTTCTCTACGAGTAGGACAATTGATCATCTTTTTTGTGAATTAGTTCTGAAATGGTGCCAGTTGTTAGGAGGCCTCATCTCAATCTTAAAAAATTTAATGTATTTTATGTTTTGATTGATAAAATAATTAAGGGTGGTGCAGGGGCCAAACTAATGTTGATTTTTTTTTTTTTTTTTCTTCTTTGGATTTTGGCAGGCAGCTATATATATATATATATATACACATATATAAGGTAACAAACAACCCACATATATACTAATAAATACCATATATCATAGTCCACAAATATTTGTTATCTATTGATACACTAAATTAAAGAAACACACACACACACACACACACACACACACACACACACACACACATATATATATATATATATAATATTTTTTGTGGTCAAGTCAAAACAAGATTACAGAAAAAGACAAGCTTGTTTGATGTGTTCAATATTTTAGAGCAAGACATTTTCTTATTAACGTAGGTTTGATAGAAGAATGAGTCTCATGCATGATAATCCACTTCATTTTTTGTTCTAATCAAACTTACCTTTGCTTGTCAAATATTATAACTTGTTACAAATTTTTATCAATCCATTTGGTATACCTATAATGTGTGTGTGTGTGTATACCTATATGCTCTTTCTTCTTGTCTTGATTTACTTTTATTGCAGTTTATATTAAACTTTGCTCAATTGCTTACTATTTAATTTCTTCTTGAATTTGACTCTTTTGCTCAATATTTGTAATTAAGAATATTGAAGCTTCTTTTAGCAGAATACATGTTATGTTGTAGAGTATATGCTCATTTTATGGTGTCAAAACTCAAAATTAGTAATAACTGATTATAGCAAAGGATAAATTAATGTCCACATGTAGGGGACTATTACTTGTTAAAGGTCATGAAATCTAGACAGGAACTCTATTAATTAAATTATTTATTTTATGCCAGTCCGACAAATGGCATTTATTAATGGTTTGTGAGTATTTACTATAGCTGATCCCATGAAAAAAAAGAAATAACAAAAAAGAGCAAAGAAAAGAAAAAAAAGAAAAGGAATTGGTACATTAATTCCTCATCAGCCAATCAATCTTCTCATAAATTGGGGGAACCACATTTCAGAGGGAATGGCGAAAATTGTTACCTAGATGAAGAAAAAGGAAAAAGAAATTAAAGAGAAATAAAAATCAAATTTTACACAAGTATCTAAAGGCCTGTTTAGTTTTATTTTCATTTTTTGTTCTAATTTCTAGCATTTTTTAAAAAATTAATTATAGTTTTAGGTAGCGTTTGATTTGAACAATAGGTAATCTCACTTAATTTTGGCACATTGAAATTAAGTCCTTTTTGAATAGATTAATATATTCATTTGATTAGAAAGTAACCAAGTTGAGATTAAAGTAAATGGAATTTTACATTCTTGTTTGATGCAATAAATTGTTCAATATTATTTTTTCAAATTCTATAATTGTCCTCATATTTTCGTGTTTTAAATTTTAGAATAGGGGGACAATTTCGATCTTATTGATGTAATCCATATGGTGAGATTAACAATCTTTACCCCAACCCTGGGATTCAAATTGGCCTTAATTTGGTAAATAATGTGGGCTCGTTGTCAATTTTGGCTCGTCCCATCACCCTAATATTGTTGTATATTAAACACAAAATTGCACAAGATTAACAAGGTAAAATCTTGCAAGGTTTACAATGTCAAACAAAAGCTTAGAAATAAAAATAAAATTGTATTTGAATGTTTTATTTGAAAATAATGATGAGAATTAGCATACTAAGTATAGGGTAGAAATGTAGGCGGTTTATATTTTTTGGAATTCCTCTTACAACTCATTCCACAATGGGTGTCACAGTAAAAAATAAAAAGAAAGGAAAAAACATGTAAATATTTTAATTGTTCTGAAACTTAATAATTTATATCAAATCAAATTTAAAATTTGATTGATGTAATAATATGATGATATTGTAAATTTAGAAAAAAAAATAAAAATAAAAACAAGTAGCATTTCTGAGAGATATACGTACAAGTTGATAGTTTCTAATTTTCAAACAGTGAGACCTTAAATTTTATATCAGGTATGAAATAATTTCTAATTATTTGTTATTTAGTATCTGATGAGGGTGAAATTCGCTCGTAACTGGATCAAAGGGTAGATTGGAAAGGTTCGACCTCTCTGTTTGATCTATGAATTTAGTTGGGCTGAGTCCTGCAATCAGGAACAGATGTCATGCTAGCCAAGGTGCCCTCAGCTAAGGCACTCCGACGCTCAAGTTAGTATAGGATCGACTAGATATAATGAGCAATAGAGTGAGGGCTTTTTGTATATGGAATAGCATGCCTTTTGTGTGGCTGGAGGGGAGGTATTTATAGCCTTCTCCCAGTAGGGATTTGTCTGAGATGCCCTTAACATGTAGGAGGGATCTTTGTCCTTGCATGAGGGTCATTAAGTCATCTCCCATTCTTGTACTATTCCAAGTTGCTGTATTTTCAAGTTTCATGGATAGAATAGTACACTAATGCAAA
The DNA here is from genome assembly GCA_018894105.1 of Jacaranda mimosifolia. Classification (NCBI taxonomy): domain Eukaryota; kingdom Viridiplantae; phylum Streptophyta; class Magnoliopsida; order Lamiales; family Bignoniaceae; genus Jacaranda; species Jacaranda mimosifolia. The sequence goes on along the minus strand of CM032128.1, from coordinate 23,844,316 downwards.
GGCATACTGCCTGTAAGGGTATTTAATGCAACAAAGTTGATTCTGCACCGCATCGACCTCCATGGTCAGTGACAGGGTCGACCCTACAATACGTTGGCGTGCGGCATAAGATGTGGCCGAGCGCTGTGGTCGAGGGGTCGACTAGTGGTCTTGCCTGTGACCTAGTTGAACGCCTACCCGCCAGAGGATGCAAGTCGATCTATTTGGTCGATTTAGGTCACCTGAGGTCGGTAGCACAATTGGGCTTCAAGAATGAGATGGGTGATGCTACATCATTGAGTCTGTGGCCTTTGGGCCGAGCCTATTAGGTCATCGCATATTATGAGTCCCCCCCCACTCCCGAATGCTGAACGAGATAATCGACGAGAAGGATTGGGGAGTAGTCTATTGTGCAGTTATGTGGGTTCATTGATGAGGATTTTTGAAAATAAAACTGGGTTTTGCACATTTAATGCGACAGTTACATCGTGTTGGGCATGGTGCCGAATAGAAGTTATAGTATTATTACAACAGCTTGGATTCCCGTGCTGTGTGCCTATAAATAGGGGCAGTTAAAGTACTCATTTTTACTTTTACTGCCTTTGCATCTAGTCAAGCTTTGAGCCAACTGCATTTGCTGCTACTATATTGTGCTTTTTGTTCACCGACCAAGAGTAAGTCTCTTCTTTCGTTTTCCTTAGCGTTCTTCCTTTGCTGTAGATATGTTGTATTTATCTGATTCTGAGGGTAGTCATGGGGGGGATAGCGAGGCTACTCATTCTTATGGGCCTGGGGATTTATCAGAGGAGTCGAGTAGCTCGTTGGGAGACAGCTCGACCTCCAGTAGCTCAAGCAGCAATCGCGCTGGCGGGGGTGATGAAGTTGGGCCAAGTTAGGTTTCTTTGTCAAGCGGTCGATTATTTACCCCCAACCATTATAGCGAAATAGTGTATACGATCACCCCTGCCGACCTGAGGCGCATAGACAATCGTATCATATCCCTGTAGAGTATGAGCTTTTAACACCTGAGCCCTCTGGTCGGATGCATTGACCTCCGGTTGAATGTATAACTGTATTTGATGATGCTTTTAGATATGGCCTTAGGTTCCCCTTAGGTGGTCTTGTAGTCAACCTGCTTAGGGTTTAGAAGTGTGCATAACCCAACTGCTACCGAATTGCTTTTCTACTATTTATAGCTTTGTTGTCTTAATGCACATATTCGACCAACCTGCCAATTTTGAAATTTCCTCAAATCTTTTTTACCTTCCAATGTCCCACAAGTCGGATAGCACCGACGAGTCGGGATTTTATTATTTCACTGCTCGACCTCGCCGTAAGTTTCTTGTCACCCCGGCCTCTTCCTATGAGCAAGAGTGGAAAAATATTACTTGTATGTTTGAGTCGCCGGGGGTTTCAATATCCCGAGGGGTTGGTGGATGGGGCGATGTCGAGATGCCAGGTAACCTAACTCCAACCTAGCCCAATACCTTTGTTCGGGATTTGGTTGAGTTTGGTCAGGTGGAGGCCTCGATATTTATCGAGGAAAGAAGTTTGGTGTTAGCTGGGTTATCGCCAGCCCATTTAGGCTTGCTAGCGGATGATCAACTAGGTAGATTGTGCTATCGATGATTTGTTACTTTATCTATTTTTTCGTTTTATTTTAACCCTTTATTGTTATATTGCTTGGCAGATCGAGATGAAATCATGAACCAATCGAGAGTTGACGCTTTGGCAAGGGCTGAGAGAAACAAGCAGCGCCGTTTGGCGACAGCGGCTTGTCAAGGGGTGACTGTGGTCGCAGTACCTCAGTCAGAGGTGATGACACCTTATCCGTCACCTACTCCATCGCCTGCTAGGCCCGTGGAGACTATAGGGAGCAATCCGGCAGGTCGGGGAAAAAGAGCTATGGTTGAGTAGGTGGGACCTGCTCCGAAAAGGACAGCAGCTGAGAAAGGTAAGGGGAAGGCCACGAGGTCGGGCCAACCCTCTGGTTATACTCTGTTCGACCAGCACGGGGATGACGTGTTGTTTCATCTGCCAAGACTACCATCGTCGAGGTTCGGAACAGAGCCGAGCATGTTTGTTCACAACTCTTTGTCGATGGAGACGGCGCGGCCGATCGGAGCTACTCCGCTAAAGGTGATGATGGCCGGGCTGTTTGCATCTGACCAAAAGAAGTTGATGGGGCTGACCTAGGATGCCGCGCTCAGGGCTCTGGCCTATCACTCAAATATGGTAAGGCTCTGGTCGATTATATTGTATTGTCGAGCTTTATTCTTTGGTCGAATATTATTTTCTTATTAGTAATGTTGTCTTTCATGTGGGCCAGTTGGGCTACCATTTCTACAGGAGGTCGAAGCTGGCCCTTGCCGACCGTGAGCACTTGCAAGAGAGCGGAGACGTGGAGACTCTAAAGGCTCAGCTTAAGTCTTCCCAGACCAAGGTCTAGGAGTTGGCCAAGAAGGTCGAGAAGCTTAACAATCAGCTCCGATTGAAGGATAATTAGTTGGTTACCTCCATTGAGGAAAAAACCAGAATAGATGAGCTGCTCAAGCAGGCTAGGATGGATGCGCAACTTGGTTGTGAGTTTGGTTGGCCAGCTGGTCGGCCAGTCGGTCGGAGGGCCGCGCTCGATGAGGCTCGAGCTAAATTCTACAGAAAGCTACCACTGATGCGGCGAGATGCAGTGCAACAATTTATGCTCTGCTCAACTTTCCAGGATGCGAGCGTTGTGTTTTCCTTGGATGACACCTGGAATGTGTTTGAGAAGGCACTCAAGCAGTTGCAATTTTTGGGCTATTCTTTTCAACCTGAGGACAGGGAACGCCTCAGCCACCTCCTCGATGAGCAGCTGCAGCTATGTACCCTAAGGACGAGGAGGCTATCGCTGAAAAAGGAGCTGTGGAGGCTCCTGTAGTCAAAGGAGTTGCAGAGGCTCTACTTGTCGTGCCTTTGATCGAAGTGTAGAGGAAGGCAGCTGAGGTGGCGAAGAAACTGGATGAAGTCGCCAAGGAATTTTCCTTTGCCAGCGAGTTTGCATTTAAGGTTCGAGATGGCATGGTCGATGCTGCTGCTTACCTTCCTCTGCTGGATGGAAGTTTTCTGGCTAATGAGGCTGGGCCTTCTCAACCAGTGACGGTCGTTGTTCCTGTTGTTGTTGCGATGCCCGAGTCAAGGGCGAACGGCCCCGCGGTGGTTCCTATTTCGATTCCTTCGAGCGATGAGCTTGAACAAGCAATTGAAATGGATGCTCGATGAAGGCACGACAAAGGCGCTGGGTCGAGCTGATGCTCCTGTTCTAATGTATTTTTCATTCTAATTGATGTACTTATTCTAATATTTGTAATCAAAATTTTTGAAACTAAATGAAGTACTCCTTTTGCTGTTTTGAACATGCGTGTTTTGTTGAATGACATGTGTTCTTTTATCACTCTTTAAGCATAATGAAGGTCATAGTTGAGTGTTTTTGCTGTTAAATTTTGGTAAAATTAGTTCAAGATCTTTGTCGAATGAACCATGATTACCTAAACCGACACGCATTTTAATTCATGTTATGCATGTTCAATTTATCGACTCGAGGTCCTTCTAATCGACTCCGGGGCGGGCTGAAATCGATCAAGCTAATTGCCTAATTAAACAAAATAGTTAACGATGAACTCGTATATTTGGTCAACTGTGGTGTCGACAGTAAAAGCTTAGGGTTTAAAGTGGTGGCTAGAAGCCTGCTTGGTCGACTACGGGGTTGATGATTTGGTCTTGGCTGTGAAGCCTTGACTTGGTGGCTAGAAGCCTGCTTGGTCGACTACGGGGTCGAAAACAAGTGATCTACTCATGCAAGTAGGTATTTGCAAGATGTTCCATAAATTTTCATTTTTGTGAGGAAATACAACAGAGGCCAGTGGCCTTTTTATGCATAGAATTTCTTTAGATTTACAGTGTTCCAAGGTCGTGGTAGTTCGTTGCCTCTCGTGTCTGCTAGTCGGTATGCATTATGTTTTGACACTTTGACCACAGTGTAAGGTCCCTCCCATTTTAGGTCGAGCTTTCCCACATTTCTCGATACTTCAACTTTCTTGAGGACTAGGTCTTGGACTTTGAAACTACGCGGTCGGACTGTTTTGTTGTAACGCTCTATCATTTTAGACTGGTATTATTGCATTGTGTTGTAGGCTGTGTGGCGTATCTCATCGATGGTGATGAGGTCGAGGGCCTATTTCATTGTGTTTCGGATTGAATTATAATGAATCACTTGGGCCGTGTGTTGTACCAGCTCAGATGGAATCACTGCTTCGGAGCCATAGACCAAGTTGTAAAGGCTGTGGCCTGTGGCTATTCGAAGTGTGGTTCTATATGCCCACAGCACTCCAGGGAGGTTGTCTGCCCAGCTCGCTCCCATTCTCTTTATTCGAGCTTTAAGGTGGTTGAGGACCGTTCTGTTCGTGACCTCCGTTTGGCCATTAGCCTAAGGGCTTCCTACCGAGGTAAAGTGTTGGCAAATTCCCAAAGACTCGCACCATTTTCTTGTGTTATTGCTTTGAAATTGAGTCCCACTGTCTGAGATCAAGACTTTGGGCAGGCCGAAATGGTAGATTATGTTCTTCCAGATGAAGCTCTTGATAGTCATGTCGGTGATCTTTGGAACTGCTTCTGCTTCGACCAATTTAGTGAAGTACTCGACCGCGACGATAATAAATTTTCGTTGGCCGAATGTTTTCAAGAGGGATCCAACTATATCGATCCTCCACTAGTCGAACGACCATGTGATCTGTCATTGGGGATTGTGCCTTGCCTTAAGTAGTACTTGATTAGGTCTTTCCAGGAGGGAGTTGCCTCCTCTATGCTTCCGATGAGATTATGGTCGTTAATCTGAATAGCCAGTTTGCTGGCCATGAGGAATGTTATGGTTCTTTCTCTGGTTCCTCTTGTCGAGCTAGTGAATTTTGAGAGTGCATCTACTCGGGGTACTTGGCTCATAGTGAAGCTCTTGAAAGATTTCTGCAATTGTTTTACCTCGGACAGGTATTGACTTATCTTGACCTCTTTGGCTTCGAAGTTTCATTCAACCTGCTTTGCCACCAACTAGGAATCGGTGATCGCAACTAGCTACTCGACACCTTGAGATACTACTATGTTCATCCCAGCTATGAGAGTTTTGTATTCTGCTTCGTTGTTGGTGATCGGGAAGTCGAGTTTTATTGCAAAATCATATTCTTCAATGACTAGGGAGCGGAATGAAATACTAATTCCGCCTCCTAAGGTGGTTGTGAGCCGTCAAGGTGTAACGTCTAAACAAAGGAATTTAGGTCGAGCTGCTCGGGTAGGTCGAGCTTTTTGGCTACAAAATCGGCCAGTACCTATGCTTTTATGGTTGTCCACGGTTGGAATGTGATGTCAAACTCCCTAAGCTCGATGGCCCATTTTGTGAGTCGACCTGACGTGTCTGGTTTTGACAATACTTGCTTTAACGGCTGATTCGTTAGCACTACCGATCACATGAGACTGGAAGTAAGGTCACAACTTCCATGCTACTGTAATGAGGGCGAGGGAAAACTTCTTGATCTTCAGGTAATTGCACTCAGGCCCTTACAAAGCTTTACTGCAGTAATACACAGGTCGATGAGCTTCATCTCTCGTCGAGGCCAGAACTTAGCTGATCGAGGCAGTGAACAAAGCCAGATAGAGTTGCAAAAGTTTGCCCAGCTCGGGCTTGGTGAGCATGGGTGGTGAGGAGAGGTACTACTTCATTTCGACGAAAGCCTGGTCACATTGTTCGTTCCATTAGAATCCCAATTTTTTTGCATTTCTCAGGATTTTGAAGAAATGAAGACTCTTGTCGACTAGCTTCGTGATGAATCTACCGAGGGCAATTATCCTGCCGACTAGGCACTGTTAGGGCTGTCAATGGATCGAATTTTAGTCCGAATTCGATCCGAATTTTAGGATTTTTATCCGATTAAAATATTCGATGAATCAGATCCGATTATAAATATTCGAAATCTGAAATAAGTGGATCGGATATGGAATTAAGCAATCCGATCCATTAAAGATCCGAATCCGAACTTTAATATTTTTTATTAAATTAATACTCTTATATATAATATTAATAATATTTTAAAATAAAATTTATATATTATATTGACCTAATATCTATATTAACATCTATATTATACTATTAATATTGAGTTTTTTAACCTAAAAAATAAGATGGATATTGATAAAATATCAAATATAATAACATATAATAGTTTATCTATACATTAATATAATGTGAAAAATGACTTTAATATTCAAATATTTAACTTTTTGACTAATATATAGTAAAAAGTTGTTAAAAATTCAAATATGACATATATTTACTTTATAAATACAATATTTTTATAAAATTTAAGAAAAAAAACAAGAAAGAAAAAAAATGAAATCGGATCTAATTTTTTAATCTGATTTCGGATATCCATCGGATTCGGATATGGTACTGATTAACAAATATCCTATCGAATTTTGGATCGAATTCGGATATAAATTTTGTTAATCGAATTCGAATTTGGATATGGCAGATCCGATCTAAATCCGACCCGTTGACAGCCCTAGGCGCTGTACGTCTCGAACTGTTCGGGACGGGGCGATGTCCATTACTGCCTGGATCTTCTGTGGGTTTGCTTCGATCCCCCTTTGACTGACAATGTAACCTAAGAATTTACCTCCGTATTTTTGAGTCCAAATGGCATGATTAAGAAATAGTATACTCCATTGGGGACGACGAAAGAGGTCTTGTCCCTGTCCTCGGGTGCCATGAATATTTGATAGTAGCCTTGAAAGGCATCCATCATGCTCAATAGTTCACAACCAGCTATAAAATCCACTAATAAATCTATGCGAGGCAGGGGGTAAGGATCCTTAGGGCAAGCTTTATTCAAATCAATAAAATCATTACACATACGCCACTTTCTCTCATTCTTAGGGACAAGTGCAACATTACAAAGCCAAGAGGGGTACTGAATTTCTACAATATATCTTACCTCTAGTAGCTTGTTGACCTCTTCTTTGATGATTTGGGACCTCTCAGCATTGAAGGTTCTCGTCTTCTGCTTCATTGGCTTGTAGGAAGGGTCCACGTTGAGACGATGGACAATAACACTTGGGTTGATTCCTTGAAGGTCAGAAGCTTTCCATGCGAACACATCGATGTTTCTTCGAAGGAAATCGACCATAAGGCACTCCAAATGATGGCCCATGTCACTCTTGATCCTAGTGGTCTTGTCGGGGTTGTCAGGCTCTAATTCGATCATTTTGAACTCCCCAACGGGCTCGATTCGGGTGTCCTCTAGTTTTCTCTTCTTAGATGAATGTCCCTCATTGGGTTTCGTTACAGGGGCGTCCCCCGAAGGCTTCAGCTGAGGTCGGGTCTTCTTCTCGTTTGGCTCGACCAAAATGGTATAGCAGTGCCAAGCTTCCTTAATGTTGCACAAGAGCTCACCTACTTCTGCTGAGGTTGGGAATTTGATCTTCATATGGTAGGTTGAGACGATGGCCCTGAAGTCGTTTAGAGCAGATCGACTAATGATGATGTTGTATGCAAAGGGATTGTCGACTACAAGGTAATTTATCATCAAGGTTCTGCAGCGAGGGCCCTGTCCAAATGATGTGGATAGGTTAATGGACCCCTCTGGGATGATCTTCGATCCCCTAAAACTAACCAGCGGGGTACGGACCGGCTCAAATTTCAATTATCACAAGTTTATTCTGTTTAGGGTGGACAAAAATATGATGTTCACAGAGCTGCCATTGTCGACCAAGATTTTTCTCCCTTCAAAATTGGCTATTTCAAGTGTTATCACCATGGGGCAGTCTATCTCGCGGTCGACTCCTCTATTCTCCAGGTGGTCGAGGTCGAACTGGGTGAAGGAGATTGGTTCTGTGCTAGTTGAGAGTTGGAAGACCATTTCAATCTTGGCCGATTTAGTCGATTCTAGTTGCCTTTGAGTTTGCTTCTTGGCGGACTTTGAGTCCCCCCTAGTGGGACCTCCTGCAATCATGTCAATAACTCCTCGAATGGGTGGGTGGGGATCTTAGGCAGGTTTCTTTCCTTTATCTTCTTTCCTCGGGCTAGCCGACCTTTCTCTACGGGGAGTCCGGTAGATTTTGTCCTCTTTGCGTCTGGCATGCTCGTCAATATATTTTTTTAGATGGCTCTGCCTCATCAGTCTCTCGATCTCATCGTGTAAATTGAAACAACCTTCTGTGTCGTGCCCCTTTTGCTTATAGAAATGGCAGTATTTCTTTGACCTCTTCATGGCTTCGGTTTCAGTCAACTTCCTGGTCCTTTTGAAGAGATTGTCGTGCTAGATTGCAAACAGCACCTCCTTCCTTGGGAGATTAAGCGGGGTGTAATCATGGAAGCGTTTGATGGGGGATCAACGACCCTTCTTGTACTTGCATTCGTCTTTCTCTTTGCTCTTCTTCTTATCGACCTCGGAATTGCCATATTTCAGTCTATTCATCTCCTCATGAGCCATGTACCTTTCCACGAGATCGAGGAGCTCTTCCATCAACCTGGGCCATTCGCGTACCAATGCATATTAACGCCAGTTCCAGCTTAACAAACCAGTCAAGCGCTATCCCCTGAAAAGTGGTTACCAATATCTTGGCGTGGATGTAATCGCTGTGTCCGTGCAGCTGCATCATGTGTTCTAACTGCATCAAATGTTCATTTGGGTCCGACGAGCCATCATATTGGGACAGGCCTATTGGGATTTTAGCATCGACGGCAATGCGTTCGTCAATAATCTCTTGGATGAATGGTGAGTCTCTCTCTCTTCGGAACCTCGACGGTCCCTCTTGATAGTGATTCTTCTCTGTGTTCCTCCTCGAGATCTCTTCTAATCGTCTGTTCAACTGTTGAACTTGGTGGGACACTTCCTCCCATTCTTCCCTATCTGCTTGGGATGTGTTTCTGTAGGGGTAGGGTCTCGAGCGCTAGACCTTATCGCGCTGCGGGGCTCGAATAGGTCAAACGTCGAGATCAACTAAATTTGCAACCTCCTCGCGAGGCATGGGTCGAGCCACTTCCCTTGGAAAATGGCCTGGGCTTACTTCACACTTCGAAGGAGGCCTTTTGGACTCTGGTCAGTCTTGATTTTCTTTGGGTGGTCTCTCCTCCGGGGCCGTGGGTTGCAGAGTTGCGCTCACCGCCGGCTCCGGTTGCATGGTATGTCGATTCAGAGCTGCAGAAAGTTGAGCAGAAATCTGGGCTGATATTTTCTCGCTGATGAGCTGCATTAATTGGGGCATGGTCAAGGTGACCACCTGCTCTTGCTGGGTGCTAGACCTGGGTGCGCCATGTTCTTGTTAAGGTCGAGGCGGGGGAGGACTAGACCTCCTGTTTTCTTCTCTTTCCGAGGGGGCTCACCTATTGTTAACCATTTTGATTACGGACTCAAGTTTCCCACAAATGGCGCCAAATAATGAGGGTGAAATCCACTCGTAACTGGATCAAAGGATAAATTAGAAAAGTTCGACCTCTCTGGTCGATCTATGAATTTAGTTGGGCCGAGTCCTGCAATCAGGAGCAAACGTCAATCTAGCCGAGGTGCTCTCGGCTAAGGCACTCCAACGCTCAAGTTAGTATAGGATCGACTAGATATAATGAGCAGCAGAGTGAGGGGTTTTTATATATGGAATAGCATACCTTTTGTGTGGCTGGAGGGAAGGTATTTATAGCCTTCTCCCAGTGGGGATTTGTCTTATATGCCCTTGACATGTAAGAGGGATCTTTGTCCTTGCATGAGGGTCATTAGGTCATCTCCCATTCTTGTACTATTCCAGATTGTTGTATTTTCAAGTTTCATGGACAGAATAGTACACTGTAGACACACCTCCTGCCTAGTGCGGCAGCATGGGTAATACTGGGGCAGCATGCGCCATTAATGATCAAGGCATTTAATGCAGCAGAGTTGATTCTGCGCCGCGTCGACCTCCATGGTCGGTGATAAGGTCGACCCTACAATGGGTTGGCGTGCGGCGTAAGATGTGGCCAAGCGCCGTGGTCAAGGGGTCGACTAGTGGTCTTGCCTATGACCTAGTCGAACAGCCGTCTGCCTGAGTATGACAGGTCGATTTGTCTAGTCGATTTAGGTCACCTGAAGTCAGTAGCACAATTGGACCCCAAGAATGAGATGGGCTTGATGCTACATCATTGAGTATGTGGCCTTTGGGCCGAGCCCATTGGGCCATCCCATATCAGTATCATTCTCAGACTATGTTAATTTTCTTTACTTTTGAAGGAAGAAAAGGTGGAAAAAGGAGAAGATCAAGCTCCACTTGTGTTGATTGATTAAGCACTTACACCTCAACTTAAATTTTCACATAATACTTTTTCTTTTAATTTCACTATTACTACCACCAATTGTACTATATATGATAACACACCCAATAATATGCTGAATAATTAGTAGGTTTAAGCATGGCTTTATCAGAGCATAAACACTGCAATTTTATAAGGGCTGAAAGAATGAACCAAGTAACATTGTACAAGAATATTTCTGATATCCCTCCAATGCCAAATCTGAATTTTGTTCCACAGGCCAACTGAAAAATGAACTTCACCTACCCAACTAGAGAACATGATAACTCTAAACATCCTACTGATTAATCACAAAATACTTTACAATCAAAATCTTATTTCCTAATCCTTCTGATGCTATCACAGTACTATGGAAGAAAGGTCTTCGAAAATCATTTTCATGTCGGGCCGTTCAGCAGCTGGAAGGATACATTTGAGAGCAATCTGAAGCATGGCATCCAGACCTTTTGGAAGGCTCTCTGTGCTTTGAGTGCCTAAAATCTGTGGATCAAAGCACTCAACAGCACGATTCTCTGCAGCCATTAAGCTCACCCATTCCGATAGATCGACTACATCAGGGTTCCCCGGAACAATGTCAGCAGAACTTCTTCCAGTCAGAAGTTCCAGCAGAATAACCCCAAAAGCATATACATCACTCTTGAGGGACGGGCAAGGTTTACTTGTACTAGTGAATTCAGGTGGCAGGTAGCCGAGAGCACCAGCATTCAGCACCTGCTCAGCCGTCCCGGCCGATGTCAGTAGCCGATGAAGGCTGTAATCTGTCAAGAGCGCGTTTATGTTGGGAATTTCGATCAAAATGTTAGTGGATTTCAGGTTGCCATGAGGTATGGCACTTTCGGTATGTAGGTAAGTAAGACAGCAAGCTACATCAAGCGCAATCTTCAGCCTTTGGTTGAGAGACAAAGGAGAGAGCGTTCTGGGATCTGTCCCTGCAGATCACATTTAAAGATGCATCATAAATTCCACATTATATAAAACTTAAATCATTAGGAATACAGCACATAGTTGCTTTTGGGAAACAAAAACACATAGCATGGAATTTACCGTGAAGATAGAGCGCCAAACACGGAGTATCAATATACTTTGATATGATTAGCTTCTCGTGCTCCTTGGGACCCCAGTAGAAGCCCTGAAGAGAAACTAAATTTGGATGTCTAATATTGCCAAGTTTCTTTGCTTCTCTAGCAAATTCCTTTCTACCTTTTGCTATCCCTTCTTTTAGCAATTTAACCGCCAATACATGACCTGAAGAAAGCACAGCCTTATACAGAGTTCCATGGCAGCTCATACCAACAGCTTCTGCTGGTGCAGAAGATAGTTCTTCAGCAGTGAACTTCAAGGAGTTATCAAAAAGATGTAGATCCCCTGCCAGTTTGTCTGGTGAACCAACCTTCAGTGCACTTGGATTTTCAGATTGATGCTGAAGCTTGGCAGGTGATGTGTCAACAGATGATGTCATTGTTGATTCTGGACGACCCGGATCTTTCGGGCTCCGTACAGTTGATGAGATGTCCCCGGACTGATTGCCAGATTCAATTCCAGTAGACGACAAAACTGTAGGAAAACAAGTTATTAGTTTCACCAGAGTGATAACGAATCAGAATTAGAAGATATGTGACGCTGTTTACCTTTCTTTCCACCATTTTCTGTTGAGGTTGCCTTACTTCCATCTTGATGGGCTCTGCAGTAGATCACTAAAATTAGTATAGCTATCACCAATACACCACCTATCAGGCCAGCAATAAGGGCAGCTCTGACGGCAGATTTCATTCGAGAACCATGACTTCTCAAATTTAGATTGTTGCCACTTTTTGGTGAAGGTGCCTCGTTTGGGAGGATGAGCAAGTAATTTCCAGGATGGAATGATGAAGAAGGGAATCTCTGCAAGCTTTGGGGAACAACTCCAGAGAGATTATTGTAAGATACATTAAACACTGTCATTGTGTCCGGAAGGCCATCAGGGATGCCACCTTCAAGAAGATTGTTAGCCAGGTCAAGATATACAATGCTGTGGAACTTCCCAAGTTCAGGGGGCAATGGGCCTGTAAGTGCATTATGTGACAGATTGAGAGAAAGCAGGCTGTAATTTTGGAGGGTAACTGCATCAGCAGGTATTATCCCCGAAAAGTTGTTCAAAGACAGGTTAATATCAATCAATTTTGTCGAGTTAAATAGGCTAGGAAGGAGGAAACCACTCAACTTGTTAAGGCTAAAATCAATGACTTCTAGTTCTGGATATGTTCCAAGAACAGCTGGAAGAACACCTTCTAATGAGTTGTTAGAAATCCTTAATGAAGTAAGCCTCAAGAACTGAGATGTTTGGTTTGGCAAGGTTCCACTCAATTCGTTAGAGCTCAATTCAATAACTTCAACATAGTTTCCCCAACTCTGAGTTCTGGAAAGGTTTCCCGTGAACATGTTATTGCTGAGATCTATGATGGCACAATGCCCTACCCTGGCAGGCAAGGGGCCAGAAAGCCTATTCGAGGATAAATTTAGATTCCTCAGATTCACAGAACTTATAGTTTGAATAGGACCTGTAGAAAAGCAAATAACAGCAATTTATTTTAGCTCTGAAAACATGGAAAAAGAAAAGACAAGAACTAAACCTGAAAACTTGACAATATATGCCATGAACACTTATAGTTTGGTGATGCAACAATAAAGTAATCTGCTAAGTAGGAAAAGAAAAGGTCCAAAAACTTAAAAGAAGGTCATTTGATGCCCATATAAACTTATAATTTTTCTTGAGCTATTAAGAGGAAAGGCTTCATGCCATGCCTCCCCGCCCCCCGCCCCCCTCCCAAAAAAAAAGAAAAGGAAAAACTACACAAATTGAAACTGAAAAGGCAAAAGATGAAAGGAAAGAAACCAGAGTCCACAAAAGCTTCAGGTTCAGTATTGACACAAGTGTCAGATACTTTATTAATCCATGTGTTATGACCTACTCTTTTGATGGTATAATTCAAGCCAACATGACTGAGGAACTTGGATGTTAAATTGGAAAGTCTAAAGAAAACTACTAGGTTCTATTTGAAAAACCAGAAGGGGCTTGCGAAAGAGTAGCGAAGGATTTTGGAGGGATGATAGAAGCAGAAAGCAAAGCAAACAGGGGGCAGAAAAGGTTGAAAACAGTTATCATGATGTCTCAAATGCTGCAAGGATGGAGATATTAAAATGAAGCTAAGAGCCTTAGAGTTATTATGCATTGGCATATATTTAACATACAAATAAACATGTCTACTAGAATAGCAGCCAGGAAACAGCCCCTCAACAAAGAAAGAATCATTATTGATTCAGTGAACACTGCCGCAAAGTTTTCTGCACTTTCAAGCTAAGTTACGGACTTAGGTATAAAATATATCGAAAACTGAGAGTTATGGTCAAAGGGGCAGCAATGCAATTGTCACCCATTTCTGTTTGTTATAAAAGGATATAAAAGCTCTTGCACATTCTTAAAAGCTACTTTGTTCAACATGAAATCTAACTTAGCTGATAGTACTTTAAACTAACATCTTGTTCTATATCAAGTTCTGGTACAAGTTAACCTTTTGATAACCAAAACTAAAAATGAAAAAGTTACAGCAATGCTTCAAATCTTACATACCTTCAAGCTGATTATGGCTTAGATCCAACTCAGACAAGATCATTGAGCTCTCCTGCAAAAGGCCTTGAGGCAATGATCCTGATAACTGGTTGTTGCAAAGTTTAATAACTCGGAGGGAGACTACAAAACTGAATGAAGGAACATTTCCAACAAAATGATTATCACTTGCATCAAACACCTCTAGACTGTCAAAATATGGTATGCCATCATGAGGGAAGAGTTCTCCAGTCAAGTTATTGTTACTGATATTCAGATACCGAACTGAAGAAATAAAATCAGGATCTCCTATTCCCAGGTCCAATGATCCTGAAAAACTATTGCAGCTGAGATCAACATACACTACGGCTCCTAATTGGGCCAACAGTCCCATGACATCTCCAATAAAGCCATTAGAATGCAAATCTAGATACTTCAACTGCTTCAGAATAGCAAAACCAGAGGGTACTTCTCCTTCCATGTTGTTCAACGATAAATTCACAAGCACCAAGTTTTTTAAACTGGTCAATTGAGAAGGGATTGCCCCAGTAAACAAATTGTGGGACAGATCCAAACTTTCTATAGGTTCAATCAGACCAACCTCTTTTGAGAGAGTGCCACTAAACTGATTTTTGGATATAGATAAGTTTTGAAGCATTTGGAGCCTGGAAATGGCTGGAAAATTGAATTCTCCAACTAGGCCTAAATCATTCAGTGTGATTGAAGTCACATGGCCATGACTACAGCTGATACCAAACCAATTCTTGGGGCAACCATCAGATGCCAATGACTTAGAATCCCATGAAACAAGAACTTTCCCTGAAGTATCTCTCTGAATACCTTTCTTGAGTTCCAAAAGTGCATCAACTTCTGATTCTCCTACTGCCAGTTGTACTAACAACAGTAACAAAAAACAAATGGACTGCATTCTTGGTACTATGTAACACATTTAATGGGTGTTGATTGGCTTGTGTGGTGATGAATGGCGGAGATGGGCGAAGAAATTATGAAGAAAAACAACCAAGTATAAACATAGAAAATTGAAAGGCTGGAATGCAATATGGGAACTTAATTACAGTGACAAATAAATTGTAAATGTGACAAGAAAGACAACTAATGAAAGTGAAATTAGAAACCAGAAATCTTCCATAAATAGAAGAGAAAGAACCATGGGCAGTAACGAGCAAGAAGAAAGGACCTTCATTCCAGCAGCCAATCAAATGCACATTATAACTGAATTTAAAGAATTGCAATCATCCCAACAAATCATTTCACAACCAAAAGTTCCACCCAAAAACAATTGAGCTCAACTTTTCAACTAACCCCAAAAGCGACAAATGAAAAGTTCTACATTTGCATGAGAGTCAAAAGCCCACTTCTCAAGCAGTGAAAACGATGCTAGTATAATTGAGTCAAACAGAGTTCTAACAGTACATGACAATACTAAGCTCAAAACAAAACAAACCCAGGATTACCTACCAATGAGAGGAAAAAAAAAAGAAACCTTTTTCTTGATTCTTGCCCAAGAATCAAGAAAAAGAAAAAGAGCTGGAGTAAAAAAAAAATTCCCATAAGGCTTATCCAACCTTTTTTCCTGCAGAGAAGCTGACACTACAATGTAGTGGTATTTAATGCGATGAGGGGTGGCAAGAAAAATGAAAATGACAAAAGTAAAGGAATAGGGAAGTGGTCAATAGCACAACAGATCAGTCTTTGAGAAGATTGGGAATTTGGTAGGTGGGTTCAGTTATTGACTATAACTGTAAAGAAAGCTAGAGAAATAAAGTGTGTGTGTGTGTGTGTGTGTGTTCCTGTTGTGACAATGAGAGTGTTCCACTGTGTGTATGCGGGTGAGTGCTGTACCAGCACCTCTCTCTCTCACACTCTCTCTCTCTCTCTCTCTCTTTGTTTCGGCATAGTTGTTGTTGTGCGCTAGCTTTGTTTCGGCATAGTTGTTGTTGTGCGCTAGCAAGATTCAAGACAACAAAAATTGGGCTGGCAGTGAATGGATCAGAGTTAAAGGGCTTTTGTCTCATGTGTGTTTAAATTAAGTCTGGACAATTGGAATCCTATATTTTTATCATTCTTAATCCCATATTATGGCAATGATTACAAGAAAACAAAACTTACTACGACAAAGGTTTGAAAATTTTATACTCACATAGCACTGTGGGACATTTCACTTTAGTAACAACTTTATAAAATAAAGTGAATCTCACTAAAAGCCTAGAGTCCTAGACCTTTTTTTTTACTTTTTTTTTTTTTTGGGGGGGGGGGGGGGGGGGGGGGGGCGGGTGTGGGGATCAGATACTAAAAGCCTAGAGTCGATAAGATCCAAATTGATGTTTTAGAAGATCATTTTCTCATACCATTAAATTTATATTGTTCGGCCCTTATTAGAATTATGAACAAATTTTAGCAAAACTTCTGATTATAAGAAGAAATTTATAACATCAATTCTCAAGCTATTTATATAATCAATGATAATTACATGGACACTCTTTAGAAGGTTTTCTAATACTTAATCCCTTCGTTAGTTGTTAGGATTTTGGTAAAATGCCGTTAAAATAGTGGAGTCAATTTTCAGAATTATTTTCTCGCATATATTAAACTATTTTTATTTATTTTTAAATAATTTTGGTGTTCAAAAATTACAATTTGAACTTAATTGTGACCACCTTTCTTCAAAGATACATATACTTAATTACAATATATAAAAACCACAACAAGTGTAATTATAATATTTTTAATTCGAAGACGACCATTTATAATTGTTGGGCTTAACTCTATGTATATACTTCCTAATTTATCATATTTCCTAACAACGTTTATATGACTTTTTTATGAAGCACTTCTTCATATAATAACGTTTGGGTGTTTAAATATGAAAAAAAGACATGCAAGTGATGAGAACGTGAAAAATGAAAATTATGATAAGAATTTCAAAACTAAGGCACCGTTTGGTTTTATTTCAATACCTCATTTTCACATTTTCTACTATTTCAGAAATAAAAACCATATCTTTTTTCACATTTTCATCCAACATCATTTTCATTTTTATTTTCAAAGCACATTCTCCAATAACCTATATATTTTCTCTCAATAAACTATGTATATATATTCTCTCTCTATTCCATTATTTCTATCTCTCTCTACCTACAACCTATTAAAACCAACATAATTATTTCATTTCCAAACATTTCATCCAGACACATTTTCATTTTCATATTACATCACATAACTAATTTTCACCAAAATGAAAATGCTGGAAACTGAAACTGAAAATGAAAATAAAATCAAATGGTCCCTAAGTAGTAATTAAAGCAATTTAAATTTTATCAGATATCAATACTTAAAGCTAAACTCTTTAGTTTGATTCATATCGAAATTATTATTTCTGTCCTTAATTTAGTCCAATTAACTAAATGTTAAAATGTCATTATGTTGGATGGAATTTACATAATTAGGAGTTGGTTGTGGCAAAAATAAGGGTGGGTACAAGGCAGCATATTATAGTAAACTCTGCAAAGTGATGTAATGTTAGTAGCATGCATTGATAAATTAAAAAAGTAAAACAAGTAAAATGATAATTCTGCAATTTGGATAGTAGAATTTAAATTCACAAAAATACCAACATTATAATGAAATATAATAAAAATCATTTCATCATATATTTCGATCACTGATTTAAAAATTCTATAGAAATCCCTAACTATTATTTAACATGCTGCGCTAGCCCTCCTATAATATTTAATGTTTTATATATACTTCCAATATAATCAAGATAAAAATGTCAAAAATCACAGTAGATAACATTCCGTATAGTATTACATAGTACTTTACAAGCACTCCCGTATGGTTAGGAGTGAAAAGTTATTCAAATTTTCTATTATTTTTTAAGATTTTCTATCTTTTGTCCAAATTATTCTTAGAGTGAAATAGCTTTTATCAAATTTCTTATAAGTCATTTATCGTGTAGAGTTTAGAAATTAGGAGACAGAAATATATTTTTCAATCATTTGCTTCTCATGTTCTGTAAATAGTCGAGATATTAAGGAACATTCGAAAATGTATTTTTATTTATTCTGTTTGAAGAAAGGAAAAATCCCAAAGAATTGATCTTCTTTTCTTTTTTTTTTTTTTTTTCCGTGGTTGAATATCTCTTTGATTGATCAATCAAATTCTCATTATTAATGAAATTCAAATAATATCTTAATTACAATGATTTTTTCTTCATTTTTTGGGAAGTAAGCAGTTGACAACATTATTATTATTATTATTATTATTATTATTATTATTATTATTATTAGGGTTAATTACAAATACCCCCTTGAGGTTTGGCCTATTTACAACGCGGTCCAAAAGTTTGGGGAAATTACAAATACCCCCTGGAGCAGACAGAAGGCCGTTAAAGGTGGACGGTTTTTGTGAAATGGCTATTACACCCTTGCCTGAAAAAAAAAAAAAAGTTTTAAATTTGCCAAAGACAAAAATGTCCCTTACTTGTGGCAATTACCGAAATGCCCATCAGTAGGCGGTAAAGTACAGAGGAAGACGGTCTTCCTCATTCTTCTCAGTTTGACAAAGAAAGAAAAACTCCTCAAAAACCCAGGAAAAACCATCAGCCTACATTCCCAAAAATCAACTTCTTGTCAAACCCGCCATTATACTCTCCATTGCGGACGTTGATCAGTGGCCATTGGAGTTCATTTCGAATGGAGAAGTTTGAAAATACTAGGTTTTGCAACCTTGAGAAAGGTAAATTTTTTCTTCCAAAACTTGTTATTTTTGTACGATCTTGTTATTACCGTATATGATTCTTCAGAATTTGTCGAAAAATACCAACTTTGTCTGTTGTTAATCGTAATGTATGGATTTTTTTCTATTTTTTGTGGGTTTTCTGTTTTTCCACCAAATATGAACTTGAATAGGTATTTTAAACATGATTTAGCCCAGGCATGTTGATAACTTTCACTTTACTGATGAACGGTGTGGTAAAACTGATGTTATTTGACCTATTTTTGCTATAACAGAATCTGGGACTATTCTGTCTGTTATGGGAAATCATATGGAATTATATGTAAACATTAGAAAAGTAGAAGGGGGTAAATGTAATGTTTTACTTCATTTAGTAATTTGTGTTTTTCAATATTTTGTTACAGATATGGGTTCTCGAACTGTTGACCTTATTGTGCATATGCCTGACTCTATTTACAAGATTGAAAATGTTGATCCTGACACATACACTTATGAAAAATTGATTGGTGATACAGAGGGTATGCTAAGCATGCTAAGCAATGTAGCTTCTTCTGGAAATTTGCTTTTCATTTTTAGATGTGATTTGGTACATATTGGTTTTAGGGAGAAGATGATAGTATGTGATGACAGGTCTCTACAAAATATGTTTAAGTTCAATCAAGGTATGAAACAGAGAAATTTATTCATACAAATAGAAGAGGTACCTCCTCTAGCTATTGACCATTCGTTTGAGATGTTGCTGGAGGCTGCTCATGTTGAGGAAGGGTGCAGCAATGA
Source organism: Jacaranda mimosifolia (assembly GCA_018894105.1). Taxonomy (NCBI): domain Eukaryota; kingdom Viridiplantae; phylum Streptophyta; class Magnoliopsida; order Lamiales; family Bignoniaceae; genus Jacaranda; species Jacaranda mimosifolia. Next base: position 23,824,859 of record CM032128.1, on the reverse strand, counting down.
CAAAACTGATGGTGGAAAAGGTTGCAGTCAGGCAAAAGGAGAACAAGTTGATCCAGCTAGTAAGGAGAGTGAGACTGAAGTGAAAGAAAGTGTAAGTTTTCTTTGTATTTTTTAAATTGAAAATAACTGTCAGGGATGTATTAGTTTGTTATTTGAAATATGAAGGGGGTTTATGTAATATATGTATAAGTTAATGGTGTATGCTGAAGTTTTATTTGAAGTATGTGGACACATTTATAATTAGGTTGCATATATTGCTTTGTATTAGGTTGTTGATGATAAGTGTTCTGGATATCATGTTGGTGAGGGCAATACTGTTGAAGTTACAAAATTGTAGGCTCTTCCAGGTGCTGTCTTTTGCATGCAAATATCATTTGGGTCTTTGTCAGGCTTTTCAAATAGTAAGGGGGTAAATGTAATCTTGTAATTACGTTAAGGGGTTAAATGTAGTATGGATAGTAACTAAAGGGTTTGTTTGTTATATGTTGGAAATTTAAAGGGTTTCTCTGATATTATTTGTGACTTCTTCCTTTCTATTGGTAGGGTCTCATTGAAGCTATAACTATGCTTGCTCCCAATGTTGTAAATAGGAAGTGTTGCAGGCATATTTATGCCAATTTTAGACAACACTTTCCAGGAGTGTTTTTGAAAAAATATTTTTGGATGGCTGTGCGTTCTTACAATGTCCAGGGTTTTAATTGGGCAATGTATAAGATAAGAGAGCATAGTCAGGCTGCACATGATTGATTGATGGGAATTCCTGTTCAATTATGGGCAATGCATGCTTTTGATTCAAGGTTGAAAAATAATCATGTCACAAACAATATTTCTGAATCTTTCAACCACTGGATAGGTGAGCTAAGGTCAAAACCAATTTTAACCCTTCTTGATGGTCTTAGAACAAAGTTAATGACTAGGCTGAGGATGACGTTTGAGAGAGGGCAGAGGTGGACTAACTGTGTCTGTGAGAATATGGTCTCAAAGATCAATGGTTTGAAGGAAGAAGTTGTGTCATGTCAATTGACAATTAGTAGTGCATATGAGTTCCAGGTGTTAGAAAAAGGGACGCATTATATTGTCAACCTTGATGATAGGAGTTGTGATTGAAGAGAATGGGATATTTCTAGCATTCCATGCAACCATGCTATATTAGCCATATCCCATAGGAGAGAGTTAGTAGAGCTTTATTCAGATATTAGCTTCGACAGGACTGTTTACTTGAAGGCCTACTCAGAGGTGATACATCCAATTTCGGATATTGCTTTTTGGCCTTCAGACTTGAATCCACAGCCACCAAAAGTTCTTCCTCTTAAAATGAAGAAGTTGCCAGGTAGGCCCAAGAAGAGCAGAAGAAGAGAGCCGGGTGAGGCACCAGCTGCCACACAAAGCAAGAGATCATGCGCTCTTAGATGCTCCACCTGCCAGTCATTTGGGCACAACAAAAGGACCTACAGCCAGCAATCTCAGTCCACTACTCAGAACATGAAGAAGGTTTGAAGTCTCTATTTGATGATAGTGAGGCTTATTTTAATTTTTAAAACTTTCTATTAACTGTTTTATTGTATTTTTGCAGAGAAAAAGTGACAAATTTATCCACTTTGATGCTAATACTCCTTTGGCTGAAATTCTAAGAGAAATCAAGAGGAAAAAGAAGGCTACATCTAGTTCTACATCTGTTGCCGCACATGTGCACATGGGGGGTGGAGGACAGTCATGAGATGTTGCTTAAATCTGTCATTTGTCCTTCTGTTTCTTTTGCCAATCTGAATTTTTATAAAACTATAAAGGGGTCTATTATTTTATGAATATTGGGGAACCCTACAATGGATTTTTTTTGTTATCTTGCTGGATAACTTTTTGAAAATATTTTGTAAGTATTTGGATGATGAATCTGTCAAACTTGCCATATTTCAAGGATTGAAATGTAAGACTTTTGCAGCATTTATAGTTGGTGCACAAATTTCAGCCTTTCTTTCTAACATTTTATGTAGTTTTATTCAAAGTTCGGAGCGGTATTTGCAATGTGTCTTAATTTGTATTTATAAAATGATTGGGTTATTCAACTTGTGTAAGCTTTTTATTATTCTAGGGGGGTAAAAGTAATGTTGTATACAGGCCATATGCAAAAAAATATATACATGTAGTAAGGAGTAAAAAATTATATTTATAAATGTAAAATCAATGATTAAACAAATCAAAATTATTGAAAATTTTGTCAAACTGCCATCTGCAATGCTTTACAAAAAATCGACAAATAGAACCTTATAGTCCTTAAATTTTTACAAGTAGGTCCAAGGGTATTTTTGTCTCAAAAATAATGATAATAGTAACCTAAGGGCTTTTTCGAATTTCCATGTGATTTTTTTGATGACATCAACACTTTTTTGGACGGACTTTGATGGATTTTCAAATTTGTAAGACGGAGCAAAACCTCGGGGGGGGGGGGGGATTTGTAATTTTTCCAAATCTTTGGGTTTATTTGTACATAAGCCAAACCTCAGGGGGTTATGTGTAATTATCCCTTTTTTTTTTTTTTTTTTTGGGCCAAAGTCAAGAAAAAAATTCTTTATGGGCTCCTTTATGTGAAACATATTGGGCTAGCATCTTATTTGAGGATAATACACCATTACCACCTAAGGCCCCAAAAGTAACAGAAATCTTGATTTTATAGTATTGCTGTATTAGGTCAAATAAACAGATTCAGTATTACTAAACTTGGTCTAAGCCCGTGATATCTTAGATCCGCCCAATTGCATTTGCCGACGTCTTAGTTGACCTAAACAGGTCGGATTCATTCGGAATTCGGATCGAATATGATATTTATTAGAATAATAATCCTGGACATGGACATGGACCTGGACCTGGACCTGGTATTCCAAATCCACACTCAAATATATACACACATCAATATCACCTTTATATTTCTAAAGATCTCACATATCTTGTTTTATATATGGGTATTAGATCCAAATCTAAAACCATTCAGAAATTATACTAAAGGATTGTGTCTGAGCATTCGAAAAAATAATTGAAACTAAATAAAAGTTTGGAAAATCCGATAAATATATATATATATATATATTTGCATTTCATATGATATAAAATCTTCACAAAATAAATTTGATTTAAATTTGAGTTTTTGATAATCTTTCATGCCCAAATTTAAATTTCTGGGTTATAAGTCACTATTTATATCATATATAAAGTATCAATATCTTGTTAGTATATTCTCGAATAATCATTCTATAATATCACCGTTATTATATTCTAATTCTTATAATACTAAATTAAATTTCTTTTATTTTCTTCTCCTTAGTGTCTTTTTTCTCTCTCTAACTATTCACATTTTTCCTTTTCCTTCCATTATTTTTATCATCATAATTTTTTTCTTTTTATTTATCCCAAAAATTTAAATGAATACACTGCAAAAATTAACATATAGCACTATAAAAAACTAACTTAATGTTTTATTATGTTACACAATATAAAATTTAAAATTGTTGCACAAATAGTAGAATGATAAAATTACTAATTTCACATTATCCATTGGCCCCTAAGTACACTATTATATATTTGACATTTTTCTTCTTCTTCTTTTTTACTACCATCCTTACATTTGGGTTAATATATCTAAGATCCAATGTCAAATTGTCAATGGCAAAGTACTAACACTAGACCAACATATAATATATTACATTTTATTTAAAAGCTTTTACTAATATCAAGATTATTCATTTAATAAAAAGATACTTTTGAAACTTAGTTTCAAGCATTTAACATATTAGATTATTTAATTTTATATTCAATGAATTTATTTGAACTATAAATATTTATAATTAAATTTAAGTCATCTAATATTTTAATTTATTAAAAAATTTAAAATGTAAATCAAGTTCAAATTAGAAACAAATTAAAATTCAAGCCATTAACAACTTTAGCTAATAGCCCTTTAATTCCATATGACCTTGGATCTTTTATTTGGAGTTTGGACCAACTCCACGAAATTTTCCAATATATTCCGAATTTTAAATAATCCAATCGAATTAAAATCTCGCTCATTTGAAATGAATACAAAAGGTATGGTCAAGTTATTCCCTGAGCAATAATATTTCGCTGCCAGAGCAAATCTACGGAATTTCTTAAACTACACTTTCGAACGTAATTTCTAAAAATCCTGCATATAATTCCGGGCCACCAGACATTGAAATAGTTTAGGCTAGGGCGCTAGGCTAGGGTTTAATTTAAATAGACCAAATCTTTTATAGTAATGACGAGTTTGAACCTAACATATTATTTATGATTGATTTTTTTTAAAGTTTGACCTAGCCTTATTAATAAATTCAAAATATTAGTCTAACTTGAAAACATATCTAATAGCCTTTTATCTATTAAGGTTTTGATAAAAGTTTAAACATCACATAAATCTAAATTTTTAATATGTTCAAACTTGTTGTAGATCTTGATAAAATAAAATCAAATCAAAATGATAAATACCAAATGCATAATTATAAAAGTTCAAATCTAAGTATAAAATAGTATCATTTTTAAACAAAATATAATACTAAGTGGCTTATAGCCCAAGTGGCATCAATCTCCCCTATTATGTGGGAGGGCTAGTGTTCGACCCAAAATGGGCACTTTGTGTACCTTATATGCATTGTGTAGTTTATACTTCAATTTATTTAATTTGAGAATAAGAAAATATTGATTTGTTGAAAGGGTAAAAAAATATTCGTTATTTATAATATCCTCTCAAAAAAATAAAGAACTAATTAAAGAAATTAAATACAATTAACCATTTAATATTATATTACTATTATTATATTTTTTAAATGAAAAAGTATAAACAGACTGACATGTTAGGCTTTGCAAGTTTTTAGAAAAACTTAATTTTAGCCTTTTTAGTTAAAAAGACTATTTTTTAAGCTTTGATCAAATCTTTTTATTAAATAAGTTAAACCAAGTTAGATTATAAGTAAATTAAGCCATAGGCCCTAACAAGTAGCATATCTTATTTCCATCCCTACAGACCACTTACTTAAGTAATTATCATGTGATTTTATTTTCTACACGTAAATTTATCTACTACTTCAATCTAGAAAAATTAATAATTAAAAATTAAAAGAGAGTAGCAGCTCATGAACATTGTATTATGGTGCACTTTTCAAAAAGCAGAGGCATTTGGCCTCTTTTTTGCCCTCTCTTTCTTGTCGTTAAACACGTGAACACAGAATGAGAATTGAGATGTATGAATCTAAATAAAGTTTATCAACATCAACTAATTACTAATTGTTTCAAACAAGAAAAAAAAATTATAATAATTCTTTTTTGTGGATTTTTTAAATTTTGTTTTGTGAAAATAAATAAAACAATGACAGCTGGGATGACAGAGCCATAGGGCATCCATTAGTACGGCATTCGTTAAATAAATTAAAAAGATAAAAAAAAAAAAGTAGTTTATTTATGTCAAAAGTCACTATTATATAAAAATATTTACACCCTCAAATTTTTTAAATTTAGTTCAAGGGTTGACTTACATTCATCAATAGCAAAACACGTGTCAAAAAGTAGTTCGAAGAAAATAATTTCAGAAAATCAGTTATAATCATCAGAACAAAGGATGAACATGCATGTTACTATAGCATTTTCTCTCTTTTGAAGTGAAAAATAGAAACATAAATTGATAAGTATTACACAATATCTAGACAAAAATGTTAATGTTCTTATAGAGTCAATTTTAGCAATTTGTTAAAATAGAAATAATACAAGAGGACCAACAAAAGAACATTAATATCTAAAGAAAAAATTGCAAAAACAAGATCATTAAAATGGTCATTTGACAAATGAGGATCATAATTGTTGTTGGAGGTAAAAATGTAGAATCATAACAATTTTTTTTTTATTTAAAAAAGGACTTTGCTAGTTGAAAAATATTGTTGAGAATTGATTGTATGTCAGCATCAAAAAGCATATTAGCTCAGTGGGAGCAAACGCCACATATGCAAATTCTGGTGCTAATAGTACTTTCTAGAAAGCAAGCCCTTTTCTTTGACTTTTTAATTATTACAGATTTACATTGCTATCTCTAATAATTTCAGTTCTCAATTGTCGCATTACCATTTGAATAGTCCTATTTTTGCAATTTTTTCCCATATCTAGATGAGTACAATTACACATTATTTTGTTATTAATATTTGTCTGAAAAATATTCGTTGTCGAACCCTAAAACAATATTAATTTATTATTAAAAATAGAGACTTATGAATGAAAATTTCAAATTATGAATAAATGTCTGTGTGAGTTGTTATTCCCTCTCATAGAAAATGGCTCTTTTGACAACTCACCTACGTGCTTGCACATTTAGTACTTAGGTTTACATGTCCACCAAAGTATTGAATTAGGATTAAAAATAGTAGTAGTAGTAGTAATAATAATAATAATAGCATATCTACACATGTAGATCTTATTGTCCCCTTTTACTTCCCAAAAATCAATAGTAAGATTATTAATTACATTTATCCCATAATAAATCATTGCCCCTAACAGAAAGTAACGGAACCAGGCAACTGGTTATATTAAATTGAGAATAATCAACAAGTCACATGAAACTTTAGTTATGTCCTAACTATGATTAGGCAAAACCTAAAAGACACCATTAACCAATCAATAACCGCCAGAAAAAAATATTAAAAAACACATTAGCTAGGTCATTAAGGCTTAATGGTGCATTTATTTAACGAGAGTTTTGATCAGGAGTGCCTTAAGGAATATAAAGTATTAGCCATCTGACCTTTGATTAGAGATTGTCTACTCCCTATATATCAGACAGTTCTTACACAGCACAACACAAGCATCTGTCTGCCAACCCTGAAGTTGTTTGGGATAATTAATGAAAATATATATCAAGAAAGTACAACATTAATTAAAGTTTAGTAGCAACTGCAATTATAGTTGCTTGATGGGATTATTATATTAATATGCTTCTTTATTTTATCTTTTTTGTTATTGGATTATGCAAGAGTGTCCAGGTGCAGATCAAGAACAGGTTACAAGAAGCCCTGCATGTTCCTTTGCCAGAAAATGTTGCTTCAAGGTGTAGATGTGTGCCCCCTGGCACTTATGCCCACAAATAACTACAACAATTGGAAGACAAGAAAAGTGGACCAAAATGCCCCCAACACCCAACCCCACCCCCCTCCCCCCGTCAAAAGAATGAAAGGAAATTCAAAGAAAAGAACTAGATGGGAAGATTTTTTTATTTTTTTTTTTAAAAAAAAAAAATTTGGGTTTTGAGGGGGACACTTTCTTTTGTTGTATTTTAATTGAATTATTATTAGGTGACTATTTGAATTAGAAGTTTTTTGTGTTTTGGTAGTTCAAAGAGTTGGCCGTTATCTATTAAGTCAAATAATTTGTTAATGAGCTATCATCTTCAGAATGTCTTTTACTTGATTGGAAGGGCTAGGACCTGAAAAATACTATTTTAATTCCCAAGGGTCAACTGCCATTATGGAAGGATTAAAGAGAAAGCTATAGATATTAGATGGGGGGAATTAAAGATAATTTCAATTATTTGTGTTATAAGACTTGTTGGAGAGTGGAGTGACAAAAGGGGAATAAGAAATAAATAAATTTACTTTCTACAAGTTTTGGGTCTTTACATATGAAATATTGATACTATTGTATTGTTTATACTTTATACAATTACTTTCTTTTTTTCTTTTTTTGTTTTTTTTTTCTGTTTTTCCCCCTTAGAAATACACCAAATTGTTCGATAGAATGTTAATTGTAAAGTGAAGTTTTATTTTTAAAATAGAATTTTCTCTCTAAAAATAGGATAACACTGACTTTAAAATCATAATATTTAAGAACAAAATTATATAAATATTTTATTTTGTCGATTCACATATAAAATTTGATGTTGAGTCAAACTAAATAATTAATTAGAGAATGGACGGTGTATAAGACTCATAATTATAAGAACAATGCCTTCGAGATTTAATTGTTGACTCTTCTAGAACGAAACCAATTTTGTAAAAAATTAGAGTCAAAATGAGTAAATTAATTAACTTATTGTTGATCACTTTGCTTATTCCTTTTCCCATGAAAAAAGGGCAAAAGTGCCACAAAACAAAAGTAATGAAATAAAAGTCATCCCCCTTAGCAAGAAAATGTATTTGCGCAAAATAATTGGTGACCCGGAGTAGAAATCAATCAAAAAGAATAAAATAAAAGCACTGTGACCCAGTGAGCAGCATTCGCTTCTCGACAAAAACTATGCTGCCCTAATGTGCTTCCTTATGATTAAAATAATTGATAATTCATCTCTCTCTCTCTCTCTCTCTATATATATATATATATAATTATTTTATTATTAAATATTTTTGTGGTAGTACACTATTTTGTCATGTGGAGGGGGCGGCGGCAAACTTTATCAAGAAAAAAAGATAAAAAGATGAAAACTACAAGAAAGACTCAGACTGGAGATGAGAAGCCTCCAAATGAAGAAATAATAATTTTAATTAAGGGGCCTTGGAAGGTAGCATGGGGGACAGGATATATCCTCTGAGATCACCTACTCCACCACCACCACTTGTAATTCTTAATAATGACATTTTTTGGACAAGTTATTAGTTATTAATGTCTAAGATTAGGATACACACATATATATAGGGCTGCTTGGTTTTATTTTCATTTTCAATTTTTATTTTTATTATTTTTAAAATTTAAAAAGTTAATTAGTGAAAATAAGTTTGTATTTGAATAAAATGTTGGAAATGTAATAATTATGTTGATTTTAATAAATTGTAGGTGAAGAGAGATAGAAATAATAGAATAAAAAAAGAAGATATATAACTTATTTAGAAAAGATATATAAGTTATTGAAAATGAAAATGATGTTAAGTAAAAATTTCTAAAAAGTGATGATTTTTATTTTTAGAATAATAGAAAATAAAAAAAGCGAGTATGCAAATAGAAAAGATGTCCTTGGAATGGATTTACCAACATTTTTTAGGTACTTGAATATATTATTATATTGAAATTAATCAAGTGTTTTTGTATAATAATAAAATCTGTGGCACGAAAATATTTGGTACGAAAATACAAAAAGTATCATATATATATATATATAATTTGTATATTTTAATCCATCCAATTAGACATGATTGTCTAATTACTCGACAAACATTTTTCCATTCTTTCATCTTTTGTGCCTATATCTTATTAAACAAAGTGGATGTAACCTGTCTGTATTAATCAAATTAATTGCTAACCATTCTCTAGAGGTTAAATTGGAAAAATGTGGTGTTAAATTCTACTTGTACGGTCTTCTTTGGAACTTAATTCTTTTACATACAAAAGAAAATACTAAAACATTTGTGCTATATTTGGATCAAGAAAAAATAGTGTAAAAAAGAGAAGAAAAAAAAGTCTAAAAATATAAATACTAAAACACATAATTAAATTATTGGAAGCGTGAATTTTTAAATTTTTATTTTTATTTTTTCATCTTCGACGTTAAAATTCAAAGACGAAAGATAAGGTTGAGTTGCAGAGAATTTAAAGCGAGAATACATCAAGTTTATAAGTTCCATTCATAAATGGGTACAGTAGGAAGTGGGGCAGATTAGAGTGGACCTCCTCCTCATCACATCATTTTGGCCAAGACTATGTACTAAGTGGATGGGACATGAACCATCTAGGATCCATCCAATTACTATTGCAATTACATAAAGAGAGATGAGATGACCAGACAAAGCCAAAGCCAATTCCAATTAAACAGACAAAAACAAACTCCTTCACTTGAGTCAACAAAATACAGCCACCATACACATTAACTGGATACCACAATGGACCTATCAACTCTAGCTTGTAGCCGTCCGAAAAAACCCACAAAGAAAAATTGAAAATGAAAACTAAATTAAGCTTGCTTATTTATGTAACATCTATAATAAGCCTACCCATTCTAGCACAGCATGTTAATATGTCTGAGAGGTGGACCATAAGCATACTCCCACTTGTTTATTTCAACCATGCCTGAAGGCCCTTCAACCTCTACAACTATATGATACGGCGAATAATGATAATAATATCATATTAACTAACAACATAACTTAGGTGAAAATAAGTTCCACCTGACCAGGACACAGTAATTGTGTCTAATTTGTGAAGTCTTAGGAGATTCTCCTCAGGAACTCCACATGCAGACAGACATCTTCTTAGTGCCATAGTGTAACATCCTGCTTTGGCAGGTTATCCCTTGGAACTCCAGGAAAGCCCTCAGTACAGTCGACCGACGGTATATTGAATGGAGAACTGAACATCAATTGGAAATTCTCACTAGGATTGAGGTTGAAAGGTGAATTTATAACCTTGCACTGATCGAACCGATCTGCTGGACAGAATATTGAAGGATTATTAGGCATGCTGTTGTCTTCAAATATGTTGCGACGGTCCAGCACCATTCCCTGACTGTGGAGGTAGCCATCCTGTTGGCACTGACCGCTTCGTTGCTGAAGTGGTTGCTCCTTCGTAGCTGTACCGTTCCCTGCATTTGGATTCTTGTTTCCTTGAACATTATTATCGTACAAGGACATAAGTTCACTGATCATCCTTTGTCCATCTTCCGGAACTCCAAGTCCTGATAGATCAAAGGTCGGTGGAGTGGGATTCACAGGCAAAGGTGATGGCTTTGGCTGGACAAAGGATTGAGGAAAGACGACCGGCTTGATTTCATTTGTGTTAAAGTTTGAAACGCCAAACTCAGAGGAGTGCTTGTAAGGGCAAGAGAATTGATGATTGTCCCTGGAAGTTCGGTCTGGAAAACCATGGCGAAGTTCGCTATGTGGACACTGAAGAAACTCGCACGTGTATATCTTGTGATCCATATTCATCACATTTAGTTCATTTCCTTGTTTTCTCTTCCTGGAAAAGTCCAAGTTGGTGATGAGTTCATCCTTGATGGCATGGGGCTGTTGTTGAACTGGAAGCCTATCTTGGAATCTGTCCATCCCAATATTCAACAAACCAAGAGCATTAGGTTTGTGCTCTTGCACATCAAAGTTGTTAGACTCATCATCGGCCACTTCGACATCATACTCGCTGCTATCGTTCATAGCAAATGTTCCACAGCCACCAGATGAGGACAAAGGAGCACAGCAGTCAGGGTAAAGTTCTCGAGCCACCGCTTCCTCCTGGTTGATGATGGCAAGCCAAGTCGCACTCTCCTTAGCTGTCATCTTGTCCTGCAAGCACTTTGACTGCCTTACAAGCTTCCGAATCTTGGCAATATCAGGAGACATGTGCTTGATGACGGCCGTTAGAACTCCCACCTTCCACGCCTTCTTCAAATCATGGGGCTTCTTGTAAGGAGGAGAGCCTTGATCCTTTTGCAGACCCAACTGATGCCACCATTCTTCCTTCCCGGTGGGCCACCATGGAGGAGGGACACCCTTCTCCAAGGGAAACCGTCTCTGAGGCGGATCACAGTGCTGCATCAGAGCAGATAACAGAGAACCAAGAGTTGTGTCTTGGAGCTCCTGCAAGGTGTGTGGAGTAGGTCCCACAGGGTTGGAGCCCTCGTTCGTTCCAGGGATGGCATTATCCACTTGATATTTTGCTATTGCAGCTGGTCCATTTCGATCAAATCTGACTTTGTCCTTCCACCACTCCCTCAGATTGTCAGATGCCCCGCTGACCGGTTTTCCTTTCTCTGGAATAATTCCATAAACAAAACCTTGGGCTTTGCATACTTCCATCATCTTCAACATATACTTCAAGATCCCATCTTGAGCCCTCGACATCTTCTTCCTCCTCGCCTGCTCTTGGGACTGGCGCTGTTTTGCAGCGTCCACGCCTTCTTTCCCCTTGTTCATTTCTTTCAGCCTTTTCAGCCGCATCTTATCCCTCCACATCCTCCTCTCAAGTTCATCCACATCAATCTCCTCGTCGGTGTAATCATCTTCCACAACTGGCTCTGGCTCAGGCTCAGCAGACTGCAGAGGACACACATCTGCTTCCTTGATAGGAGCCGAGGAAAAGAAATCAAGATCAACACAAAACCCCATATCCTCAAACATCATCTTATCAGGCTGCAGGATTACAAATTGAAGTTAACCTAGAATTGCTTCGAGGATTACTGAAATACCATTAGTGTTCCCACCTGCAAGACGGACATAATGAAAATTAAGACAATCTCAAGTGGGATTTTCCCATTGAAATCAAGGTGCCCTTTATCAAGGCCAAAGGAAAAAATTCAAAAAGAAAATATTCCCAGGAAAAGAATAAATCATAATATATACTGAAAGAATTCAAAAACCATACAGAAACCAAGGGGAGAAATTGCTTCAGGACCACTTTGATCACATATTTTTACCTAACATGTGCAACATAATTACTGGAAAACATATATCAAGGGAAGCACATGAACTTTAACTGAAAAGTTGAAGAAAAAGAGGCCCTTTTTCTAGAAGTACTTAGATCCTCACATCTGTGATAATCAAAGCTGTCATCATAAACAGATCTGAACAGATTGTGTAGAAAGCCAAATACGAGTCTGAGAAAATCTAAAATCAGATTTCCCAGAGAATTGGCAGGAGAAGATTTCCCGAATTCCCGGGAAAAAAAAAAGGATAGCAAATTAATGCATCTCCACTAGTAATCTGGTTCCATAACATTTCACATTAAAAAGACCACTCTAACATTTAATAGCAGCATAGTTGCCAAAGAAATCAACTTTCAGTTATCGGATCAACCTGCTGTTCAAGAAAACTCAAAAATCAACAACCCAAAATTTAGAGAATCAAAATAGTTAAGATTTTGACCATGAAGTTAAAATCTGTAAAACCAAACAATAATTTGAGCAAATTCAAGATCAAAAAGAAACCAAAAAGAAAAGCAAACTCAAGATCAAGCAAATCGAACTACAGAAAACTAGCAAAACCAAGAAGAACTTCATTTCTCTTTCTTTTTTTTAATACCTCTTTTGGGCTTTTACCTCGGAGTGTTCTTCTGAAGCCTTTTTTCCAACTCTCTTCCTCTCTATAATTGACCACCCTCTATCTAGTACAGAAATAGGAAGACAAATAGAGAGGCAACTGGTGAAGGAATATGATAGCAGAGTTCTATGTGTATATGTGTGCGCGCGTGTATATTATATATATACCGTCCAAGTATTTGGTTTTGTAATGTAAATAAATTATTAACAGTATTCTTATGGGGAGGTGAAAAGTGTCGGCACTTGGTAAAGGTAAAGCAAACGCAAACCAGAGCCCAAAAAATAATAATAATAAAGGAAAGAAAAAAAAAAGGATTAATTGCAGTATGTGTTTGTGTGTGTGTATGAAGACATTTAAGGGGTAAATGAGAGTAGAAAAATGGTCAGATTCAGAGCAGCAGCATCTTTTGTACATTGGGATTGGGATAAGTGGTTTTGGGGAGCTTGAACTTTCACCGGTTTGTGATTTTATTACATGAATTCTTTGCGGTGTGAAATTAATTACTGGTATTTAGTACGAAGTATAGAGGCATTTAAGACACATACGGCAAGTTTGGTTGGTGAGATTATATGAGATTAAAGAAAATAATTCTTTGCAATTTAATGTTTAATTTGTAGGATTGTGTACACATAGATCCATAATTTATCATTGGACTCGTATATATAAACTTAATATATGGTATTATTAATTCCACCACCACCCATGAAATAAATTATCTCACCTTCTCATGAAATAACTAATCATAAAATAAATTTAAAGTCCAACCAAACTTGCCCACAGTCTGTGTGTGCAATTTTGTGTCTGGGGCATTTTATAATGGTAGGAGCAACCTAAAACACTGCCTCATGGTATTTCTGGTTATTTTTAGTACTAAATTTTACTTTTTGGTTGACGCGATTTAACAGTGATTTGTATTTTTTATTATGATTGATATTTTGTTTTATATATATATAGATATATTCAGTGTACTAAATATTTTTTAAAAAGAAATTAAGTTGTGAATCATATGTATTTAATATGTATTTATAAAATAAAATATAAAATATTAATTAAAATAAAGAATCTCAAACAATTTGATAGTTTAGATAAATATTTTGAAACTGTTTGTCGTAGTGGTAATGCATTAAGTGTAGAGAATGGGAGTAAAACATGACGCACAGATATTCTTAAAATAATTTTATACAATGTTGAATATTTTGTGAATGCAAACCCGAGTACGATGTATATTAGATATGTTTTTAAAAAAATATCAAAACTATTAAGTGAAAAAATATAAAATTCGTATGATATTAAATATAAAACTATGAATACCCAGTACATTTTTTGTAGTTTTTGTAATATTTTATGAAAACTTGGAATCAAAGTTAATGATAAAGATATAAAAATCAAAAGTTATTTCTATTTTCTTGAATTATAAATTTTATGCTTAATCTTGAAAAGACGTACTCTTCGTTAATTAGATATGACTTGAACTTGTTATAAAAATGGAATTCTTTGAATAAAATAAAATAAATTGACTACATGATCTTGTATTTTATTTAAATTATTAATGTCGAAAATATTTTGAAAACTTTACCATACATTTAATTGCATAAATTTAAATTACTAGAGTAAAAAATTTCGACCAAGTTAAAGTAGAACCAATCAATAAACCTGACATACTTACATACATACATACATATATATATATATATATTGATACTTTAATATTATTTCAATTCAAACTTTTCATTGTATTGCCGGTAAATATTTTTAATACATACAATTACATGTACGCACACATATACGTATTCTTCAGTTTTCCAAAAGTAAAATATCTAATGTCCATATCATTACTCGTATCGCTTCGTAAACATCCGTAGTATAGGGAAATTGGTGGTGCGGAACAGCGGAATGCGGATGGAAGCTTTTAACGAAAGGCAACAACACTAACAAGTAACACCCATGGAGGCTGGAGGCTGGAATTCCATTGGCTGTACGCTATTTGCTATGTGCATTCCCGGGAGAGAAAATCATGACATTAATTTTTCACGTTTAAGTTATGACTGAAAATTAAATTTTAGTGAAAAAAGAAAAATATATAAATAAAAAATATTAAAACTATAAAATAGAAAATATATCATACCATTTAAAATAAGAGAAATAATATTATTTAATATGTTTTTTATTAATATTTTCGATAATTTATTTGATAGCATTACACTACACCTTTAACACAAGTAAAATATTTTCAAACCTCATAAAAATCTCCTTATAAAATAAAATTATTGTCAATATACTAACTTATACCATGAGAATTCTACATCAATAAAGCAAATGATATAAGGTGGCCCAATTGAAAATGGAATTAATTGTCCAAAAACTACAAGGGAAACAAGTGGCATATATAGTAGAATTATGATGTTTTGGGGAAAATTATGGGCAGCACATTTGGCTTTGATGGTGACAAATAATTGTGTTTTGGGTAAACAACAAAATAGTAGGCCTCAACTTTTAATTATTTGGACGTACCTTACTAATCAACATTCACCACTAGAAAAATATCAATATTGGAGTTCATAATCACACCTTACTTGCATAATGAAATTAGAGCAACCAAAATTAATCACTTGTATCCATTTTCTTTTTACCTAAATCCAAGCTTACCTTGAGCTTATGTAGCAAGCACTACAAGAAAATTTACATATATAGTGATATTTTGTAATATAATGACACGAAAAATTAATATAGTGATAATTAAAAAAGAATGCCACTATAATTTAATATTTAGTAGCATTGTGACACCCCACTCAGGATAACCCTAAGCTGAGATATCAAAACATTTCAAGCTTAAATTCTGAACCTGTAATACAAATAATAGGCCCAAATTTTTTCTTTTCCACTTCCAAATCATGTAAAGAAGATGACAATTTCAAAAGCAATGGAAAATATCAACTTAAATAATACTACCAACCATTAACATTCGTGCCAAGGTTTAAATCTTAAATGTTTAGCAAAATTATGTTCACAAGCTCAAGGTAGCCCTGTCAACCCTGACATATCTCAGCATCTCTATGTTACCATATAACATTCTAATAACCCATATACAAAAGGACACCTAATCTGTTACAAAAGAAACGTTCCTACGCTCCAAGTCAGAATTTTACATTCTTAATCAACCCTATCTACAAAAATAATGAAAAAGGGGGTAAGTCCAATGGACTTAGTGAGGGATAATATATCAAACGATAACAGAACTTGTCAAGGGAAGAGCATTTCAACATATTTAAAATCAATAGCAATACAAGTACAGTCACAATTTAACAAGAACGAATATAGCAAATAGGAAACTCTCCTGCCTTATTACTCCAAGAACATATTA
Organism: Jacaranda mimosifolia; assembly: GCA_018894105.1. Taxonomy (NCBI): domain Eukaryota; kingdom Viridiplantae; phylum Streptophyta; class Magnoliopsida; order Lamiales; family Bignoniaceae; genus Jacaranda; species Jacaranda mimosifolia. Next base: position 23,808,500 of record CM032128.1, on the reverse strand, counting down.
CAAGCAAGCGAGAAACGAGTACAAGTAAGCAAACCCTTATAGAATATGCATTCCAACAAAATGAGTTAAGATATGCATATCAATTCACCTTATACCAATCAAACAAGTACTTCCATAGCGTGACAGCTGGCATACAATTGGTATGCCCATACGGACTGTTTTGCGCATTGCGGATACCTAAGCGGACTGCTTAGCGTATCGTGGATACCTATGCGGACCGCATAGCGTATCCTGGACACCAAGGCTGACTGCAAGGCGTGTCCCAGCATTCCGCATAGGATTGGCACTCGGCCTAACTACTATCTCCAAGCAAGTATAACAAGTACCAATCAAGTACAACAAATAAGAATCAAGCAATTAAAGTTGCCGACGAGGCAATATATGAACAACTAGCAAGTACAGACAACCAACTAGCTAGATATCAGGATACAAACAAACGAGTATGCCAGCAAGGCATCTGATAACGATTCAAGACAGGAACAGGAAAGTACGATCAAGACAAGTACCAGACATGACAGACAGAAGTTCTGGGCGCCAGAACAGACAAAAACAAGTGAAACAAGTACTAACCCTCACATGAGTATACAAGTCAATAATAGATAACGAGCAAGTACCGATCAATTCAGATTCCAATAAACGAACAAGTATGAATCAAGCAATTTACGAGTAGGTGCATCAAGCAAATTAACCCTCACAGGGGTTATACCACAATAACAGATAGATATAGCAAGGCCAAAATGGCAGACCCTCACAGGGGTTCAACAAACAAGAAATAGCTTATACAAGGCAAAAACCAAAGCGGTAGACCCTCACAGGGGTTCAACAAATAAGAAGTAGCTTATACAAGGCAAAAACCAGAGTGGTAGACCCTCACCTCCATAATCCAGATGATGCAAGTCCTGCAGATTGTTTATTGGCCCTCTTGACCCAAGTCGTCGTCACCTAATCAGAATGATATATTTAGAGTCAGAATCCATTTTTAACTCCCAATACATCATTATCATACTTGTTCTTAACTCCAAAATTTACTAATCAACCTATTAACATGATAACTTAAAACGTCAATATTGTTATTGTTCCAATAATGGCTATTAAACTAGGCTTGCCACAATAACCTTAATTCTTATATCGTTTTCACTTATCATAATAGTCAGGTCCTTAATCACATGATCTTCATAATGTCACTTTAAATCACAAAATTGCTTAATATCTCATACATAGTCCCAATAATTTCCACTTTAGGTCCCAAATTCACAATTCAAGGTTTAATTTCTTATCAAACTCATAAATTCCAAATTTGGCATATAGTACAACATATCCGGGTCCAAAATTATAACATATTCCATCCATGCATGATCCAAGTACCTATATATACAGAATCCACCCACTCATTCTTGCTATACTACAAACTTTGAAGAAATACAACATAATATGTATATGTATATATATCTAAATCCTTTATAACTATTTAACCCACGAAACACCAACTCGAGACCTCAAATTCAGCAACCGAGGCTATCGTTACGATCACTGCATCGAGGAGTAGATTCTGCCTCAGCTCCGCTGTCGTTCGTCACCGCCGGAGTTGCTCAACGTTCTCACCAGAATGTTCTCCTTGAGTTCCTGAATCCAATGCCGTCCTCAGTTTCAAGTTTCACGTCCTGTAGCACCCTCAACCGAGCTCAACAACCTTCAAAATGGTTTTTCACCACCGTGCTCCGATCACCATTTCCTGTCAGCGCCGCTGCGTTTCACCGCAATGCAATGCCTCCACAGTGTTCTCCCTGTCAAGTACTAGCTAGACCACCCCTTGGAGTAGAAGTTGGTTGTCGAAAAATGAGAAACCCACTTGCCCGCCGTGAAGTTTGCTCTCGGTCTCTCTCGCGGTGGCTCGTCGGAGTGGGATTCAACCGTGCATGGTGGTGTGCCAGTGTAGCCGGAGTCAAGGGGAGTGATTTGGTCGGTTTGGTTTGGTGGTGGCCGCCGGTGGAAGATCACCGGGTGAAGTGGTGGTCGCGGTGGAGGAGAAGAAGAAAAAGGAAGAAAGGAGAAATGGAGATTCAAATGCTTTCTGCCATATTTTATAAAATTGAAAATTTCAATTTTGCGATTTAGCCCCAAGGATTTCCAATCAGCCTCAATTAGATCCTTGAAATTTTTAAAAATTACACTTTACCCCGTTGACCAAGACCCTTCCATGCAAACCCCACTATTTTCCAAAGTTGTGCAATTAAATCATCTATAATTACAAATTGGCCCCAGAAATTTTAATTAACATGAAATCAAGTTTATTAGTATTATATATTGACCACAAAACTTCTAAAATACTAATAATTATAAAAATTCACAAAATAAATTAAGATAAAAATAATTTTACAATTAAGTTATCACAATTCAAGAAAATTCTAGGGGTGTTACAGGTATTTTGAATTTTGATTATTCAATGACAAGTAAAATAGTGATATTTAATTCAAAATACTGAGATAAATGTATTTCAAAGATATTTAATTATTGCTACTAACATATAGTTATGGTGTCATTTGAAAAAAAGAATATATCATAATGCATTTAGTGGCACTAACTAAGTGGCATTTTACACTCCAATGAGACACAAAATTAATATAGTCATAGTTGAAACAAATGTCATTATAATAAAATATTTAGTGGCATTTTATTATAGATATCAATAAAAATATAATTTGGAGGCATTTAATTAGTGCCACTAATTTTTTCTTAAAAAATGCCACTCATATTTATTTATGGTCTCATCTAGGAAAAATGCCATAGATTATTTAGTGGCACTAAATTAGTGACATTCTATAGTTTAATGACACACAAGAGTAATATGGTGATAACTGATAATTGTAAAAAGAAGTCACTATAATACAATATATAGTGGCGTTATAAACAAAAACAAAAACATTTCATAACATAAATATATTTTCAAGGCATTTGGTAGCAGGATTGTTAACACATCGAATTGAACAAAATATCTGAGGATTCATATTCGATTCAATTTATTTTACTTGTATTTGTATTCGTATTCGAATTCGACTCGAATCCTAAATTGAGCTCAAATTTGATTTGAGTAAGTATTCGATATATTTGGATTCGATTCGAATGTTCGATTAACTCAATTTTTTACTTGAATTTTGAATTATTTATTGATTTTTCACCTTTTATTATGGTCACAAAATAAAAATACTTGATTTATCCAAAAAGCAAATATCAAATACTTGTAATAGTTGACATAATATTCAATGGCTTCATTACTATAGATTATAAATTATCAAAAATTTAAGTTTTGAGAAATAAAAATATTAAGATATAATAATATATATAATGAAATATATTCGAATATTTTATCGAATATCGAACTCGAATATTATTGGATTCGATTATATATCAAATATTATACTTAGACTTGAATTCGAATTCGAATTCAAATTCGTTAAATTTGAATTCGAATATGCTACTCAAATTCGAATATCGAATTGTTTGATAAATTTTTGATTCGCTAACAGTCCTATTTAGTAGTGCCACTGATTATTTCCAAAAAATATCTTTAATATTTATTTACGGTATCAACACTGTAAAAGATGATGCAAACTATTTAGTAGCACTAATTTAACATCATTTTACAGTTTAATGACACCTTAAAACAACATAGTAATAGTAATAAAAAGTGCCACTATAATATAAACTTAATGGTAATTGATTAATAAATGTTAAATAAATATAATTTCTTTTAAAAAAAAACTAATATAACTATATGTTAAAGGAATTTAACTAGTATCAATATTTTTTTAAAAAAAGAATACCTCACATAATTTAATTGTTGCTTGATGTGAAGTAAATATTTCAAAATTAAATAAAGTATAATTGCATTAATAATTTTAAAATTTATAAATTTGTATCCTATCATAATGTGTTCATTAAATTAACTACTTGATGTACTTTTAATGTATCAACTAAATTAATAAATTTTTAAAAAAGTATCAAAATTCAAGTTTTTGCCCATTTTTCTCCCTCCTATACATTTTGTTTTTTCTGAATATTTTCTTTCTCTAGATTTAATCTCTCACACCTTTTTCAACTGCGTTATTTAATATAATAAGTTTGAACATATATTAAATAATTAAAAAAATCGACTTTCAAAGTATAAAAATAAATTAGTATTTTTTTACTATAGATATTGAACATTTGATAGGTAGCTTGATAGTAAACTCATATTTTTGCAAAATAGATGTTTCAAGTTTGAGTCTTATACAGAATAAATGGTGCATGTTGGAATCTCATATATGGAATGTTGGATATAGATTTAACATATCATTCAAAATAATCTTTTGTGGCATTTAATTTAGCATGTTAATTAATTCTTATGGCATGTTAGTATATCATCTAAAGGAATTTTTTGTGGCATTTTAACATCATTATATGTATTTTCTGTGGCATGTTAACATGTCATTTAAAATTACTTTTGTGACATTTTAACATGTCATTCATTTTATTTTTTGTGGCATATTGCTTTGTCATTTAAAGGAATTTTATTGGCATTTCAATATGTCACTACATGCATTTTTAGTCATGTTGGCAAATGGGTGGGTTGGGTTGGGTTTGGTTTGGGTTTATGTGGGTTAAGTTTAAAATGGGTTGGGTTCTATATAGGTTAAGATAGATGGGTTGAAAGTGAGTTGGGTTCAAAATGGGTTAAGTTGTGGGTTGGGTTGGTTTTGAAATAGTTCCAATAGAAAACAAAAAATTAATTTAATTTACTTACTCTAAAAAATTAATTCAAAAGATCATAGTAATATTATTATGCCTTCTACACTCTATTTAATATATAAATTTACAACATAATGAGATGATTTATTAAATTAATTAAAATTTTTGAATAGATCCATTTTGAATTTACTTAAAATTCATTTTGAACCCAAATTTGATATAACACATCTAAAAGACTAAAACCCAGCCCGCTTAAACCCATTTTTGAAATATTGAATCCAACCAAATCCAAAATCATGTGGGTTGGGTTGAGCTTATGAATTCCAATCCAAATTGACACTCATAATTTTTAGTGACATATTAGCAAGTCATATAAAAGTACATTTAGCGACACTTTGACATGTTATTTAATGCATTTTTTTGTGACGTTTTAATGTACCATCTAATACATTTTTGTTACATTTTATTAATGTCACAATAGAGGTAAATTAAAAATATTTATATCTTTAGTTACATAGCTACAAGTGATACTTTTAAAAAATATCATTCAATATAAAACTGACACTATAATACTATTTAAGTGGCACTTTTTAATACCACTAAATGCAATTTTTTTTGTAGTGAAGACAACCTCAAGTATAGGAGCTTACTAGCTTTACTATTTCTATAATTTAATACAAATTATTGCTACTAATTACTTTTGCTTTTGCTGAAAAACTTTGAAAAAAACAAAAAAGTACTTTGTATCATCCGAAAATTATTTAAAGTATGGAATCACAAAAATTACTATTATCAAGTCAGCAAACGAAGTATTTATTTATTTTCTTTTTCTGAATTCTTTTTTACAAGAAATAATATGACAATAACGAGTAACTATTTACCAGACAATTACAAATATGAAGGACGGTAAAAAATTATAGTTTATTTATCTATTATATACATATAATCTTATAATCTATTATAAAAGGGTTATTTTAAACTCATAATTTTATTATGTACATAAATTTAGTTACGATAATTAATACATTGCATTTGATCCACTTATATTTATTAGATTATGGAGGATGGAGCCACTCTTCCTTCACTTAATAATAATGAATAAATTAAATATGTTACACTCGATGCATCCAAAAATTACACCTGCAAAAGTCATGATCTTTTATTTTTTCTCACTTTTTTAAAGGTGCAATTTGCATTAATTAATGGATACTAACGCCACTTGATGATGACGCTGGTACAGTTTTTAAGCATGTGATCAATTTTAGTTAAACGAAGAGCATCCAAGAATCTGAATATTAGCAACTAGCTAGGTTGATTAAGACAATTATTGTAATTAACATACTATGCTTATGTTATTCGATGATACCCATGATTTTTATTTTTTTTTTAATTTTTTGTGTCTCTGCTTGGATTATCAAAATCAGACATAATCATTATTTGTCATAAACAACTTTTAAATTTAAATGTGCCGTAAAACTGGACGCGATAATTTGTTGGGCTTATCAATAGAAGCTTCATATTAACTTTGATTTTTCAAAATTTTGGTCATAGAAATATTTATACTTACGGCAACCAACACAAGTTTATGCTTTATATTATATATATATATTCTTTTTTCTTTTTTACATACGCACAAAACACCAAGAATTCATTAGAATTTGAATTTTAAACCTTATAATTATATTTATTAGAACGATGTTATTAAGCCAACTGAGAAGGTCTGTGTATGATTGATTGTCTAATATGTGAAAATCTATTTTGTACATATAAGTGGCCCCTTTAAATAAGTTTTCTTATTTTCCGTCATACAATCTACTCTATATAAATTAAAATGATATTCAACCCTATTTGCTATAAAAATAAGTTATTTTATTATTAATAGATCAACATTATATTAACTGATTTTTAGTAACTTCATATCTAATAATGGTAAGTACTCAATGTGTGTGTGTGTGTGTGTGTGTGTGAGAGAGAGAGAGAGAGAGAGAGAGAGAGAGAGAGAGAATCCATATTAATTTTTGTGTTTATGTCTCTCTATATATGTCTATATATTAGTTTATGTATGGAATTAATATATATCTATATATATATATATATCAGTTTATGCATGTAAAATTATTTTCAATTGATCTTTTAAAAGCAATTTTATTACTTTTCATATGTTTAATATATATACACTCTATAGATTCAATTACTATGTTTATATTATTGGTTCGAACTAAACTATAAACCACATTATTAAGGTAGCATATTTATTTTAAATAAAGTAAATTGGCGGCTAATTTATTTTAAAAATAATAATTTCGAGATTGCATATGTTAAAAAATTTTAAAATGTTTTCAAGTATGATACAATCGTTGTTGCCTTTGATTATATAAGAACAATTGTTAAGTTATTATATAAATAGTTAATTTGGGTATGTAAATTTAGTTATTGGGATACTTATGCTAAATATTTAAATTTTAATTTAATAAATCCAGGTATTGAGTCTGAAAAGTAGTTATTGAGAATTTTTTTTAATTTTGAAATGGTAAGATTTTCTATACCTCTCTCTATATTTAGTTCAAATTTTTTTACACTAATTCAATATTTTTCTAAATGATATTTTATTCCATAATTCATTGTTTTAATTAAGTTCCTTAATTTAAGCCCACAATCCCTACAAGTAATATATACTAAAAATAACAAAACATGCAAATACTAATATTTAATCAAGGATGACACCAATGAATACTTTAAAGTGCTAATCCGTGCACAGCAAAATTAAGCCAACAATTGACCGACCAAAAATGAACTCCAAATTGCCTAAAAATTTGCAGAGAGCTCCTCAACACACTTGAGAACTTCCATTTAAAATTTTAGCCAAATCCAAGCATGGCAAGACCTTCAAATCTGTCTCCAAACTTTTTGGACAACAGAGAATCTCCAAGAGCAAAAAAGCTCCCAAAATCTAAAGCCTCTAGTGTTATGATCCACACACCCAAGGAGAGCTCAAATCTACCACCAATCAGCTAGAGAACTAGAGTGAGAAAGAGAGGGAGGGCCAAAAATATGGAAAGAATTTGGTGAGGATGGTGTGAAACTTCAACAAATGAGTGAATCATACATTTTGGAGGGATAAATGGAATCTAGCAACTTGCTTATTTGCATGTGTGATGGTCGACTTCAACAAATGAGTGAATCATACCTTTTGGAGGGATAAATGGAATATAGCAACTTGCTTATTTGCATGTGTGATGGTCGACCACCTCTCTCTCTTATTTATAGAAAGTGGATGGTGTGATGCTAGATCACACCTCCCATGAGGTCATTTGTGAACTTAGCGTTCCACTTGCATGTGAAATGTGAATTTCACTTGCATTTGAATATAATTTGAATCTATATTTCATCTCATGAAGTGTCTTTCAAATTAATTCCAAATTAACCTCAAATGAACTCCTTCTTTTGAATTTTCCTCCAAAACTAATTCCTTATATTAATGAAATTAATGAGCTTGACTTAACTCCCTAAGTCAACTAACTTAACTCTTTAAGGTAAAAGGTGTCAACTTAACTCTTTAAGTTAACTTGACTAATTAATTGTCATATGGCACAAATTAAATTAACTCCTTAAATTATTTTAATTAATTTAATAATTAAATTAATCAAGCCAAAATGATCAAAATTTTAGTCAACCGATTTCTCCATAAAACCTCCAAGGATGAACTTTCTAACTCTTTAGAAAATTCCTCCCATCAAATAGAACTTCCTTTAGGCTTTTGTGTGTGACCCATTAGGTTCTCCCATTCATAGGACATGGGCTCACAACTTATTGTGATATTTTGAATATCGAAATATTCGCATTAGTTTAAACTCCTTTAAACCAATAACTATTTCAAATAATCTCTATTAATTGAAGAGTACCCAATCTCCATGGTCGATGTCTAGCCTCAAGCCCATGGAGCCCAACTAATTGATCAAAATGAATATGCTCTTGGCAAACAATTCTAGCTCTACACTTACCATGCAAATATGGTCATTTCATTTCCTATCTCCCGAAAGAAGCCTAAGACAAGATATTTGCCAGCTCCCTAATAGCCTTGATAACTATATTTTTATTCTCAATGTTCGATTCCTCTTTATGACCTCATCTTTGAAAAACTACTTTTCCAAATTGTCATACTATCTTGTGCAAAGATTTCTTAGAATTGATTATTATAGAATACATAGAAGATTACTTGCCCTTTACAACAATGAGGAGACAGATCCCTTCTTAGATCTAACAAACCTCCATGTTTAAGTATTTCATACCTAATTCTAAACCCGGATGACCCGCAATGTTGAAAGGAATTACAAATAGGAAAAAGGGTGATATTAATATACAAAAGTTGATAAGTAGACCAAGTTGAAGAGAACTCTGGTGACATGACAAAACTAAAATATGAAGGGTGTTTGCTTTAAAAATTAATATTTAGTGGATGCTTGAGGTGAGCTAGTGTATGTATGCACACATATAATAGTAATAAAATATAGATTTGGTGAGTTGAGTGTCTTTGAACCTAAACTTCTTAAACAATTGAGTAAAGTACAACAAACTAACACTTCTAAGGATTTTTGCATAATCGATCGTAGTGCTTTCAAACAAATCAAATTTAGCATGAATGCTATCATCTTTAAGTTAACTTTGAAAACATGCAAACAAATTGAGTAAGTTTCACAAGGATGCACCTAAGTAAATTGAGAAGCAATAAGCATAAATTGAAATGCATGATCTGCCAAAAAACTTAGTAGGAAAAGCTTGTATGAATTAATTAAAGAATAGTTGATTGAATGAATTGATTTGCTTTTGAGTTAGATTGTATTGATTATAATACAATAATGACAAATTGAGCTATAATGGGTGTTTGTTTGTTTGGGAAGTTTATCTCCCATAAATTTCAAAATCTCCAAGAATCTTTAAGTTGATCTCCTAAAATGGCTAGTAAGTGCAGATATTTGGCTCATTAGCATGGACCTGGCATCATTTTATCATGTATAGACTCTCGAAGTAGATTAGTCTTATAAATGTACAAATTCTTATAGACTTGTAGGTCTTGGGCCTTTATTCCTTTGTAGCTTCTTCATCGGCCTTCAAGGTGGTCCAGCCTTATTGTTACTTATGCATAGATTTTGATAAATAGTGAGTGTTTAGGCCTTTTACACTTTCGCCCTGAAAAAATTAATTTTTGGTGCAAATAGAGAGTAAATCTCAGAAAGCTCTTATCATAGAAAGTGCATTTTCCATTGGTCAAAAGAGAAAGTCAAGTAGTGGTGTATAATGACAGTTAAGCAAGAATAGAAGGCCTAAAACAATCACAAGGGTGGCTGTTGGAAGTATGGGAAACTTGAGCACTTCAAGAAACAATATTGAAAACCTAAAAAAGTAACAATTGAAAAACCTAGCCAATATTTGGATAATGAGGATTTTACTGCAATGTTTTCTAAAATCAACATGGTGGGAGATCAGAATAGAATGGTAGATTGACTCTGATGCATCCAAATATGGTTATGTATGGGAGTCTATTTAATGAATATGAACTAGTGACAGATAGGCATATCTCTTCACTGGAAATTCTTCAACAACCAAAGTCATAGGAAAAAAATTGCAGTGCTACATCTCTCTCCTGATGATGATGGTAAGATCGATTTATCAGTACATTGGGCTTTGGCCCAATATAGTCGACCAGAATATGAGTCGGGTGGAGTGTTTAGATGAAGTTAGATCGAGTCCTGCAATCAACATCAAACATCAGGCTTGCCAAGGGGCCCTCAGTATCTAATCGACCAGAAAAGAGAGTGACAAAGTGAGGGCTTAGGTGATAATGGACATACCTTGCTGCAAGGCAGTAATGGGGTATTTATAGTCTCTCATGAAAGGTTAAGATGTCCGTGATGTAAAGGCACATGTAGCATGAGGATCTAACAATAAAAACTTTAAAAATTGAAATAAACTAGACAACACATGCAAACAAGGATCTAAACATGCTCATAATTCATATTTGGATGGAGAATTACCTTGATTAGCAAAAATCCAAAGGAATGATGAAGAACACTTCTTCAATCCAGAAACTGTCACACGGCAACACAACAAGTTGGATGCAATGTTTGCCTAATCCAAACTATTCCAAAAATTTTGAAAAAATTACAGCATCTTCTCAACTCATTGATGAAGTTACTGTAAAAAATTCAGCTCAAAAATCCACAAAGAAGTGCCAAAAAAATCACCAAACGAACTGCTTTGACAATGGATCTTCCAAAAGCAAGCAATCCAATTGTCTTGCCTCTAACAATATATCCACCCTACCAATGCTAGATCCTAATCTCCTTGGTATTAGCTGGAAAATACAAAGAATATTTACAGAGATGGAGGCTTGATTTGAGGTAGGAGAAGAAGAAAGAAAGTAAAGTTGCAACACATGAGGCAACACTTAAGATTTGGAGGGAAAATGTGAAAGAGTCTAATTCTTCACATGGAACATGAATTGGCTGCCCCTCTCTTCCTCTCTATCTATATATAGAGTAAGGATGGTGTGATGTCACCTCCCTCAAGTGCGACCACCAACTTGCCTTGCAAGTTGGCAAGTTGCAATTCAAATGTGAATTTGAATTTTATGTGCATTTCAATTTCATTTGGAATCTAATTTCAAATTAATTAAAATGTTACACCAAATGAACCTTTCATTTGAATTTTTCCTCCAAAATGGATTCCTCTCATTAATTAAATTATATACTTCAATTTAATTAATTAACATTTGATTTAACTTTTAAATCAATTAGCTTAACTCTTTAAGCTAACTTGACCAATTGATGGTCATGTTACACCAAATAATTAACTCCTTAATTATTGGTCTAATTTAACTCCTTAAATTAGTTGATCAATTTAACAATTAAATTGATCATGCCAAAAATGACCTCAATTTTTCAACAACCTTAAATTAGTCCATAAGGAGCATTTTTCTGACACTTAAAAAAATTCCTCTATTATTTTAGGAAATACAATTGGCTTTTGTGTGTGGCCCATTAGGTTCTACCATTCATTGACATGGGCTCACAACTCTTTGTGATTTTTGAATATTAAATATTCATTTTAGTTTAAACTCCTTTAAAATAATCAATGCAATTTAATTAATCTCCATTAATTGAAGTGTAACCAATCTCTATAATCGATGTCCAACCTCAAATCAATGGAGCCCAGTTAATTGGCCGAAATGAATGCTTTTGGAGAACCATTCTAGCTCTACGCATACCATGCAAATACAGTTCTTCCGTCTCCTATCTCCCGACAGAGGCCTAGGGCAAGATATTTGCTGACTCCCTAATAGCCTAAATGTTATGTTTCTATCCTTAATGTTTGATTCCTTTTATGACCTCATCTTTGGAAAACTCATTTTCCAAATTGTCATACTACATTGAGCAAGAATTTCTTAGAATCGATCATTATAGAATACATAGGAGATGCACTCGTCCTTCACAATGATGAGGAGACGGATCCCATCTTAGATTTCACAAACCTCCGTATCTAAGTAGCTCATATCCAATCTCAATCCAGATGATCTGCTAGGTGCTCAGTGAAGAGCCAAGGTATGAGAACCTAAATATGAGGTTACCATAGATCCTCAAGTCCAAGGACTAATTGTAGGCGCTAGCGTAAGTTGAAGAACTTGTCACTGTCGATTTGCCACTCTGGCTATCCAGTAGATTCTCCAGGCTGGTCTTTAGTGAACTTGTTCTCTAACAAGCACCAATTAACATGCACTCATGTCTAACATGGATTGCTCATGAAACGGAGCAATACCCAACTCCTTGAATTTATGCATCGTTAGTGCAGGTCTACCCGAATCTTAGATACCCCGTCTCTAAAGATTCTATGACTTGGAATATTTAAAATCATGACCATGTAAGACTTATTTCATGATCACCACCCAGTGCGTGACCAAGTCCCATATTTTTGTGTGATTTATAAGCGTCAACCAAATGCTAGTGAAGTTAAAATAAGCATAAGATAAATATGGTCATTTTATTTATCATTCAGTCAAGATTGTATCACAAGTAAAATAGTTTACATATCAATCTAGTTAGCTGCGGGGCACTATTCCAACATAAGGTTTGGCGAATGACATGCCAAATGCAAACGTGAAGTGAGATTTGAAGTAATCAATATATTTTTTAAAAAATTTAGTAGGCCATATGAAATATGATTCAAATAGAGGCCATTATAACAGATATGACCAATTGCAAATTTGATTGGTCAAACAGAAACAACAATAAGTCTGGTCTCATCTTTCTTTGGGCTTATGGGCCATCATATGAATCCACCAAATCTCATAACTTTTTTTTATAAGGCAATTGCTTCAATGTGTGAATTCTTGACAATCTAATACCTAATCAATTGACCATGGAAATGAATCACGATCTTCCTTTCTCTGAAAGTTTGAATTAGAAAAATTCCTTTCTGCAATAAATCTCGGTGTTCCTTGAAGATTGCAAACAAGCAACTCATATCACTTTTTTCATTAACCAACTGATCAAATTTTCTTTCCAAATACCAAAAGCACCTTCATTAGTCTTTGAGCAATAGGAAAACCAATTATTTTCTTTTCCCACATTTATTCATATCCTTTAAATAAAAGGAAAAGAAAACCAGCCATGGACTTTACTTGGTGTATAACAGATTCACTTCCACAGCTACATCACAAATGTCGCGAGATTTTGTCTTTTCCCTACTCTTTTTTCTTTCTTTTTTTCCTTTTTTATGAAAAATAAATGGCCCCACGCCACTTGATCTTCATGATCAATAGTGAGTCTTTCCTCTAATCTTCTTTAGCAGAAAAGACCCAGCAATTAGCAGTAACTTTCTTTCATAATTAATTATTTTCTCCAATAGAGAGCATGATTTGGCAAGTTTGTTCTCTTTTCTTCAATGAAATTCTTTCTTTCTTTCTTTCTTTTTTAGACAATATCGAAACAGACCACTTCTCCTATCAAATATGAGATGAATTTTAAGAGCAAATTCTATTTCAGAAGGAAGCCCATCAAGAAAATATACGGCAATCCCTTTGCAGTTGGCTATAAGAACAATGATCAAGAAACTTTCTTTGTATAATTAAAGGGAAATGTCGGAAATTTCCTTGTCTATGCTTGTCTCTTCTCAAAGCTTTCAAAGGAAAGGAAATTTACCAACTTTAACCCAGCATTAGTGCCTATATATGTGAACCTCTTGGAGCTTTCATTTATCAAAGAGCAGACAACAAACGATGGTATTTATTACTTTCTTTGCTGCTATAGTTCGAGAAAGAAAGCTAGTTAATGGAATAATTTGGGTTTGTTGTCATTCATGTCGTGTGTTTATGGTTTAATAGATGTCGAGAACTGGTAGGATTCTTAGCTTATGTCTTGTATCAACACCTTTCAAACTCATGCACACTGCATACTTGATATATTGACTTGATATATTGACATATCCAACAACTTTGTTTTTGCACTGCACTGAACTTCCAGAAAACTTATATATTGAGAATTTCTGATCAAAATTGCAGCTACTACAACTTGAGAATTCTTTATAAAGAATTTTACAAATCGAGAGCTTTGTTGCGGCAAGCTTAGGAGTTGGTACGAACAATTCTTCAAAGTGTAGATGATGCTTTCTTTCTTTTTTTGGCTATATTTAATTTTTTTCATAAAAATTTGAGATTTCCCCTTCCCCTCTTACCATTTGTGTAAAATTTCAGGAAATTATGAAGATAGACATTAGGAATCATAGTGAACCAATCTTGTGCATTATGATTCACGGTAACGAAGACACCTTCAAGATCCAAAGCACCACCTTATGTGTGTGTGAACCGATCATCGATGCTCAATCCTCAAAGCTCGATCAAACTACTCCATGCATGTTCCTGAATGGTCCGATGAGGCAATCAAAGAGATGACTGATCAGCATTATGATGTTTCCACTCTTTCCAAGGTCTTGCTGTTGAAATCATCACTTCATGACATCAGAGCCACGTATGCAGAGTTCTCACCTCCAAACCACCATCTCAGGATCAACGGAGGAGAATTTTGCCATCCAAGTTTGGCGAGGTACCTCTCACACTAGCTATTGAAAGTGGGTAGTGGACATGATGGGTCATCATGAAAATACTCTTCGTCGAGCCAAGATATATGCAGTTGTTTATGCTTTTCTTTTATACCTTTCACATCGACTATAGGGAATAGGTGGAGGGCGTGCTGGGCCATCATGCAAATACTCTTCGTCGAGCCAAGACATATGCAGTTGTTTATGCTTTTCTTTTATACCTTTCACATCGACTATAGGGAATAGGCAGAGGACGTGCTGGGCCATCATGCAGATACTCTTTGTCAAGGCAAGATATATGCAACTGTCCGTGCTTTCTTTTTCACGTACGTTTATAATAAAAACATCCTCCAAGCATTCGTCAAACTATGGTGCCTTTCTACAAGCATGTTGCACACTACGATAGGAGAACTGTAGTTTTGCAAATTGCTGATATGTGAAGATTCTATGATGAAGTCGTTTCATCAGCCAAGGAGTTGTTGCAGCTGCAAGCATTTATTTGCAACATACTATAGACCACCAAAGGATCACAATAATGTACTTTTTATTATAGAGAAGCTACCTCCCAAATTATATAGACTAAAAATGAAATAGATATTATCTTAGAGAGCCACTTGAAGTTTTCTAGGGTGTCTCTAGCTACAAAAAGGCCGAGTCAGATTCAATTGTAGAGGGAAATGCAAGAGACTCGTGAGAAAGCACTTATTCATGCATGACAAGATTTTTTTTCTGAAGTTGAGACAATAGAAATTGAATGAGTTGAAGAGGTGAATGCTCTAAAGACCAAACTTCCTCCAAATCATCAAGTAGCAAGAAGAATTGATGATACAACTTGTTGAGTTGAGTAGCAAGGAAGAGTTTACAATCTTATTACTCCATGATGAAGTGAACTTATCTACCATTCAGAAAGAAGTGGCTACCAAGAAGGAAAAAAAATCTTGAAACTCGAGAGCACTTCATTTTTTACTAACAAAAAGGTTGAGACTTTGAAGAGAATGGAGGCATTACTTGAAGAATCTCACCATGATCTAGCAGTCATTTGCTTATTTGCTTGAGCGTTTAGCCTCTTAGCATTCTGCTCTTTTTTTTGTTTAAATAATTGATGTAAAAGAATATCTATGTTTATATGCAATAAAAACTCTTTTCTTTTCATCAATCTTTTGCTTCCCCTTTTTTTATATTTTATTTTTTGCATTTTTCTCATTAATACCAACTAGGCAAAGATCAAATGTATGATTTCAATTATTGAATGATTAAATGAACTAGCTCAACTTATAAACAAATTGTCTATCTTTAAGACGAACTAAACTTGTTTAAAGATGTGATTGAACTTAGAAAATAAATTTCAAGCTGCCTATGCACCTCATCAAGGGGATCAAGTCATCGCGTAGTTCAAAGAATTTTTTATTTTTGAGGGAGGAAGGAGGGGCGTACACAGTTTATACTTATATGAGTTAGGAGTATCCATAGCTTAGCTACCATGGACGAGGTGAACTATCTCTACATTTTAGCCACAAGAAATACTTTTAGTGGAGTAGGTTAGTAGTTTATCTACTGCACTACTATTAGTGGATACCATACACAGTTTATACTCATGCGAGTCAAGAGTAACATGCAGTTTAGGCTCGTGCATCAAGGAGAAAACTTCTTCATGGATAATAACGCCTTAGGAACTTGCCATTTATGGGACCGATGCATAGCCCATCTTTATCAACCAATTTATAGGCACCGTTTGTGTAAGCTTTTTTAATAAAATAGGGGCCATCCCACTTTGATAGGAACTTGTTTTCCATTTGTGGAGTGATAGTAATTGGCCTCCTCACTGCAAAGACCAAATCTCCAACTTGGAATGATCAAGTGTGAACTTTTTGTTGAATGCTTTTGTCACGCGAGCTTAGTAGCATTCAAGTTGTTGTTGAGTTTTATACCTTTTCTCATCTTTGAAGATATGTGAATCAAACTCTTCATTAGCAATGACATGATAGCACGAGTGCGACTCATTGTCTTCTTCATAATAGCAGTGCACATTGTCTATAGTTTCTACTTTTTGGAATGCAATCTTCTAGTTAGCTCTACCATTTGTCTTTCTAGTAGGAATAAAGATTATCTTCCCTCTGAGATAATTTGTGGGTACTAGGATACCACATTCTACAAATCTTCGCGATTCATCAACTAATTGACCTTGAAGTTGGTGACTTGGCTCTTCCATAATACTCGAATAAAGCGCGTTGATGATGATTTCAATTTCATCTCTTTTGGATCAGCTCTTATTTGATTGACCATCGTGTTTAACGATGCATTGTTTAACTATCAAAGGTTTATCTATAGTGATAAGTAAAATTGATGGTTGCCCCCATGTGATTGAGCTAGATGAAAGGTATGATTATCACTCATTCGTTGTGAAGTTGTTAATTCATCATTAGCTTTGTTTGTTATCTGGTGTTGAGCATTGACTCCAAGTCAATTGAACACAAAGCTTTGTGAACAACGATTTGTATTGAGTTGGCTATGAATGGAGGTAACTCGACCAAGTCTTTTGAAAATGAAAGTGCGAGGCATGAGTGTACCAAGTCAGTCAAAGATAGAAACATGACGATTGCTTGTACTTTGAATTTTACCATGCTCGCTTTTATTATTTTTATATTTTTCAATGGCAACATGTTGCACATTAGCATATCTATCCTTTTTTCTCAAACATATCCTAATTAGCTCAATAGAGGCAAACCTTAATTCGGTTTTCAGTTGATTAATATGAAACCTTTGCCTTATCAACTTTCGTTAGATTTTATTAAGGTTATGGATCTTTTCAACAATTAATTCTAGTTTTAGTTCACCCAACTTAGATGGACCAAAAATGCCATAACCAGCTTGAGCAAAAGGATGATGTGCTTCAGAGCTATATATTCCTTAAATGTTTTGATGCTGAGTATTACTAACTGGTGATTTGGCAGAGGCTAGCAGATTCAAACTAGTGATAGGCATGGTCAACTCATTGGTAGCACAACTATCCTTAAATTGCTTTTTAATAATAGACCATTTCTTGAAACTTTCTGAGGTTACTGTTGCAACGTTCTTCCTTTTGATGACACAACTAGTTAGAACCTTTGCAAACCATGCCCCCAATGCTAAGTTAGGATCCATATAGAGCTTGGCATCAATAAAGTGCGTTTCAGTCTCAATGAATGGCTTCATGTTCGCATTGTTATTGCCCTATTTTTTTTTATCCTTGATACATTAGTGAAGAGTATAAGAAACTACTTTATTCTCATGCAGCCACGGTTATCCTAACAACAAATAATAAGACATTGTTGCATCAATCACATGAAAATGGGCACTTGCATGTAGTTCTCCAATTATGAGGTCTATGCGGATCATGCTAATGGCTTGTTGTCCTGATTGGTTGAAGCCTTGAATGGTCAAATGACTATGCGATAGACTTTCTGCAATAATACCAAATTCTTTCATGGTGGATATTGACATGATGTTAATTGCAGATCCTCCATCAATAAGTATGCATTTAACTTTTTCTCCTTACATAAATCCAGAGACATAAAGGGGTTGGTTATGAGGTTTTGATCCTAACAAAAAATCTTCATATGTAAATACAATAACAACACAATAAGAAGCAGAATGCTAGCTCTCCACTTTGCCAGATGCAGTAAACATCATTTTGACCTTCTGCTCAAAAAAATTTGTAGGAAAAAGGTCTACTAGATTTATGGGATTTTGCTGACAACTTCTTAATGAATTTTTCAGCTTAGCATGAACATCTTTTAGAATTCCTATTTAACTTTAGTTGATGGCACTTGGTGGGATTTGTTTCTTCAAGATTGATGGGTGAAGCTGATGAACACATTGCCTTTATCTAAATCGGCTCGTCACAAGAATCCACACACCATTATCTTCAATTTCAGAAGCAAGACTTGTACCAAGCTTTTCTTTTTCATCAGCTAATTCGAACAAAACTGGATTTATGCTTCCAAATTGAGGCATATTTTATGCCTCCAGGAGTGGGGAAAGAAAATTTTTCTAGTTGCAAGCAACTATTGTAAAGGCTGCAACGCTAGCAACATTTGCATCCGCCACATCTTCAATATCAAGGATTATTTTTCCATCTTTTGCCAATGTCATAATTTTTTCCTTGACCACAAAATATTTTTCTATAGGATGGCTAACAATGCGATGATACTTATAGTATTTCGGGTCATTCACCTTCCCAACTTCATCAGGACGTTTTGGATCGGGCAACTCAATCATCTTTCTTACCAACAACTCATCAATAATTTACAAGACGTTAGAGTCAAGGAATGGATACTTCTTGTCTTGTGATTCTTTCAAGGTAGGTCGACGCCTTTCAATTGGCACGCGTTGATCTTCAAGCTTTTCACCTTTAATTCTTGTATAGATTTTGACATGAGCTGCTTTAATTGTCATTGATTCTTGCATTGCAGCTTTGGTGGATTCCCATCCTCCTTCGAGTCTTTTCTATCTTTCTTTTTGGTAGTTCACAGGAAAAGCAGCTTTATGATTTGCAATGCTCAATTCCATATCATGAGCATGAGTAGCCAATTCTTCAAAACTTTGAGGCTTGATCCTTTGGAGGATATAGAAAAGCCCCCAATGCATCCTTTGGATACACATTTCTATTGCTGAAAATTCTGAAAACTTATCCTTGTAATCCAGACTTAGTGCATGCCAACGGTTGATGTAGTTAACAACTGGCTCATTCTTTTCACTCCTTTGCATTGGTAGGTTCGATCATACTTACGATTCGACTGGTGCTATAGCCATTAATGGATTCGGGCTCCAAGTCAACCTACCAATCAAATGCACTCACTTTAAGTAATCTCACAAACTGCTTCACAAGGAGGTCGCCATCAATTCTTGAATTATTGCATGTTTCCACAAAATGAGCAATATGTTGTTTTAAGTTGCCCTTTCTATCGAATTGTTGGAGCTTTGGTGGTTGGTAGCCTATCGGCATCTTTAAAGCATCAATATGCTTAGTGTATGGTTTTAAGTACGCGAGCAAGTTCTATAAAGGTTTGCTATATTGAGCCCTGATGGTGTTAGTTATCATATTTTGCAATTGTTAAATAGATCACATAAAAATAGAAGTTGTGGAATAGTTGGATTTCTGCATAGAGTCATGCCTGAGTGGCTCTTCATCCATTTACTTCTCTTTTTCAACATTGTTCAGAGAGAATGAATGACTTTGGGTAGACTCCTGAATGTTTGAGTGCTTTGGTTTGCTTGTCAATTGAGTAATCTAAAGGTCTTTGTCTTCCACAATCTTCTAAAGATCAGCAATGGCTTGAGACATTCGGGCAAGTTTCTCATCCACTATAGTTGTTTCTATCACCATCACAGGCAACACAACAAAAGGAAATGATTTGGAGTTGATCTCTGTAGAACTTACTGTATCTGATGCAGTAATATCAACTATCTTGCCCCTATTGGAAGATGGACTAGTTGTAGCATTAATATCCATAGTATCCATCTTATTGATGATGGTGACTTGGTTCTTCTTGGGTGCCATGGAGAGTTTGGAAATGACAACTGAAACTTTGATGTCCCATTGGGATTGTAAGAAATTTGTTCACACAAATTTTGAGTCTGCAAAAACTATCTCAAGACAAGAAAAATATAGACAAATTCAATATTTAATATAAATGAAAAACAACTACAATCTCCGAAAAATTTCTCCGTAATTAAAGACTAATCCTTTGATTCTTCTCCTTGGAATGCGATTCAAGGGGTTGTTCTTGAATCGAATCCTTGAATCTAATGCGTAATTCACTCCCAAACTTGTGGATGAAATCACGAACCACTTTGAAATCAAGTATTTATTTTGATATCAAAATCTTCAGAGTTTAATGCTTTTGAAGATGTAGAATCCTTGTAGTTGTAGCACTTCGTCATGGCAAGAGCCTGGACTTGAGAGCTTGAAGCTTGAATTTCAAGATGAATTTCTTGATATGTGGTATATCTCCCAGTACCTCCTTTTATAAGCACAAAATTAAGGTTTTCTAACTTGGAGGTTGAGTCCTCTGTTGGGCTTGAATACCACTTGAAATGGGCTTAATTTACTATTGAACCACATTTAAACATATTTTAACCCAATTAGCTAATCCAAAATAAACAAAACTTTTATAATTCATCTTGGAGTAGCCCATTATGTAAAATCCAAATTTGTTATGGACTTTAATTTTGGACCCAAATTAATAGCTAATTTATTTGAACATCATATAGTAATTCATCCTAATAAAATTCCAATGTCAACAGTATATTAATTTTAAAAAATATTATAAAATAACTAAACTTTTTGAGCTTGAGCCCTAACCCAAGCCTAGAACATCAATACAAGTCGAGCCAAAAAAATTAGGTTGAGCAGAGCCATGCCAAGCTCAAATAAGGGTTTCAATTAAGTGCAAGCTTCAATTTTTTCAATTCATCGAACTCAAGTTTAAGCTTGAGTCCAAACTCAAGCTATGGCTTGATTAGAAGCCCAAGCTAAGTGAACTGAGGAAAGCTAAGTCGAGCTCGAGTAAACGCTTGAGCGCGAGCTTCAGTTCTTCAACTCATCAAACTCTAGCTTGAGCCAGAAGGATTGCCAAAGCTTGGTTGGGCTCCATCCCTAGTCCAAAATATGATACAAGAATTTAAAGATTGCTCTATAATTATATGCATATTCTCTTTTTAAACTAAAGTAGAAATCATAGATTATGAAGAAATAAAATATTTGCTTTAAGATGAAGGCCTCAGGATTTGAGGCCTTCAAAAAGATGTACAACCACGAAGGTTGTAGCAATTAATTATGGCACATCCTTAGGAGTTGAGAGCTTAACACTTGATTTATTGTTGTCTTTGGCTTGTTGAAGATCACATTTATTTATACTTGTAGAGTATGAGCATGATCATTTGATGAATTGCATGATTCGATTGGTCTTATAATTTGACAAAGATTTTTTTTCTTAATTACAAGATATGGTTGAATTACTGAAACATCAATATTTACTTTCTTATATATTTTGCAAAAATCTAATTTAAATTCTCTTAAAGTCTTAACTTAATACCTTTAATGTTTAATTTCCTACTAATAAAAATTACTACATTGCATTTGATTCATTGATAGTTATTAGATTACAAGTTGGGTAGACCCATTCCTCACTCATTAATAAAGAATGAATTAGATGTGTTACAACAATTTATCTAAATTACAAAAAGTTGGGTATTTTACTTTTCTTCTATCTTTTGCCTTATTTTTATAAAGTTTTATTTCCATTAATTAATGGAGACTAACACCACTTGAGATGATTACACTGTTATAGTTTTTTAGCATGGGACCAATTCGATTAAATCAAGAGTCTCAAGAATTTGATAAGTTGATTAAGACAATTATTGTAATTAACATACTAAACTTATGTTATGCAATGATCCCTGTGTCCTTTTTTCCTTTTTTTGGTGCGCCTGTGTGGATTATCAAAATCAAATGCAATTATTATTTGAATTAAGAGTGTACTTGCCATATAAATATTTTTTAAATTTAATTGTTCCATAAAAGAAATAGTTATTCTAATAATAACAAATAAACTTCAGAAACTTAATATAGGAAAAATAAGATCATAAGGAGAGAAAAAATAAAAAATAAATACAAGGCTCAACTAAATAAATGAATAAATAAATAAATAAGAAAAGGGCCACTAAACTCAATAAATTAAGTCCATCAAGATAGACACCCAATCTAAGTGGACCGAAGCCCACTACGAACATAGTCACTATAAATACCAATTTCCAAAACTAGACAAATAGATATCTGATCATTTTTATAATAAAAAAATTCAAATTCTAATTCTATACAAGCATGTTCCAAGAGTATAAGCCTAATTCAGTCAGCTGAGTTCTTAAATGGACTTCGACTCTATTTTCGAGAAGCACCATCTTGACACCGTTTGTGGAAACTCCCTTCTGAAACAAAAAATGTTCAGAATGCAAACAAGATCAAAGATTGAAACTCAAAGCTAAAGTTGCACCATAAGGAGTGAACGCATAAGATAACCTACTGGAAGTGCATTCTCATCAGATGCTGGAGCTAACATTTAAAGTATATTTGCTACCAAGGGAGATGTACCCCTTGGAGGACTAGTGTTGCAGATGACTCAAGAAACGTTGATGACGTTGGTGAAGAAAGCCTCTGCACAAGCTACGGCCAAAGCAGTAGCTCAGTATGCTAATGAACATTACCTTCAAGAGTAACCTCAATTCTCGTGTTGAAGTAGGAAAGCCTCATCATCCCTGGAGAGGACGAAATACATGACGAATAAAGAGCGAGGTACTTCCCCTCCTGTACCTCAACGTAGACGTGTAGTCCTTCCTCTGAGCTAACCCATCATAGCTATTGCCCATTACAATCGGAGTCCAACCTACTGGATCATACTCCAGTACTCAGGAGGTCCATGAAATAAGTATCTTCTATTGGTTGTCACTCTCCTAAGATGTAGCTCCTTTTGCCCAGCCATTATGGCGAAGTCACTAATTAGAGTGTGATGACATTACGAACCTTAGGAGCGCCTGGACAACTTTCTTACAAGGATAGAGCTCTGACGTAGTTTAACCAGATGCCAGTTGGATATATTATAGTCTGGGAACAACTGGGATGGCATTTTCTCCACAACTTCTCCATCAATCACAAAGTTCTAAATAAGGTAGCGTACATATCCACGATTTGGGGAGTCCCTGAGAGACTACACCAACCAATTTGTCCAAGGAGTGCATGAAATCCCACACATTAGCCAAGTGCTTTTGCTCATCATCCAACAGATTTTTAGATATAAAAAATTCCAAGAATCTACAGTAGAGAAGTCGTCTATCATGCTAGATGAACTCCTCAATTGAGCAAAGAAGTACATTTGATCAAGAAAGCAATAGCCCCTTTGGATGGTAACAATTATAAAGCAGGAGAAGATGGGGTAATAGTAATAAAAGGCTCGGAGATTGCCGACATAACCCTCCCAAAGCCTTATCTACATAAACCCCTCTCACTATATCCAGGACAAATATTGTGATCATGGTAGAGCAGTGAGGTCTAATACAGTAACCCCCAAAGATTATGCATATCCCTAAGAGGCAGAAGTCCGAGAAATGGTGCCGATTCCACCATGAACGAAAACATACTATCGAGGAATGCTAAAATTTGAAAGATGAGATTAAGAAGCTATCCAATAAGGATACCTAAAGGAATATGTGGCCCATAGACAAAAGAGTCCTAAGAAGCGATCTAGAGCAAAAAATGAAGGAGAACACCGAATCCAGTGAATAGTTGGAGTTGCAGGAAAGATAGTGTCAATGTGATATAGATAACTTACCTATTGCTTACATCATTTCAGTAATCTACAAAGGACCCACATGAGATGACTCCTTCAATGTGAGGAAGGCTTTGACACGAGTGGCAAGATAGGCGCAAGCCTACGTTGTGGATCCAATGCTGGGAATATATAAGGTATGCCATCCACTTCCCTATATTATCTTTAGAGAAGGGGGCATGGAGACCACGTGAGACAAATACAATGATGCTCTGGCATTTTTGCCTCCCTTACTAACTTTTAGGCTAGGAAGATTTTGGTGGATAATGAAAGCTTGGCAGCCATTCTTTTCTATGATGCGTTTCTTTAGCTTGGCATGGAAAATGCCTAAATGCAAAAGATAAACACCCTCGGTTGAATTTATTGGCGAAATTGTGTAGACCTTCGGAAAAGTGTCTCTCCGCCTTTCCTTTGGCACTCATTCCTGGAAGGTCACAAAGATTGCAAAGTTCCTTGTAGTCAAGATGTCATCTATATATAACGTCATATTGCAGAGCTGACCTTGAATTTTTTCGAGTGGTAACTCGACCTATCACATGAAATAGAGTTCCCTATCCTTAGTGGAAGCGGAGAAGTTATTGGCAACTAAAGTACTGCCAACGAATGTTGTGGCAACATCTTGAAAGAAGTGAAGAATCTTTCCATCAACCCAGATAATATGAAGGAATATCGCTAAAGTAGTTCTAAGTACAAAGGCAAAGCCCTAACTTTAGAAGCCGTAATATTGCAGTACCCTTCCGGGATAATGGTTCCCGAGGAGAAGTTAACATAGTGCAAAACTGCACTTAAAGAAGCTCTCTAGGAAGAAAGCATGAATATAGCAATATGCCCCCGCGGCCAAAAGAGGGATACCCCCAAAATGGATAAATGCGTCTCTTTTGGCGTATTGAAGTTTCATTTCTTATTTTTTAAGCTATTCCAATAGTTATGATTTTCCTTTCAATTTCAAGTTTTTTCGTTTATAGTTACATAAAAATTTTTGTAGTAGCTTATCGAATAAAAGGTTGTCCTAACTTAAGGAACAACGCCTTGTTTTCATTTAATCACTTTAATGAGAGCATTTTGATATTTCTTCATAAATGTGCCCATTCTTTTACTACTTGATTGCGACTTGCAGGAACACTCTATTTGTGATAGACCTAAGAGGTAGGCATACCAAAAAAAAAAAAGAAACAACCAGCGTACTACTTTGACTAAGAAAATGAGAATATCAACAACAACCCCATGCAGCAATCGATGATTGCGCTATATTTTCACTATTATAATACCTATAAGGGGCATGTGGTGGATGGCATCAGCACCGCTATAAGACCTCTAAAAAGGCATACGGTGATTGACATTAGTACCACTATAAGACCTTTAAGGGGACACATGGCAAAAGACTGCTATAAAACCCCTAAGGCGGCATGTAGCACAAAGACCATTATAGGACCCCTAAGGGGCATGTGGTGAACACAAAGACCATTATAAGAATCCTAATGGAGCGTACGATAAACAAAAAAATACTGCTATAAGACCCTTAAAGGGGCGTGCAGAAATAACAATAATGTTTCTGCAAAAGACCCCAAGGAGCTCCCTCCATAAAACAAACAACTTAGCAGTAAGATCTTGGGTGCGAATCATGTAAGATCCTAGGTTTGTGGAACTTCGGCTTGCAATAAGAGCCTAAATGTACATCGTGGTAAGATCCCAAGTATATGGAACTTTGGATGGCTAAAAGATCCTAGGCGCACATCGTGGTAAGATCCTAGACGCGTAGTGCAGTAAAGCCCTAAAGATGCGTGGAAAACATCAAAAATTGCTATAAGACCCTCAAGTAGTACACTGCAACCAAAACTACTATAAGACCCACAAGGGGCACACAATGATAACAACTTCAACAACACCCCAAAGGGGAATGCACGACGACGACAAAAATTATGATAAGACACCCGAAGGGCGTGTGTTAACCACAAACAACATTGTATGACCCCCAAAAGAACACATTAACTACAAGTAATTAGGGTAAGACCTCTCAAGGGGCTCACAAAAATTAAGTCCGTCGTAAGAGTCTCAAAGGGGCTCGTGTCATGGTAAGACCCTCAAGGGACTCCTGTCATTTCTTCCCCTGGCAATAAAGTTAGGAAAAACAAGCAAAAAAGTAAAATATCTCAAAAGGCTTGGAAAGGCGTAAGTAATGCAAAAAGGATAAGTTTAGCATATATCATGTAATCATCTTAGTGGTTGATTATGAAAGAAAATCTGAAAAAACCACTCGGCCACCAATAAAGAGGAGCAAAAAAGAACAAAGTCTAACACTAACAAAATGCTCAGAGTAATGAAAAGAAAACAACATCCGACATACTATTAAGCAAAAAGACTAACTCCTAGTATAAATTTTATGCTACTATTGCAGAACCACAACAGCTAAATCCTCCATGACAACCCTAGAGCTAGCCTCTAATGAGTGCACATAAATCAAACCTTCCGCAAGACTCCTAAGGGGGGGAACTTGTAGGAATTATCACTGAAAGGTCCCTCAAGGGTGGCTCACGAAAATCAAATGCGCTATAAGACCCCAAAGAACTCACAAAATGACACCCATGCTGGAGAACCCAAGAGGTGCATGAATCGATACAATTTAGTGGAAGACCCCAAAGGATTTCACAAACAACTTCACTCCAATAAAGGACAAAAGGGATCTCCGGAGCATGGAGCTCCACAAAAAAATCCCAAGTTATTCATTGTTGCATAGTCCCACCAGAAGATCCTAAATGGTCTTTGGAGCATAAAGCTCCTCTAAAAGTCTAAAGTATTTGTGGAACACAAAACTCCTTCAGAGACCTTACGCAGCCCTTGAAGCACTTTTTTGAATGACTGTGCCCATGCATGTATCCACTCGAAGGTGGATGCCAAGTCCCGGCCGCCTGATGAGCCCATTTGTAGAGCCGCCATGGGCACCTCCACAACACAGTCGCCCAAACTTACAAAATTATTATTAGTAGTAGTAGTAGTTAACTAGTTAGTTAGTTAAGTAGTAGCAGCAACAACAACAATAGTTAGTTAGTTAGTTAGTTAGTTAAGTAGTAGTAGTTAGCTAGTTAGTTAATTGAACCAACTCATTAATTTAAAATTTAGTGATTAAAATTAATTAAAATTTGATTAAGAGCAAATTAATAATTAATATATACTTTCAATTGGAAAAAAAATAAGTTCGCAAATTGAAAGTAGAAGACTTGATGGTACGAAAAAATAAGACCATTAGGGTTAAAAAGTAAAAAAAAAAAAAAAACAAATAAAAAGGCTCAACTAAATTAGGAATGGCAACAGGGCAGGTATGTGGTAGGTTTAGCAAAACCCAAAACCCACCCCGCCTATTTCTATTTGGACCCAAAACCCGTCCTGCTTCATCCCACTACATTTTAGACTCCTAATTTGGTGGGTCCAACCCTCCAAACCATTTTTTTCCAATTAATATATATAAATTTTGCAACTCATAATTCATCAAAATTGATTATGATAAACAAACACAAAAAATATTTATACATATTGAGAAAAGTGAAATCCAATATACAAGTTTCTAACACCCTTTCCTTAAATTTAAAATAAAAAAATCCACCTTAACTAATTTTAATAAATTTTCATCATTTTCTATGGTGATTAAATGAGTACAAAAATGTCATTTCTTCGTCGAAATGTATGTATGCTGTGATATATCCTAATATTTTGATATTTTATGTATATATATTATTTATAATATATAAAATATTATATATATTTATTATGCGGAGCGACTTCAGGGCAGATTTACCTAAACCTACCTGATCAGGTCCATAAAATTATGACTCGTTACCCGCATCAAAACCCGTTTATTTGACTCCTAACCCGTTCCATTCGGGGTAGGTCTGGGTACCAATTTTCTCAGACCCATTGTCATGCCTAAACTACATAAATATATAAATAAATAAATAAAGGTTCAGTGAGTCCAACAAATTAAGCCCGTCAAAATGGACACTCAAACTCAAGTAGGTCGAAGCATAATACAGACTTTAATTACTAGTTATGCTCACTTCCAAATCCAAAAAGGGGGAAATTTGATAATTTTTATAAAAAAATTCGAGCCCTAGCATTATTCAAGCACGTTCTATGAGTAGAAGCCGAATTCACTTAGTTCATTTTTGAAAAGGAACCCAACTTCATCTTGTGAGCAACATCAAAACTCTTATTAAAATATTACTTTTTTAGAAAAAAAAAAAACACAAAAAGAATTAATGAAATTTATGCCCAAAAAAAAAAATGAAACCAAAAGAAAAAATGAGAAGAAAATTAGTCTATGGAAACTTTCAAATGGATGGATACTCGGTTCGATTTGAATAAAAGTCTCACTCAGATGATATTATAGAATATAGATAGATAAAAAGTTTAAGGAGTATTTGGTTATATTTCCCCGAAACAATATTATTTTAAGAAAATATAATCAAACATATCTTCATTTTTCCTCCAAAACACACATTCTTCAATATATACATACATATATTATATATATTATTATTCTAATATTAAAAAAATCATCTAATTCCATTTTCACCCCAAAAATCTAATAAAAATACATTGATTTGACTGTTCCAGTAAAAAATGTCTCCTCCAAAACATAAACAAACATATCAAAAAATAATTTTCACATTCTCCAATAATTCATTCTATCAAAACATATAATAAAATCACACAAAAAACATAATCAAACATTCCCTTAATTTGTAATTACACAATTATTTCTACCAATTGAGGTGAACTGGTCAAGTTCGATTTCTTTAGCTACGGGTTAGAAAACTTAAATTATGTATCCACATAGTTATTCAATTTATTATAATTACAATTCCAAAATATAAAAATAAGTAAACAAATAATAACCTTATTTTATAACTTAAAAAAAAAAAATCAAAGAGCATCAGATGGATGCGCACAGTTGACATGCAGACAGCGAGAACAATAGCAGTAGAAAAAAGTATAAAAATGTGACAAAATTCTGTTGAGTCTTCTGTGTGTTTTCCTTCACCAACCCATTCTCCAAAGTAATATTTTACTTCTATTTCCAACTCAGTTTCTGCTCTGCCACCTCTCAATTCTTGTTTTATATTCAGGTATCTATATACTCCGTAACCCATTTAATTTATTTTCAGAAATTACACAGGTCTGGCCGTCTGGGCTTGTAAATTTGTAGCTACAGACACAAGTATGATAAAAATCCAGTCTTTAGCTGTAACTGATTATGTATTATTGCATTTGTATGTGTTCACACAATCTTTCTTTATTTTTTATCTGTGGTGGTCAGTATGTTAATAGTGTAAACCAAGAATGATGTGTATCCTTTTGCTAATGGCATTGTCACTCGCTTTCTTGAATTTGTAAGTTAGTTAAGCTCTATTTGGATCTTGGATTAGAGAGAGAGAGAGAGAGTCGCGTTAATGAGAATGTTTTCCATTTGTGTATGCTATAGGAGATCCTTTTTAAATATGTGCATTTATTGGATATTCGTGAGATATTCATCAGGTTTCAAAAGTTTACAAAATTGCTACTATAGAAAAATTACTGGCATTCTGCATTTCTTTGTTGAGTTCTTGATCCACAAATGAAACTATAAAGATTCAACTTTTAGGAACTGTGAAAGCACTTGCATTGTTTGTCAAATTGTTTCTATGAGCATGTCTGTGCTGTTCCAGGGTGGGTTCTTGCAACTTGTAACTGCTAGTCGTGCCTAACTTTTACTGATATCATTAATGTCCAGTAAAGTGAAATAATCTGACAGTGAGGTTGTGGTGGGTCAAATTCTGTTGGTTAATCATTAATGACTAGAATTGTGGACAATAAGTTATCTTGTTAAGTGAAACTGGCAACCGAAGTGAGACATAGATTTATTTTTCCTGTTTGTGTGATATTATCTTCTTTCCATCATTAGTATTGAATAACTAGTTTTATGGCCACCGAAATTGTTCTTAAATGCAATGTTGTTCCTCAGATGGATCCACCAGAAAGTTTTCTGCATTCTTGTTTCACTAATGTTTAGAGAACTTTTAGGGACATGTTTTAAGATAAGTTTATTATATTATCGAGGGAAACAACTAGCCTTCTTGACAGAAAGAGCTGGTTTTGCATTTATCACAAAAAATATATTCACAATCATATTAATGGTTACAAACATATTCTAGGCTCTGCTGGGTGTACCAGAGCAATGGCATCGCACATTGTTGGGTACTGTCGCATGGGGCCAAAGAGGGAGCTGAAGTTTGCGTTGGAAACCTTCTGGGATGGGAAGAGTAGCGCTGAAGAATTGCAGAAAGTAGTGGCTGATCTCAGATTTTCTGTTTGGAAACAAATGGCGGATGCTGGAATCAAATATATTCCAAGCAACACATTCTCCTACTATGACCAAGTATTGGACACCACTGCTATGTTGGGTGCTATTCCCCCTAGATATGGTTGGAATGGAAGTGAAGTAGGGTTTGACATTTACTTTTCAATGGCTAGGGGTAATGCCTTCGTTCCTGCTATGGAAATGACAAAGTGGTTTGATACCAACTAGTAAGTAATGGATTGTTATCCAATAGTTTTACACATCTTAAGTGACTGACATGTTTCCTTTTTACATTTATCATTGTGATTATTAGTACCAAACAATGTACATTTATGTGGATACAGCCACTACATTGTCCCTGAATTGGGACCAGAGATCAAATTCTCTTACGCATCTCGCAAGGCAGTGCAAGAATACAAGGAGGCTAAAGCTGTAAGTTTTCTGTTTCCTATCGAATTATTCTATCTCTTAACCAGATAGGTAAAATAGTTGGCTTTACAAATAGATCTGATTTGATATGGTTTTCAGTTGCAATTGGAGGCACAACCTATATATTGATCACTTCTTACTCTTAATGTCCTCCAAGAAAACTGAGAAGACAGTTTGCGCACCTTTTGAAGATGAAATCAATTAGAATGACTCAGGCATGCAATGATTATTTTACCAATGACATGCAACATTAGACTCGTGAAGCTTTGCAATCTTTTGATATATTTTTTCTTGTTCTTATCTTCATCTTTTGGTGTGTGAATATCATGCATTTTCAAGTAAGTTTGTTTTGCAAAAAGATTTTCTCATGCAAGAGGAGATTACAATGGAAGTTTGTCTACAAAGTGAGGATTATATGATATTTAATTTCAAGATCACATCAGTTTTACTTTAAGAGGTTGTCTTGGCTTTGTACTCTGAACTACATGTATCATTTATGTAACTTTGATATATACAAATTGTGTTTTACTTCATGTATCTACTTCAATTTGCTTTTATTCTGTTTTCTGGGTAAAGTATTAATTACCTTTCTTATTTAACTTTTGGGAGATCCTGGCTTATGTTGGGAACTTAGGTTTTCATTGTTGGGGTCATAATTCCATTAGAAAAACTAGAATGAAACGAACCAGATTCCATGGTTGTGCAGAGTAATGTAACTGAAGGTTATAACTTTAACTGCTCCATAATACATTCTTTCTGCATCATATCTTTTTCATTTTCTATGCTTTCTAGGCGGCACTGGAACGAAAGTAGCCGCATTTGTTCTTAACTTGAATTCAACAAAATTTTAATTATCAATTATATGTACGAGTTTAGCTCATTTATTTGTTGGTACTTCTCCTTATTGCAGCGTGGTATTGACACAGTTCCGGTCCTCAGAGGCCCTGTTTCCTACCTATTGCTATCAAAACATGCAAAGGGAGTTGATAAATCATTTTCTCTTCTATCCCTGCTAGATAAGATTCTTCCTATATACGAGTAAGTTTATTGGATATGCTTTCTCACAAGTTGCTTAATTTTATCTCTTGTTTGATGCTAAACTGTTGTCTTCTTACTTCACCATGAAGGGAAGTTCTGGCTGAACTAAAGACAGCTCGTGCTAGCTGGATTCAATTCGATGAGCCTACCCTTGTGATGGATCTTGATTCTCACGAATTACATGCATTTACTCATGCCTACGCAGAGCTAGAGTTGTCAGTTTCTGGCTTGAATGTTCTTGTTGAAACATATTTTGCTGATTTTCCTGCTGAGGCATATAAAACAGTCACTGGTTTGAAGGGTGTTACGGCTATTGGGTTTGATTTAGTTCGTGGATCAAAGACATTTGACCTAATTAGGAATGGGTTCCCTGTGGATAAATATCTTTTTGCTGGAGTTGTTGACGGGAGAAACATTTGGGCCAGCGACCTTGCTTTTTCTCTCATTACTTTGCAGGCTCTAGAAGGCATAGTGGGGA
Organism: Jacaranda mimosifolia; assembly: GCA_018894105.1. Classification (NCBI taxonomy): domain Eukaryota; kingdom Viridiplantae; phylum Streptophyta; class Magnoliopsida; order Lamiales; family Bignoniaceae; genus Jacaranda; species Jacaranda mimosifolia. Next base: position 23,776,048 of record CM032128.1, on the reverse strand, counting down.
AAGGTAGTGTGTTACTGTATTTAATGCATTACCAGCAGTCGATGACGTAAAAATGGGAATGTCTGCAACTCAAGATATTTAAGGGAGTTTAGGACTTCAAGTCACCATCATATAACCAGCATCTTTATGACACACTTAATATTGACCTATTGATTTATCATACTGCACATTACATAAAATCTCTGCATTTTAAATGTCAAATCTGGAAGTTATTTTTCCAACCTTGGACCACTATGAAAATTGTGTGGGGATCAGCTATTGAATATCTGAAGTAATTTGTACATTGAGTTTAGTCTTTATCTATTTCTTTCTCGCTCTGCATCTTGGTGCTACAGAGGTTTAGTTGTCAAATAATTTATGCACTTTTCTTTGTGTATATTCTAGTTGTCAGTGTCCAAAAATCAACTTAGTATTTCAACGGAAAGCTAGGGACTGTTGAATAAATTGCAAGAGATGACCTTACAACCACAATTAGAATCTCATCATGACTGAATGAGTACACTTTCTGATAATTTCTTAAAATCTGTATACATCTTTCTTGATATGCTGTTGGGTTCCAGAGCCCTGTGATTGCCCTGAACTTCAGTTAATACCATTTTTTCTTTCTTTCTCAGACAAACTTGTGGTCTCTACGTCATGCTCTCTTCTTCATACTGCAGTTGACTTAGTTCATGAAACTAAATTAGACAAAGAACTTAAGTCTTGGCTTGCATTTGCTGCTCAGAAGGTACTTGAGGTCACCAAATTGGCAAAGGCACTAACTGGTCCAAAGGATGAGGTACTCCATTCTCTCATATTCTTGATCTGTTCTGTGAAAAAACATATAAACATATGTCCTATGGTTTTGAAGCATTATACCTAATTGAAAAATGAACGAAGACCATAAGTAGGATCAACTAGGAAATATGTTGTGTTGTTTTCAAAATTTTAATGGATCTCTTATATGAAAGACCCGAGACTTGTCCCACATTTAAATCTTAAGAGATTTGACTTGTTTAATTATATAGGCCGTGGAACACATGGTGCTATGCAAATAGGTTAGTGTGTAGATATTTGGCACTGGCACTGGCACTGGTAATAATAAATAAGTGAACGCTCTAAACCCAACTATAATTTTATGTTTTGTTTAATTCGCGGATTTGAATTTTTGGAAATTCAAATTGACCATTATTAGATAGATGGAACAGTTAATTAACGGTTACGACAACAGTTAATTTAGTAGTTGTGTCTAATCTATATAATTCCATCTGTTGGGGACACTCTGAACAGTTTGATCTACACGTAATAACACATATATGTCGTATAAAGGCTGTCTTGTTTGGTAAAAGACCACCCTTTTCTTGTCTCTCCAAATTACTTGTATTATATATGCTGCAGCATATATTTTATGATTAAATCATTCTGCCATTTTCTGATTTCCAAGCGGTTAGGTATTGTTAGTGCAAAATAGAATTGAATGCTGGGCTTCATTTATCCTAGATGCTATTCTTAGTCCCTATGTATACTATTGCAGCATGACCTGAAGCCACTGTTGCAATTTATTCTAATTTCCTACCAAGTTACTGTCCAAAGTTTTTCAAAATCTGAAAAAAAGAAAACCACTAAATTGGAACTGGATAGCAGACAGTCGTATCATTGCTAGTCATTTTCTACTTTCCTCTATTCTATCCAGACACTTGCTCATGTATAATAACCATCATTGCCACTCATTTTCTGCTTTTCTCTATTCTTTTGTATTATCTGATGAAACAGAAGAAAGGTTAGCGATAAGAAAGTTTCTGAATAAGATATAAAGGTATTACCAGTAGAGGTAATTTGAATTAAAAAATGTCTGTTGCATATTAAAGGCTATGATAGTAGAAAATTTTAACAATAAAATATATAAAAAAAAATATTATTTCACTTTTTTAATTTGATTTATATTGCTAATTTGCTATTGAATTTTAGTTTTTAGTTCCAAGTATTCTTTTTATCTAGCTTTAGTCATATTCCAATGAAATGTCTTTCTATTAATTATTTATTGAAAAAAATGGGTAGTAAATATATGAACTCGCTTAATTCATTGAACTGACCTATAAATTTCATGGAACAAAGATTTAAAACATTACAGCTTGGTCGACCCAAACATTGAACAAAGTATTTAGAGAAACGAAATATTGAATATTAAAACCTTAAAAATGACTTTAACCAAGTAAATTTGTAATCCACAAAGAATTATGATTTACTTCCTGGTTGCATTACTTTTTCTTTTGTTCGACATTGACGATTCGAGATATTATCTTTTATTTTGTTTGATAGATTTTTTTGCATTTTTCTTTTGGAATTTTATTCTCTGTGTTCTCGTTCACCAAAAGTTAGTTGTTGATACCGTATGTCTTCTTCTCTTTAATCAATAAAATGTTGATCATGGAAAGAAATCATGAAACTTGTATTGATTTTTCAATTTTTTTTTTTTCAGATTACAGGGTACTTTTATAAATTTAATTAATATCAGTTAAAAGTTTGAAGAAAATAAATGTAATGTTGAAAAAAATGCATGATAAATTCCATATATTCTTAGATATCTTGAACAAATGTTATGCTATGGACAGATTATTATGAATACCTTTTAATTTATTTTCATGACCGAAATGAATTTATACATATTTCTGAATTACATTATTATATAAATTTAAAGGCATGCTTTAATTTAATTTGGTCCTTTCAAGAGTGAATTGACAATTTTCACATAGTTGCTCACAAGCTATGGCATATTGAGTTGGAATTAACCACATGCCTTGTATTTAACACTTGAATTTGGGAATTTTATTGAAATGGTGAATAACTACTGATGTGGACTTTTTTCTATTGGTTATTTTTGTAGGAAAAATGCTAAAATTTCTCTCTAAATCAATCTGCATACATTTTGCCTCAAAAGCAATGAAAATAGAGAAGACATGATATGGAAAAAGACCTTCACTAAAGTGTATAATTAATGAAGAAATTTATTGATTGAGATCTATTTTAGACCGAACTGCTTCAATCAAGGTATTTTTTATGTTTTTTATTTTCTCTTTCTTTAGAATATAATTAACATAATAAAAAGAATCTTTTCCATAAGTTCTAAATTTAATGAAACTAATCTATATTTTTTGAGTTGAATTATTTATAAATGTCATACGATAGGCAATAATAATATTGGACTTCGATAATTTATCTAATTTATAATAAATAAAATTTTAGTATAAAATAATAAGTTCTTATTAAGGCTTAAATAATTGAAATATCCTATATATGCCTCATAAAATTTTGCGATTGCATCGGCCAATGTTCAATAATTAACTCCACATTTAAGTTATCTAATGAAATATTTTGAATAAATCTAACATAATCTAATAATGATAAAAATACATACATTAATACTATAGTAAAAAGTTTCATATGGTATTTTTTAGCTCAATTTCTTATCAATTTTCACTGCTTTTGAGGAAAAATGAGCAAAAGTTGATTTGAATCAAGATTTTAGCATTTTCAATCCAAAAACAACTGATATATAAGTCCACATCAACAATTTTCTCTTAGCTTAAAAAAAATCCTCACATTCATGCGTCATATTCTACCTATATGACATTTCCAGTTAAATTAAAATTTTCTAGTGAAATTAACAGGATTAGTATATGGATTGAGAATATTTGTCTAGGAATTGTTCATAATTTTATAAGAATATGAGTTCTCCATTAAATATATTTGCGTTGAAAGCAAACGTTTTGAACTTCAATCTATATGCTTAATAAAGGTTCGTTCTTTAAACTTAAAAGAAATAAAAAAGATGCCCGTTCTTTTAGTACTTGTAGATTATCTTATTTAGAATGATTTTATAACTTTAAAACTGATTAATATTGAGTTTAAATTGTTAAATTTTGTTGATGCCCTATTTGATTCAGATTATTTTCTTTTGAAAGGTTTATTTGAAAATGCAAAGTAACCAATTTAGATTAATCTTATTTATTAAAAGTATTTCATAATCAATTCGAAACTTCATGTTTTTCATATACCATGAAGTTTATACATGTGAAAGAAAATCAAAAATTGTACAAGAGTACTATATTTTTCACTTATTTATTGTCACTCAAGTGAAATAGCTTTGTAACTCTTTATAATCTTCAATTTCTCAAATAATTAAGTGTCAAAATAAATTTTTGTTTAGTCACCTTTTTCATCAAGCGGATACTTCATTACATAAAAGAGAACTAAATAATTTATTTTAGTTAATTAGAAATATAAACATACACTAAGATAATTTTATTCCATAAAATATTAGTTATTGAAACAAAATTAGTTGTTGTTGAATGTAATTATAAAATAAAATTATTAAGTCAATAACTTCGATATAGTTAATTTATGATGAATGGATTTTTAGTAGTGAATGAACTTAAATTATATAAATTCAAATTTCCAAACATCTATATTATATAATGATATAATCTAAAATTTCTTCTTACACACCATTCAAATAAATACAAATTTAAAAAAAATTCAAAAAGTTAACAAACACTAATTACCAAGTGATGCGCACCTAAATTTTAGCACCAATTACACCTTCATTTCCAAAATACAAGTCCTGCAAAATGATGTTAAGGCACCGGCATCTCTCCTGACGAAAACCCTCCAATGCCTGAATAAAAAATCATGTTTTGCTTGCTAAGAAAAAAGAAAGAGTTTTTGAGAATGACCCTTTGTTTGGGCTTTACTCATTTTTGTCTCTTACCTTATCCATTTTTGTTGGGCTGCTAACAGCCGATTGTATCAACCGTTCAGTCCACCGCAGAGAAGAATTTGATTTAATAAATATAAAAAGTTCAACTCAATGCTAGTCCACCAGCCCAAGGACCCTGGGCCTTATGTCCACATCATCATTCTTCTCTTCTACTCATTGTTTAGGACATAATAAAGTTGTGGTGCAGGATGTGATAGAACTATGAGAGTAGAATTCAATTTGTATTAACAAATCAATCAACGTAATCAATCAATAGGTTATCTTATAGATCGACTATAACATCAATACTCTCAAGCCACTACATTTTGACTAGCGATAAGAGTTGATTAAATCAGTTCAAGCTTAGCCTCAGCAGGCAATCGAAGAGCTTGGACATTTTTCAATAACAATAGGAGACTGTTATACTAGTCCAACTTCTATAATCAAAGTTAATCGAAGAGCTTAGGTCTTGTATCACATGCTTTGTATTTGAGCTCATGTGGCTAAGTGATGAGCTAGATTCCTCCATCAAACACATTGCATCTGAACTCACATTGTTAGGCAATTAATCATTGTTCCCAAGCTCAAGTTATTAGACAATCGATGAGCTCAATCATAGCTCATATGACAACCTCCAAGCTCATATTGTTGGACAATCAATAAGCTTAACCTAGCTTATATTATAGTTTTGAGCTCACTTTGTTATACAATCAATGAGTTCCATTAGAGCTCATATCATAGCCTTCGAGCACGGTTATTAGGCAATTTGAAACTCGGTCATAGCTAGTCATTAAACCTTGCCTCTAGCTCATGTCATTCGGCAATCGAAGACTTGGTCATGGCATTAGTTGTTGAACCTTGCCTCTAAACTCGTGTCGCTAGGCAATCCGAGACTTAATCTGGGCATTAATATTTAATCTTTTCTCCAAGCTCACGCCATTAAGTAATTTGAGACTTGGTCTTAGCATTAGTCATTAAACTTTACCCCCAAGTTCATGCCATTAGGCAATATGAGACTTGGGCTTGCAATAATGCCACTTAGCTCATGCCCGTTTAGCAATTGATGAACTTAATCATGGATTCCAAATTATCAAATACTAGAGAAGATTCATTTATAACTCAAGATGTAAATATGCATGACTATTATATGGAACTAAACAACTTAAGGATAAATTTTTCTAAATGATACGGCATTCCATGGCCTTGGTAATTTCTTGCCCTAGTCATCCTTTATCAATGTTATAAATATTCTATCAATTTTTTCCCCTAGTCATCATTTGGCTGATATGCTTTGCCTGGGTGGCTTCAATCACTTTGTAGGTGCTCTCCAAAGAGGGATTTGCTTACCTACAACACTGAAATATGGTATACTCATACATTTCTCCCACTGTTGTGGCTCCTGAAATAAGTTGTCGCAGTAGCATCGAGAGGTAACTTGAAGTTAATGGGCTCGAGTATCTCTTCGCCCACAATCAAAGGGCTTAGTTTAACTATAAATCATTATCATAGCTTTGTATGACACCTTATTCGTTTGATGAGTTTAATAAAGGTTTTTTGTCTTATAGTTCATAAGCTCGAAGTGATGATGTGAATATAGACCTTAGGTTCCTTGAACTGGTTAACTAACATTATATTTGACATGTCTGGTTCTTCTCTAAGTCGAATTTTTGATATAATAGGCTGGGTCAATAGCCTAACGAAATGGACAAGGTTAAAATACATGATGGCTAAGGATAGAACCAGAATAGTACGAGGAAGTTGAGGAAAAATAGGAAACAACCCACATAGAATGTGGTTATTTGAGGTAGTTGAATCCCATAAAATAAACGATTGTTTCATGTATAAATAGCATCCTTGAGGTATGGTCTTATTATTTTTCCAGAAAACTCTTTCTTATTTTTTTTCAGCAACCAAAACTTAACTGATTTAAGCATTGGAGGGATTTTGCTAGGAAAGATCTTAGATCCCGACGTTCTAATGGCATTTTGCAGGATTCATAATTCAAAAAGTAAAGATTTTATTGGTGGTGACACTTAGGTACTCATCATCAAGTTTGCACATCAAGTTAATTATTGGAAAGGCAAATGATGAAACATCAAAATAAAATGAGCTAAGAATTATGAAAAGTTTTACCACAAATTAGTCTACACACAATTTTTGAATTATTTTACTATGTCTAAAGTGCTTGCAATGCGTTATATATGCTCAAGTTGCATAATTTTACATGTAAGCATTATTGAATATGGGAATAGTGATATTCGATTTTCTCAAATAACGTAACATTCATTGTTAATCAAGAAAAAAAAAAAAGAAACCATAAAAGTGTCATATTTAATTTGTGAAAAAATCTTAACTAACTTGAATTATTTCTTTACCAGAAACAAAATGAAGGAATAATGATGATACTATTCATAATTACTGCTTATTAATATAAGTTTTAATCTTTTCTACTTGCTTACCCTTCGCTTTGTCACTCCTCCAAATAAGGTATTAAAAAAGTCATAAACACAAACAAATAAAATGTAGTTGAAAGAATCTATAAATAAAAAAAATATTTTTAATTTTTTTCATTTTATTGACAAACTACAGTTATGCAAATATTTTTGTCATTAGCATTAAACTTGTGATGCATTAAAAAACACAAACTCTTGTATGTCAAAATTATTTTGGTACCCGGATCTTTTTATGAATGTCAAGTTATACTTAAATTTTTATAAATGTTTTACATGATATGTGAGTTTCAGCATAAATATTATATGGATAAATATTGAAGAAGTTCATTTAATTTTTTCTTCTAATTTTCTGATAACATATATCCCTTTTTAATCTATTCACTTCCAATTCTCTTTTCAATTTTGCACAATATGTTTCATTTGGTTATATTAACTAACATCATATTGATATCATACATTTGAAATTATCTAGCATGCCTATATAAGTAAGATATAAAAAGATTATGATGAAATAAAGTAGATTGAAATTACAATATAGTTATAGGTCTATTTAAAATAAAAAAGTCAAGAAAAGATCTAATGAAAGTAAAACAAATATTTCATTTATTCTTTCTGCTCTTTTTTTATTCAAATCTCAATTTTTAAAAATTAAATTTAAAATATCATATTATGAATTTTATATTCGCTATTATCACTCCCATCCAGTTGTGTATTAAATTTGTTAATTAACTAAGAATATTTATTTCTTTTAATAGTATGGATTAGTTAATCGTTTATTTGTATTATTGTAATGATAGAATATTGTTTAATCAATTAAATATATAATGATAAATTAAATGGATGTCTGAAATTAAACTAGGGTTTAGAAGGGTATACCCATCATTATAAAAGTGTCTAGATGAAGAATTACATGGAGCTAATTCAACATGTGCCTGTTTGATATTTATAGTATAATTTGGAAAGTAAAATGCAAAGGAATTAGAGTATCGTAAAATCTTATGTATGAAATTTGAGATTAGTGGCAAAATCTTAAAATCTTATTTACTTTTGTTATGTTATTATAAATTTTTTTTTTTCAAATTTAGCATCACAACTATTAATCTTACGGTTATTTTTTTTTCCCCCCATTTCTGCAATAAATCCGTCTTTCTTTCCCCCCTAATATTGTAATAAGAATAGGATGATTTTTGAGAAAAATTGAAGAAAATGCTTTAAATCCATAGTTGTACAAAATGGTCAATCATAAACTACCATAACTCTCTCATACGTTGCCTGTGACTTAAATTCGATAGATGCTTAAATATTTAAGTTGTAGTTTTCAAACTAAAACACTCAACATGCTTTAAGTGCTTGTTAAATATAATATTTGAAACTTGTAACCTTTTTTATTAGTTTTTATTAAGTAACATTTGTATAATATTATGTAAACTAAAAAATACATATTAATTTACTTTCAAATAAAAAATATATATATATTATTACGGGTACCCGTGGGTTCCCCATTATCCATAGTCACGGGTAATTGGTCTTCTGTCTTGTACCCAATAAAAAATAGATAATTTTACTCATGGTTAAATTTACCTAACCCATCATTATCCACTATTAGGTTACTCATGAATACCCATTTGCCAGGTGCTCTCACATAAACATTTGGAAATGAGGCCTGAGATCATTGCATGAGGATAAATTTTGTATTTTCGGTTAGACCTTTTCCTTTTTGTCTTCAACTATAATCTAAGCAAAAGGTTTCAAGATATTATTTAGTTTTGGGATTTCTGCAACCCTCTACTTGACTATGGTTAATCACCTCTATCTTGGATATCAATACTTTTTTTCAGGTCCAATCAGTATACAACTTGTTAATGTCCAAACTATATGCTACTATTCTAAGTTGTCATAATTGTTATTTCTATTCTAAGTTGTCATAATTGTTATTTCTATCAGATTAGTTTTCATTTTTCAAATTTATACATGTGATATCCCTTTTTTCGACTTTAAGTGATTATGGTCAAACATTTCTTCCTAAAAGCAGCTCCTCAACTTTTTTGGAAAATTTTGAGATTTTTGAGAATACTTTCTCCCGAGAATACTTAAAATCTGGCTATATGCTTAATGAGCCATATATAAACATTTGGGAATCTTGTCATGAGATGTGAATTTGCAGGAAGCATTACATTATTACTTCAAATAAGGTGCTTCCTCTTATGTTAGCCTCCCTCTTCTTAGGCATTCTTCTATGTTAATGTAGCTGCTTGGGCTTCAAGAAGATCATCCCCACGAGTAACTAATGCAGCTGTTCGGAAGGCTGTAGGTGTTTTTTCACTTTTGCTAATGTTGTTCCCATTCTTCACGATCTCTTGTTTTCCTTTATCTTTCCTGATTGGAATTGTGACTTCTATTACAATACTCAGGCTGCTTCCTTGAGGGGTTCTGATCACCGTAGAGCCACAAATGTTAGTGCCAGGTTGGAAGCTCAGCAGAAAAAGCTAAATCTTCCTATTCTTCCAACTACTGCTCTTGGATCATTCCCTCAAACTTTGAGGCTTAGGAAAGTCCGCCGTGAGTACAAGGTTGACAAGTGAGTTTGCTTCCTATTTACTCCTGCTCATCTTCCAATTTCAACATGATTTCAACATCATATGAATTTTAATTTTAGAATATCCAAGGAAAAATATGTTGAGGCCATTAAGGAGGAGATAAAAGAAGTGGTTAAACTTCAGGAAGAGCTTGATATTGATGTTCTTGTTCATGGAGAACCCGAGGTAAAATGATCTTTATATGATTGTGCATAAAGATAACCAAAAAAAAAAAAAGGGAAAGAAGAAGAAGATGGAAAAAGCAGATACTAATTCTTTTGGGTGATATCTGACAAGGCAGAGAAATGATATGGTCTAGTACTTTGGAGAGCAGTTATCTGGTTTTGCCTTCACGGAGAATGGATGGGTTCAGTCTTATGGATCTAGGTGTGTGAAGCCACCCATAATCTATGGTGATGTGAGTCGTTCCCATGCAATGACAGTCTTCTGGTCTACATTGGCACAAAGCATGACAAAACGCCCTATGAAGGGAATGCTTACTGGCGCTGTCACCATTCTGAATTGGTCGTTTGTGAGAAATGACCAGCCCAGGTTGGCAAATTATATATCCTTTCTGCTAGACATCTTTTTCAATATTTGCATTGAATTTATGCAGTGCCTTTTATCTCCCAGATTTGAGACCTGCTATCAGATTGCTTTGGCCATCAAGGATGAGGTGGAAGATCTTCAGAAAGCTGGACTTAATGTTATTCAAATTGATGAGCCAGCTTTAAGAGAGGGTTTGCCCCTGAGAAAGTCTGAGCAAGCATTTTACTTGGACTGGGCTGTTCACTCCTTCAGGATAACTAATTGTGCAGTTCAAGATACTACCCAAGTCTTTCTTCAATCTTCTTATATGAGGGAAAAAGATTATTCATATTTCTTGCAAACTTGTGCTCTATTAGGTGTCTTTCTTTAATTGTTAGCTATTTGAGCAGGCCTTTACTCAGGGTTCATCGACTAGTTTGCATTAGTTGCCTGATATAGAAATAACAATAATAATAATATTACGTGATAGTGTTCACCTCTTGTCCCTTAGAAGGTTCTAGAAACAACTCACTCTTGCATTCCCCAGGACTTGTATCTTTCAGATCATGCTTAAATGTCCTGCAGTAGGATCACCAAATGTCTAAGATATGGAAATTGGAACTTGGACTTGACCACAGGAGTTGTAAGTGGATAAGACTTGGAAATATGGATGTTGTTCGATCAAGTTTTACATGGATATTTGACAAACAGAAGATTCTGCCTGTCACAAATCAAGATGTGTGGGTAATATGATACTAGAACTTAACAATCATTTCTTACAACCAATTTTCTGATTTTCACCAGACTTATTCTATTTAGCTTGATATCAGCATGCCCCCACCATATTACTAGTTTCCTTTGTTTGGTGGGTCATCAATAGTTCAGTATCAAAATCAATAGTACCAATTTCATACTGTTGACTAGCTATAATTGGAATGAAATATCTTTTCTGGCTGTAAATTGATTCTCATATCTGTTAAGTGATTTAGCCATAGAATAATTGATTCTTTCCTTATTAGGCATAGGATTCTTTCCTTATTAGACATAGGACTTCTGTATAAATACCCATGTTCATATGATGTAAATATACATTGAGAAATATATGAATTCTCTTTCTCAGAAATCTTCATGGTATCGGAGCCATTGCTGCCTTTTGAGGTGAGTTTTCTCCCTCTGCAGCACTAGGGTTCCTTTCTTGAAATTTTTTGGGTCACTGTCCTCGAAGAGGTTGAGTTTCCTCCCTCTTCTTTTGTCACCACTCCTACAGACAGAAAACCCATCCTCCGATCGGCCATCTCCCAAAATCCGGCCGCCATCTGCCGCCGCGCGTGGGCTCACACGCCGATTAGCATTGTGGACTGTCTTTCACGCGCCGGCGCGTGGGAGCACCTACGGCCGCCTTTCGCCATCGCACCTTGCTCCGATCAGATCCTCGCCTCTGTCCGGCTCTATCCAGGCCCCTTTTTTGGTCTCTTTGCACACTTTGGGTTTGCCCCTTCCAGATTCAACGCCATCAGGCTCTGTTTCTGATCTTTCTAAGGGTGTTTCTGCTTTAATTTGTTATTTGTTCAAGTGTTTAAAATGGGGGACACTAAGGCAGTAGACAATACTTCTCTTTCACAAATCAGTGCTGTTAAATTGGATGGGGCTGGTACGTATCTTGCTTGGTCTCGGGCTTGTTTGCTGTTTATTAAATCTCGAAAACTACTAGGCTATATTACTGGAGAGAAAAGCCCACCCAATATTTCTGATCCTGCCTATAGTCAATGGGACTCTAATAATTCACTTGTTATGACATGGCTTTTGAATACTATGCACCCTCGCATTTCCAAACAGTATTTATTGCTTGATACTGCTGAGAAAATCTGGAATTCAACCAAACGCACTTACTCTCGCAAAGGGAATGATGCCCAGATCTTCGAAATACGGAATAAAATCCATGGCATAAAACAATGTGAGTTGACCGTTACTGATTATTTTTCTGAATTAAGTGGGCTATGGCAGGAGATAGACTATTATCAGGATCTCCAAGCACATTGTATTGAAGATGCAGTTTTAGTTCAAAAACTGGTTGAAAATGAGCGGGTTTATGATTTTTTAGCTGGTTTGAATCCAGAGTATGATCAAATCAGGGTTCAAGTCCTTGGTAAGGTTCCTTTTCCTTCTCTTGAGGATGCCTATTCCCATGTCCAATAGGAGGAAAGCCGCCGTGGTGTTATGCTTTACCCAGCACCAACTGAGAAATCTGGGTTAACTGTCTCTCATGAGCAACCAAAGGCGAATTCTTCTGATAAAGATCACTTGCATTGTGACTATTGTGGGAAACCAATGCATACTAAGGAGACTTGCTGGAAGCTACATGGTCGACCAACCAGAGGTCGTGGGGGAAAACGAGTCAGTTCATCTAGGCCTCAAGCAAACCTGGCCGAAACTGGGATACATCCACAAAGACGGGCTCTGGTGCAACTTTGTCTTCTGATGAAATTCAGCATCTTCGCCGACTTCTGACAAAGCTTGACTCTTCCACTGTTGCCACATCAAATTATGTGCAATCAGGTACTGCCTTTACTGCACATCTTAATTCCTGGATTATTGATTCTGGTGCGAATAGACACATGACAGGCTCTTCTAAAGGCTTTCAAAACTACTCTCCCTGTCTTCAAGGGGATAATGTCAGAATAGCCAATGGCTCTTTAACCCCTGTCTCTGGAACAGGTTCTGTTGCTTGTACACCCAATATTCAACTTTCATCTGTTCTCCATGTGCCTGAGTTTCCTGTTAATCTTTTATCTGTTAGTTCCATCACCAAAGCTCTAAACTGTAAAATCGAGTTCTTCCCTCATCATTGTGTTTTTCAGGATCTTCAAAGAGGGAAGAGGATTGGCAGTGGTAGATTGCATGATGGCTTATACATGATTGATGAAACTCGTGACTCTGGCCAAGCCTTTTTTGGAGATAATAAGGATGTCAACCGTGAAATTTTACAGTGGCATAGACGGTTGGGGCATCCATCTTTCTTTGTTTTAAAGAAGTTATACCCTAGTTTATTTTCGAGGACTCAGTTTGAATCATTGTTTTGTGATGCTTGTGAGTATGCTAAACATACGAGAAACTCCTATCCTTTGAGTAATAATAGAAGTACTATTGCTTTTGAGACTATTCATTCTGATGTATGGGGTCCTACTCAAACAGTTTCTTTATCTGGTGGTCGATGGTTTGTTACTTTTATTGATTGTTGTACTAGGATGACTTGGGTATATTTGTTAAAGGCCAAAAGTGAGGTGTTTTCTTGCTTTCGGTCATTTCATAAGATGATTTGTACCCAATTTGATGCTAAGATAAAAATCCTTAAAACTGACAATGGCATAGAATACATGGATAAAAGCTTTGGTGCTTATTTGGAGTCTAATGGGATAATCCATCAAACTAGTTGTCCTTACACTAATGCACAAAATGGGGTAGCTAAAAGGAAAAATAGGCATATGTTAGAGGTAGCTCGATCTCTTATGTTCACCATGAATCTACCAAAACCTTACTGAGGGGATGCCATTCTAGTAGCTGCCTACCTTATCAACAGAATGCCACTCAAAAACCTTGATTTTCAGAGTCCTCTAGAAGCTTTAAAGGGTAAGAATGAATACACTGTTCCTCCAAAAGTTTTTGGGTGTATATGTTTTGTTCACACTAGGAATGCTGGAAAACTTGACCCTAGAGCCCTGAAATGTGTTTTCCTTGGATATTCTCGTACACAAAAAGGTTACAAATGTTATCATCCTCCTTCCCGGAGATCTTTTGTCAGTATGGATGTTACCTTTCGAGAATCTGAGCCCTACTTCAACCTTACCTCATCACCTCTTCAGGGGGAGAACAATAAGGCAGAAGAGGTGTTTTTTCCTAGTTCCATTGATGATATTGCCACAGGGGAGAGTGAAATTGGAGACAAAGTTCAGGGGGAGACTATTGGGCGTTTAGATAGACCTGATTTGATAAGGTATTCAAGGAGAAATAAGGCAGAAGAAGCCATCATGCAATCTGCTGAGTCCTCATCTACTGGTGAGTTATCTACATTTCCTAATGAATTAGATTTGCCCATTGCTCACAGAAAAGGAGTCAGGTCTTGTACTAAACATCCTCTGTCTAACTTTGTCTCCTATGATTCCTTGTCTCCCTCCTATAGAGCCTTTGCATTGTCTATTTCCTCTGTGTCTATTCCACAAGATTGGAAGGAGGCTATCATGGATCCCAAGTGGAAGCAAGCTATGATTGAAGAAATAAAGGCTTTGTCAAAAAATGAGACTTGGGAACTTGTCCCTTCTCCACTAGACAAGAGATTGGTTGGCTGCAAGTGGGTCTTCACTGTGAAACATAAAGCTGATGGTTCAATAGAAAGACTCAAAGCAAGATTGGTGGCTAAGGGATTCACTCAAACCTATGGAGTTGATTACCAGGAGACATTTGCTCCAGTTGCTAAAATGAATACTATCAGAGTCCTGTTATCATGTGCAGCTAACCTTGATTGGGACTTGCAACAGTTTGATGTAAAAAATGCATTTCTTCATGGAGACCTGGAAGAGGAGGTGTATATGGAGATTCCTCCTGGTTTTGATAATGAACAGAGTCAAGGGAAGGTGTGTAAGCTGAAGAAAGCCTTGTACGGACTGAAACAATCCCCCAGAGCTTGGTTTGATAAATTCAGCAAAGCCATGATCTCCTTTGGCTATCAACAAAGCAATGCTGATCATACCCTCTTCATAAGACATCAAAAGGGTAAACTCACTCTTCTCATAGTTTATGTTGATGACATAGTAGTGACAGGAGACGACAGAGAAGAGATGGCCCGATTAAAGAAGTTGTTGGCACAAGAATTTGAGATCAAGGATCTAGGAAAATTGCAGTACTTCTTGGGAATTGAGGTTGCCAGGTCAAGAAAAGGGATCTTTATTTCTCAAAAGAAGTATATTCTAGATCTCTTGAAAGAAACTGGTATGACAGGGTGCAAACCAGCAGAATCGCCCATTGAAAGCAATCACAAGTTACAAGCAGAAGTCGGAGAGTCAGTTGATAAGAAGAGATATCAGGAGATGGTTGGAAGACTCATTTATCTCTCTCACACTAGACTAGACATAGCTTATGCAGTCAGCTTGGTGAGTCAGTTCATGCATGATCCTCGAGATTCTTATATGAAAGCTGTCCTCCGCATTTTGCGGTATCTGAAGTCTGCTCCAGGGAAAGGTCTACTTTTTGCCAAGCATGGTCACCTCCAAATCGAAGCCTTTACAGATGCTGATTGGGCCGGATCTCTAGATGACAGGAGATCTACATCCGGTTATTGCACTCTTGTAGGAGGGAACTTGGTTACTTGGAGAAGCAAAAAACAAAGTGTAGTCGCTAGATCAAGTGCAGAAGCAGAATATAGAGCCATGGCCCAAGGTGTTTGCGAGCTTCTTTGGCTACAAAAGTTACTAAAGGAATTGAGACTATGCGAAAGAGAGAAACTTTCCTTGTACTGTGACAACAAGGCCGCCATCAGTATAGCTCATAATCCAATTCAGCATGACCGGACTAAACACATTGAAATTGATCGACACTTCATCAAAGAAAAGGTTGCAAGTGGTGTCTTAAGTTTGTTTCATGTGTCATCGAAAAAACAGCTAGCTGATGTGTTCACAAAGGGTCTCAACAAACGAACTTTTCATACACTAGTTTGCAAGTTGGGCATGTGCGACATCTTTGCACCAACTTGAGGGGCAGTGTTGACTAGCTATAATTGAAATGAAATATCTTTTCTGGCTGTAAATTGATTCTCATATCTTTTAAGTGATTTAGCCATAGAATAATTGATTCTTTCCTTATTAGGCATAGGATTCTTTCCTTATTAGACATAGGACTTCTGTATAAATACCCATGTTCATATGATGTAAATATACATTGAGAAATATATGAATTCTCTTTCTCAGAAATCTTCACATACTTTGGAAATTGAATGAGCAAGAACAAGAGAAAGGAGTGGCAGAAATTAATTGAGCCTACTTTACATTAAACGGAGTGGTGGAATTTTGCCCCTCTCCATACCATTATTGGGAGAACAAAGAATTGAAAAATCTTTTGACTTGAGACTGGTGCATGCGCCAGAAGTACTCATTGATTTTATGGAAGTGGATTGAACAATTTAGGTTTTAATATAAAATTTTGTACATGGATCTTTGATTACAATGATTAATTGGAGATTCAAACATATGCAGCCATTAATTTACTCACAATTTATCCATGACAACTCAAATGGGGGAGAGTATTTGGACAAGACAACCAAGCGAGTTAGGCAAGCTGCACAATCAACTCCACTGCTCTTCCAAGAATTTATACATTTCCTTTTCATCTGTTGAAATGTTTCAAAGTTGTCTAACATATGAAATACGGCACTTTAACTTTTTTTCTTTTTGATCTTTATGAAATAAGGTGTGAAAGCTTTAGTCAGCTGTATAAGTTTCTGCTGGGGGTATAAATGTTGCAAAAATAAGTGTGAATCTTGTTTCACATACAATATTTTTGGGCCAGAACCATTCTTCTGGATGCACAATTGTCTTATTTCAGGTGCAAAGGCTGTCCAACAAGGACCTCTTTCTTTTCTTTCTCATCCATTTCTTATTTTGTATAATTCTAATTTCTAAACTTCCTTTGTATTCATATGTCGTACAGATCCACACTCACATGTGTTACTCAAATTTCAATGATATTATTCACTCAATCATAGACACGGATGCGGATGTCATCTCTATTGAGAACTCCAGGTCGGATGAGAAGTTGCTATCAGTTTTCCATGAGGGAGTGAAGTATAGGGCTGGCATTGGACCCGGGGTATATGATATACACTCACCAAGGATTCCATCAACCAAAGAAATTGCTGAACGTACCAACAAGATGCTTGCAGTTCTTGAAAGCAACATCCTCTGGATCAACCCTGACTGTGGCCTCAAGACGCGCAAATATTCAGAAGTCAAGCCAGCACTGAGCAATATGGTTGCTGCTGCTAAGCTCGCACGCATGCAGTTGGCTGCTGCCAAATGAATTCTGCAAGTAAAACTACACTTCTATCCCTGTAACTGGTAGATTATCCATTTGATGTCATGACTAAAGAATGACCTTTTTTGTCAAAACGAAGAAATTATGCTTTTCATTATTGTAGTCTCCTGAATTAGACACTTCTCTTTATTTCAACCATATATTTTTAAATAGTCTCTTAACAAAACTAAGAGGAAAGAAATATACTAATATAGCACATAGAAGATTTTTAAACTAAATATAAATACACAAATTTCATTCGTGCTGTAAATGAAGACCTTATAGTCCTTTATTCAGTTTAATCAGTTGAAAGTGCATACATGCCAAGTTGGTTTGTCATTTACAAAATGAAAAGCTTTAGTTCTCAACCTTTTTGGAAAACCAGGCCAGGTTGCTAATATACATGCCAATTGCAAAAGCAAAGAGAATGACCAGAACCATTGTCATCCTCTGCCTCGCCATCTTCAATTTGGCTGCTGGACTTCCTGCATCAAGCTTATAGTCATCTACTTTAGCTTTGGCATTACGGTTAGTTCCTTTGTTTGCTGACTCAGCATCAATATGTCCCGAAACTTCTTCACGTTTATCACTCATAGTTGTTGCTGCAGCCTTCTGATCATCGTCAGTGCTGCCACTTTTCTTCTTTACATCTTGATCTCTTTTTGCACCCTTTGATTCACTACTTTTCTCCTTCTTCGTGGATTTTGCTTCTGTTTCTTGAGTTTTTCTCTCAAGAAAATCCTTAGCACTAGTCTGCCTGTGTTGATCATCACTTGGGGTGGTTTTCTGGGTAGTGGCTTGTTCTTGATTGATCTTTGGAGCAGGTGGATCCGCTGTGGGCGTCTGAGGTTGTGGGATTTTTAGGTCTTTTTTCTCTGCTGGAACAATCAGTTTTGGCTGCCTCACATATAATATGCCACCTTCAAATTTTGCAGTGATTTGTTTGGTATCACAATTTGCTGAGACAGGGAACTCCTTCTCAAAAATGCTCCACCTGTTATTCCCAAGTGGCCTTGTTCCGCTGATCTTCAGGGCTCCTGTTCTAGTTAGTTGAACTCTCAACTGTTCTTTTGTGAACCCTGTAAAAATTTAGTGCAATTTTGCCTTTCATATATATATATATATATATATATATGTATATAGACACACACACACACACACATGGACATGTGCGGTGATACCATATATTGAACAAAATGGGAACCTTAAATTTGTTATATGCATTCCTTGTTTGTGATAATATGCCTAGAGTTTGCAAGGATAATGAGAAGTAAATCAAATAGGCGACAGAAACACACACACACACACACACACACACACACACACATATATATATATAGAGGACAAGTGTGGACCTTATAGCACTAGATGTAAAATTTGGAGGAGAAAAAAGAAAAAGAAAAGGACGGGGAAAAAAAATATATATAGTTGTGGTTAAGAAAAGTTCTCTTGATAAAATTTTACATGTTACTCTTATTTTACCATGTTATGAATTATTGAAATTTTGAAATTTGATTCAGAAATAAATGTGCTTGTTTAGATTTGTTTTTACGCTCATACTATATCATTTTATGAAGTGTCTATGAACTAATGTTTACACTCAATTTTCAAGTATAAGCATAGTCTCCAGAATCACAAGCCCCATCACAAAGAAATAATATATCCTTTTTGTTCTAACATTCAAACGAACTCAGCCAAAACAAAATTAAAACGACAAACCCAAGTGAAACTCAAAAGACTCATGCATAATATCTTAAGTCATCTTAACATTCATAATCTGTGTCTCTCTAGTGTAAAATTGTCTGAAATGATGATTCAACCGAAATCTACTCCTGCAAAAGAAGAGGATGGTTGGGATGGAGTTTAGCAATCATACCGGGAAGATATATGAGAAGAGTGTCACATTCTTCCTCCTGTATCCAATCAGAGGATGGTTCAAAATTGTTCATGTTCTCTGTTGCAGCTCCACTGTTTGCATCCATATCTTTATCGATTCGTAATATGTTTTCTTCTGTTTAATATATTTTTTTTTCGCTCTCTATTGAATGATGAAGAAAAGGTGGTGCCTGATGAGCATATATGTGTGTTATATACCACCAAGATATGTTGAGTTCCTTGGAGGGATTAAAGTTTTAGCTTTCTTTGAGAATGGGTATACTTTTATTGCCATGCGGGCTTTCTCTTAGCATTTTTGAACCTTTTTTGGCAGCTTCAGGAAGATTTCTTCTTTTTCTGCAAATGGAAGACTTGAGGGCGTATTCTTTCTACACCTGTAGTTTGTACTGTGTGGCTTCTTTCAGAGGGAAAGAACAAGGTTCCTCTTTTCCTTTCTCTGGGAAACATTTTCATGAATTATGGTTTTGCCAGGTTGAGTCAGCGTGCGTGTGAAATGGTGAAAGAGGAATGTCAAAAATATTGGATGCGTTTGGTTGAAATAAAACCAAATATTTCTTCTTGTTTTGAGTCTTTTGACCAAAACATCCTGTCAAATTGAGCAAAATACCCTCCAAAGTTCTAATTTTTTTCATATTTCTTGGCAAACATGATTATTACACATACAAATGGTTATAAAATACTTAAAGTGATCAATTGGTACAGTAATATTGTTTTGTACACTTATATCTACAAGATTTAGGATTTTGAATCATAATGATTCATTGATATGCGTGCATAAAAATATATAAAAAAAAAAAAAACAAACTATAAATACATTTTTACTCCCATAATTTGATAAAAGTTATCAATTTGACATACCCATTACAATTTTTCCACTTTCTAAAGCAAAATAAAATATACCATTCTACTTGCAAACAAGCTTTTTCTCATTTTCTAAAACAGAACATTATATTCTTGCAACCTACTCCTTAAAATACCTTTTAAAATATTTTTTCCAAAGTGTTCTAAAGAAAACGAAAATTATCATTGGGTTTGCCCTACATTCCATTATTTCCTGTTAGAAAAGAAACACAGTTTACAAGTAAACTGAGATTCTTTTTTAGGGATATGACTTCATACAGCAATTTTCATGTTCCAAAATTTTGAAGATTCCCTAATTTTCTTGGAATTGCACATTTTAATGCAGTCGATTGGGTCGGGCTGCTCCAAAGGTACTGGGATGATTTGGCTAAGTACATTTCGCAGCCTGTTACAGCCTACAAGGAAAATCCGATCCAGTTTAAATGAATCTTAATCCAAATATTAATTACAGTATTTTCATCAGGCCACGACACGAAACAATGTGTAGACCAAGTTGCATGATGCAATTGAGATCCAATCTTGATATTATCAGTCCATGCTACAAATAATGTAATATCAAATACACAAAATTGAATTGTTTTGGATGAGGAAAACATTTTCCATGAAAAGCTTTGTATGATTAGTGATTCTATTTCGCAGTTGGTAGTTCACAGCTTCTATTTAAATGATTTTCATCTTTTATTTCATATTTATATTATATTAATAATTTTGACACATTCAATATGTGTGTTAAATTTTTTATAATGTGAAGTAAATAAAAATACTAATTTATATTTTATGTAATAATATTTTTTTAAATAATTTTAATATACTTATTTGACTTCTAACTTCTAAGGATAAATCAAAAGAAAAAATTAAGATGAAATAAGAAATAATTGGGGAAGAGAGAGAAAGCGACAAACAAATAATTAGAAAGGCAAAAGAGTGAGAGAAAGAGGAGAACCCTCCTTATTATTTTTAAAATAGGATTAATTTTGTTAATTCAATTGAAAACGTGCATACTATTAATAAAGCACATACCCCCTTTTGTGGTATGTTTTTGAATAACTTATTTAAAATGCCCTTACTACTTATTTTAATTCTACTAATTAGAAGTTTTGTAATAAGTACCATTTATAACTTATCTATTTTATGTCTACAATTACCATGTTATCATAATTTTTAATTCGTATTTATGAAAAAATCTATATTATTAATAAAGTACATGTCCAATAGCATCAATATCTCTAAGCTTATTATGTGGCAGGTCTTGAGCTTGAGCCTGAATGGGCTCCTTTGTGCACTTTATGTGCATCTAATTATGTAGAGTGTAATTCAATTTACTTGATTCGATAACAAGATAATATTAATTTATTGAAAGGATAAAAATTCATCATTTGTAGTATTCTCTCAAAAAAAGAAAGAAAAAAAAGGTACCTACCCCTCTTCTGGTGCGTTTTCAAATGATTTGCTTAAATTGCTCTTACTCTTTTTTCTTTTTTTTTTTAATTCCACTAATTTGAAGTTATGTAATAATTGTCATTTATAACTCACCTATATCATGTTTACAATTACCATTTTATCATAAATTTTTAATTCTTATTTATGAAAATTTTTAAATAAATATATATACTATTAATAAAGTACATACCCCTCTTTTGGTGCATTTTCAATTATTTACCTAAAATACCCTCGCACCTTTTTTAAATTCTACTAACTAGAAGTTATATAATAACTAACATTTATAACTCACTTATTTTATGACTATATTTATCATTTTACCATAATTTTTAATTCTTATTTATGAAACAATTTACATAAATATATTAAATTTATTAAAGCAAATTTACATTATTTAAAAAATAAATAATAATTATTATTATATAAAAAATACTATATAATTTTAGCACATGCATTTAATTCGCCAAATTACCAATATCAATAAAGAAATCACCAAGACTTTTGGGTGTGTTTTGGAGTAATCTTCCTAATCCACTCATTATTATCTTCTTAATTTATTCATATAGGAACTGCTATTAAGAACCAACTATTGCATTCTATAGCCCAACTACTACCACTTTATTATAATATTTTATTTCTATTTATAAAAGAATTTAAGTTATTGAAAATATTTAAGTATTCTATAGAAATTAAAGATTTTTAAGAGAGGAATTTTTTATTATTTCTCCTCTTTTACTGTATGTTTACAGTAATATACAAGGTTGAATTTATACTTAAAAATGAGGTATAACTAGGAAAGTTTACAAGTAATGTAATAAACAATTTATAATCTAATGCTGCATAAAAATGGAGTTAGGATTCTTTTCGATAGTCAGCAAAATTTTGAGTTCTTTTTTTTTTTTTTCTTTTTCAACCCGGTGCAGAGAATTCTCAGTTCTTGAATTTTTTGTAAATAATTTTATGCGCCCAATTTCTCTTTGAAGTTTAGCATTTGTAATTTTTTTCTCAGTGGGCTTGACCATTAGAATCTTGATGCTCTTCTTACTAGGCTTACTTAATTGGACTTTCTGGTATATTTATTCATTTGCTTATTTAGTCAATTGGACGTCTTTTGCCATTTTTACTATTTTATCCTTGTGGACTTAATTTGCTGTATCATCACATCCCTTATTTTCAATTTAAAAAATCATTTTCATGTTAAAAATGATATAGAGTCAAATTATAATTTTTTATCTTATATTAATTTGTTAAAATAAGATTATTAGTTAATTAATTTTTCTAAATCATGTTAAATGTGGGGAAGTGGGACCGAATTTGAGTTAAAATTCAAGTTGAGTTAAACTTCACGGAAGTGAGAGAATGAGAGGGGGGAGGGGTAGCCACCTCATGGGCGGCCAGCATGGTGGCTACCAAGCGGGCACTCATTGAGCTTCAAAGTTGCTGGACGTCAGTGTCTTGGTTGATGCCTGAGTTGGGCAGCCGATGTCTATTATGATGTAAGGCTATTAAGCCTTTTTTGAAGTTTTCAGGTTCTATCAAATATTTTTAGACATTTGTTTCCTTTGACAAATACGACCATTCATCTTTTCAGCGAAAGGGGTAGCTAAGTGCCAAAAAATGGTGAAAACAATATAATATTTTTTGGGGTTAATTAGAAAAATTTATCAAGAGTAAGTTTTGTGCTTCTAAGGATGTAGAGGATTGGATGTTCATCAAGAGTTCGGGTTTCGCACACGACATAGAGAATTTTATTTGGATGTTTTATGCTTGAGAGACCTTTTGAGGTCATTAAAAAGGACTATGATCTTATTAATTGCTCTCGCTTTCTTTAGAGAGTGTTTCATTCAGCAAACATCTAGGTAGATCTTGTGAGTCTTAGGTTTTGGAGTATTTTTCAACATGCGTGTGGAGTAGGTTCTCTCTAAAGGACTTAATTAGAGTTGTATTGAATTTGCTCATGTAAAGAGCAAATTTAAGATTTTGTAATGGTTGACCATTTAGGGCAGGTGTGCGCGCCGGGCTTCAAGGATGCTTGGGCACTCGACCTCTTGGATGCTCAGGTGCCCAAGGCTTTATCAAATGTTTCTTGCGCTTATTTTTTGGGAGAGGAAATCATTCAAGTGTTGACTAACAGCACATGCAATTCACCTTCTTGGGTGACATAGAAAAAATTGATATAGATGAAGTTTCATACTTCAAAAATTACTCAGAATGTTCATTGTGAATTCACATCCGTGCAAATAACTCAAAAAACAATCCTTTATTATAGCTACTTTACATATTTTTCAAGCATAAGTAGTTACTTGACTCGTTTTATTGTTTTGTTTTTCTTTTATAAGGCAAAAGTGTTGGATGCTTTTCTATGTTCTAATGTTGTTGAGATACATTCATTTCAATCTAAAGAAATCTCTTCTAATTTGTTTCGTGGATAAACTTAGTTTTGTAAGTGTCTGTATATTCTATAGTTTAATTGGCGCACAATGAAGGTGCGCAAGTGGGCCATTGGACCATTTCTTATTAGGTTTTAACACGAGCCCTTTTAGAGGGGTTTCATTGTAGTTGCACAAATTGGTGCGTGAGAGTGAAACGAACCTTACCAGAAAGGTTTCATCACCATACTTAGTTTTTGCCTCAAATTCAATTATGTGCCTCATTGGTGAGGTCTTAATACAAGCATCAAGTGATGAGGCAGCACTTAGCCGCAAGCCTTGTTCGAGAGGTCTCAACGCTGATGTTAAATGTTGCAATGAAGTTTAGATGCAAGCCTCATTTACGAGGTCTTGTTGCTAATGCACAGTGTTGTGATTACATCTAAGTGCAAGTCTTTTCATAATGTCTTATTGCTGAATGTTGACTGTCTTAATGATGTTTGATGTGTTAGCCATGTACCTCGGAGGGATTTAACAGTTGATTTTGATAGTCCAACTACGTACCCTTCATAATGGGCTTACGCAAAATGACCCTATACTCCCAAAGAACCTGTATAATGTGTTGACGCCAATTTAATTTAAGTGTTGCTATAATTCATTCGAGAGTGTTAAGGCCCATCCACTTACCTTTGAGGATGATTTACGGTGGGCTTAGCGCAGTAACCATGTCCTTTTGGAGGAGTTGAATAGTGGGTTTACACTAAAGTCGTTCATAAGAGAGATGCTGCCACTTACGTCCAAGGACGATGTCTGGGAGGATTTACAATAGGCTTACGTACAACTACCACATAGCTCTGGAGGGATTGTATAATGAGTTTACACTAAAATCAACCGAATGTGCTCCACTTACCTCCAAGGATGATGCCAGGAAGGATTTATGATGGGCTTATGCACAACTACCATGTTCTCCTTGAGGCACCATATAGTGGGTTTATGCTAAAAGGAATTAGTTGGAGGTGCAGCCACTAACCTTCAGAGAGATTTTGCGGTGGGCTTGTGCATAGCTATCATGTATTCTCGAAGAAGCTTTGTATTAGGTTTATGCCAAAAAAGATCAAGTGTGCTCCGGGGAGCTCCAATGTTAGGTGTCGTCCTGCATAAGTTATGATCAATTTAATGAGCATTCACAATCATAAAAATTATTAAGTAAATTTCATTTAAATGAGAAGATTGACAATAAGATAGGAGATGTCTATCCTCAGGGACAGTATGATATTAAAAAATAATATAAGTATTAGACAATGTAAAATTATTGCCGAATATCAACAATTTTATAAAACCAAGTATTAGAAGCAAGCAAGCTAAGGTTGTCCAACCCATGCATAGGACTTCCTCAAGTTGTAGATAGTCCAAGTTGGCACTTCCCTTTCTTCCATTGTTTGTAGTTTGTACGTGTGTCGGTTGACAACCTCCGCCATCTTGTAAGGACCTTCGCACTTGGAGTTCAACTTGCCAAGGGGTCCTAAAGCTTCTGGCTTCCTTGTCACTAGCCCACTTGGAAGTCTCTTGGAAACACACTAGATTAAGTGCCTATTAAGTGCATAAAAATTTATGCATTTAATATTTATCAAAGTAACAAAAATATCAGCAATTTATAATTTTTTAAAAACTAAGACATGCATATACAAATTTTATAATAACTAGTTTGCTATTAATAATATTTTTTCCCAATAAGAAGATATTTTTAATATTTTTAAACTTATAAAATGGATTCAGTAGGTCTAGTGGATTCGATTAATCTGATATCAAGTTCTAAATAGGTTGAGTCTCAAATAAAAAAGAATTTGATAGGACAAGTCTCGTGTTTTAGCAAACCTGCCTCATTGCCATTGCTATAATAAATACCTTAAAAAATATGACAATAACAACAACAATAGCAACAACCATAATAACGGATAGATAAATAAATGAATAAATAAATAAATTATAAATAGATAAAATATAAGAAAAAATAAAATTTATTAAAATTGTGATACAATGAAAAATAAAAGGAAAATGTATCAAACAAATTATACTCCAAATTCGAACCTCTTTGACAAAGTCTCTACTTAGAAGTGGGGGAGTTAGATATTATACTAAGGGCGTATCAATAAGATTACAATAAACATAATGCAAAATATTAAAATGAATTCTCGCTCATAATAGCAAAACATTCAAAACTTAAAATATTTTGATTAATGACAGAATGCGGCATCAATCATAATTCGACCAAAATATTTAGTACAAGATTGATAAAATAAATCTTCTAAATAGATGCATTCTCTTACAAAACACCAAATCCAAACAAATTTTCTAAATAATGCATTCTCATGGAGACCTCCAAATCGTAATTCGGATTGCATCATTTTTGATACTATGATATATGCTTATTTTGTTTTGCAGGAGGTGCAAACCTAATTAAATTAAGCCCACAACTTCTTGAAAATTTAATACGAGCTTGAATCTGATTTTAGATTTTAAACAAAGTGCACATTTGAAAAACCTTCAAACCGCGATTGTGAATTTGAAACTTGGAAATTCACTGATAAATTTGGGCCACGTTTTAACTAGTTTATGTAAAAGTCAAAACTGATTTTCCACGTCACGTCTAAAATCGCGCTATGTTTTGTTCCGCGAAGTCGCCAAGTCTGCACTCGGATTTCAGCTTACTCTTAAAAGCGATTTTAACTAGTTTGAAAATCAATACAAAATGAAATCGCTGTATTCTACAACCACCCGACCAACATTCATTTCTCACTTTTTCCCTCTCTACTATTTACGGCTTCACTATACTTCCGGTTGAGTGCCGGCGTCCGGCCGGCGGTGTAGTTTCCTAATGGCGGTGGAGTCCTCGACCTCCGTCATGGATTCTCTGTTGGAGAAGTTCAGGCTCGATGACCCATGGGTCCCACCTAGATCGTGGGACTCCCTTCCTTCCCAAGCAGGCGCGTCATCTCAGCCTCCTCCCAACTCTTCCCCTGCTCTCTATACTACTTCCACTATATCTGTAATCTATCTCTTTCCCCTGCCTCTCTTTCTGTCTGTGTAAATGTGAATACATGTGAATGTCTTGGTGCGTACACATTTTATCTAATTTTCTATCAGAAAGACGAATTCAGTTTGGTACTATAGGAATGTGCGTGAATTGTGATCTCCAAGTAAAGTGGCCATATCGTATGTATTTGTTTTCATGACAAGTTGTCTAGAGGTTTTAGGTTTACAGGAGTGAACATTTCTTTGAATTGAAATCATAAAACTAGAAACCAACTTGAATGTGCTAGTTTAGTAAAAAAAAACAAAAAAAAAAACAACAATGAATTGAAGTTTTTATTTATATTTTTTTTATTCTAAATAGTTGTTAATCAAGCGTTTGCGTTAGTTTTGGATACTTCACAATTTCAGGTCAAGAATGAAATAGTCTAATGTATAAATGTATTTTTAAAAATTTAGTGGGTTTATTGATCACACTTGAAGGTAATGTGGCTCTGCCCTTGGTTCAATATGGACCAAATAAACATAACTAGAGCCCAAGCATGAGTGCAAAGACTGGTGTGATTATCCTATATTTGTAAAGGTGTAGCTCATTAATGTTTAGAGCATCAACTTAGCCTCCTATGCCTGTTCATTAGCAACAAGTGCAATGCTGCAAATATGAAATCTCACTGGAGATTAATGCGCTTTATTCTTTTGTTTCATGGTATTACTTTGCATCTAGTTGTCATTCTCTTTGAACTTTCTCCAATGGTTTTAGGAGCCCAGTTTGGTGAGATTGGCAATGGATGCTCTCCAAGGTGTGGAATCAGCTTTGATATCTATTCAAAAGCTCTTAGCATTACTTCGTTATAGTTCAGCAGACAGAACTTCTCATCGAATTCCAAGTTTGTGGACTCGCTCTTCAAGTACTGCTGCAGTAGGGAATCTACTTTCTTCTATCGGCCAGTTTGGTTGCATAGTTTTCATACTCCACAGATTTGTCAATTACTTCAAAAATCCAGATTTTGGTGGAGTGAGTGAGCTCACGGAAAATCCGAAAACTGATTGCTGTGAAGAAGTAAGATGCTCCATGCATAATCTCACTCTGATCAACCAGGCATTTGCGATATCTGTGGAAAAGGTTGTTGATGGTTATGTATCTGCGCTAAATACATTACCTGCAGCCGTTAGTTTAAGGCATTCCTCGAAGACCAACAATGGAGGCTGTCTTACTAGGATTGGGCATTCAGAAATTACATTCTTAGAGGTATACCTTCATACAACAGGATTGAGGACTCAGATTGAAGCCCTTGGAAATCTCTGCAATGTTTATCATCTAACTGTCGACTTTCCTGTATCATCTTTAAAAGATTTGACCACTAAAGCAGACTCAGAGTTCAGTGTCTTTCCAAGAAGTGGTGCTTTACTCTCATTTCTATATGCTCAGCTAAAGGTCAGCCTGTTGAAATGGGCTTTACTTCTCTAGTCTGTGTGAGGTTAAGCTGGACGTGATTACTAACTTGTAGTTTGTAACTCATTTATCCATCTTTTCTTACACTAGTCTACATTTCAAAGTAGCCCTTCACATTTTACATTTTGATCTATCATGTTTGGCAAATGTTTAGTTCATTGTTGTATCGTACTATTATACTCTCCTGAAGCAATAAATACTAATAAAACTGGAAAACTTTGTCGCCCATAATATCAGCTTAATTGGAAATATTTTTTGATGTCATGATACCTTCACCCCTGTCTTGCACTTTCTGAAAGGAGTTCAAAAGCTTGGCTAATGGCTTTGAAGAGGCCTTCTTGACCTTAAGCCTTTCAGGAAGCATATTATATACTTCTGCTGCTAAAAAGTTTGTGATAGAAAGTATTTACTGGAAAATTTAATGGTCTATCCCTGAATGTATAACATAATGGATCACTAATATGAATACAACAGCACAGATTGGTTAAACTCATGGTCACTCTAAATTTTAGGAGCAATAATTAATTGCACGAGGTAAACATTGGATATTTTGCATGTAATTTTTGCTTGTATCCACATGTAAAGATTAATTCTATGTCTGTTGTAAATTGCTCACTTTGTCTTATAGATTATTGTCTAAATTTCTTTTAGGTTGCTGATCCAGACCATTGTGCCCTCCTCAAGTTCCTCTTTCTCCAGTCATATGAACCATATTGTGACTTTATTAGGTCTTGGATTTATGATGGCTCTATTAGTGACCCTTACTGTGAATTTGTTGTGGAATGCATCAACGAGCTTTCAATATATGCATCGGGTGACACTGGAGTTCCCTCTGACTCAGCTTTGCCCGCCATTAGGGTAATCCTACCTATTGTGCTCTAGATCTGGAGATTATCTTCAGATGCTACTTTCTTTCCCTCTAGAGCATCTTTGATCATGTGGATTAATTTATCCCAATTCCCAGGTACGAGATGGAGCTGCTGTACCCTGTTTTCTTGAAGAGTGCCTAGTTCCACTTTGTAGAACTGGTCAGCAGCTTCAAGTAATAATGAAGTTGCTTGAGCTGTCTAATCATGTTGGTACATTTGATACTCATGAAGAGATCCTTCCCTGCTTGGTTGGTTTATCCAGTGAATATCCATGGCTTGCATTTCCTCTCACATTTGACAAAGGAACTATTGAAACAATGGTACTTGTGAGAGCCAGTTATTACCAACAAATGCTGGACAAGATTGAAAGCATTTTAACTAAATTTGATTTTAGTTCTCAACAGGTATTCTTGTTAGGAATTCTGTTTTCTTTATTTTGTGATTTGTGCAGTCATCCCAGCATTCAAATGGTTGTTCTATCAAGTCCATGTCATATCACCTTTCTATTATGTCTATGTTATGCGTATGAATTGATCCATGGTAGGAGGCCTGCTATTATGACCTGCTTGATAATTGATGGTGAGATTATCAGATTAAGTTGAGGTATAGATGAAGAACTCAGTAATCTTTGACAGGCTGAGGGGCTGTTTGGTTTTATTTCCATTTTCCATTTTCATTTTCATCATTTCTAAAATTTGAAAAGTTAGTTATTGGAAATGAGTTGAAAATAAATTTGTATTTGGATGAATTGTTGCAAAATTAATAATTATGTTGGTTTTAATAGATTGTAGGTGCAGAGAGATAGAAATAATGGAATAGAGAGAGAAGATATATAGGTTATTGGGAAAAGATATATAGGTTATTGGAAATTGTGTTTTGAAAATAAAAATGAAAATAATGTTGGGTGAAAATGTGTAAAAAGTGATGTGTTTCATTTCTGGAATAGTAGAAAATGTGAAAATGGAGTGTGGAAACAGCCCTTGAGTATCTAGGCATAATTTTCCCATTCCTTTGTGCTTTAATGTCTTTTCTTAGTTCTAGAGTTTAGCAGATCTTTATATTTTGCTCCTGAAAATTCTTGTGAAAGTTGATGGATAAGTCTCTTGATCTTTATAAGCATGATGACATAGCTTCTTTTGGTGAAAAGTTTACTGTCATTTTTGATTTTATTCCTTTTTCAAACTGTTGTTTCTGTGTGAGTTAATATGTTTTTGACATGAACAATCTATTTTTCAGGCTGCTTCTCGAAATGTTTCTTTGAGACTTGCAAATAATCTTGGAAAGTACTTTAACGACCCAGCATCTTCTGTTGCAGACGAAAGCTTGATTCCACCTCTAACTGATAGAAGAGATCAACACACGTTAGTTCTCACCCTTCTCCCCCTTTGTCCATAATCCTTGAGAATGACAGGTAATAGCTGAGTTCAGTTCTATTTATATTAATCAGTTCACTATCTGATTAACAGGCCTGACACTGTAGTGGATTCTGATGTATCGAGCATCATGGATGAGTATTCTTATGCTGAAGATCTTTTGGAGTCATCTGAATGCTTATCTTCTGGAAGCTCTGAGGAGCAAAATGAGGCTGAAAAGCTGATTTTTGCATCACACAGTGTTGAGCCTAGTTATTTATCTGCTTTGGATTTCTCCTTGAGTTTGTCCACTGACAACTCAATGCAAAATCTCTACCAAAGTGAAATTTCATGTAATGTGGAAGACTTCCCATTGAACATAAACAGGAAATCTGGTTACTCTGTCTATCCTTCCCATAAGGAAACATACCTCGTGAGTGGTGAGCAAAAACTCTCACAAAGTCTGGAAAGCTGTGTAACAAGTTGTGAGCATGATCCGCTACTATTTGATAGTCACCATATTGGCACGGGGAAGCGTGATACATGGTTCCATTCACCTGATAATGGATTGGAGCTTAGCATGGGATTTTTTGGATTGCTAAACACTGACCTAGATGTCTCTGAATGCACCTCCAAGGTTACTGCCAGCAATATAGATCAGTGTCCACATGTAACATGTGCATCATCAAAAACAATTAGTCTGCATTTGTCAAATCTGAAATATGATTCGACATTTTTCAGTATGAACCCAACACTGAACAGGGGTTCTTTTCTTATTCCAAGGACTATGTTTGGAGGAAGAGGCCATACAAATTATATGGATTCCTTCTTTGACTTCACTTCAGTAAAAGACCCACTGAATGCATGTGCAGTCAAATTGGCAGGCAATCATGGACCTAAATTAGGGACTGAACTTTCAGTTATGACTGAAGCTCCTGCTGCTGGTACTCGGACCATCAAACATCTTGATAGAGCAGATTGCAATGATATTGTCATCGAGAATAATGCAAAATTGTCTAATGTTAGTTCACCTCTGCATGAGAAGGATAACAACGAAGAACATTTATTGCTTCCAAATATTTCTGGCGGTGGTGCTTGGGAAAGCATGCTTGGTAGATCTGGAAATACTTTTAAAAGATCCATAAGAGATCACAGGACAAAGTTGGTGGCTGGATCTGATATGCCACTGGATTTTGTGATTAAGAAATGTGTGTTGGATGAGATTTTACATCAGTATCCTTATATTTATATTTCATGTTTTAGGTCGTATAGTAGAAATATAGATCATAACTAGTATTGCACAAGTTTTTTTTCAAGTGCCTAGTGGAAATTATAACATCATGTAATGCAAACAAAATTGCCCTCTCTGCCGCTCTTAACAACCTGGAGTAGCAATTAGTGGGAGTCCTTTGACTTATGAGGCTTTATGTCTTGTAGTCCTTTCCATATTTTTCTCCCCACCAGCTAGGATTTACAAGTATGAAACAACACTTCCATATAATCTATACTAAGTTTCACATCACGAACTTCCAATATTTTTTTCGTTGTAGTTTCTTAATATTTTAAGATAATCCAACCTTTCCTCTATATATGTCCTAAATAGGAGTCTCTCTTTCATCTCTTAAGCCAATTCTTGTCTCATCAGCAAAGCTTTGGCCATTGTCTAGGTATTCAGGTGACATACAGAAAGAGGTACTTTCATATACATATCATTATGTGCCAAAGGTTCTTCCTTTATTTGACTTGTAGGTTTTGTACTCATACTTTGTTCTCCCAGACTGTTTTATGGGGCATCTCAGCCGTCTAGAGTCCATTCCTGTCTGGAATAGATAGCGATATTGAGTGTGAATGTATGCTTATTGAACAGTGCAATGGTGAGGTGCTAGTTTGGTACTCTAGAAGCATGTTTTTGGGAAGTAATAATGTCTAAATGTCCTATAAATTATTTGTGCACTTTCTTCAAAGACTATAAATATTATGTTTCTTCCATTCTTCTTCTATAAAGAATTCGGTCTAGTGGAGTGGTTCATGGTCCAAGGTCTTGTATTATTTTTCAAGCAATTTTGCTTCTATGTCTTTCCTTGACATAATTAGATACAAGTACCTAAGCAAGCTGACAATAAAGTTGCTCATTGATGGATTCAAGTTGCAAGAACATTTTCAGGCACTGCGGTGCTATCATTTCATGGAACTAGCAGATTGGGCTGATCTGTTTATCATGTCTCTTTGGCGTCGTGTATGCTTTTTTTAGTTATTTATATGATTTTATTCATTGAGATCTCTTACTGAGTTTACTTGTCAAATCAGAAATGGCATGTCAACGAAGTGGATAAGAGGATCCCAGAGATTCAAGGGCTTCTTAAGCTGGCAGTCCAAAGGTCTTCATGTGAAGGAGACCCTAATAAGGATCGGCTATACGTGTACCTGAAAGGAGATGGCACGAGGCATTTATCAGCTTCTCCCATGGGTACATTTTGTGTTTGAGTCAGTGTTTTAGAAGGAAAGGTGTTGGGCAAGGAGTTTCATGTGTCATGGCTTGCAGCACATGCCCCCATGAATTTTCATATTTAATTTGTGAAAAATGACATAATGTTGAAAATATAGAGCTAAAAGTCACATAATTAGGCAGGGGAAATTATGGAGGAATAACTGAGCTCTACATACATAATGGCATTTCTATCTCTTGAAATGATAAAATAACAAGGAAAATTTTTACAAATATCAAAAGATAAATAGAAAAGATTTTTGTAACAATGACGTTGGTCATAGTCGATTGAAATTAGGGATCTGGATATAAGATGTTGGAAAAAAGAAAGCACTTTCTAATTCATATATCTTCTGGGCATATGCTCTCTGATTTGGGGGCATTTTGGTGGCAAAAGGAGTACATGATGAGTGACCTAGCACGCGCCTAGAGAAGAAATCCATCCGCCCCCCTCCCCCACCAGGTGTTTTAGGATTGCACCTTTCAGAACACTTAATACAATCTGATGCATCTAGGATTAAATTATACTTGGTACCCTATGGTTTGTCACATGGTATTAATTTGGTTTGCTCTGTGGCTTCTTTTTTCTCTTTACTGATTACCTTACATTTGGCAGGAATCCACTCCTTTGATTTTTTGGGTCTGGGTTACCGGATCGATTGGCCAGTCAGTATAATTCTGACTCCCTCTGCATTGAAAATATATTCCGAGATATTTAATTTTTTGATACAAATCAAGCTTGCTGTTTTCTCGCTGAGTGATGCATGGTGCTCATTGAAGGTAATTATCTCAAGCCATCCTATTTTTATACCATTACATATTTGCATTTATGTGAATCCGTCATTGAGACAAAATTCTAATGTCCCCTCTTGGGAATGCTTGTGTTAATGTGATGCTTTGCACTGAAAGGCTGAAACTTACCTGGTTATATTTAGCCTGTAAGCCTACCTTGGCAAATGAAATGACCTGCCTGTATATCATCTTTCTAACATCCCATTTTTCTATTTTTGGGACACGGCTCCACCATTTGAAAACAAAGAAAGCGCCTTTGTTTGTAAGTGTGGACAACTAAAAGAGTTTGTAATGTATTTTGTCCTGATAAAATAATGACTGAAATAGTATCTAAATGTTCTCTTTAATGGTCAGACAAATGCATTTGCTGCTTCGAGCTGAACTTGCATGGGGCCTATGGCTGTGAATCTGTACAAGCAGCTTATGGTGGGCTAGGATTGCCTCACCTCATTTGAAGCTAATCTAAAGCTTGGCTTGAGAGTAAAGAGTAAAAACAAAGAATGGAGATAGTTTAAGCTTGTAAGATTTTCGAATTTGGAGTTATAAGCCAGTGGTTTCATTTACAAGCTGTTCTTTACACGGCCATTGAACAGGTCATTGAAGCTTGAGTTGAACTTAGAAAACCAAATTTGACCAATTTTCAGCCTTATTTATCTATAAAGCTGGTGTTTTTAAGAAATCATTGATGAGACTATCTTTTCATAATGTCAAGATTTTGATCAAACTAGACTCACACTGAGTATTCAAGACCATCAAGTAAGGTAAGAATTCAGTAAGATTAAACAGAAATCAGCCCTTCTCAATCTCAATCCATAGTTGTGAATAGTGGGACGGTACGATATAGGAGAGGCATATAAGTTGAGGGAGTGGATAAGATTAAAGTCAGCATCTTCTGCTATGGGAGAATGTAGAAGCAATCACAAAAGGGTTCTTAAAATTCAACTGAACAGGTATTTGGTGATTTGCATTAGGGATCACCTTTTGACAACAAATATATTTGGCTGTTGATTGAATGGGTTACAGGATGCTACCGTGGGTGCATTTGATGTGAGTAATGGGAGTGTAGTGCTGGGAGGAGAAGATATAATCATGACAATTTGTACATGTGATTTATGAATTAGATGAAAGAAAGAGCAAAGGATTGATAAAGGGGATTGAAAACAGATGGAAGAATTTGATTGGCCTGGAGGAAAAAGGAACTCAGGGTTTAGTTGATTTTCAAATTCAAGAGATTAGATGATCCATTGCTTATGGTAGGAAGAGAGGCAAGAAAGGAAAAAGCTTGGCTTTGACTAATATAAAGGAAACAGAGGGAGAAACTGAAGAAACATAGATGTAGTTGTCATGTTTCTTTTGTCAATTACCATGTTTTGGAAATAGGGGCATTCTTTTGCAGTTAATATTTTAGCAGCATGGTAATGTAATGTTTCAGGATTACAGAATCCCGTGTAGATGGTGAAAGTAACTAGAAAAGGAAGTTGGTGAAGCTGGTGTTAGAAGGCTGAAGGTTAAAAAATGATATTTGGATGGAAAATGGAATTCTGTTGACCTCTAAGAGAAGCTCTTAAGTGTTATCTTATCTTCTTGTTCGTCATGAGTTATTATTTCCTTCAGCTCCTAACCTTAGTGTTCTTTTTCAATATTTTGTAGTCCTTCTTTAGTTTGGATAAAGCCATGGATTAGTTAGTGGCCATATTGTTGCCCATTAAAATGTTCTTAATATTTAATTTCCTTATTACTTTAGGTTACTGTGATTACAGAGTTAGGATGTGAAATTTAAATTTCTCTCCCCAATACAGCGAAAATAAAATTTGTGCAATTTTTGCTACTTATTGGTTACTCTCAAATTCTTCGAAGGATTATTAGAAGGTCTTGAAAGATCCTAATTAAGGTTTCTTTTTCTGCATTATAGAAATTGCAAGGTGGTTTTCTTTTCCAATATTCTTTTTCTTGTTCTTGTAATTCTCTCAGCTAATTCTTTTATTGTTGGACAACCTGAACTTCCAATATAGAGGACCATTATGAATCAGAATCAGGCATGCTGCAGCATATAAGTAGCTGTTACCTTGTTGAGACCTCATATTACATTTGTTCTCTGTAACTACTTCCTATTGCCCTCATATTATGTATACTTGACAAAGGAAAGAGAATTTGTGTAAACATGCTTATTTATGACGAGAA
Organism: Jacaranda mimosifolia; assembly: GCA_018894105.1. NCBI lineage: Eukaryota > Viridiplantae > Streptophyta > Magnoliopsida > Lamiales > Bignoniaceae > Jacaranda > Jacaranda mimosifolia. The sequence continues at coordinate 23,739,969 of CM032128.1, read as the reverse complement.
AATATGCACATGCTTGTTTACATGCTGAGTTGGATTTTTTTTATTTAATTTATTCCCCTACACATGAGTTCTTCTTCAGTCTTTGAATCACATAACAAACCTGAAAACGATGCAAATATCTTGTCAAGCCTAGAACAGAGAAGAGATGGATGCAAGTGGCATAATTTTCTTCTCATTTTCTGCTTGGTTTACCAGTGGATTTTTTGAAGACATATCTGTGTCCCTGGTATGATGTATTCTGTCTGTACTGAGAAGCTAAGGATCTCCATGATGATGGTTGTGTTGATTCTTCTATAAATTAGATCCTTCTCATTTTCCAGTGCATTTAAATACTAACTTTCCAATCCTGCATGTCTTTCATTGGATTTTCCCCGTTCAGGAATTAAATGAGAAGAGAAGCTTGCTGATTTAGGGTCAGTTTAAATTTTTCTCTTTGTGAAATAGTTTGAGTGTGTTTCAGTTCCAGTTTAATGATGTTCACCATAAGAGTGCAAAATCCTATCTCTTTATCCTTTGCAACTTAGGAGTAATCAATTTTATGGTAGATGTGAATTGATTGGTAGATGTGAACTGAGATGGAGTTAAGTACTTCATTTACTATTAATACTTCATGTTTGGAATTCAGTTTGACACAGTTTTGCAAACCAGGGATATCGTTTGGAGCAACATAAAGGAGAAGTGCACCAGATTTCAGTATTGACTGAAACAAGGTACGGTCTAATGTTCAATATTTTGGCGGTTGTATGTGTTGATTAGGGAAGAGAGAAAGAAACGGGTAGGACACTTGTCTTGATCACATAAATTGAGTATGCATGCAATGCTTCTGTTGAGTACAGAGTAGTTTTTCTACTACCTCTTATGTCATTAACCTTAAGTTATTTCATGGTAAAGTATTTTTGGTTGTTAACTCCCCTGAGGAAGTGGGAATCATTATATATGGCTAAGAGACTGCCTATCTAATGGCTGAACCTTAGAAATTCAGGAGCATTTGTTTGAATTGGTGTTGATACATGCATAAGAAGAGAAGAACAACTTATCCCATATGAAGTCGCTGCCAAATCTGGAATTTGGTGTTCCTTCATCAGGAATTACCTACCTATTTCTGAGTATTGCTGAAGATAGGAAGGAGTGATGAGAAGTATATCATCTTGGATGTTAATTTAATGCTGTGGAAACTAAAGAGCCACTTTCTATTTGATGCTTTGGAAGCCTCTACACATCACTACTTATATATATAGTATGCTTCTGCATGCTTCTAATTTAGGAAGTTTCTCCTTTTTGGGTCCCCCCGAAGAGATCAATACCTCTTCAATAATTGTTAGGCCTTGTTAATTGATGTTTTTGTCACATTTTTAGCAGAGTATTCACTCAACCACATTAAAATTTGTGTGGTGCACATTTGTGGATCGGAAAGTTACTAAAAAGAATATAACACATATAACTAAATTTTTATTTTGTTTTGATCTTTGTTCTTGGTGGATCTTGTCTCCTTCTTGTTTCCCGTGCATGGAATTGTTTTGCTAATTTCCTGTTGGTGGTGCAAAGAACAGCCAAATTTTGCTAAGATGTGCAATGATTGCTCTCTCTTGGCCAATCTGGATAAAAAGAAACATCCAAAACTTCATTTTTTCCTTGATGCCTTTAATCAGGGCTGCTATTAACTTTTGCTAAGAGTTACATTGTGTGCTATGTTAAAATTTTCATATATTTGTCCTAAATCTGTGCATCTGAAGCAAGGATTATTAAATTTGTTACAACAGGGTACTTTTATTTTTCATTGTTCTGTTTAATAAGTAATGTGATAAGCCTTCCTGAGGGTGTGTTTTCTGATTATTTGCCTTCTTTCACTGCAGGCACAAGGTTAACCATTTTGTGTCTACGTTGCAGCAGTACGTACAATCACAGTTATCCCAAGTATCTTGGCATAGATTTCTACACTCTCTTAAGCACCAGGTTGGTTGTCGATTTAGATTATATATCAGCAGCATCACTTCTGTTCTCCCTTCAAAAAGGCCATAGGGCACACGAAATAAAGCAATATTACTTTTGGAAATCATGTTCTTTCTTTGTACCTTATTTTGGGCTTTAGGAAGCTTAATTTGGTAATAAAATTTTTTGAAGATTCTTGTTGATATCCCTTGATTTATGCTGACTGTTATCCCTTGATGGCTAAGGAGGTATTTCTCCCTAAAGCACTCAGATAATCAACTATCTAAGTATTCTCTTCCATGATATTCACTAAAATACGACTTTCAAAGAAACTACAGAAAGTAAAGGCATTTTCAAGAAACATTTTGTGCAATAAAATAGTATCTTAGATCTTATTTTACAATTTTTTGTCATTTTTTCCCTAAATTTTCTCTGAGTTTTATCTCCCTCTCTTCTGAGATCTTTTTCTTGAATAGGTATTTTTGATCAATTACTTGCTTGGCTTTTTGCAAACTTGAGAATTAATTTGTAAGTCTTGATGAGATAGTGAATCTGAAAAAATAAGAAAGACAACAAAGGCTTCAATTTGATGGTGGATTGTCGTGCTGCCCCAATGTTTCATTTTTTAAATTATTACTATAAGGTGGTGATTGGTATGTAGGAATAGGATTAGGTGAGAATGGAATGGCTTTAGAAATGAAATGAAGTTGGGAAAGGAATAATGTTGGTATAGTTTATCCTATGATTGGCATGTATAAGAAATGAGAAAGGAATGAAATTGTTATTTCCTTCTTGATTCCATTATAATGATTGGTAAATAGGAATGATGGGTAGAAATGGAATAAAATTTTTAAATGACCAAAATTACCCTTTTTAAAAAATTATTAAAATAAAAGTATTTGTTAGTAAAATATTTTTTACATTAACATGGACCAAGTTGATGATACTTGTTTTTTTTAATTATAAAAATTGAGATGCGCATAATTATTCTTATTTTTATTATTTATTATTTAAATTTTTATAATAATTTATAGTAATTTAATAATTTTTATAATATTACTAAAAATATATGAATAAAATATATAATTACATAAAAACAATTAGCAACCAAATAATTTGGAATATAATATCAAATGTTTACAAAGTGATGATTTCTTTTCTTAAATATAAAAGTATTTTGTTAAATTTTAGAGTGTAATTTTATTAATATATACATATATATATAGGTTCATTTTTGATGGATTGAAAATAACTAAACCCATTCTTTAGGGAATGAGGATTCCGACAGGAATGGGTATTCCCATATTTAAATTATACCAATCATGGGTTTAGGAATGGACTACCAATTATACCATAATTATTGTTTTGGCATATAAGAGTTGTTTGTAGGCAGTCATGAGTGATTAGATCATTTTCTTCTGTTTCCAAGGAAATTATGTTCCTATTTCTATCATCTATGAAGTCTCAGTGAAATCTCCTTTCGGAAAATAGTAGATAACAGTTTAGTTATCTGAACAGGGTCAAATAATGAAATAATTCCTTCATTCTGCTTGCTTGCAATGGCATCCTCTTTCCACTTCTATGAGAATTGTGAAGTTAGGGAACAGAAGGTATATGCACCAACTATTTTCGTAATATCTCTCGAAGTGGATAAGAAGCCTAAAACTGAACCAGATGCCTCTTTCTCAGAGTAATGTGTTTAATTGATGGATACATCTACTCAGTAAGTTAAGAATCACTGGGCCAAGGGGTTAATAATCATGCATATGTGAACTTTCAGCTGTTAGTAGAAACAAAAGGCCCGAAACTGAACCCTTGATGGATGCTTCTTTCTCAGTGTATTGTGCTTATTTTGGCTGGTAAACTCATGCATTTAGTGGATACATGTACTCAGTTGATAATCACTTGGGCAATAGAACTTGATCATTTTTATTTGACCTTCAAAGGGGTCAAGTTAGGAGTCAAATACTGGGGATATTTAGATAATCAAGCTCGAGTATTAAGCAAATACATTTAACTCGAGCACAGCTGAAGGCTTAAAAAGTCTATTGGAGAACTATCAAGCTCAGGCTCTGCTCTTTTAGCTTGCAGGCTTGAGCCTATTGAGCTAGGGCTTGAAGTTTCATGATATATCTTCAATTGCATTTAAGAATATAACCAACATAAAATAAAAGCTATGATGTCTCAAAAAAGAATAATCATGCTTGAGCTTGGATATAACAGACTGAAAATCGATGCTCGATTCTGTTTGCGTTCCGTTTATTATGAGCCAAGGCTTCATGTATCCATTTCTTTGGAATAATTCAGACAAAGTCTCATCTCATGCTGCTAGTAGAGGGCAAAAGTGTTTCCCCTGGATCAAGATATTGTGCCATCTTTTTAATTTTCTATATTTTCAATGAAACTTGTGTTTTCTAGGTCATGGATATGTTGGACCTGGAGTCAGTGCATATGACATATTTGACAGAATCACTGCACATGTACGTCCTCTCTCTCTCATACAGAGACACATTATAGAGATGAAAATATTTTCCCTAATCCTCACCTCACCTTCCCATCCCCCCAAGTTTCTCAATGCATCCTCCAGATTTGATGCCATAATTGTAAAAATAATGGCCATTGTAAAATTCCAATTATATGCATGAATCTTAAATCACAGATGTGGTAACGATTTTATTAATAACCTCATACTTCTGATAGAATAAGTTAAATCTAGATTTAATATTTGTAATAATCAATATTGATTCTTAGGCCAGATCAGTGCACAAGGAGGGTTGGCTGGGCTAATGCACCAGCCTTTACCAATTTCTTTGCTTTTTTCATTGGAACTTTTCGCTTGTGAATATAATTCCCTTAACTGTTCATGGTAAAATTTGCAGATGTTTTCTATCCCATGAAACACAATCTATTGCTGGCATTATCCAGAACATCTTGCAGTGTGCAATGGATTTTCGGTCTTGTTTGACCGCAAGCATTCTGGCTGCTGGATCCGATGATGAAAAATTGACAGACAGATTTTCTCGAATCAACATTTCACAGGTGATTCTTTACCATGTCATTGGTGCTCAAGTTTCTAACAAGGGGTGCAACATAATTTAAACTTGTATAACTTTGTTAACTTTAAATTATCGCAAATTTAAGCTTGAATAAGCTATATCAATATAATTCATTTTCTGTTCATTTTCACATACCAATCACTTCCTAAATATTTTACTGTTTTTTCAGGTTGACTCCATAAGAAGAGCATTCACTAAGAATGTTGAGGAGTTGTACTTAATTTATGTGCAGTCACCCAAACACGGTGAATTTGGTCTGTCTCGTTTCTGGGATTATCTTAACTACAACGAGTATTATGGAGGGGTTATGAGTAGACAAATGGGCCACTATATCTTTTATTAGTGGACCTTCCGAGGATATTTGATCCAAGATTTGGACTCTTCCACCGCCAACCGCTAAAATGGGTTATATTAATATACTAATCCCTTATTCTTAGCAAAATGAATGCATCACTCTGCTGCATGAACGAACAATATTCCATGACACAAATGTACATGGATATAGGCATATCATCGGTGAGTGATTTCAGCATTTTATAGATTTATTCTAGGCAATTCGTGTGATTTTTATTATCCTTTCTCTAATTGCTATTTGTTTTGTCTGTAATTGGTGTTTGTGCAACATTGGCCTTTGCCTAACTTTGTTTTAGTTTTCTTTTCTTTTCTTTCCCTTTTGGTTTTTGGGACACTTGTTTAAAAATACCAAACATACCTTCCACTTTTGTGATTAGTCCCCATTTGATTTTTATTAGAAAAAATTTCCTAGTTTTGTTAAAAGTTTAGAGATCACTCCCCATTCACTTGATTTGACAAAAATGCTCTTAAGTATAATATTTTTCATTCATTTTTTCTCACTTCTTCTTCATTCGGACAAGCAAACAGTAAACCCTATCATACCAGAAACAGAAAGAACAGAAAAAACGTAACAAGCTCCACGGCGGGAACGAGAATAACGTTAGAGCCAAAAATCATCAACCTGATAGCTGCATTGTCTTTTCTTTTTATTTTCATCATTTTCTGGTTTCATCTTTTTTTTAGTTTCTTCTCAATTGTTTCTGAGTTTTTTATATTTTTTCGACAATGTCAACCAGTAGTGAAGCAAGTGTGCTCAATTAAGTGTTGGGGAGTTGCCGCTACAAAGACCAATTCTATATAATGTTAATTAAGGATAGTATGACTTTAATGGATATGTACATTAATCTTGCAAGAAAATGAAGTGAAATTAACGCCGAGCACTTTAGTTTGCAATATATAGCTCCACATCAAAGATTGTACGTGAGTTTAACTGATAACGATGATGTCATGAATATGGTCTTACTGCATTTGACATTAAAGATAAACATTGTTGACATCCTGGTAAACCAAGCAGCAGAGAAAAGAAAAGTAGTGATGTTTTAAGGTAATACTTTTACAGAATTTAAACTGTACTGCAGTTTGTAAAGTTTTGTACTTGAAGTGTTTCGAAATTGCATTCTATTTATTTGAAAATCTTTTTGTACTTGCAGCGTTCTACATTATACTTTATTGCAGTTAACATTGTACTTCATCTCACAAAAATTATATTTCATTATGTAAGTTTTATACATCAAGTGTTTTACTAAAGGATTATCTAAAATTGTACTGCAACTTGTAGAAGTTTATACTTGAAGTGTTTCCAAATTGTACGTAATCTATACAAAATTATACTTATTGTTTTTTGAAATTATTCATTTAACCAAACTGTACTGAGTAGGTAGGGTTTTATACTTCAATTGTTCGGAAATTGTACTTAATTTTACACAAATTTGTACTCCAGTTATTTAAAATTGTACTCTATTATTTAAGTTTTATACTTCAAAGTGTTCTACTAATTGATATCTAAAGTTATACTGCTATTGCTAACGGTTTATACCTGAAGTGTTAAAAACTGTACTTCTTTTTATTCAAAATTGTACTTCAATTTTTTGAGATTATACTTTATTTTACAAAATCTTTACTTATTTATTGAAGGTCTATATTTTAAGGGTTATATTTATCGATTATCCAAAATACACTGCAGTTGCTAGGGCTTTATACTTCAAGAGTTTGAAATTGTACTTCATTTTATCTAAAATTGTACATTTATTTTTTGAAATTATATTTTCTTTTGTACTTCATTTTATAGAAACCTATACTCTTTTCATTAAAGTTCTATACTTTAAATGTCCTAAATTGTACGTCATTTTATATAAACTTGTACTTCAATTATCTAAATCTACTATTTGACTTTCATGTTTTCTACTAATAAATTATCCAATTTGTATTGAAATTGCTAAGGTTTTATACTTCAAGTGTTTAGAAATCGTTTTTCACTTAATCAAAAATTGTACTTCTGTTTTTTAAAATTATACTTCATTTTATATATTATTTTATTTAAATATGTACTCTTGTCATTGAAGTTCTATACTTCAGGTATTCCCAAAATGTACTTCATTTTACCTAAACATGTACTTCATTCATTGAAGTTCTATACTTCAAGTGTTCAAAGTTGTACTTTATTTTATCTGAACTTGTACTTCAATTATCTGAATCTATTATTTAATTTAGAAGCGACTACAAATGGATTATCAAAAAATTATACTGCAATAGCTAAAATTTTATACTTTAGGAGTTCTGAAATTGAACTTCACATTATCTAAAATTGTATTTTGATTTTCTGAACTTATATTTCAGTTCTTAATAATTTCACCTAAATCTGTATATTCTTTTCATTGAAGTTCTATACTTCAGGTATTCTATAATTGTATTTTACTTTGTCTAATATTGTACTTCAATTTTTTGAAATCATACTTCATTTTATACATCATTTTACCGGAACTTGTACTCCATTTATTAAAGTTTTATACTTCAAATGTCTGAAGTTGTACTTCATTTTATTTGAACTTTTACTTTAATTATCTAAACCTATTATTTAATTTTTAAGTGTCTACTAATATATTATCTAAAAATTATACTGCAATAGCTAAGGTTTTATAATTCAGTTGATTGAAATTGTACTTCACTTTATATAAAATTGAATTTAGATTTTTCGAAATTATACTTCAGTTTTTACATAATTTAACCTAAATCTGTATTCTTTTCAATGAAGTTCTATACTTCAGGTGTTTTCAAATTGTACTTCACTTTGTCTAAAATTATATTTCTATTTCTTTAAATTATACTTCATTTTATACATCACTTTACCTAAACTTGTATTCTATTCATTGAAGTTCTATACTTAAAGTGTCCTAAATTGTACTTCAATTTCTGAATCTATTATTTAATTTAGAAGCGACTACGAATGAATTATAAAAAATTATACTGCAATAGCTAAAGTTTTATACTTCAGAAGTTTCGAAATTGTACTTCAGGTTATCTAAAATTGTACTTCGATTTTTTGAATTTATATTTCAGTTCTTACATAATTTCACCTAAATCTGTATATTCTTTTCATTGAAGTTCTATACTTCAGGTATTCTGAAATTGTATTTCACTTTTTCTAATATTGTACTTCAATTTTTTGAAGTCATACTTCATTTTATACATCATTTTATCGAAACTTGTACTCCATTCATTAAAGTTCTATACTTCAAATGTCTGAAGTTGTACTTCATTTTATCTGAACTTGTACTTTAATTATCTGAATCTATTATTTAATTTTTAAGCGTCTAATAATGTATTATCTAAAAATTATACTGCAATAGTTAAGGTTTTGTACTTCAGTTGTTCTTAAATTGTACTTCACTTTATGTAAAATTGAACTTAGATTTTTTGAAATTATACTTCAGTTTTTACATAACTTAACCTAAATCTGTATTTTTTTCAATGAAGTTCCATACTTCAGGTCTTCTCAAATTGTACTTCACTTCTTTTACTTCTGTTTTTTAAAATTATACTTCATTTTATACATTATTTTATCTAAATCTGTACTCTTTTAATTGAAGTTCTGTACTTCAGGTGTTCTCAAATTGTACTTCATTTTTTTTTAGCTTGTACTTCAATTTTCTGAATCTCTTAATTAATTTTCAAGTGTTATACTAATGAATTATCCAAAAAAGTGTACTGCAATTGCTGCGTTGTATACTTTTATTGTTTTGAAATTGTACTTCGTTTATTTAAAATTATACCACAATGCTGAATTATTCTACATATTGTACTTTATTTTACTTAAAATTGTACTTCATTTGTCAACCTCAAGGGATGTAGTCGAGGAGGAAATTGGTTCGACCAATGCATCGCACAATGAATTGGCTTTAATTAGCAACTCAATTGATGCATGGAGGAATTGCATATATGGAGAGGGTCAAACATTCAAGGATGCTGAGGAGTTCAGAATTATGCTTAAGAATTATGCAGTGTCTACTTTGCGGTCGTTTAAATACAAGAAAAATGACAGCAAAAAAATCATAGCCGTTTGTAGTGATGAAAATTGCAAATGGAGAATCTATGCATCAAGACATGAAGCTGATAAATTATTTGGCATTTGAAAATGCAATCTAGAGCACACATGTGGTGAGGCTAATCTTCGGACAATGGGACATCCTAAAGCCGATTCCGCTTGGGTTGCTAATGTAGTGAAGGATAAATTGATATCAGAGCCATGTTATCGGTCCTCTGCCATACTGAAAGATATTCACAGAGAATACGGTGTGGAACTTAGGTACCATAAAGCATGGATGGGTAAGGAATTAGCTATGCATGACATCTATGGAGCTGAGAAGGGATCTTATGATAAGTTGAGGTGGTACTATAATGCTGTGAATAGGACAAACCTTGGAAGTATTGCAAATTGTGAGATTGACCCAATTAGTCGAAAATTTTGTCGGCTATTTATATGTTTCAGTGCCTGCCTTCTTGGTTTTCTTAGGGGATGTAGGCCATTGATATTCTTGGACGGCACCCATATTAAAAATAAATACAAAGGAGTCTTACTCAGCGCTGTCAGTAAGAATGCTAATGATGACTTATTCACGATAGCATATGCAGTTGTTAACTCTGAAAATGATATTAATTAGGAGTGGTTTTGCTTTAAACTGAGAAGTGTCTTAGATTCTGAATATCTGCCTGGCTTATCAAGGTTTACTTTCTTTTCCGATCGACATCCAGGTCTTCTTAAGGCCTCCCCATGATATTTCCCGATAGCCACCATGCATATTGCTTGAGACACTTAGTGGATAACTTTAAGAAACAAGTAAGTGTACTCTATCTTTGTTTGTGAGACAATTATGTGAAATAAACTCTACTTCATAACATTAAGTACATTACTGTTCTATTATTTTAAATTCAGGTATTAAGGAAGTACCCTCTACATAACAAGAAACATTGGTGTTCTGTTTTTATGAAAGGTGCATATGCGCCTACAAGGCAGGAGTATACCCGACATATAAACAACATGTTGGAGTCAATGCCGCTTGCCAGAGACTTTATTATGCAGTTTGACCCACCATGTTGGGCAAATTCCTTATTCAGTGGAGATCGATGGGGGGTAATAAACAATAATCAAGCAGAAAGTTGGAATAATTGGGTTAAACCAGCCCGATTTATGCCAGTTGCAGCCATGGTTGATCACATACGCATGCAAATAATGGTTATGATGCATGATAGACGAGAAAAATCTCATAAGATGGTTAGTCAATTATGTCCCAAGCAAGAGAAGAAGTTGGCAATCAATCATATGCGTTCTCGTAACTTAAAAGTTGTCATGTCTAGCGATTGGAGCTTTGAGGTGATTGAGCAAGATAAATCGTATGCTGTAGATTTACAGAGCAGAGTTTGTTCGTGCGGAGCATGGCAGATTAATAAAATACCATGCAGACATGCTTGTGCTTGTATCGAGTCAAAGTCACTTTCACCGTATGACTTCACCGATCAATACTACCGAGTTGAAATGTATCAACAAGCATACCAGGCAGTTATAAACCCTATTCCTATGTTTGATATGCAAATGTTCCCTGTATATGATGATGACGTCATTCATGCACCTGATTGTCGATCTCAGCCTGGGCGTAGAAGGACACAGAGGATTCCATCACAGATTGAGAAACGTGTAATTAAGTGTAAAAGGTGTGGTAGAACAGGGCATAATCATCGAACTTGCAAAGAATCAGTAAACTAGTTAACTTTTGTACCTCAATACGGGATAATTGTACTTGATTTCTTCGCATTTGCGCCTCACTTAGGCAATGAAGTAGGTGATTTAGCGTGAAATTAGCATTCTTGCATGTTGTCCGAGACATAGTTAACTTTTGTACCTCAATACGGGATAATTGTACTTGATTTCTTCGCATTTGCGCCTCACTTAGGCAATGAAGCAGGTGATTTAGCATGAAATTAGCATTCTTGCATGTTGTCCGAGACATAGTTAACTTTTGTACCTCAATACGGGATAATTGTACTTGATTTCTTCGCATTTGCGTCTCACTTGGACAACTTTGTACTTAATTAATATCTTGGTATTTTTACTAATATTTTTGAATTGAAATTTGTTCAAAAATTTGATTTTTAATTCTTGGTAATTAATAACCAAACTATTGAAGTATGTGTCCAATATTTATCATATGAATAAAATAATATTAAAATTTTTAAGTTATTAATCACTAGTGTTCAACGGATGAATGTTATCAATTGCAGTAATGAAAGAATACTTATGCTTTCAAAGATGTAACGAAATGAGAATTTGACGATGCTAGCCACCCTATCATCCGTACAAATTCGTACTTCACCAGATCCGACAATCTCAAATTATTGTACTTGCCCATCATTACAATTATTGGAGAATAATTATTCAATTTGAATAAGTGTACTTCAAGAAAACAAATCTTATACTTGAATTGTCTGATTTTATACTTCATATCTCCGAAATTGTACTTCGTTTGTACTTCATTTGTACTTCGTTCCCCTGATTTGTACTCTGTTTCCCGTGAATTGTACTCAAGATCTCCGCCTTGTTTCAATTGAATTTAAGTATTCTTCAGCGACACACATTTTATACTTTCTTTGTTTTGGGTTTGTACCTCATTGCCCTCAAAATGCACTCAAATCTGCAACCCAGTTTCAATTGAATTGAAGTGTACTTCAACGAAGCACATTTTATACTTTGTTTATCTGAATTTGTACTTTGTTTCCCGTGAATTGTACTCAAGATCCCCGCCTTGTTTCAATTGAATTTAAGTGTTCTTCAGCGACACACATTTTATACTTTCTTTGTTTTGGGTTTGTACCTCATTTCCCCTGAATTGTATTCAAATTGCCTACCCAGTTTTAATTGAATTGAAGTGTACTTCAACGAAGCACATTTTATACTCTGTTTATTTGAATTTGTACTTTGTTTCTCGTGAATTGTACTCAAGATCCCCACCTTGTTTCAGTTGACTTTAAGTGTTCTTCAGCGACACATATTTTATACCTTCTTTGTTCCGGGTTTGTACCTCATTTCCCCTGAATTGTATTCAAATTCCCTGCCCAGTTTCAATTGAATTGAAGTGTACTTCAACGAAGCACATTTTATACTTTGTTTATATGAATTTGTACTTTGTTTCCTGTGAATTGTACTCAAGATCCCACCTTGTTTCAATTAAATTTTAGTGTTCTTCAGCGACACACATTTTATACTTTCTTTGTTCCAGGTTTGTACCTCATTTTCCCTTAATTGTATTCAAATTCCCTGCCCAGTTTCAATTGAATTTAAGTTATAAATAATTAATGGAAAATTACACTTACATACAAAATAATATTATAAACAAATTATGCTTAAATTTACAAATGTATTTACATACAAGTGATTCAAATCCTGGCATTTTCATGACTTAATATTGTATATGCCATTTTCGCACGATATTTATTAATTTCAATTGTTGTAGCATCCCTCCAGAACTCAGGGGTGTCTCTAGCAAAACATTCTGCCCAAAGGCATACATAGACACCACAATCCACTGTACCCACTTGCTGCCTGCCTTTCCTTGGCTTTATCTGTTCATCCACACGACTCCCCAATGAAATCTTCATATACTGAGAATAGAATGAAGCCTACAAAAATATTGATCAGTTGTTGACTCCCTAATTTATGAAGAAATCATAAGGAAAGAAAGCAAACTTACAATGGCAATAGCTATTGGTTTGTATCTAGCGGCCATTATGGAATTCATGTATAAGAAAGAACGAGTCGAGGTGTCAAGGACAACCAAGAACCAGTGCTAGCGCCGGCAAATCGGTAGGATTATGTAACGACACTCGTTTAAAACATCCACCGTGAGCTCTTCCAAGTCTGTACAGGTGAAGTTGTTCAGTTTAAGCTTCAACTCCACAAATTCTTCATCTGTAATATCCTTGATGTTGCGTTCCTCTAGTCGGTCTAATATATCAGCCTATGAAGTATAAAACAAATGGTTAGACTCATTTGTCACCGTGAACTAAATTAAGTTAGGAAACTGCATACCTGCGCTATTGAGGACGTAAACCACACCTTCTGGTGATACTTCTTCCTGAAAGATGGGCTACATAATATCGACATGTAACAGTCCACTATGTCACCGGTAAGTTCTCCTTCAAATAAGAGCTCACAAAAGTTTTGTCCATCCAGAAACTGTCTTGCTCCTTCCCATACAGTCACCCTACACAATTGTTAATTGTTAGTTTAGATACCAATTTATCGAACAGAAAAATAATAAGCAAATTTTGTTACCTCAAATTATCTCTTCTGACAAAGTTGTCGATGACTTCTCGCTCTTCTACTGGAATAAGAGCAAGACCTCTATAATCAATCCTTCATTTATATGGATCGGCCACTTCAGTCTTTGGGATGGCTGGTTCATCTGCCACCTGGGGTAGTTCATCTGCCACCTGGGGTACAAAACACAGCACATAGGTACAAAGTATCAACTATTGAAGTAGAAAATATAAGCACATGAAGTACAGATATCACCAACATGGAGTACAAAAATTTAGCACATTAGGTATAAAGTGTCAACTATTGAAGTAGAAAAGATAAGCACATGAAGTATAGACATCACTAATATGGTGTACAAAACTCAAGCACATTAGGTATAAAGTGTCAACTATTGAAGTAGAAAAGATCAGCACTTGAAGTACAAATATCACCAACATGGTGTACAAAACTCAAGCACATTAGGTATAAAGTGTCAACTATTGAGGTAGAAAATATCAGAACTTGAAGTACATATATCACCAACATGGAGTACAAAAATTAAGCACATTAGGTATAAAGTGTCAACTATTGAGGTAGAAAAGATCAGCACTTGAAGTATAGATATCACCAACATGGTGTACAAAACTCAAGCACATTAGGTATAAAGTGTCAACTATTGAGGTAGAAAAGATCAGAACTTGAAGTACAGATATCACCAACATGGAGTACAAAAATTAAGCACATTAGGTATAAAGTGTCAACTATTGAGGTAGAAAAGATGAGCACTTGAAGTACAGATATCACCAACTTGTGTACAAAACTCCAGCACATTAGGTATAAAGTGTAAAGCACAGAAGTACAGATATCACCAACATGGAGTACAAAACTCAAGCACATAAGGTATAAAGTTTAAAGCACAGAAGTACAGATATCACCAACATGGAGTACAAAACTCAAGCATAATAGGTATAAAGTGTCAACTATTTAAGTAGAAAAGATCAGCACATAAGTGCAAGTATCACCAACATGAAGTATAAGACATCATTCAATAAGTGCAAATATCAACCAATCAAGTATAAGATATCATAACATTTATTACAAACAAACAGTTTACAAATGAAATGCAAGTAGCAAAAAAATAAAACATTAAGTAGTGTACAACACCTTCTTCTCTTCTTGTTCTTTATTTTTTCGTGCACGAGGACGAGCACGATAGGTCTTTGTTACTTGTCTTCCTCTTTTGGCTGGTGTGGTGCTCGGGGGGCTGACAAAATCTGGAGATTTTTGTTTTGGCTTCCTGTCTCTTCGATTGCGCATATTTGTCACAATCGAAGACATGACATTTGCCACTTCAATCTTAGATTCCTCGAACTCAGCCGCTTGAATTGGTATATAATGTTCTGTCTTCAAAGGTAAGGGGAAATCTAAATGATCATGACATTGTTTGGTTTGACTTTCTTCATCCAACATGTCTTCAGAATCATCCCCTTCTTTCTGTGCATCATGTACTAAATCAAGTTCCCCCTCATGCACATACTCACCAGCTTCCTCCTCAAGCTCCACCCCATCGGTCTCTTCATCAGTTAGATGCTCCTCTTCACCCTACTCCACCTCACCCTACTCCTCTTCATCAGTTTCTTTCAATGATTTAATTTCTTCACCTTTCGCTGCAATAATTGCTTCATATATTGTATGATCACAGAAATGGACTTCACTGATGGCAGTACTGGAAGCCTCTGATTTCTTGATCAAATCTGCCAATTCTAACTCCTCTGGAGCAGGGTTGAGGAATACAACCTATTATAATGGAAATAATTATCAAATTCAAATTATTAAACAAAAAAAATAATGAATTATTACAATTATTACCATATCTGTTGTAACTTGCTTCAATTTATTCTCTACCTACTCCACATTTTGTGGGAGTTTGCTATTCTTCCACCGGTAAAAGCGTGGAAACTCAAACAAACTCACTGGTGAAACCAGTGATGGGATGCGTTCATAAACCCATGCCTGTCATACATAAATTGAAAAATTATACTCACTTGAATATAAATATAATCAATGTCATTAGAAAAATGAAGCAAACACTTACCATCAAGCCGACTGTACACCCATCAATGTACTTCTTTCTTCTTTCTCCACCTACTCCTAAATGGTTCTTCATATCTTGCACAAGAAAACTGTATGCAGCTATGCCCCATGCATACAGACCAACTCTAGACAAATTGTCCAAGTATGGTAGGAGAAATCGTGGAGTCCAATAATTAGATGTTGGAAACAGAATACAATTAAAAACAAAAACTATGTACAACCTACAAAAATTATTCAAGTCCTCCACACTATCCTTATATACATATTCCTCAAGTTTTTTTACTATTTCAGATCTAGTTATATTCTGCAGCTTTCCAGAAAAAAGTCGGTCAAATATTGAAGACTTCAACTTCAATGTCATATCAACAGATTGCCCCACGTGTGGCAACCCTAAAACCATTGAAAATTCAGCTGCAGAAAAAGGAACCTCAACCCCCTCTGCAAAATGAAATGAGAACTTTTTTGGGTCAAACCTCCTAACTATAGCTTCAAGCCGAATGAAGCTTGAACTTAACTTAGGCATATCCATGTATATATAAAAAGGGGTCTTCTTCAATGCATCAAAATGTTTGGACCCCATCTTGGACTTCACAAGCTCCAACTTACTTTGAAAATATTGGGGGGAGCAACGAGAACAGACCTCACAATGTCTTGGCTTTGCTGCAATGAGAAAAAAAAAATAGTATATAAACAAATAATAAACTAACCCTTTTAGATAGAGTGTATTACACTTTCAGTTATTCTATACTTCATGCTTGAATTTTTTATATTACAGTTGCTTCTAAAATGTAATGCAGATACACAGATTATATACTAGAGTTTCATTTAATGTATACTGCATGCTTAAAGGTTTTATACTTCAGTTGCTTCTAAAATGTACTACAGATACAAAGATTATATACTACATTTTCAGTTAATGTATAATACAGGCTTGAATGTTTATGTACTAAGATGCTTCTAAAATGTACTGCATACACTTGTGCCTAAAGTGTACTGCCAGTTTGAATATTTTATACTACATTTGTTTATAAAATATACTGCACCTACAGAGATTTTATATTACACTTTTGCCTAAAGTGTACTCCAGATGCTTCTAAAATGTATTGCAGCTATTCAGATTATATACTACCTTTTGCCTAATGTATATTGCAAGCTTGAATGCTAAATACTACATACATTTGTTTCTAAAATGCATTACAACAACACAGATTATATACTATACTTATGACTAAAGTGTACTGTCAGTTTGAATGTTTTATACTATATTTGTTTCTGAAATGTACTGAACCTACAGAGATTTTATGCTACACTTTTGCCTAAAGTATACTCCAAATGCCCTAAAATGTACTGCAACTATGCAGATTATATACTACCTTTTCCCTAATGTGTACTACAAGTTTGAATGCTTTATACTACACATATGCCTAAAGTGTACTGCCAGTTTGAATGTTTTATAATACATTTGCTTCTAAAATATATTGCACCTACAGAGATTTTATACTACACTTTTGCCTAAAATGTACTCCAGATGCTTCTAAAATGTACTGCAGCTATTCAGATTATATACTACCTTTTGCCTAATGTATACTGCAAGCTTGAATGTTTTATACTACATACATTTGTTTCTAAAATATATTGCAACAACACAGATTATATACTACACTACGCCTAAAGTGTACTGTCAGTTTGAATGTTTTATACTATATTTGTTTTTGAAATATACTGCACCTACAGAGATTTTATGCTATACTTTTGCCTAAAGTGTACTCCAAATGCCCTAAAATGTTCTGCAGCTATGCAGATTATATACTACATTTTCCCTAATGTGTACTGTAAGTTTGAATGCTTTATACTACACATATGTCTAAAGTGTACTGCCAGTTTGAATGTTTTATACTACATTTGCTTCTAAAATGTACTGCACCTACAGAAATTTTATACTACGCTTTTGCCTAAACTGTACTCCAGATGCCCCTAAAATGTACTGCAGTTATACAGATTATATACTACATTTTCCCTAATGTGCACTGCAAGTTTGAATGCTTTATACTACACTTATGCCTAAAGTGTATTGCCAGCTTGAATGTTTTATACTACATTTGTTTCTATGTTACCCAAATTATATACTACACTTTTGCTTATGTGTACTGCATGCTTCGATGTTATGTACTACAAATAACACACTAACACATTCAGATAGTTTTATAATATAATTTCACCATATAATTTCAGTTAAAAAGAAGTATAAAACCCTAAAAGGTAAAGTGCAACTTTCATGACCTTCAAGTACAAATAAGAACTTCCCATCTCACAATAGAAATCATATATATATATATATATCAAGTGGGTTCAAGTGTTTAACGACTAAAAAATGAATAAAAACCCTAAACATGAGAAAATAGACAACAAATCAGTGTAACACTGAAAAATCACGAAAATTTGAAGTTTCAACTGCAGAAAACATACTTTGTTCCTTTTCGTCACTTCTTTTTGTACTTTGCTTCTTCTTGCTGCTGTTTTTCCTTCCATTGTCGCAGAAAAATGGCAGAAATTTTGTTGCTTTTTTCTTTTTAACTTCTTCTTCTTCTTCTTCTCGCGCCAGTGGCAGAGGAACAGTTTCGTGTCCTTTTGTTTTGGCTCTTAGAGAAGTTGATTTCAGGCAAAAATATAAAAAAAGAAAGCGTTCTTCTTAAGAGATAACGCATTTTCCAGGTATTTTTGTTGTTTTTTCCAGCTGCAAGGGTATACAAGTCTTTCTAAAAGATATGGGGAGTGATTCCTAACTTTTGTGAAAAAGTGGGGAGTTTAGTGTGTAAATATTTAAATGGGGACTAAACACTAAATTAAAAGTAGATTGAGGGATTTTTTTCTAATTAACCCTTTGTTTTTCCTTATGACTATCCCGTGATTTTATTGTATCCCAATGATCTCTTTCTTTGTTTCTTTTTTTAACTTAATTCATGCACAATTTTTGTTAGGATTTGAATTTAGAATCTCCCACATTATATGAAAAATTTATGTCATTGGGTTATAGGCCATTCAACAGTAATTCCAAAGATTGAATGGTGCCATATTTATAATGGCACGACAGAAGAATTTTATTTTGAATTTTTTATTCTAATTGGTGTATAGATTGCACTTCATTTATATATATGAAGGGTATCTAATTCGTAATTACATGGGTTTTATTAGAAGAAATATGCTAGACATGATATATACATATATGTTGTGTGATAGAGATTACTACTTAAATAAAATAGAAAAAATTAAGTTGAAAAGTTCAACCAATTTATTTTGTGTTTTTGTATGTCTTAATGAACATTTTTCATTACTTAGGGGGACCACTTTTTCTACTTTACATGGTCTATGAGAATAATGAGATCATCCAAGTGGTTTACAATACTTAATGGTCAATTCCCCTTCTTTCAACTTGTAACAGTAGAAGAATCAAATCAATTGAGTAATTATCAACTGTTGGCAAATTAAAAGTTTAGGTCTTATAAGAAAAAGACAAAAAAGAGAGAAATTAAAGTTGAGTGTTGAAGAAATCCAAAGTGGTGACGGGATTTGTTTGATAAAATACCAAATAGTGGATTTATATGAAAGGCAGGCCTATGACGCAGCATGTGGATGTGATGTGACTGCACAGCTAAAGTGATGGCAGATGGCAGGAACAAGTAATATTCTATTCTATTAAAAAAAAAAAAAAAAAGAATGGACGATTAAAGACGCAACTTGAAAGAAACGTCAGGTCAGTGATGAACGCTTTCGCATTTTTCAATCCAAAACAAAACGCAGTTGTCTTCGTTAAGGTACTGTTTATTTTGAAGAATGAAACAGGATGAAAGTTCACATTCTACCTCATTTTATGTTTATTTTCAAGAATCAAACCTTTGTAAATATATAAAACTTTGTAAATATATGTTGGCCGGCCACTGTGGATTTTTTGAGTGATGAGTCATTCCACATTTGAGGTGGGATGATTTTATCACATATTTGGTGCTGCAACTTCAAATACTTCTTGTTTGAGGCGCCAATCAAAAAATTTGTAAACAATTAAAAATATTAAATACTAAAAATATATTTATATTAAAATAATTAAAAGAAAAATCGATATATATATAATTTGTGTAAAGATGTTGTATTGGAATGGAGATAAAATAACTTCTTTATACTAAATAAAAAAAAAAAAGAAATAATTGGATGTTGTATTGACATGGAGAAAAATTAATTTTTTTATGCTAAATAGAAAAATATTTTAACTATGAGTACTTTATTCTTTTATAATTTATCCAAGTTTTATAATTCATATTTATATAAACATTCTCAATATAATAATTCAATTTTATCATTCATATCATCTTACAAAATAAATATTCAATAAAAAATATAAAATTATCCTAATCCTACTCTTCATCCTTTATTTCATCCTATCACTTTATATCTCATATCACAAGTAAACGGACCCTAAAGGTAAAACCTTCGTTTGAGAATGGAGCGTTTATCAAACTACACAATGATGTCACTCAAAACATAAATAAACTTCTTATTTTGCCCCTACTAAATAACAGTTACTATAATTTATTAACTAAAGTAGTTTGGTAAGATTTTGAAATTTAAAAGCAGCTCTCAATGCAATATAAATATATATATATATATGTGTGTGTGTGTGTGTGCGCGCGCGCGTGTGCGTGTGTAATTTGAAAGGAAAATTGTAGCAAAAGATTTTTATGTGATTATAAATCTTGGAAGAGAAAAATAGTTGTTCGGGCAAAACGATTAGCTGTTTGTGCAAGTTTTCAAAACGAAAAGGGAAATATCTTTCTTGGAATTTGATTAAAAAAAATGTCCATGTTGATTTATGAGATAATTTGCGTTCATCAAACTACCCCTATGGATATGATTTGCTCGGGCACTGTCTTAATTTTTTCCTCAATTTTTTTTTCTTTTTTTTCCAATTTAATGCGGCAGGTAAAATTTGAGATGAAAAAAAAAGAAAAGAAAATCAAGTTATTGCACAAATAACTTGAATAAAGAAAGCCTGTACACGATAAGCTCCAAAACAAAGCAAAGAGCTTTCTCGTAGAGAAATTTTTTTTTCAAAGAATTCTATTATTCAAGTTGTTACCTGATAAGCTACATATGTGAGCTTATTTATAGATCTTTCAAAAAATCCTAATTTTACAACTTATAGGAATATGGCAAATTTATGTTTATCTCTAAAACTTTTAATTCCCAAAAGCTAAGGTAAAATAATACCTAACTTTCTAAAAGATAATGTAAAGTAATATCTAACTCCTAAAAGATAATAAAAATTTAAAATCTAATATTTATCTAGAAAGAAAATAATCTAAAAGATAAAACTTATGATCTAATTGATAAGAATGAAATATTCCCCATATGTGGAATATTTTCCAAAAGATAAGTCTAACCAAGATTCTCTCTTTCTCCCGTATCATTCTCCCCCTTTTAAGAAAATAACTTGTCCCCGAGTTATCAATGTCTTTTGGATACAAAAGCTTATCAAATGGATGATAAGGATAATGATCAACGGCTTCAACATATTCTTTGGCAATTCCACCACAATTATGCTCATTAATTTTCATCAAAATGTGACAAAGCGCACACTTCTTTGGTTGCAACTGGTAAGTACCAATTGGGAATCTTTTTTTCCTCAAAAAATCAATAGGTTCATTGCCTTCTTCAAAACTAAGGAAGCCTCTATGTTTATTAGTAGCTACTTTATATTTGTTAATAGCTTCTCCAAGTTTTTGCTTGATCTTTGATTGAACATCTATAATTGGTGGTAATTTTGCTGGTAGCTGCTTATGTATAATATCATTCTCTTCAAATAACAAGCATATGCTTCAAGAAATTGTTTCTCTAGCGAATCCTTCATAACAATCAAGACTCCTGTTACTGCTAAGCAATGAACTAGTTGAGTCTCTCTACAGACAACTTCAAACTCCTTTTCTGACTGAGCTAGTGTTGAGAAAGATTTACCTTCCATTTTAGAAGTTTTGGCCTCAAACTTCTTATTCAGCTGCAACAAGGTCATCTTCACTCAATTTGTCTCCAATTTGTATATTTTCTCCCGTCCAGAATGATGTATATTCTTGTCAAACTGCCAATGTTTACCAAATAGTAAGCGACAAGCTTCCATATCTACCACATCGCAATAAACTTCATCTTTATACTTCTCAATTGGGAATGGAACTTTGTAGCTTTCTGTCACTTCAATGTTTCCCACAATCTTGATCTACCCAATGTTGTAAGGACTTGGATGTTTCTCCACCAGCAATTGCAGCTTTTCAATGATTTTCTTTCCAAAAATGTCCTTCACGTTGCCACTATCAATAATTAAGCCTAGTAGCTACCATTAATGGTGTATCTTGTTTGAAAATTTTGGTGGTATTGAGCTATGTACTCTTTCTTCGGCGTCAACATAATTTTTCGAACCATAAAAGTTTGGCCATCCTCTAAATCTTCTCCATCATCGTTACTATCGGGTTTGCATATCACTTTGCCTCTGTCTTCAAGTTCTTCTCTAAAATCACCATGCTCTATAATGTTGATATCTTTTCTTCTTAAACAATCATTAGAGCGGTGCCTAGATTGATTACAGTAGTAGCACTTTTCAGGAATTGGCTTGACATTGGGGTTCTCTTGCATCTGCATCGAGTCTGGATCACCTCTAACTTCTTACTTGTTGCTTTGTCATACGTCGCTTCGCCCTTTCGTGCTTCAGAGATATTTGCTAACATTTGTACACCAATCTTGTCTTGAATTGCAAGCTTTAAACCATTGAGGTATCTCGCCACTTGTTGATTATCCAACTCCATTAGGTTGTTTCGCTTAGTAAGCCACAAGAATTCTGTGGTGCATTCATGCACTGATCTATCTCCTTGGTGATGCCGTTGATATTGCAAAAATAGGTATTGCTCATAGTCCAGGAGTAGAAAATGAGCAGTTAATAATTGCTTCATCCGGTACCATGTTCAGACTTGTCCTTTACCTTCACGCCTCCTTGTGTCTGGTAGGTGTTCCCACCAAGCAGGGGCAGCTCCCTTTAGCCTGTAGGCTACTAATTTGACTCTATGCTCCTCAAATAGGGGTTTTCAAACCCAATCCAATGAAGAAAAAAAAACCGATGAACTAATCCAAAAATTCAAAAATCAATCAAAATCGAACTTTTTTGGATTGGATTGAATTTGTTTTCTAAAAACCAATAGGACTGGATCGATTTTGGATTTTAATCTCAAAAATCGATCCAATTCAAACCGAACTGAAATCTATATACTAATAATATAAAAAATAAATATCTTAAATGTAAAATACACAAATAAATTAAAATAAACTAAACTTAGGATTTTTTTCACTTTCAAAAATTAAATACATAGGAATAATTATTGTGGACTTATAACTTTATAGTTGCGTGTTCTTACATAATTTAACTTAATTCCACAAGATTAGTGTGATATGATAGCTAAATGAAATTTACAAATTGATTGATTAAATTAGTTTAATTATCAATTGTAACTTATTAAATATTTCAATTAAAAATTTAAATAAAAAAAAACAAATTAACCGATCCAATCCAAATCGACTTGAAATGGATTGAATTTACAATAAAAATCTAACCGATCCAATATAAATTATATAATTTGGATCGATTAACTTTTTATCCCAATATACATTATATATGAACAGTGAACACCCCTATCCTCAGGAATCTCCAAATAGTCAAAAAATATGTCTACTACTGCAAGCTAATCCATAAATTGTTCAATATTCAAATTGCCATTAAAGTATAGGGGATTTAGCTTTAGGCAAAAATCTTCATCTCTAGTAAGTCATTGGTTCCAATCTTGCTGATTTCCTCGTCCCATATTAAACATCTCAATCACTCCATCTTCTGAATCTTCTAAATCTTTCACATTGGCACAATAATAACATTGACTGGTAGGATCATGTCTAACCAGTCGTGGTGCTTGGGCAGTAACCTCCTGTCTGCGCTACGAGCATCCAAATGCAAATTCATCTTCTCCAATTTATGATCAAAGGATTCTCTCAATGCACGAATCTTTTGTTGGAGAGTTGGCAAAGCCAGATCTCCACCAACTGTTTGATTGTTTCGCGAACCACTAGTTGCTCATGCATTATCCATTAGAAAAGGCCAAACCTGCTCTGATGCCAAACTGATGCAGCGGGTAAAATGGAGGATGGAGAAAGAAAAAGAAAACAAGCTATTGTACAAATAACTTGAATAAAAGAAAACATGTACACGACAAGCTTCAAAATAAAGTAAAGAACTTTTTCGTAGAGAGAAAAAATAAAAGAATTCTATTACTCAAGTTCTTATCTGACAGGCTACATATGCAAGCTTATTTATAGGTGATAAGGGTAAAAACTGTATATAAGTAGATTGGGACCGAATCTGGGCGTATCGACTTGCCTGGTCGAGTAAACGAGTTCCACAGATACCTGGGCTGAGTCCTGCAACCACGAGCAAATGTCAGGCTAGCCAAGGTGCCATCGGCTATGGCACTCCGACGCTCAAGTCAGTATGAGAATGACCAAATAAGATGAGCAGCAGAGTGAGGACTTTATAGTATATAATGGTATACCTTCAGAGACGTTGGAAAGGGGGTATTTATTGCCTTCTCCAAGTGAGGGATTTGTCTGAGATGCCCTTAGCATGTAGAAAGGGCTCTTTTCCTTGCATGAGGTGCTTTAGGTCATCTCCCATTTCTGTGCTATTCCAGGTGACTTCATCTTCAACTTTCATGGGCAGAATAGTACACTGGAGTCGCGCCCCCTATCTGGCGCGATAGCATGGGCAGTACTAGGGTGACACGCACTATTAATGCTGTAGCATGCTGCCTGTTAAGGCATTTAATGCAGCAGATAAAGGATTTTGCTGTGAGTCGACTAGTGAACAGATCAACCTTAGTGTTGGCTCTGGATGAGGTTGACGATTGGCGGAAGCGGTAGTCGAACACTCTAGTCGAGAGAGTCAAGCATCTACGTTCGGCTCGCGGCCTGGTGGAATGACATCAGTGTTGCTTAGTGTGCTATTGAAAAAGAATGCGAGAGGTCAATCAAGGTCAACAACGTGATTGGGCTTTGAGGATGATATGGGCCTATTGATGTACTCTTGGATCGATAGTATTTGAGCTGGGCCTACCGGGCAATGACATATCATGAGTCCTCCCCACTTTCGAATTCTAAATGAGGTGATCGATAAGAAGGATTGGGGAGTAGTTTGGTGCGAAGATACGAGGACCAGTCGATGAGGGTTTTAGCAGTTGACCTAGGTTTAGTGCATTTAATGCGCTTGTTACATCATGCCATGCGGAGAGTCAAACGACGGTTACGCCATTAATACAGATGTTTGGGGTTACTGTGCTTGGATACCTATAAATAGGCGTGGTTAAAGTCTTCATTTTTACTTTCACCGCTTTGCATTTGGTCGAATTCTAAGCCAACTGCTTTTTCTGCGATTGTTTTGTGCCCTAGACTTCATTGAAGCCGTGTAAGTCTTTCCTTAATTTTATTTGAATACCTCATTTGTTTAAGAAATGCAACGCTTATATGATTTTGAGGGTAGTCAGGGGAAGGGGATAGTGAGGCCACCCATTCTGATCGGGGGGGAGAATCGACCAAAGAGTTGAATAGCTCTTCGAGCGATAGCTTGAGCTCCAACAGCTCAAGTAGCAATCGCGCTGCTGGCGGGGGTGGTGTTGGGCCAAGTCAGGCTCCAGCATCATATGGTCGACTATTCACCCCCAACCACTATAGTGAGATAGTGTCTAAGATAACTTCTACCGATCTGGCACGTATTAGGCAGGTGTACTGTGTTCCCGCAGAGTATGAGCTTATAGTGCCTGGACCTATTGATAGAATGCATCGACCTCTGATCGGATGCATAACTGTGTTCGATGAGGCTTTTCGATGTGGGCTTAGGTTTCCCTTAACTGGACTTGTAGTCGAGCTGCTAAGAGGTTTAGAAGTATGTATAACCCAGCTACTGCCTAATTACTTCTCAACCATATACAGTTTTGTTGTCTTAATGCACTTATTCAACCAACCTGCCACTTTCGCAAAATTTTCCAACCTGTTTCATCTCCCAATGTCCCGAAAGTTTGGTAGTACCGACAAGTCGGGTTCTTATTATCTCACTGCTTGACCCTGCTAAAAATTTCTTGTCACCCCATCCTTATCCTATGGCCAGGAGTGGAAAAATATTATCTATAGGTTGGACGCTTCAATATTCCAAGGGGGTGGTAGATGGAGCATGTTGAGATGCCAGTAATTTAACTCCGACGTGGCCCAATACATTCATCCAGGACTTGGTCGAGTTTGGTCAGGTAGAGGCCTTGGTATTTATCGAGGAGAGGAGTTTGGTGTTGTTGGCTTATCGTCAGCTCAGCTGGACTTGCCAACTGATGCTCGACTAGGTAGCTAGTGCTGTCGATTCTTGATTAGTTTGCTTATTTGCATTAATCTTTTTGTTCAATTTTGATCTTTTGTTCTTTGCTTTGTTGGTAGATCGAGATGAGACAATGAACCGTGCATGAGCAGAAGCTTTGGCTAGGGCCCAGAGGAATAAGTAGCGTCGCTAGGCTGCAGCGACTCGATGAGAGGCGGCTCTGGTTGTGGGGGTGCAACCTTAGGTAATGACGCCATCTCTGTTGCCAGCTCGGCTTGTAGTGACCACCAAGAGTAGCCCTGCCGGTCGAGGCAAAAGGCCAATGGTTGAGCATGCCAGACCTGCTTCAAAAAGAACTGCAGCTAAGAAGGGCAAAGGAAAAGCTACGAGGTCGGGCCAGCCTTCAGGGTATGATCTGTTCGAGGGGCGAGGGGATGACGTGCTGTTCCACTTGCCGAAGCTGCCGTTGCCCCTATTCGGGGATGAAATGGGGTATGGACGTGCATAACTTGTACTCTATGGTGTCAATTAGGTCGACCGGTGCTATCCCTTTAAAGGTGATGATGGTTAGGTTATTCACTTCTGACCAAAAGAAGTTCATGGACCTGAGCTAGGATGCGGCACTCAGAGCTCTGGCTTATCACTCAAATATAATAAGGGTATGGTCGATAAGCATGTCTTGTCGAATGTTATTTGTTAGTTGAGCACTATTTGCTCATCAATAATTTTAGTTTTTTAGGTAAGCCAGTTAGGAAACCATTTTTATAGGAGGTCGGAGCTGGCTCTAGCCGACCGTGAGCACCTGCAGGAAGGCAGAGATTTGGAGACGCTGAGAGCTCAGCTCGAGTCTTCCCAAATGAGGGTCAAATAGCTAACAATGAAAGTCGAGGAGCTCAATAGCCAACTTGTAATGAAGGATAGTCAGCTGGTCGCTACTATCACTGAAAAGATAAGGATGGATGAGCTGCTAAATCAGGCCAGAGTAGATGCGCAACATGGCTATGACTCTAGTTAGACAGCCGGGTATAATGCAGCGATTTAGGACGCTTGAGCGAAATTTTACAGAAAGCTGTCTCTAATACGGTGAGAGGCCGTGCAACAGTTCATCCTATGCTTGGCATTTCAGGATGCAAGCGTTGTCTTTTCTTTGGATGACGCCAAAGGCATGTTCGATAAAGTGATCACACAACTAGAGTATCTGGGCTATGCTTTTCGAACAGAGGATAAAGATTGCATCAATCGCATCCTGGACGAGCAGCTGCAGATGTATCTCAACCCCGACGAGGCTGTTGTTGAAGAGGGAGTTGCAGAGACTCCCATAGTCGAGGGAATACAGGGACTCCCTTGGTCGAGCCCTTGACTGAGGCACAAAGAAAAGCGGTCGAGGTGGCGGAGAAGCTGGCTGAGGTGGCAAAGAAATTTAGGTTTGCGAACGACTTTGCGTTTGAGATTCAGGATGGCATAGTCGACGCCGCTCGAAGTGATTTCTTTGTCAGTGAAGTGGGGCCTTCTCGGCCAGGACTGCTGCTGTTCAACCTGCCATGATGGTGCTCGAGCAGGAAGTGAACAACCCTGTAGTGGTTCCCATCCCTTCGAGCGACGAACTCGACCAAGGAATTGAAGAGGGTGTTCGAGGCGCCCATACTGAAGGGGCGGGGTCGAGCAATTGCTAAATTCCTTGCCGTTTGTCTAGTCGCCCTGCGTCGATCATTATGTTCATTATCATCATTTTTTTTAAGTTGTAATCGAAAACTTCTGAATGAAATGAAATGAAATGTTGCTTTTCGCTCATCAATGTGTACTAATCTTTTCTTTACTTTTAACGCTTTTGTTTCCATTGAATGTTAATTGTTGATGAATAAACAATTTGATCTTAGATAGTGTAACCCTAAAAAATAATGGAATTAATCTAAGATACTCATTAACTCTTGGTGTTGATTTTGCACTATCTTATTACGCTAGAATGAACGCATTTACCTAACAAATCATATTAACTTAATACATCACATTGAGTTGACTTCGACGACAAGGTCGAGTTTTTAGTTTTTATTTGGGGCCATGATTTGCTATACTTGTGGTTTAGGTCGACGTCAGGGTCGATGGTAGACAGTTGACTCATTTATTGATCTGGGCTGAAAAACCTTGACTTGACAGCTCAAAGCCTTTTGGTCGACTACAGGGTCGACACTGTGGTAATGCAAGCAAATAATTGTAGAAATGTCGAGAATTGCATTTTCATGAGAGAATACAACGGAAACCAATGGTCTCTTTATACATAGAACTTCTTTAGATTTACAACATTCCAAGGTCATGGGAGCTCATTGCCGTTCAAGTCCACTAGTCGGTATGCAATGTGCCTTGACACCTTGACCACGGAATAAGGCCCCTCCCATTTTGGTTCGAGTTTTCCTACGTTCCTTAACACCTTCACTTTCTTGAGGACGAGGTCTCCGACTTTAAAGCTACGCGGTCTAACTGCTTTGTTGCAATGTTTTGTCATTTTTGACATGTACTGTTGCATCATGTTGTAAGCTTCATGGCGCAACTAATCGATGGTATCCAGGTCGAGTACCCTTTCGGACATATTTCTGAGTGGGTTATAATGGAGCACCCAGGCTGTGTGTTGTATCAACTTAGATGGGATGACTGCTTTGGAGTCGTAGAACAAACTGTAAGGGCTGCGACCCATGGCTGTTCGAGGGGTAGTTCTGTATGCCCACAACACCCTGAGGAGATTGTCTGCCCAACTTGCTCATATTCCTTCTAGTTGAGCTTTGAGGTGGTCAAGGACAGTTCTGTTCGTGACCTCTGTCTGACCATTAGCCTAGGGGTTTCCAACTGAAGTAAAGTGTTGGCAGATCCCCAGAGCTTCACCCCAATTTCTTGTGTTCGTGTTTTGAAATTGGGTTCCATTGTCTGAGATTAGAACTTTAGGTAAACCAAAACATTAGATGATGTTCTTCCAAATGAAGCTCTTGATGGTCGCATCAATTATTTTCAGAACCCTTTCTGCCTCGACCCACTTAGTAAAGTATTCGACCGCGACGATGATGAATTTTTGTTGGCTTGATATTTTTGGTAAAGAACCAACTATGTCGATCCTCTATTGATCGAATGGCCACGTGATCTAGACATTTACCATTGACGCTACGGGCTAGTGTGGCATGTTTGAGTGGAATTGGCAAGATAGACACCTTTTAGTGAAGTCGATAGAGTCTTTTAATAGTGTAGGCCAGAAATACCTATATCGAATAATTTTATGTGCCAGGGATCGACCTCCAGAATGGTTTCCACAAATGCCTGCATGGATTTCATGAAGGACCTCATAGGCTTGATCCAGCGTTAAGTATATCCGGGTGTTCCGGATATTGACCTCCTGTAAAGCTGACTATGCTCATCGAAGGCAAACTTGGCTGCTTGACCTCTGAGCCTATGCGTTTCATTTTTGTCTTTAGGGACTGTCCATTGGCTTAAGTAGAGCTTTATTAGGTCTTGCCAAGAGAGAGGTGATCCTTCGATGTTCCCTACCAAATTTTGGTTGCGAGTATTTTTGGAAGGCTTACTAGCGACTAGAAACGTAATGGTCCTTTCTCTGGTCCCCTTCGTCGAGCTTGTAAATTTGGAGAGGGCGTCGGCCCACGCATTCTCTGATCGGGGTACCTGGTTGAGAGTGAAACTCTTGAACAACTATTGTACTTTTTTCACCTCGGCCAGGTACTGACTCATCTTGGTTTCTTTGGTCTCGAAGTTTCCTTCGACTTGCTTGGCGACTAGTTGGGAGTTGATGATCACCACTAGCTGCTCGACTCCACGTCTACTCCCATCCTTATGCAGGCGATGAGGGCTTCATATTCTGCCTCGTTGTTGGTGGCTGGGAAGTTGAGTTTGATTGCGAAATCATATTCCTCCACGAGTGCGGAACAGAGTGAGATGGAATCTAGGCGTATCGACCTGCTTGGTCGAGTAAACGAGCTCCACAAATACTTGGGCTGAGTCCTACAACCACGAGCAAACATCAGGCTAGCCGAGGTGCCCTTGGCTATGTCACTTTGATGCTTAAGTCAGTATAAGAATGACCAAATAAGATGAGCAGCAGAGTGAGGGCTTTGCAGTATAGAATGACATAGCTTCAGAGAGGCTGGAAAGAGGGTATTTATAGCTTTCCCCAGGTGATGGATTTATCTGAGATGCCCTTAGTATGCAGAAAGGGCTCTTATCCTTGTATAAGGGGCTTTAGGTCATCTTCCATTCCTGTACTATTCCAGGTAGCTTCATCTCCAACTTTCATGGACAGAATAGTACATTGGAGTAGCGCCCCTACCTAGCATGGCAACATGGTCGGTACTGGGGTGGCATGCACCATTAATACAGAGGTATGCCGCCTGTCAGGGCATTTAATGCTGCAGAGAAGGATTCTGCAGTGAATTGACCTCACTGGTCGACAAACAGATTGACCTTTGTGTCGGCTCTGGGTGAGGTTGACGACTGCCACTTCAGTGGAAGCAGCAGTCGAACACTCTGGTCAGGAGAGTCGAGCGTCTACGTTCGGCTCGCGGCCTGGTCGAATATATCAGTGTTGCTTAGTGTGCCGTTGAAAAAGAGTGTGAGAGGTCGATCAAGGTCAACAATGTGACTGGGCTCTAAGGATGAGATAGGCCTGCTGGTGTACTCTTGGGTCGATAGTCTTTGGGTTAGGCCTATTGGGCCATCCTATGTCAATAGGTCTTTGAAAAAATCCTAATTCTATAACTGATAGGATTATGACAAATTCATATTTATCTCTAAAATCCCTAACTCCCTAAAAGATAACGTAAAATAACACATAACTCTCTAGAAAATAATGTAAATAATATCTAGCTCCTAAACGATAATAAAAATTTAAAATCTAATGTTTATCTAAAGAAAAAAAAATCTAAAAGATAAAACTTATTATCTAATTGATAAGAATTAAATATTTCCCATATGTAGAATATCTTCTAGAAGATAATTCTAACCAAAATTCTCTCTTTCTCCCGTATACAATTGGTATATCAATGTTGATGAAAAGTGTATATGCCTTTGACAAAACACAATGAACGTGAAAGAACAAACAATTTCAAAGGAAGGGTCAAGTAGTAGTAGTAGTAGTAGTAATAATAATAATAATAATAATAGAACTGAGTCAATACACAATCTATCGGTCCGAAACCCAACGTTATTAACAATCCTATATATTTATCTATCTCTAAAGTGAATATATTTGCCTTTTAATAGTAATATAATTTAATTATTATTTAAATTTAATATTATCATTTTCATACTTTTTTCCTCCTTTTTAAATTAATAAATTTGTAATTTCAAACTTTTCAGTGTCAAAAAATTAAATAAAAAAAAAATCTCTATCTTTGTTCTTGTCCTCTCATTTTTCTTTTCTATTTCCTATCTTTCTTCTCTCAATTCTTTTTTCCTTTTAAATTCTCTTTATATATATATATACACATATATATACACACTTATATATTCGTTCAAGGGTGTCAATAGGGATAATTTCACATGAGGAAGATGACCAACATGCTAAAAGAGATGATAAAATATATAACGAATGCAAGAGTGGCTATACCTTTAGTTGAAAAAGACGATTGCCTTAGTCCTCCAAATTTCTAAGCAATCCTACATATAGTTTTTTTTTTTTTATATATCGTAGGCCTCAAAATGAAAAATATAAGACTTAATCTCTTTTAACATTTTAAGTTTAAAAAATATATATATATAACACATTTAATTTAGAAGCCTTATATAATTTTTTTTAAGATTCTAGTCTAAGAAAAAGTATAAAGCCTTTATTTCAAGGCCTTATTATTTTAAGTTACAATAAGTAATTAAATGATTATAATAAATCAAAAACATAAATTTAAATTTTATTACTTTTGATTCTTCTAAATCTCCTCTTTCATTTTAAATTCCTGTTGTTTTCCTTAATTAAACCCTAGCCACTTCCTTCTTTTTCAATACTAATCATTAATAATTTCTCTTTTTTAATTCCAATCACTAAATGATGTTGCAATGTTAATCACTAAATAATGTTTCAGTATTAATCACCGAATAATGTTTGCTTCAAATCAAAATTTTATTTCTTAACCTTTCTTCTTCTTTTTTTTTTTTCTTTTGCTTCGACTAAAAAAGTTTTTTTAATTTGAAACAAATAAAATTTTACTCAAGGTCAGTAACGCCTCATACTTAAGCTATCAATTGAAAAAGAAATATTATAAGAAATTAATTATAAAATTATAAGCAATAATTTTATATTTTAAAAAGCTAGAAAAATAAAATGTATTTAAACAGTAATATTTTATATGAAAAATCTTTTTCTAGCTAAAATATATTAATATCATTTGTATTAGAAATGTCTCAATTTTTATATTTCGCCTTAGCTCTTCTACTTTGTTCAGTCGACCCTAAACGAATGAAAAGATAAGAGTAATAGAGAGCGAGACAAGATGACGAAAAATATGATGGAAAACAAAAGGGAGGATGACCAACAAGTTAAAGAGAGAAATTAAAAGAATGGAAGTGTGTGTGTGTGTGTGTAGCTGCGGAGTGCATGTGCAACATTGACCATTGGGCATTGGGGGTAAACTAAAATAGAAAAACGACATTTTATTTTATTTGGCTGGTCGGGAGAAGATCGAGTACAAGAGCAAAAGGAAACGAGCGGTGGTGGATTTTTATTTTATTTTTTTAATTATTTTTTTTTGGTGTCAAAATGATAATTGCATTTAAGATATCAAAATTTAATTATGAATATATTACAAAAACACTCTTCAAATCCAAAAACATTAAAAAAGCACCTCATTCATAAATATGGGTAAATTGCAAGCACCCCCCTGGGATAAAAAAAATGGGCAACAAGCCCCCTTGTGAAAAAATAATATACAAAAAACACCCTCATATTTTGAAAAATCATGCGACAAACACCCCTGAAAGTGTTGGTGTTCCTCACACGCTCGTGTGTGTGACTGGGTGTGGGTTTTTGTGTGTGAGAAGATGATTATACCATAACTTATAAGCCGTTGGATTCATACTTAAGAATCGATGGTCCAGATTAAATCCAGTATATTTTTTTGAAAAAATATTAAAAAATATTGTTATATATAATATAATATATATATATGTATAATATATATAATTTATAAATACATTGCCCTCCCCCCCCAACACCCCCACCACCGTCTGTCGGCCCCCCCAACAACCAATGCCACCGGTTGCCATGGCTGCTGGCAACCCGACAGCCTAGCTGATGGGCATGGCAGCCTTGGCTACCGGTCCTCGGCAGCCAAACGCGGCTGTCGGCAAAAACAAAAAAAAAAAAAAAGAAAAATGCCGGTGGCCGTTTTGTCATGGCAGCAAGTGGTCGGATCTGGCCAGATCCGGCCAATACCATGGTTGCCATGGCAGCCTATTAGGGTTTGGGGAAGGGGGGGTTGGGGGCTGGGCCTTGGGAGGGGTATATAGTATAGATATTTGTTATATATAATTTATATATACATATATATATGTTTTAGATAAATTTATATATGTATATGTATATTATATATATAAGTATAAAATAAAAACTATATGTGTATATATTTATAGATAAATTTATATATGTGTATATATTTTATATATAACTACAAATAAAAAATTTATTGTATATTTTTACAAATATTAAATATTATTTAATTTGTAATGAACTAAAGAAAATTTATATATATGTACACATATATTATAGGTATAGATAAAAATATATTTTTATATATTTATATATGAATTTATAAATAAAAAATTATATTATAATCCTTATAAATATTAAATATTATTCAATTTGGATCAAATAAAAAATATATACATAAATTTATATATATGTATTCATTTATTATATGTATAAATAAAAATATATATGTGTATATTTATATGTGAATTTATAAATAAAAAATATGTTATATATTCTTTTTATAAATATTAAATATATGTTATATATATTTTTTATAAATATTAAATATTATTTAATATGTTATATATATTATATGTTATAAAATATATAGGTTAAAAATAAGTTATATATATTATATTATAAAAATATGTTATAATCTTTTTATAAATATTAAATATTATTTAATTTGGAATGGATAAAAAATAATTAAAAATTGTTAAAAATAATAAGTAAAATAAAAATAAAAGTGATGTAAATTTTAATTTTACTTAAGGGCAAGTCTATCTTTTTACTACTAAGTGTGCATCAAACAAGAAGAGGGGGACGGTGAGCATGGTTTTCAAAAATATAAGGAGTTTTTTTGTACATTTTTTTTGACGGGGGGATATTATGCCCATTTCGAATATCACAGGGGAGTAAATTGCAATTAGCCCTCATAAATATATATATATATATATATATATATATAATTACCAAGACTTGATGAGCAGAACGATCATTAACTAAATTGATTATTTAAATATTTTTTAAATTTCTTAATTAAGGATAAAATGATCAATTGAGATTTCTGTTTGGTTTGTTTTCTGAAGCAACAATGTTATCAAAGAGTTTTCTGTAATGAAAGATAAAGAGAGGAGTTGGCAATCCAACTATTTCAAAAGGGTTGTAAGTAAATTAACCATTTAAAAAAAAACGATACTTTATTTTTAAAAATAAGATCTTTAAAAACGATATTCTTCATTTTATTTTTGAAAATAAATAAATAAATTTAATCCAAACGAAATGTCATGTTATGCAACTAGTGTTCCAAAAGTTATTTTCATTTTGAATACTGCATTGAAGAATCTTCTTAAAATGTTATCAAAAAATGACATCAAATGAATGCAAACATTATCGTTGAAAAACTATGGCCATTTAACTGAAAACAAGTTTGTCCTATTTATTTTAGTTATGTTTGGTTATGTGTTATGTTTGATTTTAATATGTGTTTTGGGGGAATGAATATTGTAAGTGGGATTGAGGAATGTGAAAGTTGTGTTGGGAAATATAATGGATTTTTTATTATATTTTGGGGAATGATTAAAATTTTATTTTGGAGAGTATTGGTATGTTTGTTTATGTTTTAGGGGTGATATTTTTTACTGTAACAGTCAAATCAATACTTTTTCGTTGAGTTTTGGGGGTGAAAATGAAATTGAGTAATTTTTTTTTTGTGTAAGAATAATAATAAAATATATATCATTATATATGATATATATGTATGTATTTATTGAAAAGTGGGAAAGTTTTGAGAATAATAAAGAATAGAAGAGGGTATTTTGGAAAATTTTATTTTAATGTTTCGAAAGGAAAATGAGTGTGTTTAGTTATGTTTCCTAAAAAAAAAAAATGTCCTAGAAAAACATAACCAAATGCTCCCTTTGTTTGTCGATTTTTTAGGAATTTTATTTTAATCAAGAGGGAACATATTTCGATATATTATTCAAATAATTAGCTCTAGTCATAAGCCTTTTAAATTAAAAGTTTAATGATTTGATGTATTGGTAATTAGGGATGGCAATGGGTCGGGTTTGGCAAAACCCAAGACTCACTCTGTCAAGATTTGTATGGTTATCTAGCGGGTTGGACTTGTTAGACCCATTTAAAATGTTTAAAAAAATTAGAAATATTTCTTTTCAAAAAAAGGGTTAAATTCACTTTACCTCCCTTCTATTATGTTGGTGATGTCAAATACCCCCTTCTGCTACCAAAACCTTCAACCACCTCCCTTAACTCTTCATGCTGTTAGTGAATTAATGGAAAATTGCTTGCTTTTGTGAGCCTTTTGACCTCGCAAGTTTTTATTCCAAAAATGACCTTGTGAGATCTATAATGCAATACAATTTTTGCAACATGAGCATCAAAATTTTTGCCAACAAAATTCATTCATTTGTTTGCTAAAAAATTCTCAATTTCATTCATATGATCATGTCATTAGCTAAAATTCAAAATAATGTTAAGCAATTTTTCCAATACAAAATATTCAAAACTCAACAAAACAAATCAACGCAACATTGAAGTGAAAGTTTTATACATAAATTGATGCCAAAGAATCAAAACAGCAACAAACAAAGTACTACCACAACCAATAAAGATGCCACCACATTCAAAAAGTATTTGAGCATCTCATTTTAGTACATATCTATCCAAAAATTAAGTTTTATAAACAATGTCAAATATTCACATCACTACGAATTCTAACTCCAAATTTCTAAGCACTGAGAAGTTATTTGATGAAGATTGACATGAAGAAATTGTGCCACCAAACCTAGATGTACTCTTTGCATCGAGTATATAAAAGGAAAAATAAAAAGAAATGATTTAAAAATGATACAATATGCTAACACTTTACTAAGTAAGTGAATTGAAAAAAAAAAAAAAAATCCTAAATCCTAATTTTTCAAGGTTGAACATATACTAATAGATTAACTTTGCATAACTTTCAACAATTTATTTAGTTTGTTCTTCTTACATATACGCAATATCTCTTTCAATATTCACCATCAAATTTATTGAATTTTGGGATAATATTCTTATTGTGATTGAGAAGAGAATCCTCTACACATCATTTGTTTGACCATCATTTTTTCCCTAGAGTTTTATATTTGCCAATGGTAAATTTGTCTAAACAAAAAGTAAATGCCACTTGTGCCAAGTTTTTGGGTAATTTACTTAGTTTATAGGGTTAAATTAATAATTTACTGTGAAGTTTTAACACCATCAATTAGTTCACTAACGGCACAAGGGTTTCAGGGGGGTGTTTGAATGTTTTAATAGTATAAAGGGTATTTGACACCATCCCCATAGTAGAAGGGGGAGGGGTGTGTGTAAAGATTATTTAACCCTAAAAAATATAACATCACTATAACTTCATAATATGAGAAAATAAAATTATTAACAAAGTTTATTATTTAAATATTTAGATGTGCATGTTTTGGTCTTTGAAAAATGATAAATTACAAACATTATTATTACTTATATATATTGAATGTATAAGTTATTTATTATGATAATATTATTATTTTTTTATAGAACATATATGTAATATTAACATTTTTTCATATATATATGAATATACACCACATAAAATATACATATAATAAGTAAAATTAATATATATATATAATATCTAGCGGGACGAGTTTGGGGCGGGTCCGAATTTAAAAATTAAAATCTAAGACCCGCCCCAAGATCCGTTTATACTTTCAAATCCCCCCTCATCCCCCAAGCGGGCGGGTTCGAAGTGGGATCCGAACACATTGTCATCCCTAATTGGTATGAATGTTGAAAGATGATTCTACGTATTGCTAGAGATATGCAGTGGATGAGTCATTTTCATATCTCCATAGTTCATTCAAAGATTACTACTTCTAATGGCTGACTTTTTAACACCAATACTCACCTTTTTTCCTTTTTCTTTTTTTTTTTCCTATTTTTATTTAAGTTTTTAAAGTCATTCAAATGGGCCTGTTTGGTTCTATTTTCATTCTCAATTTTTATTTCCATCATTTTTAAAATTTAAAAAGTTAGTTAGTGAAAATTGAGTTGAAAATAAGTTTGTATTTGAATAGATTGTTAGACAAGTAATGATTGAGTTGGTTTTAATAGATTATAGGTGGAGAGTGATAGAAATAATGGAAGAGAGGGAAGATATATAGGTCATTAAGAGAAGACATATATGTTATTGCAGAATGTGTTTTGAAAATGAAAATAAAAATGATGTTGAGTAAAAATATATAAAAATTAATTATTTTATTTCTGAAATAGTAGAAAATATGAAAATGAACTTTGAAAATGAAACCAAATAGGCCCGAACTCATTTTTATGATAATTTATATGGAAAGCTAAAATGTCAATTTAAATTAGACCCTACCAATTAATTGTGTAAGTTGTAATAATTAAATTATTAATAAGCACCAATCTCGTTTTTAATAATTTTTCTGAATGATCTATTAAAATACCGTTATTTTTATTTTTTAATAAGCTCTCAAGTATACAAAATGACTATATTTCATTATTGTCCCACTATTATTATTTTATAGTTTTATAATTATTTGACAATGATTATATACAATTTTTTTATTTTTTTTGGTAATTTTTTATTACTTTTGTTATTTATTAATTTTTAAAGTTATACTAATGGATTTGCCACACGCTTTATATAAAACATGTTCAACTGATTGAGTATATTAAATATATGTTTATTATTATATGCACACACATGGAATATATATTAGTCCGTAGGTTATCAAATGAAATAGAGATGGCCTCTTACCTATAAAACATAAAAAAATAGCCGCACACCTTATATTTGGTTGACATTAGGATTGGTTGAATCAAGAAATATTTTACACAAAATTCAATTTATTTGAAATTAATTAGTCAGTATTTTTTGGGGAAAAATCTTGATTGAAGTAATGATTTAATAGTATTAATTCCAAACCATTATTTTTTAGGATAATAATATAAAAGTTTACATAACTTATATTTCTTTACTTTCCTTTAAAATCCTGTGATGATTCAAATTGGACCCATTATTTTTTGAGGAGGGAATATATAATTATAAGAGAAAATTACAAAATTTTCATAAAAATAAATTTAATATCTAAAAAATTCATGAAATTACTTTTTATTTTAAAAAATCCAATATTAATTTTTATCCTAGCACCATAAAGATTTTTACTACAGAAAATTAAAGCATTAACTACACGAATTTGTAAGTGATGCTTTAAATTTATAGTTTTAACTACGAAATTGACGTAGCAAATTTGATGTAGATGTTCTCATAGTTAACCATTGCTATAACAAGTCCGTAATTGATGATCATTTTTATTTTTATATATATTAATTTTTCTATGGAGATGCATAGTTAATTTGTTGCGCTTTCAAGGAAAAAATCTACCGATTGACAGCTAGTAATTTTTATCGCTTGTTACTTAAAAAAATTATATTTTCTATGAAAATTTTTAGCTATAAGTAGAAGTAACTACAAAATTAATTTCATAGCAATTTTTTCCTAGTGGATTGTTTGTAATTTTTTGACAAAACACTGAACTTCTTACTTTAGGAAATTTTTATTTTTGATATTAGTTTTTTTAATTATATTCATTTATCTAGTAAAATGTTGTACAAAACTTAATTTATGAACTTTGAAAATGGTTAATATTTTTTGTGTAGGTATTCAAGTGTAAAGATAAAATCTTTTCCTTTTGTAACTTATATGTCTAAAAAGTTAAGAATAAAAAAAATGGAATTTCTGTTAAACTTATTGATTCACTATAAAAGCTGCCAAGGGTAATTTAGCTACAATTAATTGTTAGATATTTGGAGTAGCTTACGGTGCAATTTTTATTGTACTTGTACATACCTTATATGAGGAATGTACAAATGTACTTAATGTAAGTCATTTGATTTAAAATGTGAAATATAATCTTTCATTTTAATAATTAATTGACAATAGAATAAGTACATTTAGCATGCTACCTATACGACTGGTTGATAGTTAATTTTGATCGTATCTTAATGGTTCATTGCACTAAAAAAGTGATTACTAATAATAAATTTTTATTAATAAAATTTATTTAATTAAACCCAATTAAAAAATTACCTTTTTAATCTCATAATTTAAATGTGTGTGCACTTTTAGTTTCACACTTATGGTAGTGAATATTTATAGTCCAAATTCAATTACTTTTTAATCACTTTTGGTCCTCCGTCTAATTTTTTGTTAAAATTTTAGTAGAAACTATTATCTATTTGTGAAAAAAAAAATCCTAAAATTTGATCTATTTATAAAAAACCCTACAGAATATGAAATGTTCATTTAACTCTTACTAAAAAATTTGAAAAGTTAAAAATTAAACATCACAAAAATATTTTTAAAAATAATGCATATTTACATATATATGGATATATGTACTCATCTATATTACATATATATACTTTTATATATATACACAAATTCCATCCCAATCCCCAGCCCCGCCCAAATCAGGCTGCCATGGTCGGCGGTCACCCGTGCAGGCGGCTAGATCTGGCCGGGGCCAGCCCAACTATGGGCTGACAGGATGGGAGTCATGAGAAGGGGAGCAGCAATGTTTTCAAAATTGGACTGGACAAAGAACCGGCGACCTTACTGGTTACTAGTTCGACAGGTATGACGTCATAATGACGTAATAATTATATTTAATTTTATAAATATATAATATAATTAATATATTGCAAAAAATAGAAAAATTCCAATAATATAGAAATAAATAAAGAAAATTTTCTCCATATTTTAGTCAATTTTTTTCCCTTCAAATGTTTCTTTAGAAAATACCATTTCTCTATTAATTAATTACAAATATATAATTTAATTCAAATAGTAACACACAACTATTTAATATTAATACAAATAGTCATCCCTCCAAGTTTCAAGTTCAATATTTAATAAAATAGAACAAGTTTTTCCACTTGCAGGCTGCATCAACAGTAACTGGGCAGTGACTAGTGGAGATGGAGGAAGAAAGAGAAAGCCTAAAGGAAAGGAAACAAGCAAAAAATTCAAGGAATTAGGATTTGATATGAAAAGTGGGAGTGAAAAATAAAAACCCTACTCAAAAGTCAAAAGTAGACTCGGTTAGTATGCTATCTTGGACCTTGGTTTATGTTTTAAAAAAAAAAAACAGAAAAATAGAAAAAAAAAAAAG
Source organism: Jacaranda mimosifolia (assembly GCA_018894105.1). Classification (NCBI taxonomy): domain Eukaryota; kingdom Viridiplantae; phylum Streptophyta; class Magnoliopsida; order Lamiales; family Bignoniaceae; genus Jacaranda; species Jacaranda mimosifolia. Next base: position 23,699,135 of record CM032128.1, on the reverse strand, counting down.
TGAACGGGTCAAGAATCGGTTGAATCGGTACCGGTTCGACCGGTTCCCAATCGATCAGATTATAACCGATTTTTAGGTATGATTCGGACCGGACCTGCCATCGGTCACCGATCGAACCGGCCGGTCAGATCCAGTTCGATTTTTAAAACCTTGGGGGGCAAGGTCGGTTTGCGGCTGCGGGATCGGGCGGTTGGGAAAGATGACATCCCCCTCTCTCTTTCTCTCTCTTATTTATTTTTTAATTAATTTATTAATTTAATCAAATTATTTCAAATATATTTATCTTTTCATATACTATTAAAATTATTGAATTATATAATCCAAAATAATTTAAACTATATTAAAATGATTAAATTATTTAGTTTTAGATTTTATATTTATTCTGAAATTTTTATTTTAGTTAATAAATAAAGATAATTATATTTAATTATATTATTTTAAATATATTTATTTTAATATTATAAAATATATAATTTAAAATTATGAAGTTAAGTTATCTATTATAATATTTTTTTTTTGAAAAATTTCTTTGAAATATTTACCAAACATTTAATGTATTGATATTTTAAAATGTGAATAAAAAACGTGTTGTGAATTTAACGATAACCTGTTGTAAAAAGACATTTCTCTTTCAATTTAATAATATGTCATATGATGTAAACACAAATATACCATAGACATGCCTTAGATATTTTGGGATAGAAAGTTGATGGAATAAATTTTTTGGAACTAAAAATACTTTAATAATTTTTTGATTAAAAAAATTAGTCATTTTTCCTAATGAAAACTATAAAACAATAAAAAGTCCTTTGTTTGGTTATATTTCCCCAAAACAACATTATTTTGGGAAAACATAACCAAATATATTCCAATTTTTCATTTAAAACGCATATTCTTGAATATATACATATTATATATATATATTATTTTATTATTATTCTAATATTAAAATAATCACTCAATTTCATTTTTACCCCCAAAACACAATAAAAAAAATATTAATTTGACTGCTACAGTAAAAAATGTCTTCCCTAAGGCATAAATAAACATGCCAAAAAATAATTCTCACATTCTCCAATAATTCATTCTCCCAAAACACATAATAAAATCAAATAAAAAACATAACCAAACACAATATTTCTTTCAAAATAAATTTCCAGCATGATTGAAATTTAAGTTGAAACCAATTCTGTCTGTTTGCACTTAGTAGCTCTGCCCAAACGGACAAGTACTCGTTAGTCATTACTGTATCCCGGTGGTCAATGGATTAAAAAACTTAGAACTAGATCGGTGCCAATGCCATGCTTGACCCTTCACTAAGAAAAAAAGAAAAAGAAAAAAAATATAGTAATATTTAAGAATGATGGAATCATTAATATGCATGTAACCCCCAACATGTTCGTCCAACAGAAGAAAAAGGAAAAAGAAAGAATTAATCTCGAGTCTCGACATATGAGGTGAGGTGGTTTACTTCTGTCCTAGAATAGTGGAGCCGGTCAGCAAGATTATTGTTTCACTAAGCGGTAAAGGGGGGACACACTTTCAGTGCTTTAGCAGAAATGGAGACGGCACAGAATTTGGCACCGCCATCAGCAGGGGATGATTGCTTGGTTTTTGAGGTGAATGGGCAGAGGTTTGAGGTACCAGAAGTAGACCCATCCACTACTTTGCTCGAGTTCTTGCGCTCACGCACCCCTTTCAAGAGTGTCAAGCTTGGCTGTGGTGAAGGTCTGTCCTGAATTTTTGTGATTTTTGAAATTTGGGCTCTTTTCTTTTATTCACAATTCAGTTTTAATCCAATCTTTGATGGTTGCCTGTGTTTGTTCTTTGGTATGGACTCTTTTATATGTGTGTGTATTGCTAATGTTGTTTGTTTGTTGTTGCGAATTCTTGCCTTACGGTTTTGTCAGGCAAGAGGATGACCAATGCAGTGCTCATTGTTCTTAATCCCAGGCTGGGACCATTGGCAATTCTGGTAGAGAGAGAGAGAGAGAGAGAGTGTGTTTTCACTTGCCTTTATTGGGAAAAGATTATTTTCTGTTTATCGAATCCACTGTTTTCCAGTGGTTGCTATGCAATATATGTGACTTAACTGGAAGTGATTAATGGTCTTGACGTTGAAAGAAATACTGCTTATCTCTACTGGTCTCTTTCTTTTGGCTAATTCTTTGAGGGATCAATTAAATTTTACTGAATGGTAATGCCTATTGGTAATAGCTTGTGCCTACCGTCAAATTATAGTTTTAGTTCCGAGCTTTTTAATTAAATATATTTAGTCCCAAATTGAAAATATTTCACATTTTTAGTCCTTTCTCAGAGACTTCATTTGGAAAAAAAGATCGACTGGCATACCTTTTTTTTTTAATTTCATTTTCTTTGTCTTTATCTTTTCCCCTTTCTCCTCTTTTCTATTAATGTGTTATGTTAATATTTGAACTTCTATAATCATTTATTAATCAAATTCTAGTATTAATCATGTTAGTATATTAATCATTTTACTAATTATTGATTATTGTATATTTAATTGATTCGTTATATGAAACCTGTAATTAGATGATCAATTGATCATATTGAAATCATCTATTTGAAATTATCGTTTGACTAAAATGTTTTCAGTTGAATTATTTTTCCACTATTGCAATTAAATATTTTTCTTTTGAAGCTAGTTCAGGATTATCATTATTGTTACCAATATTATTTATGGCTTTTCGTAAAACATTTGCACCAATGTTGCCAAAGATGGAGGCAAATTCCCTTCTAAGTGTAGGCACATGTATATTTTCCCTCTAATGCTGAGAACTAAGCCACATGCATCGTACATGCGCTTCAGTTAGATTTTTTAGCAGAACATTTGAGAAAGAATGATAAATGCACAATTTGAATTTTGGGACTAAATTTGCTAGTTTGTAAAATGTTAGACTACATAACAGACCCAACAAAGTGCAATTCCATGCCTACTCTATTGTGAAGGTTTGGAAACCATGACTAAGAATTATTAACTGCGGGCAAGCTAAGGCATGGAAGTAGCAGATATCATTGTATTTAGATCATATTCTATAACAAGAACTATGTCAATATTAATAAGCTTCAGAAAGATTTATCAATTTTTTGGAAGCTTAATTATGGCCAAGTAGAATGCATTTTCGGTTGGTTGTAACAGAACTTACGCATTTATTATATCTGACTTTTGAAGCTTTTTCCTATGGCTATTCCATTTACATTCACAAAGTTGGACCTATTCAGGTGGTTGTGGGGCTTGCGTTGTTCTGCTGTCCAAGTATGACCCTGTGCTCAAGAAGGTTGAGAGTTTCGCTGTGAGTTCATGTCTTACACTTCTTTGCAGCATAAATGGCTGTTCAATTACAACAAGTGAAGGCCTTGGAAATAGTAAAGATGGATTCCATCCAATCCATCAAAGATTTGCTGGCTTTCATGCTTCTCAGTGTGGCTTTTGCACTCCTGGAATGTGCATGTCATTTTTCTCGGCCCTCGCCAATGCTGAAAAAACAAATAGGCCTGAAGCTTCGCCTGGGTTCTGCAAGCTGACAGTTTCTGAAGCTGAGAAGGCTATAACAGGAAATCTTTGTAGATGTACTGGATATAGACCCATCGCTGATGCCTGCAAAAGTTTTGCAGCAGATGTTGACTTGGAGGATTTGGGGATCAATTCTTTTTGGAGAAAGGGAGATACAAAGGAAGTCAAAGTTAGTAGATTGCCGTCCTATAATCAAAAGGACCATTCTTGTTCGTATGCTGAAGAATTGAAAGATGAATTCAAGTCCACTAGGCTTTTGAATTCTGAAAAATACTCGTGGTACAGTCCTGTAACTATTGAGGAGCTTCAAAACTTGTTGTATTCTGATATGGTTGAAAATGGTGCAAGGATCAAGTTAGTTGTTGGCAACACAGGGAATGGTTATTACAAAGAAACGGAGAAATATGACAAATACATCGATCTGAGGTATATCCCTGACCTTTCAGTGATCAGAAAGGATAGCTCAGGTATTAAATTTGGAGCCACTTTGTCGATTTGCAAAGTTATATCGTATTTGAAGATAAAAAGTGAAGACAACCTGTGCTCGAGTGGGTATCTGGTATTCACCAGAATTGCTGACCACATGGAAAAGATAGCTTCAGGATTCATCAGGAATTCAGCTAGTCTTGGTGGCAATCTAGTGATGGCACAGAGGAAGTGTTTTCCTTCAGATATTGCTACTTTACTTCTTGCTGTGGGTTCTAGTGTCAGCATTCTGACAGGTCAAAAAACTGAAAAGATTACCATAGAAGAGTTCTTGGACAGACCACCTTTAGACCCCAAAAATGTGCTCTTGAGTGTGCACATTCCTCTTATGGAACCAACAAGATTCGATGGTTCAATTCATGCTAATTCAAGATTGTTGTTTGAAACCTACCGTGCTGCACCACGACCTCTTGGAAATGCATTGCCATACTTAAATGCTGCCTTCTTGGCTGATATTTCTTCTGATAGAAATGGAATTTTAGTAAATAATATCCACCTGGCCTTCGGTGCTTATGGAACAAAACATGCAACAAGGGCAAAGAAAGTTGAGGAATATCTAACAGGTAGAATACTTAGTGTCAGAGTTTTAGATGAAGCAATCAAATTGGTGAAAGGTGCTGTGGTATCCGAAGAAGGCACTTCATATGCTGCATACAGGTCCAGCTTAGCTGTCAGTTTTCTATTTGAATTTCTTAATAGCTTCTCCAGAGTTGGTTCTGCTCTAAATGGCGGTTTATCTGAGGAATTGAATGGTTCATTGCTGGAAGATGCTGGCAATAGCAACAATGATATCAACATTGGTCAAAGAGGAAACTCGCCGTTGCTCTCATCTGCAAAACAGGTTGTGGAATCTGCCAGAGATTATTATCCAGTGGGTGAACCGATGCCCAAATTTGGTGCTGCCATCCAAGCTTCTGGTTTGTTATGCCCTTTTCCATTTTCACTATACAACCTTACCTTAAACATAACTAACCACAGGCTCCTATCAAACTTCACATGGATTTTCACAAATTGTTCAACTTTTCATGGAGGGAAAATTGAAAACTGTGTCTAGTCTTCTCTTTTGTGAAAGCTTTTCATTATCGTAGTTATTTACTTTCTTTTTTGGTGATAATTCATTACTGCATAATGTCATTCGATCTTTCTCTGCAGAAATTCTGCTTTCTTGCCAATTTGTATATAAATCAAAATGTTGTCCTGCTTCTCACTATCACAAAATATTACCACATTTAATTTTCAAGAACTATTTCTACCTTCTGTTTGACAATTTCTAATCACTATTAACAACCCAAAGTGCAGATAATTGCCCGCCAACTGCCTGAATGATCCTGGACATTTGTGCACCATTTCAGACCACAAGCAATAAATTAGATTGGATCCAAGTTTCTTGTACAACTATTGAAATGTTTTCAATCTATTTGTGTCCTGCATTTCTTTGCTGCTTAGACTTCTTTCCCTCCTATATTTTCCCTGCATTACTTATTCTCATAGTCCTCCCCCTATATAAAAGTTCTTGTTTTCTTTAATTTTCATTTTCCTCCTCAACTTTGTATTTGTCGTCAGACTGCTTCTTGTTCTTGTTGTGATCAAATTTTGAGCCTTTATCCCCTTCTCTCACTGCACGCAAAGCAAAAAGACAAGAGAGGGAAAAAAAAAAAGAAAGAAAGAAAGAATAACATCATTTAATCAAGCTGAAGTCTATTGCAGAGCCATGTGATCAGCAACTTGTAAGCTACAAGAATATTGTTTGTCTATCTATACGTATGATTGGCAATCTGCAGGTGAAGCATTGTATGTAGATGATATTCCTTCGCCCCCAAATTGTCTGCATGGAGCTTTTATTTATAGCACCAAGCCGTTAACTCGAGTGAAGGGCATTTCTTTCAACTCTAACCCACAACCAGCTGGTGTTGCTGCCGTCATCTCTGTCAAAGATATTCCAAGAGAAGGGGAGAATATAGGAGCTTTGGCCATGTTTGGTTCTGAACCATTATTTGCTGATGATCTCACTAGGTGTGCTGGAGACCTCATTGCTTTTGTGGTAATTTACATTTTCTCATCTGCTAGTAGTTTTGGAGCTTTCATTTAGTTGCAACTAGATTTTCCTGTTCTTGAATTTGATGAATTGTGGGAAAAAACTGACATTTTAGAAAATCTCTAGGTTGCAGACACACAAAAGACTGCCAATTGGGTTGCAAAGTCTGCTCTAGTTGATTATGATACGGAAGGCTTGGATCATCCCATTTTAACTGTTGAAGATGCTCTCGAACGATCAAGTTTCTTCGATGTTCCTCCTTTTTTGTATCCGGAAAAGGTTGGTGATTTCTCAATAGGAATGGCTGAAGCTGATCACAAGATTCTCTCTGCTGAGGTACTTTTAATTGTTCAATTGTTTCACTTGTTTTTAGGTGATCTTAATTAGCACTTTTAGTTTGAACTATTGCACTCACTCTTTTCCAGTAATTTAGCTTTCAATTTGAGTCATACATATAGAACTTTCAGATCAGATGGTACTTTACCCAATAATATAGGGAAAATAAAATTACTGATAAATAGAATTCTATCTTAATTGTTTGCAAATTGTGATGTCCAGATAAAACTTGGTTCACAATACTACTTTTATATGGAGACTCAAACTGCACTTGCAATTCCAGATGAAGACAACTGCATGGTGGTTTACAGTTCAATTCAATGCCCTGAGTTTGCACATAGAGTAATTGCAAGATGCCTTGGTGTTCCTGAGCATAATGTCCGTGTTCTCACAAGAAGAGTTGGTGGAGGTTTTGGTGGAAAGGCACTAAAAGCAATGCCTGTGAGTATGATTAACATTATATTTACACCTTCCTCTTTTCTCCTACTTATTTATGTTAAATGAATTAGGACTATAATTTTTTATGTCTATGCAATATGTAGTTTGAATATTTTGCTTTATAACAAGAATAGATGTACTTATTTTTATTCAACCTTATTGATGCACACCTAGACTTTTGACTTCAATTGCAGTTCATTGGATAAGGAACAGAATCTCAAGTTAGCAAGCAAATCACTTCATTTCTCTGATCTGTGGAAGTCTAGTAATTCTAATGACTATTTACTCAAAGGCTGCAACCAGCAAGAAGATTTTATCTTTCTCTTCTCCATCTAAGATCTATATTCTGTTCTTAATAATTCAAAGATCTATCTTTCTTACTGAACACATACTAACTGATACACAACATGAGAGAATTCATATAGTTTATCTCTTTAAGAGTGCAAGGTATTCTTTGATGGGTAGAATATATTTAAACATATTCTATCCTCTGGAATGTACATATGGATGAATAAAATTAAGTTTATGATTTTCAGGTTGCTACAGCATGTGCTCTTGCAGCTCATAAATTACGCCGTCCTGTCAGAATTTATCTAGATCGAAAGACTGACATGATAATTGCTGGAGGAAGACATCCTATGAAAATAACTTACAGTGTTGGATTCAAATCCGATGGGAAGATCACAGCTTTGCACCTGGACATATTGATTAATGCAGGGATAACTGCAGATATAAGCCCTATAATGCCAAATAACATAATGGGTGCACTTAAAAAGTATAACTGGGGAGCTCTGTCCTTTGACATAAAAGTATGCAAGACAAACCATTCGAGCAAATCTGCCATGCGGGGCCCTGGGGAGGTGCAAGGATCTTTCATTGCCGAAGCTATAATGGAACATGTAGCTTCTTCACTGTCAATGGAAGTGGATTCTGTTAGGAATAGGAATCTCCACACATACGAAAGCCTAAAGTTATTCTATGGGAGTGCTTTTGGGGAATCCATAGAGTATACTTTGCCTACTATTTGGGACAAGGTGGCAAGATCGTCAAGCTTTGACCAAAGGATCGTGATGATAGAACAGTTTAACCACTCTAATAGATGGCGTAAAAGGGGTATTTCTCGAGTACCAATTGTGCATGAAGTGTTAGTTAGACCAGCCCCTGGAAAAGTGAGTATACTTTGGGATGGATCTATTGTTGTTGAAGTTGGAGGAATAGAACTGGGTCAGGGGCTTTGGACAAAGGTTAAACAAGTAACTGCTTATGCTCTCAGTTCAATCCAATGTGGTGGAACTGAAGATTTAGTGGAGAAAGTGCGAGTCGTACAGGCAGACACCTTGAGCTTAGTACAAGGAGGGTTTACTGCTGGGAGCACTACATCTGAATCAAGTTGTGAAGCTGTTAGACTATGCTGCAATGTGTTGGTTGAAAGGTTAGCCTCTCTTAAGGAAAAGTTGCAGGAACAAATGGGTTCTGTGAAATGGGGCGAACTGATTCTCCAGGTTTGTACTGTCCCTAAGTGAATTCTTTTCTTTGTCAATCTTCATCACAAATTAAGATTCATAAATTCTTTTGGTTTAAATCACTGGAGTCAATATCTGGATCAACTTATAGCAAAATTCTCATAAGATACAGAAAAAAAGGATGATAAGATTGTTTACTTGTTCGATATCTATGTTTAGAGTTTGTGAAATTGTGCTCATCCGGATAAAAGTAAATGGAGTCATAATTTTCATTTCCGTGAGAAGATTAATTAACAATATTGTTGGACGTGTGCTTCGTCTGAGGTCATTCTTGATTAGATTGTTGTTATATTTCTTTCATCAAGAAATTTACTCTCTGGATGCAGGCACATTACCAAAATGTAAACTTAGCAGTAAATTCTTTCTTTGTGCCTGACCCCAGTTCTATTAAATACTTGAACTATGGTGCTGCAATAAGCGAGGTAAACTTTTTCCTTTTTGGTTGAGCCTCCTCTCTATTCTTTGTCCTCTACTACATATATGCATGTGTGGTGGTGGTCAGGGTAAGCGTCCTTGCTGCTGCCACTTCGAAAGAGATAAAATAAAGTCATATAAACAACCTTTATTTTGTATGGTTTCTTCAATTTTAGTCCCCACACCCTGTCCATATTTCTCCATGCATGGTTAAATAGATCATATCTGTATCATGCAATTATGTCTAATATAGATCTGCAAATGTAAATCTTGATATGTGTGTGTGTTTTTTTTTTTTTTTTTGCTGGGTTGTGGGGAGGGGGGGGGGGGAATTCATCGGGGTTTAGGTATTGCCCCCAACCTGTGTATTAATCAAAGTAGGATGTTTACAAAGCATATAGCATGAGGATCATACATCCGAGAATAAAGGATTAAAAAAAATAGCTAAATCCTACGCTAAAAGAAGCTATACAATTTGAGATCAAGCATTGAAGCAACATTGTAAGCAATCGCAAATGAAATCTATCATTTAAATCTAAAATATGGAATCTTAAGTTTATCCAATCTACCAAGAGCCATAGCTTGAGGTTGAAGTCTCCGGTGTTCAAAGATTTGTTCAGTCTCCAACCGATTTGCATTTTTCGCCAGCCAATCCGCCACCGCATTTGCCCTCCCTGTAGATATGGGAAAATGTTGTTAGTTAAAGAGCTGCTTCTACCATTCTTCAGTCATGATGGCACAGCACTAGAGGATAACTCCTATATTGGACAACTCTAACAAATAGATATTAATTATATTGCAGGTAGAGGTAAATATCCTAACAGGAGAAACAAGAATATTGAGAGCTGATATTGTGTATGATTGTGGCCAGAGCATGAACCCGGCTGTGGATTTGGGACAGGTTTATATTTCCAAATCCCATTGTTGATTCTATTCATATCATTTAATTGATTCGGATTATGGCTGTCACAGTACTTAATATTTCACAGATTTTATTCACTAGCTGCAGCTTTCAGTACATTTTTATCATTTCTTTAGACTTCTATAATGAAATTATCAATCTACTTTAACCAGCTCAGGGCATTTATAGTTTGTATATTTCTGGTATCTGTGTTCTGCAGATTGAAGGGGCTTTTGTACAAGGACTTGGATTTTTCATGCTTGAAGAATACCCAACTAATTCAGATGGATTGGTGGTTGCTGACGGGACGTGGACATACAAGATCCCAACTATTGACACTATTCCAAAACAATTCAATGTCGAAGTGCTGAACAGCGGACATCACCAAAAACGTGTTCTCTCATCCAAGGGTATGTTTTTCATGTTTTAAGCTTCAAGATAATATAAGCTGTAATTTACATTTAGGTATGGCTTCTTTAGACTTAGATGTGTGCTGTACATGTGTTGGACTTGAAAGAGATATGTGCCGACTGTCCAACTAAGTAAAGATTCATCTATTTGTTCCCAAGTAAATCATCTGATTGGTTTCTTGTCTTAGAAATTTGACTTCAATTCATAACTTGCTAGGTTGTCTAAACAAAATGCCTTGGAACATTTGGTAAAAAACTTCATATCATGAAATGCTTTATGGCTTAGCAATTGTACCATGGAAGCAAATCTTGATGGATTTTGGGATTGTATGAGTCACCCAGATAAGACAGGACACAGCAAATGTATCATGTCCGATGTTTCTTTTTCTGAACATGCAATGCTGAATATATCTTGGTTCTTTCATGGGTCATGAAAAGCAAAGACAAGTTTGGTTGTCTCTATAATTTAGCAGTTATATTGCAGTCCTGATTGGGCAAATGATCTCATTTTCTCTCCATTGAGATCATGACAAGTGTCTTGATGCGGAAACATGTTGCATTTGTATTCACACTCCTAACAATTGTTTTGTTATATATATATATATATGTGTGTGTGTGTGTGTGTGTGTGTGTGTATATCGAGACACACACACACGCACACACACACACACACACACACACACACTAAAGTCTTTGCCCTTTTGTGCAGCTTCTGGTGAACCCCCCCTGCTTCTGGCAGCATCAGTTCACTGTGCCACAAGAGCAGCCATTAAAGAGGCAAGAAAACAGCTCAAGTCCTGGGGGGCTGTGGAAGGGACTGATACGACATTCCAGCTGGATGTTCCTGCTACCATGCCTGTTGTTAAGCAGCTCTGTGGCCTCAATACTGTCGAGACTTACTTGAGCTCTCTCGCTGATATATGAAGCTAAGTCATATAATTTACATTTACTAGTGAATGTCAACAGATTGAGTCACAACTAAAGGATGAGTTGAGCTTGAGCCCCAATATTTTCATGTATACAAGGCAGTTAGAATTTTTTTTGGGTTTGAAATCTTGAAATGTGGACTACCTGTATATCATTCGAAGGATATTACAGCTCGGTATAAGTCGTGGATGATGGAGGAAGTTCTTGTACATTAATTACAAATAAAAAGACAGCAAGAAATCAAGCAGAGAAAGAAAACAGAGCTTGTGATCAGTGAAATGTGCAGTATGCTTTCTGTCTGATGAATAAAGGAATTCCTTGGAAATGTTACATGAATTTATTGACTAGAGCAGTGGTGGTTGATGATTTTGATTAGGAAAGAAGAAACAGGCAGAAAAAAGGCAAATACAATCAAAGAAATTTAGGTTGTCACACCCTGATGTAACTAACAGAAGAATAGATATTGTGAATTATTTTTATTTTATTTTTAACAATAGATAGGTACTAGGAGACTTTGGAAACATTGGTCCATATTTTGTGATTTTATCATCGAAGGACTCCCCAAGAGAAAATACTAATCTTAGAATTAGGAATTCTGAAAAAATTTAATTTTAGTTGTTCCTATTAGGTATTTAAGACATCTCGCGACCGAGATAATTCCTAAAGTTTCACAAATATTTTTTAAAATAAATAAATAAATAAACAAACAAATATAACATACAGTGTGGTAGGAATGAGTAAGCAAGTTAGTTCCCTTGTGGTTAAACAAGCTTGAAATTTAGCTATCTCTAGGGAAATCAGCCGGCAGTTGGACATCGGAACTCCGCAGATAAACGCCTGCCTTTGGAGCTTTATAGCTCTTCCATTTCTTGGTCAACTATTCTGAAATATGAAGTTTCAGGTAGTATTGGATTTCAGTTGAAAGGTGTCATAAGTTTAATAGAGAATAAAAGGCCGAAATTGACCCCCTCGCTGCTGATTTCCAGAAAACTGGAAAATTCCGCCAATCTCTATTTCATGGAGCTAACTTAAGTTGGCAATATCTCTCTCAATTCTCCATAAAATTGAGTGATTTCTAAACACTGAGACCCTGTTACTTCCTAAATTTTGCATAATTAGAGGTGTTCATATCCGCTATGACCAAAATTAATTTAGAAGATAACGAAGGCGAAATATTCCTACAAAATACGCATAAATCAACTTGGGAACTTGAATATTCTAATTCTTCCCAAAACCCATCAAACTTGACGCAGCCTTGAAAATTCACATGTCCCGCCTAAACATGTTTACAAATTATAATTTAACCAATTACATTTTGTTTCTCTTTCTGGGGACGGTGATAAGCGATAAGGAACAAGCTTCCATCAAAAATTGAGTTTCTAGGAAAATTAACTTTTCACCTAATTCTTCAATGTAAAATTAATTCTTTGATCATTTATTATGATGGATGACTTATTTTCAATTTAAAAATTTTCTCTTCAAATAAAAAGAACTCATATTACGTAAAAAGAAAACCTAGTCTTGAACACTCTTTGAAAACCCTAAAAATTGACCCCATTATTATTAAGAGAACTAAATTCAGATAACTAACTTCATTCACCCTAGGTTATATTAGATAACAACTCAATAGGCACATCAAGCTCTACCCTTCCTTCACCGCGGCATTGAACTATACGTAGCAGATCTTTTATATAGCCGATTATAATTGATTTTATTTTTATTGTGAATTACGCATGATATATCTATTTTATTTTCTTGGAATTATATTTCATAAATGTGTCTCAAAATATAACTTTTAGCAAAATATAATTTCTTCGAACCAAATGTAGTCTACTTTAAAAGTCATTTATTTTCACTGTGAGTTGTATCTATTTTGCTAATTATGTTATCGATCAATTGACACCCTTGGGGACGCTTTGGGAAAGTCCTACCGGGATCATATAGAAAGCACTATCGGGCAAAATGGACCAACGATGTATGAACGTGTCGATATGATACCACTCCACGAGATTTAGTTCTATGTGCAATTGAAGGTTAGCTATAGTAAGATTAGACTAGTTTATTGACCTAGGTACGAGGTACACCTTCCGTATATCCATAGTCGAGGTGGCTTATCGACAAGGGAGGCACAAGAATTTCTTTTCTGTTATTACATTCTCATATTTTGAACCTATTTTCATAATTTATCACTATTCAGATTTACTTCATAAATAGTAACCTCGCATGCGAAGTCATGATTTTTGTTTAATTTATGCTTACTTTTGTTGATATTTGTATATATACATACACTCAACCTTTGTGCCTCAGATTGGGAGACAGTAGACTGGATAAAGTACAAGCAGAATTAATGAATGTAAAAATAGTAACAAACTCTTAACTTTTATGTGTACTCAATTATTCTACTACTCCCTTTATCACACGATACCACAATACCATGTAATAGTTGGCAAGCTGTCATATCATGGGACACTGCTGTTATCCTTTAAAAGACCAAATAAAACTACTATTTTGATACTACACAATAACGTACCATATGATATTGTTGGAATGAGATGTTTGCACTGAGTATAAGTCTAGGCATGGATATTCAATATGATCATCAGTGGCAACCTGCTAGTAAGATTCAGTGCTTGCGAGAAGGGTGTCACAGAGGTATCAGAGCATGGTTAAAGACGAACCATGTTTGTGAATCTAATGATGATTTAACATTTGGAAATTATAGGATAGGCATGCGTAGTGCTTTCTAGTTCTCTAGTGACATATGGCACCCCCCCCCCAACAATCTATTACTACCCTATTGGGAATAAGCTAGCGGCTATCTCCCAGCCTATGTTCCAAACGAACTCAGGATAGACCATGATAGAATTCTTACAAAACACAAAGAAACAAGGAGATAACCAGTTGGTGCTAGAGATAAGTGGTTGGACAATTTACTCAAGAACTACTTGAAGTTAAAACCCATTATGTGGAGCAATAATCGCACATACATGAACTGCAAGAACAACTCATTAAAAGTAATGTTGAAAAGACATAACTTGAGAATCAGTTGGTTGGCAAGTATTCACAAAATGATCTAGCGTGGCAAGTCCAAATTAAGCAGAATCGTTTAGATTAGTGGAATATGTTGCTAAATCGAAAATCCAACGCTTATCACGTTGCGACATGAACTAGGGGCCTGGAAACAGCTCATTCATGACTTGCCAAGCAATCCCAGTGCTCTTTTCCTAGATTTGACAAATATCTGCTAACAATGCCAACTGCGTGAGCAATATCAGTTCGAGTACAAATCATCCCATACATAAGGTTACCAACAGTAGATGAATATGGAACATTGTTTGTTTGAGCCCTTTCCTTCTTGGTTTTTGAACCTTGCTTAGAGCTTAACTTAAAATGCCCACCAAGAAGCGTACTAACAGGTTTCACATTATGCACATTAAATCTTTCTAACGCTTTTTCAAAATACTCCTCTTGAGATAGCCATTGTAAGTTCTTCGACCTGTCCTAGGTAATTTGCATCCGCAGTATTTGCTTTGTTGCTCCTAAGTCTTTCACAGCAAAAAACTTGGCTCAGTATATCTTTAGTGTGGCAATATATTGCCAAGATTATGTCCTACTATCACATAACGTCGATATATAGTAGGAGGTTGAGATTATTGCATTCATGATACTACTTTATGAACATACAATGATCAACTAGAGTTTTCTTGAAGCTATATTCACTTACGAAAGTATCGAACTTCTTATACCACTAATGTGGTGCTTGCTTCAACCAATAGGCTTTTCTTCAATTGGCAAACCAAATTCTCCTTCCTAAGAACTTGAAACCCCTTAGGTTGTTTCATAAAGATCTTCTTCTCCAAGTCTCCACGCAGAAAGGCAGTTTTCACCGACCGAGTTGTGCAACTTTTAAATCTATGCTTGCAACTAGCTTAAGTACAACTTGAATCGATGACGTCTTTATGACAGGAGAGAATATTTCTCAAAATCAACTCTTTTCAAATCCCTTCACAACTGATTGAGCTTTCTACCTCAGCTGAGACTGTTTTCTTCAACCTTCAATTTGAAACCCACTTGTTTTTTAAAACCTTTCTGTCTCTTGGAAGTTTTATCGGCTCATAGGTATTTCATCCTTCATGGATTTCATCTATTATTCCTTATGATCCTCAACCATGCATTCCTTGTAACTTTGAGGTTATCCATTTTCTACCAAAATGACATACTTATTAGTGCTATATCTCACTAAAGTTCGCTTTTCCCTAATTGTCGCCTTAATTGGGGTTCAATAGAATCATCTAGAGTGCTAGTTTATTCAGTTGGCTAATTTCCTCTAATTGGCTCGAATCCCTCCTTGATCATTAATCTCCTCAACATTAGGTGGACTAGATCATCATTTGAGTCATTACTAATTATGGGTGTTGGCTCTACTTTCTTTATATCTTCGTGATGATGGTGAAATCCGCTTGTAACTGTATCAGATAGTAGATTGGGAAGGTTCGACCTCTATGGTCGATCTATACATATAATTGGGTTGAGTCCTGCAATCACGAGCAAATGTCATGCTAGCCGAAGTGCCCTCGACTAAGGCACTCTAATGCTCAAGTTAGTACGGAGTTGACTAGATATAATGAGCAGCAGAGTGAGGGCTTTGTGTATATAGATTAGCATACTTTCAGTGAGGCTGGAGGAGAGGTATTTATAGTCTTTTCCTGGTAGGAATTTGTTTGAGATGCCCTTTACATGTAAGAAGGGTCCTTGTCCTTGTATGAGGGGCATTAGGTCATCTCCCATTCCTATACTATTTTAGGTAGCTGCATTTTCAGGTTTCATGGGCAGAATAGTACACTGTAGACGCATCTCCTGCCTAGTGCGGCAGTATGTGTGGTACTGGGGTGACACGTGCCATTAATGCGAAGGCATGCTGTTTGTCAGAGCATTTAATGCGGCAGAGAGTTGATTCTGCGTCGAGTCAACCTCCTTGGTAGGTGACAGGGTCGATCCTATGATGAGTTGGTGCGTGAAGTAAGAGGTGGCCGAGCGCCATGTTCGAAGAGTCGACCAGCGGTCCCAGTCTAGGGCCTGGTCGAAAGGCTGCCCTAATGAAGCCAGCATAATAGGTAGATTTGTTTAGTCGACCTCGGCCATCTGAAGTCGGTAGCATAATTGGGCCCTAAAGATGAGATGGGCCTGTTGCTAAATCCTTGAGTCTATGGTCTTTGGGCTGAGCCTATTGGGCTATCCTATATCATGAGTTCCCCCACTTTCGAATGCTGAACGAGGTGATCGACGAGAAAGATTGGGGAGTAGTTTTGTGCAGTTATGCGGGTTCATCGATGAGGGTTTTTGAAAATCAACCCGGGTTTTGCGCATTTAATGTGACTGTTACTTCATGGCGGGCATGGTGCCGAACGACGGTTATACCATTATTACAACCGTTTGGGTTCCTACGCTCGGGTGCCTATAAATAGGCGCAGTTAAAGTACTCATTTTCACTTTTACTGCTTTACGTCTGGTTTAGCTTTGAGCCAACTGCTTTCCCTGCTACTATATTGTGCTTTTTTGTTCATCGACAAAGAGTAAGTGCCTTCCTTCGTTTTCCTTAGCGTTCTTCCTTTGCTGTAGAAATGTTGCGTTTGTCTGATTTTAAGGGTAATCATTGGGGGGATAGTGAGGCTACTCATTCTGATAGGCCTGGGGGTTCATCTGAGGAGTGGAGTAGCTCGTCGGGAGACAGCTCGAGCAGTGATCGTGCCGGCACGGGGGGAGGAGAAGGGTGGTGAAACTGGGCCAAGTCAGGCTCCTTTGTTGCGCGGTCGATTATTTACCCCCAACCACTATAGCAAAATGGTGTCTACGATTACCCCCACCGACCTGAGGCGTATTAGGTAGCTGTATCATGTCCCCGAAGAGTATGAACTTTTAACCCCTGGGTCCTCTGGTCGGATGCATCGACCCCTAGCTGGGAGTATAACCTTGTTTGAGGATGCCTTTAGATGTGGCCTTAGGTTCCCCTTAGGTGGTCCTGTAGTCGACCTGCTTAGGGGTTTAGAAGTGTGCATAACCCAATTGTTGCTGAATTATTTCTTTATTATTTATAGCTTTGTCGTTCTAATGCACATATTCGACCAGCCTGCTAATTTTGAAAACTTCTCCAATCTTTTTCACCTTCCGATGTCCCGCAAGTCGGATAGCACCAACGAGTCGGGTTTTTATTATTTTATTGCCCGACCCTATCATAAATTTCTTGTCAACCCGACCTCTTCCTATGGGCAAGAATAGAAGAAACGTTATCTATATGTTCGAGTTACTGGGGGTTTCAATATTCTGAGGGGGTGGTGGATGGGTCATGTCGAAATGCTGGGTAACCTAACCCCAACCTGGCCCAATACCTTCATTCGGGACCTGGTTGAGTTTGGTCAGGTGGAGGCCTTGGTATTTATCGGGGAAAAAAGTTTGGTGTTAGCTGAGTTATCGCCAACCCAGCTGTACTTGCCAATGGACGATTGACTAGGTAGATTGTGTTGTCAATGATTTGTTATTTTATCTGTTTTTCTATTCGATTTTAACCATTTATTTTTATGCTACTTGGCAGATCAAGATGAAGTCATGAACTGATCAAGAGCTGAAGCTTTGGCGAGGGCCGAGAGGAATAAGCAATGCTGTTTGGCTACAGCGGTTCATCGAAGGGCTGCTCTGGTCACTGCACCGCAGCCCGAGGCGATGACGCCTTCACTTTCGCGTACACCGTCGCCTGCTTGGTCAGTGGCGACCTCAGGAAGTAGCCCTGCTGGTTAAGATAAAAGGCTTATGGTTAAGCAGGGTGGACCTACTCTTAAGAGGACGGCGGCCGAGAAGGATAAGGGGAAAGCCATGGGGTCGGGCTAACTGTTCAGTTATGATATGTTTGACCAGCGCGGGGACGATGTGTTATTCCAGCTGCCAAGACTACCATCGCTGAGGTTTGGGATGGAGCCGAGCATGGCTATTCACAACTTCTTATCAATGGAGACGACGGGGTCGATTGGGGCTACTTCGTTAAAAGTGTTGATGGCCGAACTGTTTGCGTCCGACCAGAAGAAATCGATGGGGTTAAGCCAGGATGCTGCGCTCAGGGCTCTGGCTTACCACTCAAACATGGTAAAGCTCTAGTCGATTAGGTTGTATCGTTGAACTTTATTCTTTGGTCGAATATTATTTTCTTATCAGGAATGCTATTTTTCAGGTGGGCCAGCTGGGCTACCATTTCTATAGGAGGTCGGAGCTGGTCCTTGCCGACCATGAGTATTTTCAAGAGGGCGGAGACATGGAGACTCTGAAGGCTCAGCTCAAGTCTTCCTAGGCCAAGGTCGAAGAATTGGCCAAAGAGGTCGAGCTCCTTTTGAGAGATAGTCAGCTGGTCGCCTCCGTTGAAGAAAAGACCAAGATGGACGAGCTGCTTAAGCAGCCCAGAATGGATGCGCAGCATGGTTATGAGTCTGGTTGAAGAGCTAGTCGGAATACGGTGCTCGAGGAGGTTTGGACCAAATTCTTCAGAAAGCTGCTGCTGATACGGCGAGAGGCCATGCAACAGTTTATGCTCTGTTCGGCGTTCTAGGACGCGAGTGTTGTATTCTCTTTGGACGATGCCAGGAATGCGTTTGAGAAGATGCTTAAGCAGTTTCAATTCATGGGCTATTCCTTTCGACTTGAGGATAGGGATCGCATTAGGCTATCCTGGATGAGCAGCTACAACCATACCCAGAGGACGAGGATACCGACGCTAGAGAGGGGGCTGCGGAGGCTTCTGTGGTCGAAGGAGTTGCAGAGGCTCCACTTGTCACGCCCTTGACTGAGGTGCAGAGAAAGGCGGCCGAGGTGGCGAAGAAACTGGATGAGGTCGCTAAGGAATTCACCTTCGCAAGCGAGTTTGCGTTTGAGCTTCGAGACGGCATGGTCGATGCTGCCGCTTACCTTCCTCTGGTCGGAGGAAGTTTTCTGGCTGACGAAGCTGGGGCCTTCTCAACCGGCAACTACCACTGTTTCTATTGCTGTTGTGATGCCCGAGCCGAGGGCGAGCAGCTTCCCAGTGGTTCCTATTCCAATCCCCTCAAGTGATGAACTCGAGCAAGCAATCGAGGAGGGTGCTTGAGGAGGGCATGGCGAGGGCGCTGGATTGAGCTGATGCTCTAGTTCTTATGTATTTTTCATTCCAGTTTTTTTTTTTTCTTTTTTTTGGGTTGTAATTTGGAATGTTGAATTTGAATGAAGTACTCTTTACTTCTCTTTGAACATATTTATTTTATCGAATGACATGTGCTATTTTATTGCTCTTTGAACATATCTATTTTGTCGAATGACATGTGCTTGTAAGTAAGCCGTTTGGTTTAATAAAGGTTGTCCTCAAGTGTTTGTGTTGCCAAATTATGGAAAATTAGTTCAAGATCATCGTTGAATAAACTATGATGACCTAAACCAACACACATTTTAATTCACATTATGCATCTTTAATTTATTGCCTCGAGGTCTTTTTGATCGACTTCGGGGTTGACTACAATCGATCAAGTCGATTGCTTAATGTCGACTGTGAAGCCTTGTCTTGGCGACTGAAAGCCTGCTAGGTCAACATCGTGGTCGACAATAAATGATGAACTCGTATATTTGTTTGACATCGTGGTCGATAGTAAATGATCGATTCGTTTATTTAGTCTTAGTTGTGAGGGCTTGACTTGGTGGCTAAAAGCCTGCTTGGTCGACTACGGGGTCGATAGTAAATGATCAACTCATGCAGGTAGGTATTTGCGAGATGTGTCATAAATTTTCATTGCTGCGAGGAAATACAATGGAGGCCAGTGGCCTTTTTATACATAGAATTTCTTTAGATTCATAGCGTTCCAAGGTCGCGGTAGTTTGTTGTATCGCGTGTCTGCTAGTCGGTATGCATTGTGTTTTGACACTTTAACCACAAAGTAAGGTCCTTCCTATTTTGGGTTGAGCTTTCCCACATTTCTTGATACTACGACTTTCTTGAGGACTAGGTCTTCGACTTTGAAACTACGCGGTCGAACTGTTTTGTTGTAATGTTTTGTCATTTTCAACCGGTATCGTTGTATTGTGTTGTAGGCTGTGTGCCGTATCTTGTCGATGGTGATGAGGTCAAGGGCCCTTTCCATCATGTTTCTGACCAGGTTATAATAGATCACTCGGCCGTATGTTGTATCAGCTCGAATGGAATTACTGCTTTGGAGCCGTAGACCAAGCTGTAAGGGCTGTGGCATGTGGCTGTTCGAGGTGTGGTTCTATATGCCCACAACACTCTAGGGAGGTCGTCCGCCCAGCTCGCTCATGTTCCCTCTATTCGAGCTTTGAGGTGGTTGAGGACTATTCTGTTCGTGACCTTCGTTTGGCCATTAGCCTAGGCGTTTCCTACCGAGGTAAAGTGTTGGTAGATTCCCAAGGACTCGCACCATTTTCTCGTGTTCTTGCTTTGAAATTGAGTCCCATTGTCTGAGATTAGGACTTTGGGCAGGCCGAAACGAAAGATTATGCTCTTCCAGATAAAGCTCTTGATAGCCGCGTCGGTGATCTTTGGAATCGCTTCCGCCTCGACCCATTTAGTGAAGTACTCGACCACAACGATAATAAATTTTTGTTGGCCGGATGTTTTTTGACTATATCAATCCCCCACTGGTCGAATGGCCATGTGATCTGGACGTTTACATCGATGCTGCGGGCTGGTGCAGCATGTTTGAGTGAAGTTGGCGGGAGGGGCACCTTCTGGTGAAGTCGACTAAATTCTTTAATAAAGTGGGCCACAAATACTTGTATCGAATGATTTTGTGGGCCAAGGACCGACCTTTGGGGTGATTACCACAAATACCAGCATGAATCTCGTGCAGGACTTCATTTGCTTCGTCGAGTGTTAGGCATTTAAGGGGTAGTCCTGATATCGACCTCCTGTAAAGCTGTCCGTGCTCGTCGAGGGAGAACTTAGCTGATTGCACTCTGAGTCTGCGAGCCTCGTTCCTGCTATCAGGGATTGTGCCTTGCCTTAAGTAGAGCTTGATTGGGTCTTGTCAGGAGGGAGCTGCCTCCTTTATGCTTCCAACGAGATTCTGGTCGCTAATATGGATAGACGGTTTGTTGGCCACGAGGAACGTTATGGTTCTTTCTCTGGTTTCTTTTTTTGAGCTGGCAAATTTTGAGAGTGCTTTTGCTCGCTCATTTTCTACTCGGGGTACTTGGCTTAGGGTGAAGCCCTTAAACGATCTCTGCAACCGTTTCACTTTAGACAAGTATTAATTGATCTTGGCCTCTTTGGCTTTGAAGTTTCCTTCAACCTGCTTTGCCACTAGCTGGGAATAGGTGATTGCAACTAGTTGCTCGACACCTTGAGCTGATGCCATGTTCATCCCGACTATGAGAGCTTTTACTCTGCTTCGTTATTGGTGATTAGGAAGTCGAGTTTATTGCAAAATCATACTCTTCAGCGAGTGGGGAGCGGAGTGAAACACCAATTTCATCTCCCGAGGTGGTTGCTAAACCATCAATGTGTAACGTCCAAACAAAGGAATTCTATTGCTCAGGGAGGTCGAGCCTTTTGGTGACAAAATCAGCCAGGGCCTGTGCTTTTATGGTCGTCCGCGGTTGGAATGTGATGTTGAACTCCCCAAGCTCGATGACACATTTTGTGAGTCGACCTGATGTGTCTGGTTTCGACAATACTTGCTTCAATGGCTGATTCGTCAGTACTACAATCGCATGAGACTGGAAGTAAGGTCGTAACTTTCACGCTGCTATAACTAGGGCGAGCGAAAACTTCTTGATCTCCAGGTAATTATGCTCAAGCCTTTGCAAGGCTTTACTGTAGTAATACACAGGTCGATGAGTTCTGTCTCTCGTTGAGGCCATGATTGAGCTAATCGAGGTGGTGGACACAGCCAGATAGAGTTGTAAAACTTCTCCTAGCTCTGGCTTGCCGAGCATGGGTGGTGAGGAGAGGTATTGCTTTAGTTTGACGAGAGCCTGGTCACACTGTTCGATCCATTGGAACCCTGATTTTTTTGCATTTCTTAGGATTTTGAAGAAAAGAAGACTTTTGTCGGCCAGCCTCACGATGAATCTGCCGAGGGCAATTATCCTGCCGACTAGACGCTATAGGTCTCAGATTGTTTGGGGTGGGGTGATGTCTATTACTGCCTGGATCTTCTATGGGTTTGCTTCAATCCCTTTTTGACTAACTATGTAACCCAAGAATTTGCCTCCTCGAACCCCAAATGTGCACTTGCTGGGGTTAAGTTTCATACCGAATGCGCTCAGTATCGAAAAGGTGTCGTCGAGGTCGATTAGGTGATCATTGGCTTTCTCTGTTTTGACAATCATGTCATCGACGTAGACCTCCATGGATTTTTCGATCTCGCTTTTGAACATAAAGTTGACTAATCTTTGGTACGTTGCTCCTTCATTTTTTAGTCCAAAGGGCATGACTAGAAAATAGTATACTCTGTTGGGGAATACGAAGACGATCTTGTCCCTATCCTCGGGTGCCATGAATATTTGATAGTAGCCTTGAAAGGCATCCATCATGCTCAGTAATTCACAACCAAACGTAGAATCTACTAATAAATCTATGCGAGGCAGGGGGTAAGGATCCTTAGGGCAAGCTTTATTCAAATTAGTGAAATCATTACACATACGCCATTTTTTGTCATTCTTACGGACGAATACAACATTACAAAGCTAAGAGGGGTACTGAATTTCTACAACATATCCTGCCTCTAGTAGCTTGTTGACCTCCTCTTCGATGATTTGGGACCTCTCAGCATTGAAGGTTCTTGTCTTCTGCCTCATCGATTTGTAGAAAGGGTCCACATTGAGACGATGGATAGTAAAACTTGGGTCGATTCCTTGGAGATCAGAAGCTTTCTATGAAAACATATCGATATTTCTTCGAAGAAAATCGACCATGAGGCATTCTAGATGGTGGCCCATATCACTCCAGATCCGAATGGTCTTGTCAGGGTTTCCAGGCTCTAGTTTGATCGTTTTGAACTCCCTAACGGGCTTAATCTGGGTGTCCTCCAGTTTTCTCTTCTTAGATAAATATCCCTCCTCGAGTTTCGCTACAAGGGCATCCCCTGAGGGCTTCAATTGAGGTCGGGTCTTCTGCTCGTTTGGCTCGATCGAAATGGTATAGCGGCGCTAAGCTTCATTAATGTTCCACAAGAGCTCTCCTACTCCTGCTGGGGTTGGGAATTTGATCTTCATATGGTAGGTCGAGACAATGGCCCTAAAGTCGTTTAGAGCAGGTCGACCAATGATGACTTTGTAGGCAAAGGGAGCGTCGACTACAAGGTAGTTTATCATCAAGGTTCTGCAGCGAGGGGCCTGTCCAAATGATGTAGATAGGTTAATAGAAGCATGATCTTAGGCCCCCCAAATTCGACCAGCGGCGTCCAGATTGGCTCAAACTTTAATTGCCCCAAATTCGTTCTTTTCAAAGTGGACAGAAATATGATATTCGCAGAGTTGCCATTGTCGACCAGAATCTTCCTTACTTCAAAATTGGCGACCTCGAGCATTACTACTATAGGGCAGTCTATTTTTTTGGTCGACTCCTCTGTTCTCCAGATGATCAAGGTCGGACTCGATGGAGGAGATTAGTTCTGCGTTGGTTGAGAGTTGGAAAATCATTTTGACCTTGGCTGATTTGGTCGATTCTAGTTGCCTTTAGGTCTGCTTTCTAGCGGACTTTGAGTCTTCCCAAGTGGGACCTCCTGCAATTATGTCGAATACTCCTCAAATGGGTGGGTGGGGCTCTTGGGCGATTTTTTTCCTTTATCTTCTTCATCGGGCTAGCCGACCTTTCTCTACGAGGAGTCCAGTCGGTTTTGCCCTCTTCACGTCTGGCATGCTCGTCAACATATTTTTTCAGATGGCCCTGCCTGATCAGTCTCTCGATCTCATCATGCAAATTGAAATAATCTTCTTTTTCGTGCCCTTTTTGTTTATAAAAATGGCAGTATTTCTTTGACTTTTTCATGGCTTCAGTCTCAATTAGCTTTCTAGGTCTCTTAAGGAGGTTGTCATGCTGGATAGCAAACAACATCTCCTTCCTCGGGAGGTTAAGCCGGGTATAATCATGGAAGAATTTGATGGGGGATCGACGATCTTCTCTGTATTGACGATCATCTTTCTCCTTATTTTTCTTCTTATCGATCTCAGGATTGCCATATTTCAATCTGTTGATCTCCTCCTGAGTCATGTATCTTTCTGTGAGGTTGAGGAGCTCTTCCATCAACCTGGGCTGTTCACGCACCAATGCATTAGCATATTCCTTGTGTCTGAGGCCTAAGAACAACACATCGATCAGAAACTCGATTCGGGGGTTGTCAATCTTCAGCATTTACGTGTTAAACTTGGTGAAGAAGTCTTGAAGGGATTCTCCTTCATTCTGTTTCACTGTGTGTAAGTGGGTATGTGGGAGTTTTGCATTCCTTCTGCTCGCAAATTGGTGCAGAAATTTGTCGCACAACTGGTCATATGATCATATCAACGCTGGCTCCAACTTGACGAACCAATCGAGCGCAATCCCCTTTAAGGTTGTCACCAGCATCTTAGCGTGGATGTAATCACTTTGTCCATGTAGCTGCATCATGTGCTCAAATTGCATCAAATGCTCATTTGGATTCAATGAGCCATCATATCTGGGTAGGCCTGTTGGGACTTTGGTACCGACGGCGATGCGTTCGTCGATAATTTCCTGCACGAATGGTGAGTCCCTCTCTCTTTGGAACCTTGACAGCCCCTCCTGATAGTGATTTCTCTCTGTGTTTCTCCTCGAGATCTCTTCTAGTCGCCTATTCAGCTGTTGGACTTGGTGAGATACTTCATCCTATTCCTCCTTGTCAGCTTGGGATGCATTTCTATTCTGGTAGGGTCTCGAGCGCTCGACCCTATCGAACTGCGGCGCTCGAATGGGTCGAGCCCCGTGATCAACTAAATCTGCAACCTCCTCGTGGGGTGTGGGTTAGGCCATCTCCTTTGGAAAATGGCTTAGGCTTACTTCACGTCTCGAGGGAGGCTTTTTGGACTCTAGTCGGTCTTGATTTTCTTTGGGTGGTCTTTCATCCATGGGCATGGGCTAAGAGTTACATTGGTGCTAGCTCTAACTGTACGGCGTGTCGATTCAAAGTCGCCAGAAGTTGAGCTGAAATCTGGGCTGATATCTGCTCGCTGATGAGCTGCATTAATAGGGGCATGGTTAGGGTGACCATTGTTCTAGCTGGGTGCTCGACCCTAGCGCCCTAATTTCTTGCTGATGTCGAGGTAGAGGAGAGCTTGACCTCCTATTTCCTTCTCTTCCCGAGGGGGCTCGCCAGATGTGAACTATTTTAGATTGCGGACTCAAGTTTCCCATAGACGGTGCCAAATGATGAGGGTGAAATCCGCTTGTAGCTAGATCAAATAGTAGATTGAGAAGGTTCAACCTCTATGGTCGTTCTATAAATATAATTGGGTTGAGTCCTGCAATCACGAGAAAATGTCAGGCTAGTGAGGTGCCCCCAGCTAAGGTACTCCGACGCTCAAGTTAGTATGGAGTCGACTAGATATAATGAGCAGTAGAGTGAGGGCTTTGTGTATATAGATTAGCATACCTTCAATGTGGCAGGAGGTGAGGTATTTATAGTCTTCTCCTGGTGGGGATTTGTCTGAGATGCCCTTTACATATAAAAAGGATCTTTGTCCTTGTATGAGGGTCGTTAGGTCATCTCCCATTCCTCTACTATTCTAGGTAGCTGCATCTCCAAGTTTCATGGGCATAATAGTACACTGTAAACGCACCTCCTGTCTAGTGCGGCAGTATGGGTGGTACTAGGGCGGCACGCACCATTAATGCGGAGGCATGCTGCCTGTCAGGGCATTTAATGCGGCAGGGAGTTGATTCTGCACTGAGTCAACCTCTTTGGTCGGTGATAGGGTCGATCCTATGATAAGTTGGCGCGTGGAGTAAGAGGTGGCCGAGCACCATGGTCGAAGAGTCTACCAGCGGTCCCAGCCTGGGGTCTGGTCGAAAGGCTGCCCCAAGAAGCCTGCATAACAGGTCGATTTGTTTAGTCGACCTAGGCCATCTGAAGTCAGTAGCACAATTGGGCCCTAAGGATGAGATGGGCCTATTGCTACATCCATCCTTGAGTCTGTGGTCTTTGGGCCGAGCCTATTGGGCTATCTCATATCATTTCGATTGTTTGATCTTTAAAGAACATAACATCTCAACTTCAGATTTAATCTTCTTATTTGCTGGATCCCATAATCGATAGCTAAACCCATCTCTCAGTGGCCCAAGGTAAATACACTATTTAGTTTTTAGATAAGCTTGGCTTATTCATCCTTTGAAATGTGGGCAAACGCTTGGCAACCAAATACTTTCATATAGTTATAAAAGACCTTTTCCTTTTATCAAACCTTAGCTAGGATATGTCCATCCAAAGGAACTAAAGGTGACAAATTGATAATGTTAACTGTGGTCATAGAACAGACATCAATTCACACCAAGTCAAGAGCATTTTTTCTCGATGTGATTGACCCGATTTATTAAATGAGATTTTTTGTTGCTTTCCAACAAGACAATTAATGCGAGGCTCAAAATTTTTATCAAGGAGGATTTTCTTCTAGGTGAGGATGCACAATCCTTTCTTACTCACATACCTGAGTCTTTTATGCCATAGTTTAAAATTTGCTTTATCAAAAGCAACGTTTACTTCTCTTTGATAAATAAATTCCAATTTTTTGACTATTACTTATCAAATCTTTCTCTTGCATCAAGAGCCTTAGGAGGCCCAACCAGACCCAGCCCGTGAGCCCAAAAAGTGTGAGGGCTGGGACATGTTGGGGGCCTACAAAGGCTCGATTAAAAGAGACGAAAATAATTGATCTGTTCCCCAATGAGGAGGAGCATGAGCGATAGTTCGGCTGCGGAAAAAAAAGCGCAACCGAACTCCAGGTCTAGGGTTGCGCATCAGACAGGCGAAAAAACAACTGTATAGTTGCATTTCCTTAACCTTCCTTTCTTCTGCGAGCCATTATCAAATTATCATGGGTCAACTTCTATTTTTCGTTTCCAAATCAACTCATTATCCCTGCATCATCAAGCCTTCTAGTTGATATTAAGTTTGAGGCGTATCTCTAGAACATGTCAAACATTCTTTAAGATAAGGATATATCCAGTCTCTATCATTATGGCAACATCTACAATAACATGCCATGAACGTTGATTTTGTGTAATGTTCAAATGGTCTTATCCTCAAATTAGAAGTACTTCTTTGGTAATAATAGTTGCAATAGTATTTTTGGTCTCTTCTTTTCTTGACTCTTCATGATCAGGCTTAACATTTCCTGACTTTTTGTCTCTCTTAATGATGCCACACTCCATTTTCTTCTGAACTGGCTTTCCACAGTAGTAGTAGGTTATCTTTAGATAAGATTTAGATCGCCTTCTTGATTTATCAGAACCTCAGCTATTGTTTCTACCTCGTTTTCACTTCTTTCTCAGTTCTCAACAACATTTGCCTCTAACTGCCTATAAGTACCTCAGTCATTTCTCCTGGATTCTTCACTTATTATGCTGTCTTTAATAAGATCCATAGTACATTTTCCTTTGAGAGTTGAATTACTGAAAGATATTAATAATGTATCCCAACTCTCTATAGTGAGCTCATAAGAAGCAGTGCTTGCATTTCGTCTTCTATTTTCATATCAGATTTGGTCAATTGATTGACAAGACCTTTAAAACTATTCAAGTACTCAATCATGCTTTGATCTCTCGATATTCCAACTTCATTAGCCGTTTCATAAGATAAACTTTTTTCCTATGAGTTTTCTTTTGAATCATTGACTCAAGCTTCATTCCAAAACTTGTAGGCATTCATAAATTTGACATATGTTCAAACAAAGTTTTATTAATAAACTTATAAATCGTACCTATAGGTTTCCAGTTAATAATCATCCTTGTTCTTCAGTTCTCTTTTGGAATTTCAACTCTTGGAGAATCAACATGTATAGATCTTTGTAATATAAGTGATCCTTCATTATCAGTTTCCAATATGAATGGCTATTGGCTGTTAACTTAAACACACCTCTATTTCAGCCCATCTCGATTCACACAGCTTTAAAGTTGTGCTCTAGTACTACTGTTGCAAAATTGACCTTGGCAGAGTAAGCAATATATCCTTTATTTTGAGATAATAATACAAGTAAAGTAACATAAAAGAAAACATATTTTTTATGTGGAAAACTCAGATTGGGAAAAACCATGAGATCCTTCGGTTCAAATAAGAACTTTCACTGTGTAAGTAGGAGCACAATATTTCGTCACCTCATAGGATGGATTAAAACAATATCAATAAAGACAAAAGTGGAAACATTCTTTGGTATTGAACTAGTTCTCTCACAAGTTTGAGGTATAGATAACTCAAACTTCTTCACTCTATTGGTGGAAACCTCAATCTTCTTTATTATATTTGGTGGATATCTAGTTGGGATGATAAAAAGTTTTATATCCCTTCTCCTTCTATAGTGTAGAGGATGCCGATTTTCAAGACTCCATTAATCGTTATCCAACTCATTCACTTTCCAAAACTTTGATTCATGTTCGAAGTATCTATTCTATTTTCAAAGGTGGACTTTATGTTTTCAAGCCATCCACCATGAATACTACTAGCTTGGACTTTATGTTTCTAAGCTTGAAGGTCTCATCTTCTCAGGTTTAGCGATGGCAAAATAATCCCCAATTTTGGGATCCCTGCGAGTTCGGATCTCCAAATTTGGGGAATTTTTCCATGTGGGGATGGGGACGGGGACTACACTCTCAGCCCCCCGAGGTCCCCGTCCCCATCAAATAACTATAAATACCTTAATGATATTAACATATATGTAATATTTTTTATTATTTTATTAATTTCATCTAAATTATAATGATTAATGAATCATAAAGTATAAATAATAAAAAATATATAATTTAAATATAATTTTTATTCCTATTCTTAATTTCTAGTCATAAATTTGGTACTAAATTGGTAATGTATGTTATTTTAGGGATCCCCGCGGCGAACCGTCGGAGTTCGGAGAACGAGGACAGGGGTAAAATTTTCCCATAGTGGGGATCAGGGATGGGGATGGGGACGGGGGAGTAGCTCTCTGCCCCATTCCCTGCGGGTGCCATCCTTACTCAGGTTCACCTCCCAATTAGTGGAGGAACCCAATATGAATTCACATATTTAATTTTATTTAAACATGTGTATTTGAAAACTGATTAATTATCAAATTCAATTTTCCTGACATTCAGTAATAAACACCTTATTTCCTTAGGCCTTGTTTACATTCCTAGATGAACCAAGATGAAGAGAGTTATCTGTCATTATCATTTGTTTACTTTGCACTATTAAAGCCCATTAGATCAAGGCAGCCTGTCACTGTTCATGGATGAAGCTGGATGTCTTTTTGGTGTGACTAAAAAATAAAACCTGGGTGGAATATGGGATGAGGATGGGAGATGTCTCAAATGCCCCCCCACTTTACTGTTCACTCAAGCCAAAATCTTGTGAAAAAGAAAGCCACAACAATGGCGACGAGTAGGGCTGTAAATTCGATTTTAATCGACCGAACTGAACGGTTCGGTCTGTTAACCGAAAGTTTTAATTTTTCCAAATGTAGAACCGAAACCGAACCGTTTTTTGATTTTTGGGTTTTTTTTGGTTTCGTTTAAAACCGAAACCGAACTGGAAAAAAAAAAAGAAAGAAAAACTTATTTTTTTACAAAGAAAGTGTTATAAAAGTTTGTTTGATAAAGTAAGTTAGTTTAATTAAAAATTTGAATTGAGTAACTTATTCTTTTAGTACCAAAAAAATTATTTGATAAAAGTATATTGATAAAAATATTTGTTTTTAGGTGAAAAAATTGATTTAGATTACTTTTTTTTCTATATTGAAAATATTTGTTTTGATAAAATTATAATTTATCTATTCTAAACAAATACATTTAAAATATTATAAATTTAAGAAGATAAATAAATATTTTAATTGTTTTATGTTATAAAAATTTTAGTATACACATTGAGAATGCTAAAATTGCTAGCTTATAATCGCCAAGACAGATGCACGCGATTTTTGTATATTCAAACCTTAACTGCTAAGATCGAATAGCGAATTAAATCTTAAACTCAATCTACTAAAATTAAATAGCTAATTGATCCAATGACATCATAATATAGATTGCGGATTTGTAAATTTTATAAAAAATACAATTATAACCTTATTAAATCATCATTTCTAAAAGATAATTATGAAATATTGATAAAATTTGTATCCAAACTATCTTTTTTATGTTGAATTCTCCAATTTATCCTTCAAACTATATTGTCAATTTTTGTTGCTAAAATAATTAAAAGGAAAAATTATGTAAATGAACAAAAATAACTTCTATTTTAGATACAAAACGGTCTTTGTTTTTATAATAATATAGATAAAATATTTATTGGTCAGCAGATACAATATACTACTAGTACTACCACAGGAATAACCGAATAGGATTCAATTCCTTATCCCTTAGTTTGCAATTTAAGTTGAAATTTCAATTTTGCTATTCACATACCCTATAATATATATAAGTTTAATTAATTATTAATTTTCTTTTAATATAACATTTTTTTCTGTTTAAATCATAATCATCTATTTTTTTATATGTAATGTGTATTAGTTCATTGCATAAAAAAATTATGCAATTGTACCATTTGAGTTTAGAAAAAGATATCATTTTTTTTCTCTTTGTATTATAACTATTCATGTTTTTATATGTCATATATTAATATCTATATTATTTATAAAACATAGGGTTTTTAATAACTATTTTGATATATTATTTACTTCTTTTTTTTCTCAATTATTTCACTTTATCAAAAAGAAAAAATTATTTATCCTAAAAATTTAAAAATACATTAACATTTACATTATTTAAAAATTTATATTTATTTATCTTAGACTTAAAAAATTTAATAAAAAATGTGAAATAAAACTTAAACTAGTAGTGATTGAATAATAAAATTTTGTATATAAAAAAAAAAAAAGTTTCAGTTTTTTCGGTTCGGTTAACCCAACCGAATTGGTTTTTCGGTTCGGTTTCTGTTAACTAAATAAAAAAATTGAAAACCGAATTTTTTTTAAATGAAAAACTGAAAATCGAACCAAACGGTTCGGTTCGATTTTTTCGATTTTCGGTCGGTTCGATCGATTTCGATTTTTTTTTTTAACACCCCTAGTCACCAACAACGACCTAGCAACAGTAGATGGAGGCGCTCGAAAAGATGAGAAGAATGGAAGAGGGGGAAAATAAAAGAAGAAAAGAGGAAGAAATGGGGAAGAGGGGGAGGTTGGTGATGAGAAGAAAAACATAGACAAGAAGAATAGAAGAGGAGAAGGAATAGGGAAGAATGGGAGAGGAAAAGAAATGGACGCGGGTGGATGTAGCCGGCGGCTGAGTCGGTGGGCAGCGGATGGAATTGTTTGATGTTGTCTTTTGGCTTTCCCGATTCCATTAACTTGCAACTTTCATTCTCTATTTTTCTCCTCCTTTTAGAAACTCATGAAACTTTATGAACATAATAACTAAACATAATGAAAATGAAAGAAAAATAAATTTACTTGTATTAAAAATAATAACAGATGAATTTTTTTAATATGGGCATTTTTGTTAATGTATAAATTATTCACCACATAAATATATAATATATTTAACTATAATTTATCATCCTACATTTTGTCATGTAAAGTAAACATAATATAAAAATTGTAAGGTAATCACAATCCTTACCATCATCCTATTTTTTATCCCATCACTCTACATCTCATCATATTAAGTAAATGGGGCCTTACTGTATAATGGTTCTTTATCAAATATACTAAAATATAAATAAAAAAGTTTCCATATGTGAATTATATTAGACATAAATTCCGAGGACAATAATAACTAGGGGAATTGTAGTCACTATGAATATTTTAGTTGCTTATAATTAAGGCAATACATGCTATTTGCTTCATAGTATACATCTTATATATGTCTCATGTACACAATTGATAAATGATATTTCTTTTAATGAGAAAGTATTTTTCTCTATAGTGCAACGTTATTTTTCCTTTTGTTGTAATTTCTTTATGATGAAAATTAAGATTGTGAAAGTCGAGAATGTAAAGCTGATAGCCTTCCAAACGTCTTACATATGTTCTTATATTAAGTAGTAAAATTAAACTTTATATTTTTAGTTCTCTTCAATTGCATTAATATTTTCCATTCACAATTTAAGAATTTTTCGGAGGTTGAGTTGAAAAATAAAAAATGAAAAGGAAATAACATAGATTATGTCAAAAGAGGAAACACAAATTAATTTGAAAGAAAAGGTGGCTGCATACTGCATTGTGTAAATTAATATTACAAAAAGCCATCCAACCCATGCCCGGTCCAGCAAAAGTCGTATTATAAATAATTAAAATATTTTATTGTTCATTTACATTATAAATTTAGTGGACAATATTATTAAGCTAGCTCATAGCTTTTTTCTTTTCTTTTGGTAATATTTATTAGCTCATATTTTTGGGCCTTTGGCCTCTGTGAAACATTTATTTGATGTTACCAGGCATGTTTTGAATTATACTTGACAAATAATATTTTACATCTATTCATAATCTTTAGTTAAAAATTATGAATCATATTAAAAATATTTATAAGTATTATATACTACATAAGCAAAATATAGCTCTTAATATTTAATGAAATATTAATTATTATTAAATAACTATATCTATATTGTGTCTTGTAATTATAAATAAAAGAATGCAAATATAAAAAAGAATTTTTCGATAATTTAAAAGTGATTATAAATAATGTATACATTAGTCTCCCCTATTATGTGAGGGGTCTCGAGTTCGAATCCAAATGGGTTCTTTTGTGCATTTGGTTGTGGAGTTTGTACTCTAATATTCTATTTACTTGATTTGATAATTGGATTCTATTGACTTGTTGTAAGGATAATCTTCTTGATTTGATAATTGCATTCTATTGACTTGTTGCAAGGATAATTTTCGTCATTTGTAATATTCTTTCAAAAAAAATAAAAATAATAATAATAAAGGAAGGTATTCTCCTGATTTCAAGCAATTTATTTACATTTGAATTTTCCTTTTGTATTTATAGAGTCATATCTTATTCATTCTATACTTTAAGTCAATATTTGCTACCCTTCTATATTTTAAGTCAATTCTTGTTGCAATTAAAAAGTATATAATATACTATTCACTGCAAGAAAATTTTCCTTTACTAATAGAAAACTTATGCCGAATAAGATTCCATCACATGTCGAAAACAGTAATGATATTTTTTATGGATTACCAATGAATTTAAAAAATGAGCAAAAATATATATTAGTAATGACACTGCTGTATTGATATAAAATTTTCATCACAAATTTCATAATTTTAAATATTATTTTGTGATTAGATAATTTTTTGATTCGTGATGGAAATTCCATCATAATTAATTTTGTAATGCATTTTATTTTCATCAAAAAACTAATAACTAAAGAAGCTCATACTAATAGATTTGTAAAATAAATCATCACAAAATCATATTTTGTGAAAGATTTTATTAAATTTATGATGAATTTTTTTTTGTTGGTGAAGAAGTTCTTTCTTGCAGTAATTTTGTTGATTTATTAAAATGGTATGTCATATTTTGGCTATGAAATATGAAAACCAAATTCCTTTTTCATTCTTATCAAAAAAGAGAAAAAATCCCTTTTCATTTTATCATGCATCTCCCAAAGTCCCACAGTAACACAACTTTATGATTGATTGGGCTTTTAAACTAATTCTATTTTTCCATTTTTTGTCTCTTGTATATTCTCTAGATTCTTGTTGTTGCGTTGTTACTCTCTTAAGTTTTAATGATGTTTTTTCTAAAGTTTTCATGGAAATTTGTCGGCGCAAAATTAATTTGTTGCAGTGTTTCTTCACTTCCATCTCTGAATACATTTTTTCTGAAGTTTTCATGAAAATTGCAGGTGCACAATTTATTCCAACGAGACATAAGTTTCCTTGAGGTTTAGAGGAAAAGGATGCTTGTTATTGATTCCAGAAATTTGTTCCATAAATATGTAAAATTAATTTCACTTGTAATGACTTAAATCATAATGAGATCAACTCCAATAGTAAAGGCTTGAATCATGAGATTAACCCCAAGGGTGAAGGCAAGGCCTAAGATTGACTCTACTATTGCTGCCTTAAAGGCTCTGTTAAATATCCTCATTCGTCTTAAATTTGGGGAGAACTAGAAAACCCATATAAAGAGAAAGGAAGTTGTGGTTGTCAGTAGTGAATTAAAGAACTTGACAAGGCTTATTTTATACATATTTCAATCAATACAATTTATGTTGACAATTATTTGGGTGTGCCTTATAGATGTTTCAAAATGTTGGACATATATTTTCTATTTATTACTTCTATAAGTATTTTAGACATTTCTACAATGCTGTATACATATGTATAGATTAATGTCACATAAAATTACATATTCTAAAAGTATCCGAAAATCGGTCGCTTCTTTTAACAATTGGGAGTATACAAATATTTCGATTGTGCATATACACATGTACATTCAGTTGTGTCTGCGCTAATTATCATTTTTCTATTTTTGGTTGGTTTGCTTAGTTTTTCCTTTTTCACAATTTAGTAATTATGAAATAAAGAGGACCCTCAAAAATATTAAATAGAAACGATAACCAGCTGGTTAATTCATTTGAACTCATATGATAAACTGGAGAATATATCTTTTGGCCAATCTACAGGAGTACTTGAAGGATCATTCATCAATCCCCCTTTTCCCCTATTTAAAAACTAACATTATGTTTGGATCGTAAATTTTAATTAGAGAAATGTTAAGAAATTTTTTTTCTTCATTATTTACATAATGTAACTTTATACTTTACTCTTTGCACATTTATATTTTTCCTTTTTTTCTGATTAACTTTCTTGATTCAAACATTATATATCTTATTATAAGATGTTTAAATAATTTTATATAAGTTTCTATATATATATATATATGTGTGTGTGTGTGTGTGTGTGTGTATCTTATTATAAGATGTTACACATCTTATTAAAAAAATACTTAAGCTCTTGAATTATTTGAATAAAATAAGATTTTGGAGTATAAAATATTAGTGTGACTATATATTTTGTAATTAATATAATTAAAATTAAAAAAATATTAAGATTTTGAAAATAAATTAGAAATGCCTTACTGTTCTTAAAAGATTATAAAAGATTCTAACATCTTATTTTGGGGAGCTAAGCACTTTTCTTAAAAGATTTACCTAATACTTTACGATATCTTATATACTTTCAAACATCTTATAAAATATTTTGATAAACTAATATAACTCAAAAAACACCCTCTAAAGAATAAAATTTGAAGGATGTTATACATAAATTGATAGACCAATTTGACATACAAAAAATGAAAACAGACCCACTTAAGACCAAAAATGCACTTTTCGAAAGCCAATTAAAACCCACTTAAGACCAAAAAATTTAAGCTTTCTCGGTTTAAGTAGAAGATTCGAAATTGAGGACTTCAAATTACCCTAATATTGAGTGCATTCTTACAAGGAAAGCCAATTAATTACAGTATCAATATATCAAGATACCAAAATAAAAATAATCTCTAGATCAAAGCACAAATCTAGTGACTATGAAAGTGAAATACACAGATTTTCATTGGGAATCAAAGTAAAATTTATAACATTTCGTTATGATTGTAAAATTTTAAAATCTCAACCTGAAACATGAACAAGATTTCATCAATTATTAAACAAGATTCATCAATATATGATAACATGATTTCAATTCCATAATATTGATTGATACAATGGCTTTAAATAGATTGTGAAATAATTTGAAATTCATATTAACTTTAAATTATATATCTAAACAAATTTTGTAAACTTAAAATTAATTTTTATCACTCAAAATCCTTGAATCCACGAGTGATCAATTGGACCAACGGTATCGCTCTCACACTTGTATGAGTGATATATGGGTTCAAATCCTAATAAATATTTAATGTGAGTGCATGTATTAATGTATGCATATATATACATACATACATACATCCTTCAATCCAAAACATAAAAATGTGTTAAATTTAGTACACCTTTGTTGGAAGGTGGTTCAAACATCAGTTAATTTTATCAATGGTAGCCCACAAGTGGGATTGTAAAAGAAGAAAGGATTCTTCTTGTATTTAAAAACGATGGCCTACACCATGCAATCATGGCACTAACACCTCTAAAGATGAAAAAGAAGGTCGTGGCCCGGCCCTGCTTCTTTTTCTAGACAATATTATAATGTGCATTAGCAGTTGTAAATAAACGTACACCATCATTATTCAAATTGTGTGTCATAATCACAAATCGCACGATTCATTCCAAATACACTCTATATAACCCTTTAAATTAAGCATACATTTTTGCCAAAACTAAAGCAATAATGCTAAGAAGAGCCTTTACTATCTCCATATTCTCCAGCTCCGCCGTGGTACTAGGGTGGTGCCGGACTGGCCGACGGCGGAGGCGGCGGAAGGGCAGTGCAATACGGCTAGGGAACCGGCGGAGAGGGTTCTGCCTCGGCCTGCGGCCGTTGGTGCATTGGGGGGTTGTGGCCTGCCCCTTGCGAGCGCTGAAGAAATTGGTCATTCAGATGTCTGCCAATGGGAGATTGGTGGAGGCTTATTGCTGGTCCTTGCCATTTCTGCGCCCCCCGATATTTCCTTTATGTTAATTGTGATTACTATTAATTATTGATGCGGTACATGGTAGTGTTTTATAATAAATGTTTAATTTTTGTACAATTGTTTGT
Organism: Jacaranda mimosifolia; assembly: GCA_018894105.1. NCBI lineage: Eukaryota > Viridiplantae > Streptophyta > Magnoliopsida > Lamiales > Bignoniaceae > Jacaranda > Jacaranda mimosifolia. The sequence goes on along the minus strand of CM032128.1, from coordinate 23,662,198 downwards.
TTTAGTCGTGTAAGAATAATGTGACACTCATCTTTTCTGATTCTTAATTATTTACTAACAATTATACATATGATGGCAAGTGAAATTTTATTTACTTAGTAATAATGAAATGCTTGTTTGAGAAATGTTGTTGGGTCAATTTAGTGGAATTGATTTCCAATTATCATATTGTTCATGAGGTTATTTATAACTTATTAAATTGGAAATGTCAATACCGAACTTGATTAACTCATAAACTATATTGTTAGTAGTAAAAGAGAGAGTATTATAATGCGGAGAAACTCCTATAACTGTCGGAAACTTTGACCAAATATTCGAGTGGGCTCAAAGTATTAATTTCTAAGAAATTGGTGATCGTCGTAAACTACGCTGCGGGTAGATAACAATAATGTATTTAATTGACCAAAACCAATTTCAAGTGAATGAGAAATTAATGGTCAAAGTGAACTACTTGACGGTTGACAAAGACTATTAAGAATGAGCTAAAAGAATGGGAGGAGTAAAAACTCCGTCCCACATTGTAAAATGAATAAAAGGTGGGCTTGAATATATATCTCAAGTGTGGAGGTAAAGGATGGGCCCGTTGGGGGTACCACAAGTGTTTCGAGGGGAGATGACCTATATAGTAGTGGGTTCAATTCAACCCACACATGCGCGCCGCCGTCGCCCCGCTCGCCAGCCCATTCGGCTAGCTCGGTTGGGCCTCGGCGTGTTCTTGGGCTTGGGAAAAATTAAATTGGGCCTTCAGTCCAATATTAACTTTTTGATCCAAAATTCAATCTAATTTTTAGGCCCAATAGAAACCTTCAAAATTCTCCAGAATTTAATTTTCAGTTTGCTAAAAACAAGAAAATTTCTAGAAAACATAAAACAGTGTATGGAAAATGCAAACCTCTAATTACGAGCAGGCAGAAGATGCATTTGGCCTGTATCTTTCAACCTACCTGTGTTGGAAAAATAGCAGAACTTAGACCACTTTTCAACCGCTTCCAACTACTTTTTTGGCTCTCTATATATCAATCCCAAATGCATCATTCTAGTGATGATATAAAACTTTTCAGCGTAATTCTTAGTCCAAAAAGAGAGTTTCAATACGCTTAAAGTTTGAGGGAATAAATGGTTTGTACTGCTGCTACCGTTTGAATTGGTCATTTTATCTTGGGAGACGATAGCCAGTTGTCGTTAGCAACACTGTGAGGCTAATTTGTCTTAAAGACAGAGAGCTCCACTCTCGCTTCGACTAGTTGATCACAGAAATTATCCTACCGAAATAATAATTTTAAGATGAATTATTCAATTTCTGTGATCATTGCATCAAACCAACTCACTATTCCACCAACTACTACTGCTGCTCTAGTTCCTACTCATGGAGAAAGACCAACAAAATTCGCTAGACTTGATTTTAAGAGGTGGCAGTAGAAAATGATATTTTACCTAGCGACTTTGAGTCTTGTCAGATTTCTGAAAGAGGATGCACGTACCACACCTGAAGATGATATTGATGTCCAAAAATGGGTTGCTTTTGGATGCCTGGAATCAAAGTAATTTTCTGTGTCGGAACTATATTCCGAATGGACTGGATGACTTGCTGTATAATGTTTACAGCCCCATCAAAATAGCTAAAGAGCTATGGGAGTCACTTGATAAGAAATATTGAGCAAAAGATGTCGATTTGAAGAAATTTGTGGTGGCCAAATTTCTGGACTACAGGATGGTGGATCCCAAATCCATCATGGGCCAAGTCCAAGAACGATATATTATTCTACACGAATTTCATGCTAAAAATATGATTTTGAGTGAAACCTTCCAAGTAACTGCAATTATTGAAAAGCTACCGCCATCATGGAAGGGCTTCAAGAACTATCCCAAGCATGAACGAAAGGGGATGACTCTTGAAAATTTTATTGTCCGATTGAGGATTGAGGAAGATAATCGAATTTTTGATGTCAAAACAGGCAAAATCAAAATAGAGGCCAAAGTCAATTTGGTTGAACCAAGCGCAAGTGCAACTAAAAAGAGAAAGCACCAAGGAACTGGCTCAAACAACAAAGGCAAGAAACCTATAAGGTTTTAAGAAAATTGCTACAATTGTGGAAAGCCGAATCATAAAGCCAAAGATTGTCGACTTCCTAAGAAGACCATACCAAATCAAGCCCATATGACTGAGGAAAAGTTCGTACCATTGGACTTATCTAAACTGAATCTCTCGGCTGTAGTTTTTCAAGCCAATATTGTTGACCATCCGAGAGAGTGGTGGATTGACACTAGTGCCACTCGATACATTTGTTTTGAAAAGTATACATTTTCAACTTATAGTCCTATCACTGAAAAGAAACTGTACATGGAAAATTCAAAAACTTCTAATATTGTTGGAATGGACAAGGTTGTTCTGAAAATGACCTCTAGCAAAGAGCTGACGCTGAATAAAGTTCTTCATGTGCCAGACATTCACAAGAAGATCCTTATTAGTGAAAATTGGTTTTAAACTTGTATTTAAGTTTGACAAGTTTGTGCTTACTAAGAATGACCTGTTTTTAAGCAGAGGCTATGTGCAGAATGGACTGTTCGAGTTCAATGTAATGCTTGTAATCAAAATTGTTCAAGTGAAATAATAATAATAATAATAATAATAATAGAAGAAGAAGAAGAAGAAGAAGAAGAAGAAGAAGAAGAAGAAGAAGAAGAAGAAGAAATAAAGGTTAATTACAAATAACCCCTGAGATTTGACCTATTTACTCCAAAACCCAAAGGTTTGATGAAATTACAAATACCCTCCTAAGGTTTTGCTTCGTCTTACATTTTTGAAAATTCATCAGCTTCCATCCAAAAAAATGCTGACTTCATCAAAAATTTTGCATGAAAATTCAAAAATGCCCCCTAGTTACTGTTATGGTTATTTGTAAGACAAAATTACCCTTGGACCTATTTGACCACAAGGATGTAATTTAACATTATTTAAATTACACATAATAAATTTAAATATATTTTATTAGTAGTAAAATTTCATAAATACTAAATAATCTTTAAATTTAAGTTAAATAATCTAGTTAAGTTTAATTAAACTATTTATTAATTAAAAAAGAAAATAGGTAAAAAAATTTAAAAATAAATATTAAATTCATCTCTTACATAGAATAGCTTTTATAATTTTAGATTACATAGTGATTAGTGATATCAAAATAATAATTATAATTAAAATAATTTAATTAGATTAAGTTGAAATTACTTATTAATTAAGAAATAAAATAAGTAAAATATTAAAAAATAAAATTAAAATCTATTATCTTATATAACCATAATTTTAATAATTTTAAATTATATATTCTATAATATTAAAATAAAAACAAGTCTAAAATAACATAATTATATTTAGTGCAATTTATTTATTAATAAAAATAAAAAGTGAAAAAAATCAATAACTAACATACTAGTAATTAATTAATTAAAAAAATAATAAAAATATTAAATAGTGAAAAATATCTAAAATAATTTATATACATAATTTAATTGATTTAATTATATTAAATGGAAAATATATTTATTAATTAATTACATATTATATAATATTAAAATAATAAACATACATGAAATAATTTAACCAAATGAATTATTAAAATAATAATCATATCTAAAGTAAATAAATTATTTAAATAATGAATATATCTAATTAAAAATAAAATAAAAAATTTAAAATACTTTATTGATTCAAAATAAATAGGCAAAAAATATATATTTTAATTAAGTTTTTAATTAATTAATAAAAATAAATATTATATTCTAAAACTAAAAATACAACCCACCACCCCCACCACCCTTTTTCCTCCCCCAACCCCCACCCCTCCCTTTGTTTGCCGACCATGGCCGATTGGCGGCAGCTGCCCATGGGCAGCCGCGAACCCTGCCAAGCGACTGTTTCTGTGCTGCCATGGCGGCTGCCATGGTAGCAGGTAGCCCATGGCTATCGCTGCCATGGTGGCCACCATGGCAGCAGTCGCCATGGCCAGATCTGGCCAGAGGGGGCAGGGGGTTGCGGTCGGGTGGGGTGGGGTGGGATGTGATTGTATATGTGTATGTATATGCTATATATGTGTATTATATATATTAAGTATAAATCTAAATATATATGTATATGTATGTATATATATGTGTGAGTATGTATATTTATCAATAATTTATATTTTTTTATCAATAATTTTAGTGCATTTTTGTAATTTTATTACTAGAGGTTACTTTTGTTATTTTCATAAAACTTCATGGGTGTTTTTGTTACTTCGTAATGTTAAGGTCATTTTAGTCTTTGTGCATTTATTATTTTTTTTTTTTTCTAATATATTCAATCAAGGGTAATATATCCATTTCACCAAAACTGTCCACCTTAACGGCCGTCCGTTTGCTTCAGGGGGGGTATTTGTAATTTCCCCAAATCTTTGGACCTCATCGTAAATAGGCCAAACCTGAGGGGGTTATGTGTAATTATCCATAATAATACCTCTAGTTCTGCTTATTTGATTGAGTGTTGTGAATTATGGCATGTTAGATTAGGACATGTTAATTCCAACACTTTGCGCAAATTAGTAAACTTGGAATTGTTGCCTCTATTTCAAATTGACGCAACTCATAAGTGTGAAATATGTGTTGAAACCAAAATGGCTAAAGCTCCTTTTCACTCGGTTGAAGAAGCACGACGTCTCTAGAATTAATTTATAGCAATATATGTGATTTGAAGTTTGTGTAAACTAGAGGTGGAAAAAAGTATTTCATTACTTTTATTGATGATTGCACAAGGTTTTGCTACGTATTTCTTTTACGAAGCAAAGATAAAGCACTAGAAGCATTCAAGTGCTATAAAACTAAGGTTAAAAATCAACTTAGCAAACAAATTAAAGTTATCAAAAGTGATAGAGGTGGTGAATATGGAGCACTATTTGAAGAATTTTGCTAAAATTCTGGCATTATTCATCAAACGATGGCTCTTTACTCACCTCAATCAAGCGGAGTTGCTGAACGAAAAAATCAAACTCTCAAGGAAATGATGAATGCTGTGCTGATTAATTCTAGGTTACCTCAAAACATGTGGGGGGAAGCTATTCTTTCAACTAACCACATTTTGAATAAAATACCCCACAAAGGAAATTATGAAACCTCTTATGAATTATGAAAAGGTCAGAAACCTTCTAACAAATATGTGAAATTGTTGGGGTGCTTGGCTAAGGTAGAGGTACCTAAGCCAAAACAATTAAGAATAGGGCCGAAAACTATTGATTGCATTTTCATTGGATATGCACACAAAAGTAGTGCATATAGATTCTTGATGCATAAGTCAGCAATTGCAGATATAAGTGAAGGAATGATCACTGAATCCAGGAATGCTGTATTTTCTAAAAATATCTTTCCTTGCAAAGATAAGGAAGAATCAAGTTCTCGTAAAATAACTTTGGAATAAACAAGTGGTTCTCAAACTAATGAAGAATTAGGACAAAGCAAAAAGGTTAGAAAAGAAAATATGTTTGATCCAAACTTCCTAACTTATTCGTTAGAAAATGAACAACGGACAATTGGTGAAGCAATGTCCAGTACAAAAGTACCTTTCTAGAAAGAAGCTATCAACAGTGAAATAGAGTCGATCATGCAGAATCACACTTAGGAGCTCATTGATCTCCTAGCAGGACATAAACCATTGGGTTGCAAGTGGATTCTTAGAAGGAAATACAAGGCATATAGCTCTATAGACAAATACAAGGCTAGGTTGGTAGCAAATGGGTTCAAACAAAAGAAAGGACTTGATTTCTTCAATACTTACTCGCCAGTGACAAGAATCAGATCTATCAGGGTGCTTATTGCAATAGCAACTCTGAATAACCATGAAATACATCAAATGGATATAAAAACTACCTTCTTGAATGGTGAGTTAGATGAAGAAATATATATGGAATAGCTTGAAGGATTTATTGTTCTCGGGAAAGAAAAGAAAGTGTGCAGACTTGTTAAGTCATTATATGGACTCAAACAAGCTTCGAAACAATAGCATGAAAAATTTGACAAAATAATGCTATCAAATGGCTTTAAGATAAATGTGTGATAAATATGTATATTTTAAAAGCACTCAAAGTGAATTTGTCATGGTTTGCCTGTATGTTGACTATATGCTGATAATGGGTAGCAATCAAAATATTATCTTGACTACCAAGAAAATGCTTATGAAGCATTTTGACATAAAAGATATGGGTGTAGCAAATGTCATACTAGGGATTAAGATTATTAGAACGTCTTATGGCCTAATTCTCACTCAATCCCATTATGTTGAGAAAATTCTCAAGAAATTTAATATGTATGATGCCATTCCTGTAAAAACACCCATGGATCCCAGTCAGCATCTGAGCAAAAATACTGATGAACCCATGTCTCAAGTAGAATACTAGAGAATAATAGGCAGTTTGATATTTCTAACAAACTATACTTGTCCCGACGTGCTCAGCAAACAAGTTGAGTAGATATATGGGCAATCCTGGCAATGAACATTGGAAAGCATTGACAAAGGTTCTTAGATTTCTTAAGTACACAATGGATTACAGATTACACTATACTAGATATCCAGCTGTATTGGAAGGCTACAGTGATGCTAACTGGATATTTGATACGAAAGACACCAATTCCATAAGTGGGTATGTTTGAACCCTAGGTGGCGTTGTTGTGTCTTCGAAATCCTCTAAACAGACGTGTACAGATCATTCTACCATGGAGTCTAAATTTATTGCTTTAGATAAAGCAGGAGACAAGAAAAATGACTCCAAAATTTTCTAGAGGATATTCCTTGTTAGCCTAAGTTGGTTTCTGCCATCACAATTCATTGTGATAGTCAATCTGCAATTGATAGAGCTCAAAGCAGCATGTACAATGATAAATCTCTTCATATCGGATGGGACACAATACTATAAGGCAATTGATCTCAAATGGGATAATTTAACTTGACTATGTGAAATACAAGGAAAACTTAGTAGATCCATTAACAAAAGGCCTACCTAGAGATCAAGTAAAACTCCTGTCAAGAGGAATGAGACTAAAACAGTAAGTTTAAGAACCGACATAGCGGACCCCTAATCATGATGATTGGAGATCCCAAGAACTTGGTTCAATGGAACAACTAAGTTATGAAGTTTCATGTGAGTACTTCAACCCATTCCTATGACATGGAAGTTCTGCCTGTTGAGTGGGTACAAGGTTGAGTCTCAACTCTAATGATTCCTAAAGCTAGAATAGCGGAGTATGACAGGGTACTCTTTGTAGGAAATCACCTACATAAGTGTGAAGACAGTTGTTTCATCATAAAAACTTATGAATCCAAGATCGGTGTCCATGGACAAAATGAACACAATCGGAAAGAACTAAAAAGCATAAGGATAGCCATTATGTGAGTACTATTGTCTTGGTTCATACCAATGGCTGAACAGTTCAAGATATCATGTTCACTGATTAGCCAATTAAACCCGATAGTGCTTCACTAAGGTAAGTTCAAAGCCACAAGCTATCTATCCTGATGCAATAGTTGTTCGCCTGAACTCTCATATGTCTGCATACACATATACATCATCAGTCACATTAATTTCCATTCATATGGGGGATTGCTGGAAATTGGTTTCTTTGACCAAATATTTGAGTGAGCTCAAAGTATTAATTTCTAAGAAATTAGTGATCGTCATAAACTATGCTATGGGTAGATGACTATAATTTGTTTAATTAGCCAAAACCAATTTTGAGTTAATGAGAAATTAATGGTCAAAGTGAGCTACTTGATGGTTGACTAAGAAGATTAAGAATGAGCCAAAGGAATGGGAGAAGTAAAACTCCATCCCACATTATAAAATGAGTAAAATGTGGACTTCAATATATATCACAAGTGTAGAGGTTGGGGTTACCACAAGTGTTTGGAGGGAAGAAGACCTATATGGCAATAGGTCCAATCCAACCCACACATGCGCGCGCTGCCACGGTCATGGCGTGGTCTTGGGCTTGGGTAAAATTAAATTAGGATTTCAGTCTAATATTAACTTTTTGGTCCAAAATTCAATCTAAATTTTAAACCCAACAGAAACCTTCAAAATTCTTAAGAATTCAATTTTAAGTTTGTTGAAAACAAGAAAATTTCTAGAAAATATAAAATAGTGTATGCAAAATGCAAACCTCCAATTATGAGCAAGCAGAAGATGCATTTAGACTACATCTTTCAACCTACCTATGCTGGAAAAATAGCAGCAAGTTTAGCCACCTTTTAGCCGCTTCCAACTGCTTTTTTGGCTCTATATATATCAGTCCCGAATGCATAATTCCAGTTATGATATCAAAAAGAGAATTTCAGTGTGCTTAAAGTTTGAGAGAACATACGGTTTGTAGTACTGCTACCGTCTAAATTGGTCGTTGTATCTTGAGAGACGATAGCCAGTTGCCATTAGCATCAGTGTGGGGCTAATTCGTCTTAAAGACAGAAAACTCCACTCTCTCCTCGACTAATTGATCGTAGAAATCATACTACCAAAATAACAATAACTAGTCAACTCACTACTGTAACACGAATTAGACTATTAAAAATTAAAATGTAACAAATAGTTAATGTAGATAAGAATTGTTTACAATTTGATAGGGTAATTAGGGAAGCATTTGAAATTTGAAGTTGATAACCAAGTTGAGATGCCACCATTCAAATTATATAATTAGTTGAAATTATCTATTAAAATTCTTCATGTAAAAGAGTATTGCAAAAATAAACCAATAATATATTTATATACAATATATGTTATTGTCAAAAAAATCTATAAAGTGTTGAAGAAACACAAACATAGAGCTTGAATCAACTTTTGATGGAGTTGGATTTCAATTTTTCATAGAAGTCCATATATTCACCTTTTTTACTTATAGTTTTCTTTTGTATATATTGACAATTATATGCTTTTATATTATAATTTTTATTTTAATTCTACAATGGTACAAAATATTTATAATATAATATCCAGATTAAGATAACAAGTAAATATTTGTTATTATTAATTAACGTGGCAAAACTAACTACATTATTTATTGAATAAGTGGAAATATTATAAAGTATATTGAACATGTGCGGGTAATTAAACTACACAAACATGATATTAAACATGCTACTTGGTTAAGAAAAATATTAACTAAGTCACAGATAATTAAATAATGACTCAATTGAAGACATTTATAGAAATATTAGCTCTAATAATTTAAAAGTTTTCATTTATCAATAACAATTTTATAGATATATAGCAAATTATTTTATTCTATCAATACATACCTATTAAACATGAAAACACAAATAATATTGATGATGAAGAAGAAAAAGATCTCCACTCAAAGAGTAAAATCCCTTTTAACATAGAAGATTAACGACCCGACCTGTCTGGTGGCCTTATTGTACATGCTGCACTTGAGACGTTGATTGGGAAGACACATGTCATCATCAAAACAAATGAGGCAGTAACCAAGGATCGATGTACGATCTTAAAAGGAAAACCATCTATCTCAAAATATGTGACTGCATCTAAGTTAGTTGGACATGTCTTTCCATTGATAGTATGATACTCTTCCCTATAAAATACCCACACAACCCCATTTATAAGAGGAATTTTGGAGAGCAAGCAGAGAAAACTAGATGTTTAATATGGAGGTCATATCGCTATGTAACGACCTAAATTGTGATTAAAGAAATCTTGTTTTTCTTTTGTGATCTAGAACCTCTATTACAAGTGAACTGTTGATTTTATTCATTTACTTCATCAGTTGGCGCCGTCTGTGGGAACTAGAATCAGGAAGTGTTACATAACAAAATGATGCACCTTGAAAACATACAAGGATGTGAGAATCAAGATGAAAATGTCTTGGTAACTTCCCCCGAGGCACGACATACTTTACGCACAGCAAATCCAGGGAATATGGAAAATATGGTGGAAGGCACACCAATGTCAAAGGTCTACCAATTGACGGAAGAACAATTACGGCTAATGGTTGAATTCTCAGTGCAAAAGTTGACCTCGAAATAGAAGGAGACTTCATAACTTCTGGAAAGAAGGTTGTTCCAAGAAAACATGGAGTTGGACACGGGTGTTCCAAAAAGGAACCATAGGGTATCGTCACGAGATAAGACTCGAAAGAGTTCACTAGAAGAAGTCCAAAGAAAAACCACAAGAGAACACAAGACAAGAAAAATGGAACAACTGACTAGAAAAAGAGGTTGAGGAAAGCGATCAAAGAGAAGGATCAAAGCAACTTACTAGAAAATGGGAAGAAACCAAAATGGGAGCCACGTAGGGCCCTACTCTGCAAAAGAGGGGATCACCTTTTTATATGGATATACTTGTAGAAACTGTACCACATAGCTTCAAAGTTCCCGACCTACCAAAGTATGATAGAAATTCATATCCTCAAGAACACCTAACTGCTTTTGAGCATATAACACAGCTTTACGGGTTATTGGATGTGCTCAATTGTCAAGTCTTCATCACCACTCTGTATGGTAAAGCTCAAGAGTGGTTCACGGCTTTACCACTCGTAATGGTCGTATCATACGATTAGTTGTATCAAAAGTTCTTATACCACTTTGCTAGCAAAAAAAAGGTCAAATAACCAGTTGCCTATCTATTCACTATAAGGCAAGGTGAGGAAGAATCGCTTCGAACTTTCATGAATCAATTTAACAATGGAACTCTAAAAATACAAGATCTAACCATTGAGATGATGACAAACATTCTCATCCATGGATTGAAAAAGGGACCTTTCACATCGGCTCTAGCGAGAATGCCACCATGGGACTTAGAACAACTTATGGAGATGGCTCAACAGTATGTGTATGAAGAAGAGATGAATATAATGAAAGATGAATAGTGGTCAAAAAATACGGCTAAAGCTAAGAAATGGGGCCAAGAAGAATAAGAGGATCATAGGGGATCGCAATCTGAAAAAGATCGCCGAAAATCTCTTTCCAGACCCAAATTCAGCCAATACATACCATTAAAAGTACCTAAAGCCCAAGCAATGCTGGCCATCGCACCTAGTAATATGCTACATTGGCTAAAGAAACAACGAGATACCCCGAACAAAAGGAACTCTAACAAATATTGCATATTCTATAGGGATAAGGGCCATGACATGGAATAATGCACCCACCACAAAGTTGAAATAGAAAGACTCATACAACAGAGATACTTGAGAGAATTCATAGATAGAAGGGTCGATGGCAGATGAATGAAAATAGGGATTGGAGGTCAAACAACGAACAAAAACATCCGATAATCTACAAGAGTAGGTTCAAGAAAGAAGACAAACCAGGTTTAGAAAATCATGGAGAAAATGCACCCAAAAAAGGAGTAATCAATACTGATGATGATGAAGAAAAAGATGCTGACTTAAAGAGTAAAATCCCTTTTAACATAGGAGATTAACGACCCGACCTGTCTTGTGGCCTTATTGTACCTGCTGCACTTGAGACGTTGATTGGAAGGACACGCGTCATCAATTAGTGCCGTCTGTAGGAACTAGAACCAGGAAGTGAGACAGAACAAGATGATGCATCTTGAAAACATACAAGGATGTGAGAATCAAGATGAAAATATCTTGGTATCTTCCCCTGAGGTACGACATACTATATGCACAGCAAATCCAAGAAATGTGGAAAATATGGTAGAAGGCACACCAATGTCAAAGCCTACTAATTGATGACAGAATAATTGCAGTTGATGGTTGAAACCGTAGCGCAGAAGTTGAACTCGAAACAGAATGAGACTTCACGACTTTCGCAAAGAAGGTTGTTCCAAGAAGATATGGAGTTGGACATAGGTGTTAAAAAAGGGAACCATGGGGTATCGCCAGGAGCTAAGACTCGAGAGCATTCACTTGAAGAAGTCCAAAGCAAAACCATAAGGGAACACGAGATAGGAAAAATGGGCAGGTCCTTAAAGCAGTTGACTCTAGAAGAAGAAGTTGAGGAAAGTGATCAAAGAGAGGAATTAGAGCAGCTTACTATAAAGTGGGAAGAAACAAGAAGGCGACCTGGGCAAGGCCCCACTCTGCAAAAGAAAGGATCTCGGGATGACCCATCTGTGGAGATTCGAGAAATGCTAGGAAAAAATAATGGGAGCTCGATGATGTCGATCTCCAAGATGTGTGCACACCGCAAGATGACCTAATGGTTGAAACCTTAGATATAGCCAATTATGCAATGCAGAAAGTTTTAGTGGATAATGGGATTTCAGAAGACATAATCTTTCTTAGCACTTTGCATAAGATGGGATTATATGTGGCAACTATACGACCTACACACACTCCTTTGAGAGGTTTCGAAGGTCCATAGGTCACACCGATAGGCACTATTGACTTGCCTACCTCAATAGGAGAAGAACCTAGGATGAGAACAATCATGCTCAAATATTTGGTAGTGGATACCCCATTTGCTTACAATGTCATTTTAGGACGACCTTGGTTAAACTAATTTTGTGCCATGGTATCGACTTACCATCTCAAAATGAAGTTTCCTACCCTGACCGTAATTGGAGAAGTGAAATGTGATCAGAAGATGGCTTGAATGTGTTACAACATATCAACTCAAGAAGTCATCAGAGAATGTCCCATGAAAAAGATTACTAACATACAAACAGAAAAATTGAGCGAGATGCCAAATAATGAATCTTCAAAAAGGCACAAGGAAAACAGCAGGGTGGAGCCGTACGAGTTTAAAAGCATTGAACTTATACCTGGAAACCCTAAAAAGATAACACGAATAGGGACTCAGATGAATAAATAGATGGAAGCATTGACTATAGAGTTTCTGAGAAATAATTCTGATATGTTTGCATAAAGCTCGACAGATTTTGAGGGAATTGACCCGAAGGTTATAGTTCATTCCCTCAATGTAGATCCAGATGCAAAACCCATAAGATAGAAAACTAAAAGTTTTGGAGCTGAGAGAAATAGAATTATTAAAGAAGAGGTGAACAAAATTCTTGCAGCAAAATATGCAGTAGAGGTCCAATATTCAAAATGGTTGTCGAATGTGGCATTGTACCAAAACCACAAGGAAAATAGCGAATGTGCATAGACTTCACGGACCTCAACAAGGTGTGTCGCAAAGACTCATACCCTCTGCTAAGAATAGATCTTCTATTAGACTCGACCTCTGAAGTAGCAATGTTAAGTATGATGGACGCTTACCAAAGTTACCACCAAATTTTCATAGCAGAACATGACATGGATAAAATGGCATTTGTGGTAGAAAAGGGAGTATATTGTTACAAAGTCATGCCTTTCGGCCTTAAAAATCCAGAAGCGACATATCAACGACGGGTGAGCAAGATGTTCAGAGACCAGATAGGAAAATGATGGAAGTATATGTTGATGACATGCTAGTAAAAAGTTCAAAAGAAGAAAACTATCAGGAACATCTGGAGGAAGCTTTTGATATCATGAAGAGGTACAAACTAAAATTAAATCCCATAAAGTGTACCTTCGGAGTGAAAAAAGGAAAATTCTTGGGTTGCATGGTAACTCAAAGAGGAATAGAGACTAACCCCGAGAAAACTAGCGCCATATTAGAGATGCTATCTCCAAAGACAATTAGAGAGGCGCAACAGCTAATAGGAAGGATAGCTTCGCTCAATCATTTCATATCCAAGTCAGCTGACAGAGGTCTCCCATTCTTCAAAATCTTAAGAAATTTTACAAACTTCGAATGGACAAAGGAGTGTGATGTAGCTTTCCAAGAACTAGAGAAATACTTGACAACACCTTCTCTGTTATCAAAACCAAAAGATGGAGAACCATTCTGGTTGTATCTAGCGACCTTAGAAGTGGCTATAAGTTCTATGTTGATCAGAGCAGAAGAAAAGAAGCACCGACCAGTTAATTATATTAGCAGTATGTTGGAGGAGTTGAAAAGAATTATATGAGCATTGAAAAATTGGCCCCGCTTTGGTAACAATAACAAGAAAGCTTCAACCTTACTTTCAATCACATATAATCAAAGTCATAATAAATAGTAAGTTGAAAGAAACTTTGGGAAAACCTGAAACCTCAGGAAAGATGGTAAAATGGGTAGTTGAGCTAAGAGAGTTTGACGTCGAGTTCATCCCTCGAATGGCCATCAATGCTCAAGTTTTGCCAGACTTCATGATTGAATCTGAAAGTAAAGAAGTGACAGTACCATAAATTGCACCATCAAAATTATGGATGCTACATATAGACGGATCCTCGATGTCAAAAGAGGGGAAGCTGGAATCTGGTTCAGAGAACCAGGAGGTGTTAACATAGAATTTGCGCTCAAATTGAATTTCCAAATCACTAACAATGAGGTAAAATATGAAGCGCTGACAGCAGGTCTAAAGATGGCATTGGAAAGAAAGATCTCGTATTTAATTATGTACACTAACTCTCAATTGGTGGCACTTCAAGTGACAAAGGATGTATGAAGCTAGAGAACAAACCATGAAAAAATACCTAGCTATTATGAGACAATTGATCTCAAAATTTCATAAGCTGGAGCTATGTCAGATACCAAGGTGCGAAAACTAAAGAGCTGATGCCTTGTCAATATTTGCCAACATGATCTCTGGGATTGATTCCAAACAAGTTACCATATTGATGTCCAACAACTTAAAAATTGAAAATCAAGTCAAAAATATCGAGTCTTGTAAGAAAGTCGTGACAATAGAACGACAAGATAAGTGGAAGGCAAAAATGATAGGCTAGCTTTTAAACAAGACTTTACCCGAAGATAGGATGGAAGCTAAAATAATCGAAAGAAAGGCACTTTGATTCGTAACACAAGATGGGGAACTATTTTGAAAATCAATAGTAGGGCCATTGTTAAGGTATTTGGGTAAACAACAGGTTGAATATGTGATGAGGGGGTGCACAAAGGGAGTTGTGGAAATCACTCAAGAAGAAGGTCTTTGGTGTAGAAAATCTTGAGACAATGATACTTTTGGCCTACCATTATCCATGGCTCCATTGAGTTTGTAGGAAAATGCAAACAATGCTAATTACATGCTAACCCCCTACGTGAACTTGGGACCAAGATGCAACTAATTAGGGGCCACGTACTCTTTCGACCAATGGGGACTATATATATCCTTGGATCTTTCCCAATGGCTAAAGGCCAGAAGAAGTATGTCATCATAGGAATAGAATATTTCACAAAATGGGTAAAGACGGAGCCACTAGTAAAGATCTCAAAAAAGGAGATTATCAACTTTATCTGGAAAAACATAGTGTGCCGATTTGGATTGCGCAAGATACTCATCTCTAACAATGGGAAGCAGTTCCAAGGAAAGAACATCCTAGCATGGTGTGAAGAATTGAACATAAGATAAAATTTCACATCGTTAGGGAATCCCCAAGCTAATGGGCAGATTGAAGTCACCAACAGAACTATTCTAAAGCACCTGAAAATCAAATTGGGAGATTCCAAAAGAGCTTGGGTGGAAGAGCCACCTGAAGTTCTATGGGCATATCGCACTACCCCAAGGATAGCAACGGGAGAAATACCTTTTTGCTTGGCATATAGTTCTGAAGCTGTGATACCAGCTAAGATAAGAATGCCCACGGATAGAGTTCGACATTATGATGCAGACAAAAACCAAGAAGAAAGAGCTTTTGAACTTCATGTCATCGAAGAGAAAAGAGAAAGGGCATATCTCAAAGCAGAAACATACAAGCAATCTATGGTAGCGACTTACAATAAAAAAGTGAGGCCCAAAGTTTGGCCAATCAAAAACTTGAAAAAGTTCTATGTGCAGATTATTCAATGAAGGTATGCTAATGAGATTAGGGGTCTTTGTACAGAAGCCTGTACTTTTCCAAAGTTGGTTTGGAGTTTCTCAAAAAAATAAAAAAATTGGTTATTTCCTTTCAATTAACATTTCCTTTCTTTTAACAATATAGAACACAAGGCAATGCTATATCGAACGAAGAAACCCAACGACCTGAAAAAGATCATTATCCGCAACTTGAACATTTGGAAAAGATAACAGAACTATTCAAAATTCATTAAAAAAGTCACTCAACGACTTGAAAAAGATTGCAACACGCAACTTGAACATCTGGAAAAGATATTGTTCCATTCACAAGAGGATTCCATATTGTCCACGTACTCTGAATCATCTTCAGCATCCTCATTATGCTCATCCAAATCTTCTATAAGATGTTCTAGTAGATCTATAGCCATTTCTGATCTAATAAAGTTATGTAGCAAAGCACAAGCCATGATGATTTGATTTTGGACCTTTATAGGATAAGACGAATGAGTTCTTAAAATGCCCCACCGTGCCTTTAATAAACCAAAAGTTCGCTCTATCACATTGCGGGCTCTGGAATGCTTCATATTAAAGAATTCTTTTTCATTTCGAGGAATGCGTGAGCCCTCACCCCACTCATCAAGATGGTATCTGATACCTTTGCATGGAGTCAAAAATCCTTCACTATTTGTGTAACCATTGTTAGATAAATAATAATTTTCTATGGACATAGGTTAAAAAAAAATATCAAATAGGATTTAAAAATAAAGTTGTAATTACACATTACATACAAATAAGGCATGATGCTATACCCTTTGGCTCTTTCAATCCATTAGGCCTATTGACAGCATCGAAAAGGACTCTAGCATCTGTAGCAAAACCTTCCCAACTAGGTAACAAATAAATAAATTTCATATTTTTATCACATACCCCGAGCACGTTAACCATTATATCCCCTTTTCTGTTTCTAAATATTGGCTTGCCTGTTTGAGATACTTTCACTTTAATATAAGTTCCATCTAAAGCTCCTAGACAACCCTATTACATGAAAGTAAAAGAATAAATGATTAGAATATTTAATTTTTTTAATCAAGCTAATATTAATATGTAATATATATCTATGTAACCTTCTGAAATTTACTTGAACGATATTTTACCTTAAAATATTTCCATCTAAGGTTTGTAAAATCATCTGATACAGGCTCTGGATCAACTAATAGGATTGACTGTAGCTTTAAAACAGCAATCAGGACGACATGAAGTGCTTGCTCACTGTTTGCCTAGATCTTTTGAAGTCATGCTTCACTATTCTATTTTTTTTATGATGGGCCAAAATAGCAAGGAACATTGCTACTTTTTCAGGGATGTTCACATATTTAGAGTCTACAAGACCACCCACATGCTCTAACAAGTAACATAACCTACCAAGTGCATTTCTACTCATTCTTAGATTGTTGATGCATGCCTCATCTATATATTCAACTAGTCTGCTTAAATTTTTTATTTGATCTAATATCCTTTCAATCATTATATATCTGCCTCTGTTACGTCTTTACCTACGTTGCTGCTCAATTCTTCAAACATATTGCACAATTAAGTGCATAAGAAACATAGTTTGCAACATTATCTCCTCAATTACCAAAAACACTTCCATATTTTCATTAAAATTATCAGCCATCGAAACTGCAATAATACGCTAACAAATCACATATTAAAATAATTTCCTAGTCTAAGCATGGATATTTTTTACTAAGATAAAGAATTAGAACATAATGTCTAATACGCACATACATTTGTTAAAACAAATACGAGTATATTATAACACCCAATAAAATAACAGATTATAATACTTAATAAAATTAGTCTAAAGTAACTTAACTGGAATTTTTTTTTCAATTTTAATTGGAGAAACAAAATTATTTATGAAAAAACTGGTTAGGGTTTTGGAACATAACATGAAATTTCTGTTTAGTAGTTGGCCTGAAAGAAGAATACAACCGATGAAGGCTTGCGATGTGTTGAGTTGGATGTGTAATTGCTCCAATCAGAATCGCGATTATGTGTAGCTCATTTCTTCTTCCTAATCTTTCACCAAATGTATTTCTTTTGTTAATCTTTCTACTCATTTGTTGGATGTTATGATTTAGTTGATGAAAAAGACCGACTGAAAATGGAGATAAGGGAAAAAACGAGCTACTGAAATGGAAGAGACAAAGTAAACCCAGATGTAAGAATTTGATTTTAAGGTTTCACTCTTTACTTAGAATAAGGGGCAAAATCGCCATTCAATTTGGTAATATAGGCTGCCACTTTTAGCAGGATTACAGATCCAACCTCTAAGGCTTGATCCACTATCAAGGATTAGGTGACGGGCTCAAAATCTATATTGGGCCTAAATTTAGCCAACCAAACAAAAAATTGGCATGTATTAGCTATCTATCATGCCCAATCAAGGCTACCAAACGGGGCCTAAGGACATAATTATCCAGCAATTTAAATTAAATGATATCTTGAAAATAAAGGGATATAATAGTCAATTCTTATAGACAAAAAATTAAGTAGAATGCCAATAACAAACATTGGAGTGCAAATAACAATACCCATTGTCCATGAGGTTTTTTGCAACTTGTTAATTTGGAAATATTATGTTGAAGTTGATTAGTTAATAAACCATATTGTTATATTAGTATAAAAAAGAGTATTAATAATGCCAAGAAACTCTAACACTAGCCAACTATAACACAAATTAGACAATTAGAAATTAAAGCATAACAAATTGTTAATGTAGATAAGAATTGTCTTACAAGTTAAGAGGGTAATTGGAAAGCATTTGAAATTTGAAGTTAAAAAACAAGTTGAGATGCCAACCATTATTTTTGAACTTGTGACTAGATTCTATTATCGTACAGGATCAAAAGTTGGCTTATTTTAAAATTTTGGATTCAAGCTTTTCAACCCTATGGATTTGAGTTTTATATTGTTGCGGTTTGATTAGTGGGATAAAAAATTCATGATTTTATGCTACTAATAAGGGAATAAATGTATAGCGTGAAGTATAATAGTCTTTACACTTCGTCAGTGGAGTAATGCAAGATCCCGTTGGCCATTGATATACCACCTCTTTCAAGCCAAGATAGTGAACTTGACTATAACTAAAGATGGGAACTCCTTTTAGTTTGTAGTCAAATGGAAGTCATAAATAGGGGTGGCCAAGTGGGCTGCAAATTACTGGTCAATCCAATTTGTATGGTTTTAGATTTGGTTGAATTTTAGGATGTAATTGCTTGTGGGTTTGATCTCTCTCTTTCTTTCTTTTCTTTTTTTTTTTTTTGTGAAACATGTTTTAAGATAGAGGCTTTGTTTGGTTGTAAAACCATTTAATGAGTCTCTTAGGCCAATGAACAGTGATGCTTCAAAAATTCAAAAATCAAAACTCACAAAACAATCTTCATATCTCAACCAAATCTCTTAAATATATCTCAAAAACAATCTCACAACCTTTTGAAACCTCACATCAACTCATCACATCACTATAATCATTATACTTTATTTCACAACCAAGCACAACCTCATCTCACATTCTCATATCTCTCAAATACCAAAATATTCCCTAAATTTCTAAAACACTAAAACATGAAGCCATGCCCCGCAAACAATCATGGCCTTAAAGGTTAGAAAATGAATTGAGTTGGGTTGGGTTAAGGAAGGTTCGATTAGGTTTTGGATCCAAAATGAGTTGAAGTGGGTTGAAAACAGATTTAATCCAAAAATTAACTAAAATTTAACAAATTAAGAATATAATTTTGAATTAATAATCACAATTTTATATTATTTTTACTTCCTCATTTTTATCAAAGTGTCGTACTTTTAGATTACTAATAATCTTTAAATTGAAATAATCATCTTGTATTTTAGTTAATTGTTTGGAGTTTTATTTTAAAATACAAATTTTAGTATATGAATAATAATTAAACTCATAAGAATAAGTATGATATCTATCAATTGAAATAAATTCTAGATTTTTTGCTTAACTAATATTGAAAAAAAGTTCTAAATTCTAGTGTTAGATGAATGTGAATGTGTTCGCAGGACACTGTTTTGATATAATATGCCCTTTCCTTTTGGTTTTAGATTTATGCTTATATTTTAGTCTAGATGGAGTTGAAGAAGTTGTATCTCTAACTGGTTTAGTATTTCCTCCTTTTTAGCTATATTGATACGAGTATAAGAAGTTGATCTTATACCGTTTTGTGACAGCTAGAAAAAAAATTAATATTAGTTAATGCTAAAATTTTAATATACATTTATTGATGTGGCAACGATGCCATTTTTTTTTTCAAAATAATCAATTTTATTAGAAATAAGTTCTACAACTATAATTAATTATGAATGTAAACTATATATTATGAAGAATTAATAAAATAAATAATCTAATAAATCATTCCATTATATTGTAAAATTTTATATTAAATATAAGATATAAAAGACATATTAATATTACCATTGTCTTTTGAATTAATTTTTTTCAAATAAGTAACATAAGATATAAAAGACATATTAATATTATCATTGTCTTTTGAATTATTTTTTTTAAATAAGTAACATAAATTATTATTTTTTACTGGACCTATTTTGAACCCAACTCAACCCATCTTCAACCTACATATTTAAAATTCATATTAAGCCCACCCATATTAAACCTAATTTAATTGAGTCCAAACATATCCAATTCAACCACCGATTCGCCACCCTTAGTCATAATTAATCATTTCTTTCTAATAATACCTAATGAAACTGAATTTTTGTAATAAGTTTTTATAGACATGGGCCGAGACAATTAAAATCCTCTATTGTGGAGTGGCACTGCACTGCATGTGGTGCTCTTGAGCTTTAGTAAACACAATAGACTTTTAGAAGCAAGTGGTTTGTCGAGTTTAGTGATGGCACATTAACATTTGATATGGTAAATTAAGTCCCTAAGAATAAAAAAAAAGTAAAGATAAATTAAAGGGTCCAATTAATTAAATAATAAGGATAATAAAGACCTAAGAGTCTAACTAATGAAGCCCATCAAGATGGGTACTAGACCCAAGAGAAACAAACTTAACAAAACTTGCTAATTTTTTAAAAAGGCCCTAACTCCATATTCAAGTAGCATTAATATTAAACTTGATTTAAAAATAAAGCTTCATAAACTTTTCAAGATTCATGTATATATATACTAGTACGTACCGTATATTGAACACAATGTTTTGTATTAAAAATTAATCTTTTCAAGTGCGAAGGAAAAATGGTCCAACAATGCACTATTTATTAAAGCGCATGCATGACAGCGTGAGTTAGGAAAACCAGTCCACCTTGAAGGCCCATGAAGAGACTATAAAGAAATGAAGGCCCAAGACCCACAAATTTATAGGATCTTGTACAATATAAAATATTGTAATTATCAATTACCAACCATATATTTAATACAAATGAAAAATATTAGTAAAATAATTCTACCATATTTCTCACAATCACTAATCACATATCAAATCATATAATTTGGAATTGCACGACTTTTCATACAAAAAAAATTTCTCATCCAGCAAAATTCTTATTTCCAAACTTGTACAATCATTACTTTCAAACAATTTATCCAAATGCAATTTTATTTTCAAGTCACATCCCATAACTACTTTTTCACAATTTTAAAATTATGGAAATGAAAATTGAGAATGAAAACATATCCAAACGGGCATTTAACGAATTGCTTTTTTACGTCACCTTTTGGTTGTGCTTGAAATATGACTTTTGCATAACAAAATCATATGTGATAAGACCCTGAGGCATGCATCTTAATAAACGCATCATGACACACTTGATTCTGCACCAAAATTGTCATCAAATCAACATTAACTCAATATTAAATTGGCATCAACACTACTGTGAAAACGCCCAAGTGGGCCATGTGGCCTTAACTCCACTATAAGGTCCCCCAAGCGGGCAATGCAACAAAGACCAATGTAAGACCCTGCAACAAATGGAGCACGTAGTAACCACTATAAGACCTTTCTCCCCCTAGTGGGACACGTGACGAAAGACCACTATAAGACCCATCAAGGGGAGTACGTGGCAAAAGACTACCATAAGACCCCTAAGTGGGGCACATGGCACGACAACCACTATACCTTGCTCACAATGTAGGCAATAACGGCTACTCCAATGACACTCCCCCTAAGAAGGCTAGCTACCAATCTCAAAAACTACAGTAGGACCTCCCAAGATAGGCTCAAAGCCAATTGTAATCTCCACTTCAAACATCTACGGTAAGACTTTCAAAACGAGGTTCCCAGTCAAATCTAATCTATGTATCAAATATCTGAAGTAAGACTTCCCAAGCAATACTTGTAGTCAAATTTAGTGATCACCATGTCAAAAAAAAAATGTAGTGAGACCTCCCA
Organism: Jacaranda mimosifolia; assembly: GCA_018894105.1. Taxonomy (NCBI): domain Eukaryota; kingdom Viridiplantae; phylum Streptophyta; class Magnoliopsida; order Lamiales; family Bignoniaceae; genus Jacaranda; species Jacaranda mimosifolia. Next base: position 23,639,961 of record CM032128.1, on the reverse strand, counting down.
AACGAGGCTTGCAATTGAATCCAATCCACATGATGAAATACTATGATAAGACCTCCCAAGTGAAGCTCATAATTATAGTTGTGCATCACATCAAGCAATTGTAGTAAAGCCCCTCGAGGGGGCTCATAAAAATTAGAATTATGGTAAGACAGGGGCTCACAATAACATTTGTCAAAAGAGGCTTAAATGCTTGGCTTGTGTGCCCATGCAATGCTACAATCAACATCAAAAATATAAAATAAAAGAAAGACATCTAAACAACTAAGTATGTGAATGAACTCGAATTATGTAGACTTCCATAAATAAAGGAGTTAAGTTTTGCGATATCAAAGCATGAAAGAAATGTTTGTCCATAACTTAGTCTCCTAAAATAAAAAGCTAAAAACAAGCCATTTCACTACTTATGCAAGAACAAAAATGCAAAATAGTTCTAAATAAAGGTATTCTTTAAGTTATTCGCAAAGGCGTAAACTCCCATTGAGTGTTCTAAGTAACTTCCGAAGCACAAAGTTTTGCATAAATCATTCTTTCGAGTTACCAGATAGGACGAGCTATGCTCACCAATAGTCGACACTCAAACAACTACATTGGAAGAAAACAAACATAACAAACATCTGAACAAAGCCCTATTGCCTAGGCATCCCAACGCCTAGCAATCGGACACCTAATTGGTGCATAGGCCTCAATAAACTACATGTCCTGGCACCCTACAACCTAGCGCTTGCCTAAGGTAGGCAGCAATTACTAATAAAAAACCTCTTATCTAAGAAAAATAAAAAAAGGAGAGAGAAAAAGAGCGCAAATAAATGGCAATATGTAGACAACCTACGAAAGTGAGAAAAGTATGAAGGATAAATCTTCAAAATAACTTAATACAAAAAAGAGTACAACCATGCTCAAATCCCTATAACAAAGATGCAAAGCCTGATAATACTGGTGTATGTAAATATCACCCAGCATTTGGCCTATACTTAGCCATCCAAAGAAATACAATAATTGGTATCTTACCAGAATAGAGTAAAAACAAAGTTGCCCTCTACAAAAAAAGAAAAAAAAAATCCCAAAGACTAAGTCTTGGTATAACTCTTGATCAGCCCCTTGCAAAGTTGTAACAACAAAATTCCTTGTAAAGTCCCTAAGGCCGACCTTTTCCAAGCACGCAAAAAGCAACCATGCCAAGAGATTCCCCTAGGGGAGTTCTCAAAAACTACAACTGCTATAAGAACCTAAAAAAAAAAAACTTACTAAAAAACACCCCAACTATAAGATCCTAAACACACCCACAGTAATGTCCTTGGTGCTTAAAATAATAACTTCACAAAAAGCCCATCACAGAACACACAAAAAGACACAATTCAGCAGTACACTCCAAGTAATCCCTAAAGAATCACCTCCACGAGAGGCCCCAAAGGATTCCTAGAAACAATTTAGCGGTGCAGTAAGGATAGCAATGGGTCTGGATAAAACCCTGACCCGCTCCAGAGCCACCCCGCCTGAAGTGGGTTTCGAAAGCGTAAACAAGTTTTATGGTGGGTCTCGGGTTTTAATTGTTTAACTCGGGCCCGCCCCAAACCCACCCCGCTATAATATTATATATATATTAATTTTATTTATTATGTGTGTATTTATGTGGTATATATGTTACATATATATATATATGAAAATTGTGAATATTACATACTTTTTCTATATAAAAATAATAATGTTATCATAATAAATAGTTTATGCATTCAATATTATATATAAGTAACAAAGATATTTGCAATTTATCATTTTTCAAATACTAGAATATGAATATAAAAATATTTAAATAATAATTTATTTATTTATTAATAATACTATTTTATCATATTAAAAAGTTATGGTGATATTATTTTTCTAAAAGAAATATTTTTTAACTCTTTTAAACATTTCAAAGGGGTCTAATAGGTTTAATAGGTCAAACCCGCTAGATACGGGTTCAGGACGGGGTGGGTCTTGAGTCCATAAAAATCTTGATAGGGCGGATCTTGGGTTTTGCTAAACCCGCCCTATACCTTCCCCATTGCCATCCTTATGCAAGAGCTCCTAAGCAATCTTTGAAGTATGATCCTCCATTAAAAATGCTAAAATATTTGCAAAATAGAAAACTCCATTATGAACCTCGAGCAGCACTTAAAACATCGCTCGAGTGACAGTGCCCAAGGAGGTAGCCGTCCAAGAGTGAACGACAAGTCCCCATGAGGTCTCCCACTAGGCACCTCAAGCAAAGCCACCCGATAGACACCTCTAAATGTAGATGTCCACTAAGCGGACCACTTCACCTAGGTCGATCTCTTAACCACTTTGCATCCAACTGCAGGTTCTCACCTATTCTTACTACCCTACACTTAGCTCCAATGTATTGTTTGCACTAAGCCTGCTCTCCTCTCCAGTTAAATAGACTTTAAGACACTTCAATAGGTAGCTGTTGAATGAGCACTAAAAGAGTTAAAAGAAAATAGAGAAGGTAAACAACACCAAAAAGAAATCCTAAGTTATTCCTTAAATGGGGAGCTATATCAACAAAGGGATCTTAGAGCATAAAGCTCAGAAAAATACCACCCGTGGAGCACATATCTCCACGAAGTACTCTAAGTTGCTTGCAAGATTATAAAGTTATGTGAAGACCTTAAGTGATTTGCAAAACCAGGACACCCGTAGTAGAGATAGCCCAGCCCCAAAATAGCTTGTAGACTCTAACTCATCAAAGAGAATGACCCTGTATCTCCCAAAATCTAACTTTTTTGAAGTAAACACACAAGGTAGAACTGCCAACATAGAAAAAAAAAAGAAAAAAAAGGGTTCATGAACTCAAAAGATGCAATAATACCACGGGGAGGACAACCCTCATGAATACAAACTAAATGAGCCCTGCTGCGGTCGTTCATCGTAGAGAAACTCACTTAGTCGATATCCAAAATAAAAGGAATAAGTTATCTTGAGAACACATTTTAGCAACGAAGACAACTTCATAAGCTTCAAAAAATTCTTTGTTATTCACTAAGTACAAAGTTTCGTCAAAAATCCGAAGAGATCTCCAAAGTATAAAGCTTCGGGAGAAAGTCTAAACGTAGAGCATAAAGCCCTATTGAGGATCATGAGTAATTAGCAAAAGGCTTAACTTGAACAACAAAAAGGAAAAACAAAGTTATCCATGGGGTCACGTGCCCGAATGCATCACTAGGCAACATCTCTACACTAGACCTATGTACTTTGACTCTGACTCTGACTCATTTTGAGAACTCATCTCTTAATCGCTTGCATGGCCCACTCCTTACAGGCACAAACTTGCTGAAATTTATCTAAATCTTTAGATGAATGCAAGGCAATTAGCCCAATGCCTCCTAAAAAAAAAATGGAGCTTTGAAGAACTCGATTTAGTCAAGATGTAATTAACAAAATTAACTAAATAAGGCAAGGTAAAAATTAAACTAGACCTTATTTTATACTTTCAACATGAAAATACAACTTCCAACTTGGAAGTGAGGGGGCTTGATGCTATGAAAAATTAAGTCCCAAGGCCCAAAAAGATAAAAATAGACTACATGGACCTAATTAGTTAAACTAGTAATTTGGCACATTTGATGTATGTGCTAAAATTAATATAGCATTTTTTATATGATAATAATATTTATTTATTATTTATATAATGTAATTTTATTTTGATAATTTTAATGTATTTTTTTATTTTTGTCATAATAAAAATTAAAAGATTATTATAAAATGGTAATTGTGGGCATAAAATATGTGAGTTATAAATGGTAATTATTGTATAGCTTCTAATTATTAGAAATTAAAAAAAAAAAAAAAGCGGGGTATTTTAGGCAAATCATCCAAAAACACACCAAAAAGTAGATAGGTGCTTTATTAATAATATAGATAATAAGGACAGTAAAAGGCCTAGAAGCTCAATTAATTAACCTCACCAAGATGAACATTTGGACCCAAGGGGGTTGAACCCCACTATAGGAATAATGATTATAAATGCTAATTTCCTAAGCCAAATGAGACAAAAAGATTATTTGCAAAAAGTCAAGGGCTCTAACATATTTCCTAAGCAATTGATTCCAAATATAATAAAACCTGTTGATTTTAGAAAAGGGACCCTAACTCGAATTTTGAGTAGTATCAATATTAAACTTAATTTAAAAATAAAGTTTCAAAAGTTTTTCAAGATTCTTGTATATATATACTAGTATGTACCATATGCTATACACTGTGTTTTATACAAAAAATGATCTTTTCAAGCGCAAAGGAAAAATGATCTAACAACGCACTATTTATTAAAACCTATGCATACCACTTTGAACCCATTCACTCATGTTTCCTATATACATACGTATATATCATTTTAAGATTGTTTTCTATCGTAAAATTTAAATTAGCACTCGAGTTGATACATATGACTACTAAGAGTGTATATGTTTCAAAATTATATTAATTGATAATTTTATTTTATTATTAATAAGACTTTATAAACTGAAATATTTATCATATAAAACAACGTAATTTTTACACAATATTATTAAGATTATAAATTTTGATTTTTGTTCACGAGTGATTAGAAATAGAACCAACGACGACATAACATTATAAAAAATTAAACCTACAAATGTTGGACCATTAGATATATGTCGAAGCACTAATGGAGGAATGATATCCTCAAATCACACAATTTTCAAGTTGAGGGATTAAATGTGAGCAACTTGTAAAATTTGGGACTAACTGAAAAAGGCAAGAAATCGTTCCTAATTTTTCATTTTTATTTGTTTCCTTTTGAGGGCGAGGGGGGGCGGGGGGGTGTTGCCGGGTTCATAATTGGATCAAACGACCTCAATTAATGGGTTGATTGAACAGCAGTTTGAGCAACATGATAATAAATAAAGCAGAATATAAGTTTAGCCGCGGGAGGATTTCGAAAGAACCAAAATTAAAATGGCTTCTTCTGTCATGGCTACTCAAACAACCCTCCGCCGCACTCCCACCACTTCCCTTCCCGTCAACCACCGCACCGTCACTTTGTCACTTCGCTCGACCCATGCTCACCTTCGCCTAGCCCTCTCAAAACCCAAACTCGTTTCCTTTCCCCCACGCCAAAAACCCTTTCCAAGACTTTCAGTTTCCTATAACCCAGCCCTGACAAAGCCGGTAATTAGATCACGCAAGAAACAAGGCCCGCTTCAGGATTTTCTCTCGGGGTCAACACGGACCGTCACGACCCTCGTTGCTGTCTCCCTAACCGCAGCAAGATTCTTTGCGGACGGACTCTTTACCTTGGCCCTGCCATTGAAGAAGCCTCTGCTCTATACTGCGGGCCCCGCATTCTTCGCCGCGATGAAGGATGTACCGACGGGATCGTTGAACACGCCTTTCACGGTGGTGGCCGCGGGAATGGCGAAATGGCTGGACTTGTATTCTCAGGTTTTGATGGTTAGGGTTTTACTGAGCTGGTTCCCTAATTTTCAGTGGGACAGGCAGCCTTTGTCTGCTATTAAGGACTTGTGCGATCCGTATTTAAATCTGTTCAGGAATATAATTCCACCTATTTTTGATACGTTGGACGTCAGCCCCCTTCTGGCTTTTGCGGTTCTGGGAACTCTGGGTTCGATTCTGAACAGTAGCAGGCAAGCTTACTGAGGCAGTTGATTAGATTGAATGACATTTATACTGGCTAAGGACTGATAGCTTAGTGAAATTTTGTAGTAATTCTGATAATGTTGTCAATCGTATTGATGGCTTGATTTTGCTGAGTAAACTGCTTTTGTACAGTTTCTGTTCAATTGCAGATAATTAGATAATTTCCGATGTTAATTGCTAGAAATAAATCAATTAGATGGATTCTTGAATCTTGATTCGTGCATTTGTTACTTGCTTGGTGTTTTTGGTTAGGAAGAAAAACATGTTTATTTGTGGCGTTTGGTTTCTGATTTAAGCAACTACACAGCTGTGTTTAAGTTCTGATGCTTGAGTTCTCTTAGTATGTTCATATGCTGTTTTTAATTGTTTCTGTTTGTTAATGTTCCCTGTAGACGTTAGTTCAATGTGCCCACCTTGTTTTTCATTTTATGCTGTGTACTTGGCTTATGCATAAATATAAAATCCACTTCTCAATGACTATGGTTTTAGAGGTCGTGGTACAGTTGTTTCTTCTGCGTGAAGCAGAGTGCGTCTTTCTGGAATGGGACTGCTTGATTCTCTAGAAACGTCTTGTATCAAGTAGCAAAGGTCATCTTACGTGGTGTTTCCATTTCTTGGAAAAAGATAAAATTATTTGAATATATGTTAGCTATTCAATAGAGAGCAGGATTTCTACCGTCAGGTAGGTGTCGTACCTACTTGACGGTTCCAAGCCGTCAAATTATTATAATTCAATTTGTATTGTTTAAGATGTACGATTGTGAGGTAAAATAAAAGACAAATAAATCTCTGCACAGAAAATAATGAGCAAAAAAAAAATTGCTATTTTGACTAGCAATTACTTTACCATTGTCTTATTTAACATTCAGCCATTATATTTTAGTAATAAACGCCTTTATTTAAATATATTATCTTTTAGTATTATGAAAAACATTAATAATTAAATGTAATTAATAAATATTATTTAATAACGAAAGCCAAGTAGTCCCTATTTGATATGGCTACTAATTCAAATTTCTTACTATTATGAAACACAGTAATAAATCAAATGTGATGAATATAATAATATTTAAATATCTAGGAAAAAAAATCTTGTAATCACTCTCTAAAATGGCAATTAATTGTAATAGGAAACACATGTATATAATAATATTATTTCTTATTATTATGAAACATATTGATAATTAAAATGCAATGAATGAAATAATATTTAAATAAAAGAAATAAAACCATGCAATAGCTATTTTATATAGCGACTAGTTTTATTAAGAAACGCATATATGTAAATATATTATATGAGAATCGCTACCCATAGTAGTATTTTTTTTTTGTTTGAGTGGCTACTCATAGTAGCAATTTCCATCCTACAAACAAGTTTTTATATTAAAAAATACATAAAGTACGTTTTCATAGTATTTCCTTATAGGATGAGGTTAAATTTGTCAAACTACTTCTTCATGTGTTGTCAGCCTCAACAAGTCAATCGTACTGATATTTGAATGACACCTTCTCATTGGTTGAGAACTGTCAGGTAGGTACGAAGGTACCGACGATAGAAAGCCCGAATAGAGAACTGGTTAGAACAAGATATCTGCTAGAATGTTACTGATGCTGGCATGTTGCCAATTTTCCCTGGGAAAAAAGAGTAAAACAATGAGAGAGTACGGTCTTTTTCCGTTCCTTTGCTTATGAATTGGTCAATTGAAAGATATATTCTCTATTGTACCCCAACAAATGGTTATTGAAGAAACTTTCATGTCTTAAGCTGTCTGTAGCTCAATGCATGATAAAGACCCTCAACCAAGGTATATCTACACATTCTGAGAATGTAAATCAAGATGTTTATTGTTAGAATCTTCTCCGAAATAGATTTTGATAATGACCAATCAATTCCTTATTTACTCATATAACTATGGAATGTTACTGTTTGGAAATCTTTTTATTCACTAATATGGCAGGCACATTTTAAGCAAGTTACCATTGGCAAATAAAAGGAAAGGTGCACAGATGATTGATACAAAGAAAGGAAATAGCTAATCACTCGACAATGCACATGGAAGGGGCTATGTCTTGTAAATAATATATAAAGAGAAAATCACAACTAGCATAGTCACGTCTCACAATATACTTAATAAGCCTTTACTTGCTTGCTATCAGTTGAGTGAGTATTTGTGTATTGTTGTCATATTGTCAGCCTTTGTAGCAGCGCAAGTTCCAGCCTTTTGGTACTTTGTATTTTATATCTGCTTTTCTTCTAATAAAATTGCAAGTTAAAAATCCTAAATGTTATCACTTAGGTGGTGAAGTAGGCTTGCCGAACCACTATAAATTATTATATCTCTTCTCTTTACCTCAATAGTCTTTTGACTACTATCATATTCCAGTTATTATCATATCTGTTTTATTACATCATACCCATAAACTTTCAATTAGTATCAGAGCCAGGTTATCTTTTAATATAGCCACCTCTAGTGTTGACATCTATGCAGAAGGCCAATCTCATACCCGTCTTCCGCTGTTTGACGGAACTAACTATTCCACATGGAAAAATAGAATTTAAGAATTTTTCATAGCTTTAGACTATGATCTCTGGAGCATTGTCATTGATGGGCCCCTCATTCCAACAAATTGACATAACACCAAAGGGCATACTAGAACTTACCATGGAAGATAAGACAGTCTTGTCAACCAATGCCAAGGCCAAAAATATTCCATCATGTGCCCTTGTTAAAGAGGAATACAACCCGTCTCAACACTTGCTCTTCGGCAAAAGAGATATGGGATATGCTGCAAATCACCTATGAAGGAACTTCTCAGGTAAGATTAGAAAGAATTGCCTTTTTTACTCACCAATTTGAAATGTTTTCAATGAAAACAGGTGAATCAATAAGTCAAATGTATGCTTAGTTTATGGAAATTGTAAATTCAATGTTTGCCCTCGGAAAAGTCATATCAGAATGTGAGCAAGTCAGAAAAATATTGCGGTCCTTGCCCAAAGAATGGAATCCAAAAGTTATAGCCATCCATGAGGGAAAGAACCTTGAAAAAATGACCATGGGCAAACTCATTGGTTCTCTCACCTCGCATGAAATAACACTTCTGAGCAAGGAAGAAAGTTTTGAAAGCAAAATCAAGAAAAACATAGCCTTCAATGCAAAAAATGAAGACTAGAACGAAGATTTGGGTGATCTTGATGAGGAAACATTAAATAAGAAAATTGCTATGATCACAAAATGATTGAGGCAACTCACTCAAGCAAAAGAAAATTTCAGAAAAGATCCAAGATCCAATCTCAAAAGGTACAACAATTAATATCAGAAATCAGAACAAATCATATACCACGAATGTCATGAAGCGGGCCATGAGAGACCAGATTGCCCAAAACTCATAAGAAGTCTTAAGCCAGAACGAACCAAACAGAGAGCCATGACAATCACTTGGGACAACTCTGATTCTGATCAATTTGATGTTGAGGACAACTGTCTAATGGCGGACAAGCAGGTAACTTTCAATTCTGCTAGTGATACTAAAATTTTTGAATTTGAAACTGAAAGTACCAGCTCTTTCAATTTGCATGCGGAATGTCATAATTAGCTACTACATTAGAAATTGAAATAAACTCTCTTAAGAATCAACTACAAGAAACTAGTTATGAAAAATCAGAAATAGTTTGTGTTTACAACAACATCATTAAGAAAAGAACTGAAGATAGAAATAGAATAATTAAAAAAAATTAAGAGTTAGAGAGAAACATAAAAGAGCTTCTCGATGAAAACTATTCATTGAAAAGGAAAATCAAAGGTAAAATGCCTTTAATTGTTAGAGAGTTTACAAATTCCAGAACCTGCCACTCCTGTAATCATGCTGGTCATCTATCTTACAAGTTCCCAATAAAAAGACTCATTGGAACTTAATATATGTAGGTCAAGAAATCTAACGGATTAGGACCCAGTAATATGTGGGTACCTAAAAACCTAAATATCTATGATGCAGGAACAATATCTGTGATGTAAGAACCAATGGAGAAAGGAAACAAGAAATGGTATTTGGACAGTGGATGTTCCAAACATATGACAAGAGATATATCCTTTTTCTCAAACCTACAGAAAATTAATGGAGTAAATGTACTATTTGTGGACAACACTAAAGGTAAGATTATCATAAAAGGAACTGTGGGAAAACACACTGGAACTTCCATTGAGAATGTCTGGTTAGTGGAAGGACTAAAATATAATCTGCTAAGCATTAGTCAACTCTATGGCATCGGGTACCAAGTACAGTTCAAACCTTCACTTTGCATTATCTCTAAGGATGATGAAACAGTTTTCTCTGCCACCAGGGATAGAAATATCTATTGCATTAATCTAAATGACCTCTCAAATCAAAAGGTAGATTGTCTTGTTGCATCTTAAGATCCCAGTTGGACATAGACGCCTAGGTCATGCGAACATGAAATTACTGAATCACATTGTCAAAAAGAACCTAGTGAGAGGAATTCGTAATTTGGGACTTAGCAAAAACAAAATTTGTGATGCTTGCATCAAAGGAAAACAAATAAGAAGCTCTTTCAAACCAATAGATGATGTGGTATCCTCAAGGCCTCTAGAACTACTTCACTTAGATCTTTTTGGACCAATGAAAACTTAAACATTAGGTAGAAGCAAATATATGCTCATAATAGTGGATGATTTCTCACGATTTACCTCGGTGCATTTTTTCTCTCACAAAAATGATGCATTAATATCATTATTCCCACTCACAAAAAAAAAAATACAAAATGAGAAAGGTCAGACTATCAAAGCCATTAGAAGTGATCATGGCGGAATTTGATAACACAAATTTCAGTAATTTTTGTGATGAAACTGGCTATGCTCATGATTTCTCTGCTCCAAGAACACCCCAACAAAATGGAGTTGTTGAAAGAAAAAATAAGGTACTTCAAGAAATGGCGAGATCAATGCTAAATGAATATGATTTTCTAAAAGCCTTTTGGGGAGAAGTAATAAACACAACTTGCTACATTATCAATAGAGTGTTCTTAAGACCCTTCATCAAAAAGACACCCTATGAACTATAGAAGGGGAAGACTCCAAATATTTCCTATTTTCGAGTCTTTAGATATAAGTGCCACATTCTCAATGACAAAGACCCTCGAGGTAGATTTGATTCAAAATCTGATGAAGGCATCTTCGTTGGTTATTCAGCTCATAGTAAAGCATATAGAGTATTTAACAAAAGAAAAATAGCAGTTCAAGAAACTATTCATGTCGTATTTGATGAAACTTACCCCTCTACTGCCAAGGAAACCTTGAGCATAGAATCTATAAGAATAGATCAAATCATTGAAGTTTTGGAGAAGCAAACTGAGAAATCTAAAGAAAATGATCTGACAGAAAGTACCACTACTAGAAGATCCAACCCTAATGACGAAGAAAGAATAAGAAAATTGAAACATGCTTCCAGTCATCCAACCGATAACATTATTAGAGATTCCCAAGCAGGAATTACAACCAGATTTAAGGTAAGAGAGGATCATAATAATTGCACTAATGTCATGTTCCTATCTCTTTCAAAACCCAGAAAGATCAATGAAGCATTAAAGCATAACTCTTGGGTCAGTGCAATGAAAGAAGAACTATTATAGTTTGACAAAAACAAAGTCTGGAACTTGGTGGAAAGAGCCTCTAATCATCCTGTCGTAGGAACAAAGTGAGTTTTTCCTAACAAACTTGACGAACAAGGTATGGTTATAAAAAACAAAGCCAGATTGGTCGCTAAAGGATATTCCCAACAAGAAGGTATCAATTACGATGAAACTTATGCTCTTGTTGCACGTCTTGAGTCCATGCGCATGCTTTTAGCATATGCATCCCATAAGCATTTTACATTATTTCAAATGGACATAAAAAGTGCATTTTTAAATGGATGGATCAAAAGAAGAGGTTTTCATAGAACAACCACTAGGATTCAAAAACTCCAACTTTCCAAATCATGTTTGTAAACTGTCAAAAGCTCTTTATGGTCTAAAATAGGCTCCTAGAGCCTGGTACGAACGATTGAGCACTTTTCTGTTATCTAAAGGCTTTCTGATGGGATTTGATGATACTACTCTTTTCACCAAAAGTCATCAAAATGACATTTTGTTAGAACAAATCTATGTAGATGATATTATTTTTGGTGGAACTTCAATTGAGCTCTAGATGATTTTGTCTCGTCTATGAAAATCAAATTTGAAATGAATCTTATGGGACAACTCAACTTCTTTCTTGGATTACAAATCAAACAAACCCCTAAAGGAATTTTTCTATGTCAAGAAAAATACATCAAAGAGCTCTTGAAAAAGTTTGGTATGGGAAATTGTAAAGAATCTGATGTTCCCATGACCCCTAATACCAAACTGGAACCTAATCCAACAAAAAAAGAAATTGATGAGTCTATGTATCGGGGTATTATTAGTAGTTTGTTATATCTTACTGCAAGTCGTCCAGATATACTATTTGCCACCAGTTTATGTGCTCGATTTCAATCGAATCCTAAGGAATCTCATCCAAATGCGGTAAAACGAATCCTTCGATATCTAAAAGGATTTCCCTATCTAAGTCTCTGATATCCCAGAGCATCATCTTTCTTTCTTATTGGTTTTTCTAATGCTGATTATGCAGGATGCAAAGTTGAACACAAAAGTACCACTGGAACTTGCTAACTCCTTGGTGATTGTCTTGTAAGCTGGTGTAGTAAGAAACAAACTATGGTTGCCCTCTCAACGATGGAAGCCGAATATATGGCTTTGGTAAATTGCTACACGCATGTAATGTGGATGAAACAAACATTTAGTGACTTTGGATTGAATTTCTCTTGCTTGCCTATCTACTATGATAACACAAGTGCAATTAGCATCATAAAAAATCCAGTTCACCACTCTCGCACAAAGCATATAGAAATTCGTCACCACTTCATCAGAGATCATGTTGTGAAAGGAAATATTTGCATAGATTATGTGGCTACCTCACATCAATTAGCTAATATTTTCACAAAACCTTTGTCTGAGGAAAGATTTCATTTTCTTAAAGATAAATTAGGAAGTATATCCTTTCATGTGTAATTTGAGTACAATTTTTTCTGAAGAGTCTGATTTTGGAATCTTGCATTCTAAGCGCTTAAATTGCTTAATTGTGTCAACTACATTAAAAGAATATTAATTCTACAAATATAATTCTTGAAATCTCAAATCAACTTCAAACCACTCATATTCCCAATATATATATACACATTCTCTCTCTCTCTCTCTCTCTCTGCCAAGCACCTATTTATCTTTTCCAATGGCGACATCCTCCTTTTTTATGATAAAGGGGGATATTCCTCTGCACTCTATCTTTCATTGTACTAGATTTTTTTGAGGTTCAAAACTGTTGTGTCATTCTCATGCATGTTTGATATACTTATGCTTGTTTTGGTTAAAAACTAGGGACAGCTGCTACTCTAAGTTTATATTGTGCTTATGTACTTTTGGTTAAGAACTGTTGATATGACTAAATTCTTATTCTCTCATATCGTTGACAAAGTACTACGGATTTGGCTAAATGTTGTGTTTGATATAATTGAGCAACAGTGATTGCTAGATTTAGTTAGAGCTCAAGATCCTTTAGCACTGCACAAAACAGGGGGAGAAAATAACAAACTCAATTTGATAGGGGGAGATACTTTTATTTTTGAATGATGTTGCTCATTTTGTGCACGTGACAGGGGGAGGCAGTCTTTGCTTGGTCATCATTTAAAAGGGGGAGATTGTTAGGATCTTCTCCAAAATGGATTTTGATAATGACCAATCAATTCCTTATTTTACTCATATAACTATGGAATGTTACTGTTTGGAAATCTTTTTATTCATTAACATGGCAGGCACATTTTAAGCAAGTTATCATTGGAAAATAAAAGGAAAGGTGCACAGCTGATTGATACAAAGAAAGGAAACAGCTAATCAATTAGCAATGCACATGGAAGGGGCTATGTCTTGTAAAAAATATATAAAGAGAAAATCACAACTGACATAGTCACGTCTCACAATATACTTTATAAGCCTTTAGTTGCTTGCTATCAGTTGAGTGAGTACTTCTATATTGCTATCATATTATCAGTCTTTGTAGCAGTGCAAGTTCCAGCCTTTTGGTACTTTGTATCTACTTTTCTTCTAATAAAATTGCAGGTTAAAAATCCTAAGTTTTATCACTTAAGTAGTAGAATAGGCTTGCCGAACCACTATAAATTAATGTATCTCTTCTCTTTACTCTCAATAGTCTTTTGACTACTGTCATATTCCAATTATTATGATATTCGTTTTATTACATGATACCCATAAACTTTCATTTATATATGCAATTCTGAGAATATATAAGAAGAACTGCGAAATGGAATTTTGTCATTTCTTTCTAATTCTACTTCTATGCATCCTAGCACGTATAGGTTTTACCAAGTCCGTTAATGTTAGTATTTATTTCATGTAGTTTATATCCACTAAGAATATATTTGTTTGAAGTGAAGATTGAATTAATATTTTGAGCACCCATGCATGATATCCTTGAGACGAGAAATCTTGAGATTGCTTGAATCTTGTGTAGCGCAATCCTAATGTGAAATTCTTGCAACCTCATTTTTCTTTGTCGAAACTCTATTTTTAATATCTCATTAATAGTTGATACTTGGTCTCTGCCCCATGATAATGTCACTTATTGCTCTCTGTATCAACAATCCTTATTATAAGTGTCACATGATTGGTCTTTCCATTTAAATGAAAATGGCTACAATTGTTTTACTATATCAGAATAGGTAGAATTATACGAATTGAGCTAACCAAACAATGGGAACATCCTCTTGCTGATGGTTGAATGTTTGTTTATTTATGGTTTTCTAGATGATTGGCCCGAGCTTATCTGATCTAATTCTACTTGGGCAAATTGGATTTCTAATGATAAGGAATACAAAGCATTATTCAAGGGACTATACTCTCTTCTTTGCCCCCCTGTTCAAGTAAACAAACAGAACATGAACCAGCTCTGCTTAGTATTTCTTCCTTATTCATGCTACAAAATGTCCTTCATTCTTAGAAACAGATTTAACTTCTTGAAGTGGTGAAGATTTACATATTAGCTAGTTACATGCTAGTTAGTATATGTGTTATTCCGGTGATTATGAATTTCTACAATCAACTAGTTGAGATGTCACTGGTGCTAACGGAACACAGCTATCGTCTCCTGAGATACAATGATTATTTCAGACAATAGCAGCACTACGAACCGTCTAAACTCTTGAATTTTAAGCTTACTGAATTCTCTCTTGGATGGTGAATTATGCAGGAATACAGTTCGTGTTTTTTTTTTCCTTTTGTGTCACTTACTGAAATGATGCAACTTGGGACTGGCTATATATAGAGCCAACAAAGTAACTGAAAGGTGGTCAAATCTAGCATCAATGTTGCTGCAAATTTCCAAAGTAGCTAGTTTGAAAAGTGCCGTCCAGATTCATCTGCTAGACTGGAGGTTGCTGAATTCTAGGTTTTCCAAATTTCTAGAGATAAGCTAACTCATTTTTCTCAATTTCCAGAAAGATAAGCTGGAATTAATTAAATGCACACTAAATTTCAATGCCTGGCTGGAAGAGGTCTGAAGGTTGTTGTAATTTCTATTAGGCCAAAAGATTCAGATTAAACTTGATCCAAAAAGCTAAATTGAACTAATGCCCAATTCAGCCTAAGTCCAAAACCATGCCATGCCAGGCCCAGGCCCTAGCCCTGGCCCAATTAGGCGGCTGGCAGCGGCGCACGTGTGTGGGTTGGATTAAAACTACTCCCATGCAAGTCCTATCCCCTTCAAACACTTGTGGTACCCCCCGAGGGGCCCATCCCTTACCTTCACACTTGAGACATATATTCAAGACCACATTGTACTCATTTTTCAATGTGGGATAGAGTTTCACTCCTCCCATTCCTTTGGCTCATTCTTGGTCTTCTTAGTCAACTTCGAAGTAGCTCATTTTGATCATTAATTTCTCATTCACTTGAAATAGATTTTGACCAATTAAACATATTATCGTCATTTACCCACAGCATAGTTTACGACGATCACCAATTTTTTAGAAATTAATATCTTGAGCACACTTAAAATTTTGGTCAAAGAAGACTAATTTCCAACATATAGTTCATGGTTAGATAAATGCAAATGAGCTAACTTTAAGGAGCGAGAGATTCAAAATGCAATTTGCATCACAATAAGAACCTCTGCCTTCGTCTAGTGTTTATTTGAATTTTGACATGAGATGAGGGATGTATTTTATGGAAAAATAAAATAGAATGTTGATTGACTTGATCTACTTAAGAATTAAGATGCTGTGATGAAAGGAAATGCGTCATCACTATAGTAAGTGTGGTATTTTAGTAAAGCCCTAACACCTATATAGATATTGCCGTAAATATTTATTTCTCTCATAATTGCATAAAATTGTAAAACTGGTTCATACCTAAGAGGGCCAAATCTATAGGCCATAAACCCATTTTTACTTGTGTGCGATGAATGTAGAAATAGAATAATCCTTAGCATACATTCAATCAATAGGTCCATACTACGTGACATGCATTGATTTTGTTGCTAAATTGAGATTATTTTTGGACTAAAAAATTCAAATTATTTAGGACCATATTGATGTGACAAACTATTAGGCTTTGTTTGCTTCTCCTAATGGGCCAAAATGAAAGCCAACCTCCTTCTTCATTGTTTGTTTACTTTAATTGATAATGATTCGATAAGAAATACTTGGCCCGTAATTCCACATAAAATGCCTCGCAAGTCAATTGGGTGACTTGGTGGGATGATGTCAAAACTACAATTTGTCCTTTTTTCTTAAATAATCAATTATATTTTCTTTTTTTTTGGAGACAGCAAATACTAATAATTAACAATTATAATTTTTCATAACAGTTAACAATTGAATCAAACTTTTATAGTTGGATAGAGTACCACAAAAATTGTGAAAAATGTACATTGAGCAACTCCAATTTGAGCCGGATATAATAGACAAAATAATTTATGAACATTATGAAAATAGTTTTTCATTATATCTCTATTCACTCAAAATTATTTGTCCCTTTCACTCTATAGGGCATTTCCATCAATTCAGGAGTTATCCAATTAATTTCATGCATTCAAATAAAAAATAAATCTAAAAATTATTTCCATTATTAATTTCATCCACATAGTAAAGGTAATATAATGATTCAAAAAAATTTCCAATCCTTAATATCATTACAATTTTATTATATCATTCTACATTTCATCCATATAAAGAAAGGGGGAGAACATCATTTATAAGAACTAATAAAAATTGCAAAGCAATGAAAAATTGGAAAACTTTGCCTTTTACTTCCACCTTTGATTGTGGTGCTTTAACAAAGGTCTAAAATATGCTGGTAAACTTAGAGTCAAAGTCCTTTCTTATTTTTGCCACAATTTAAAATATCAATTTTATACATTTCCACTGAGAATTTTTTTTTTAATTTTTTAAATATACTTTATCATTATATTATTATATCAATCAATGTTAAATTTAATTTAATATAAAATACTGACTATTATTGTAAAATTAATAAAATATACATATTTTAAAAAATAAATCTTTTTAACCATAAAAAATATATTTTAAACCATATATCTAATAATTATTTTTAAATAATGATATTGGATAGCCCAACATGCCTCGCCTTAACAACACTTGACTGGGACAGAAGTATGGTATAAGGCGGCCCAATTACCTATGAGCCCAACCTATCGACCAGCATTTGACCTCATGGGCCTTATCCATCGTAGCGGATACCAGCGTTTGCCCTGTCGACCAGACTATGGTTGACCACCATCAGGATACACAGTCCTTGATTCGACCAAGAAAATTTAGTTACGACAATTATATCTTGTCGACCAAAATTCAAGGGATATCTTGTAGAAGTATTCATCTCGACCAGGGAGGCCGAACTGAGGCAACAACTTCTCAGCTGCGTTGAATGATCCGCCAGGTAGCATGCCTCCGCATTAATGGTGTGTGCCACTGTAAATACCACATTTTTCAGCCACACCAAGCTAGTGCACTTCACTAATGTACCCCCCCCCCCCGGTCCTAGGTAGCCGATAGTGCCACCTATAATAGTACGCACATTGGAGAAGACCTAAAAATCCTCAAGCAAAGAGAAAAGCCCTACTTATAAAACAAGGACACTATAGACATATCAACCACATGGAGAAAGCTATAAATACCCTATTGAAAGCCTCCCCAAGGTATGCATATTATCATCCTAAGCCCTCACTCTGCCGCTCTTATCTTCTAGTCGATTTATGGATTTGGGCATCGGAGTGCCTTAGCCGAGGGTCTCTCGACTAGCTTGTATTAGTTACAGGACTCGACCCCAAATGCTCCACCAAGCATCCCACTCAACTTGCTCTTAGGTCAATCAAATTGGACTTCAACCTAATACTTTCACATAACAGTTTATACCCTCATCATTTTGGCACCATCTATAGGAAAGTGAGCCCGCAGCTATGAGAAATAGTGAACAGTAGGGGAGTTGTTTCTAAAATAGAAGAGAACATAAGATCCCCAACCCCTCCTCCTCAACCGCAACAAGAGTCGGATGTGGGAAGCCCAGCGCCCAACCAGAGCAAGTGGTCACTTTGACCATGCCCCGAACTCATGCAATTAATAAGTGAGTAGATATCTGCTTAACTATCAGCTACCCTCAACCGACACAACATTTAGCTTGAACCAACCGCTAGCGCCACTCCTCAACCTACTTAGCGCGAGGAGAAACCCTCTAGAGAAGAGAGAGGTCGACCAGAAGCCAATCGACCATATATTCGATGAGAAGACAATCTCAGGCGATTCCCAAGAGAAGAAACATGATCAATTCCTTGGGAAGAGGTTGCAAATTTCGTTGGTCACAGCATTTGACCCCTTCAAGCTCCACAGCACGATAGAATCGAACGCGCAAGACCTCAGACGAACAGAAACCTAACCCAGGCTGATCGAGAGGAATGGGAAGAACTCTTCTATTAGGTACAACAATTGAATCGACGACTCGAAGAGATTTCAAAGAGAAACATGGAGATGAACCCCTATTATGATGGTGCTCCCCGTTTTCATCATGAAAGAGAGTCACCATTCATCCTAGAGATAGTCAACGAGCGAATAGCTGTCGATGCCAAAATTCCAATCGAGTTACCCAAATGCAATGGCTTGACGGACCCGAATAAGCATCTACTACAATTCGAGCACATGATGCAGTTGCATGGGCACAATGAGTATATCCACGCTAAGATGCTAGTCATCACGTTCCAAGGAATCGTACTCGACTAGTTTATGAAGTTAGAACCGACGTCGATCTACTTATACGACCAACTATGCAACAAGTTCCTTCACCAATTCACTAGTCAAAAAAAGGTGAAGCTCCCTCTACCCATTTGCACATCATCAAATAGAATGACAAAGAGTCACTTCGCAATTTTTTCACCATATTCAACACTGAAGTTCTGAAGATCAACAGCCCCCGAATTGAATTTCTAATCAATGTGCTCTTCCTGGGCCTTCGACATAAAAAGTAGGCTAATGCTTTGGTCAATGAGCGACCAAGAACCATGGAGGAACTACTCGACCTCACAGAGAGGTACATAACTCAAGAGGATATAAATAAGCTCAAGTATGGCAATCCAGGTACCGAGAAGAAAAAGGCTAAAGAGAAAGATGACCGTCATCACAAAGATGGTCATTGATCTTCGATCAAACACTTCTACATCTACACTCTACTCAATGCTGCAAGAAATGAGGTGTTGTTTGCCACTCAACACAAAAAATTCCTTAAGAAACCCAGGAAGCTGATCGAGATAAAGGCCATGAAAAGGTCCAAGAAATACTACTACTTTCATAGATAGAAAGGTCACGACATGGAGAATTGTTTCAACCTCCACGATGAGATCAAGAGGCTAATTCGATAAGTCCACTTGAAAAAGTTTATCAATAAGAGAGCTCGACAAGAAGCAGGCGTAACTGACCAGACTTCCCGTAGAGAAATGTCGGTTAGCCCGAGGAAAGAAGATAAAGGAAAAAAACTTGCCCAGGATCCCCCCCACCCATCAGATGAGTAATTGACACTATTGCTGAAGGCCCAACTGGGGGGGATTCAAAATCAGCTTAGACTGGATTCGACCAAATCTTCTTCAGTTGAAACAGTCTTCTAGCTTTCGACTAGGACAGGGCCAATTTCTTTCTCTGACGCCAACCTCTTCCACATCAAAAATCAAGGGGCCAACAAAAAGGTGGATTATCCCCTCATCGTATCTGTTGAAATTGCAAACTTAGAGGTGAGGAAAGTATTGATCAACAATAGAAGCTCAGCAAACATCATTTTTTTGTCGATCTTAAAGAGAATGAATATAGGCAAGTTGAAGTTCGAACCTATCCACACCATACTAGTCAGATTTGGAGGGTCGGAGATCATCCATGAAGGACCTATTAATTTGTCCACATCATTTGGGGAGGCCCCTCGACGTAGAACTCTTATGGTTAATTATCTAGTCGTCGGTGCATCCTTTGCTTATAACACCATTGTTGGTCGACCAGCATTAAATGAATTTCGAGCCATTATCTCGACCTATCATGTGAAGGTCAAATTTCCAACAGCCGTTGGGACAAGCGAACCCCTCTACAATTTCAGTCAAGATGAATGAATAAAAAATTCGACCCCAACTGAATCCCTCGGGAGAGGCCCTAGTAGCAGAACTCGAGGAGGGACAGCCAAACAAGAAAAAAAAGTTGGAAAAAACCAGGGTCGACCTGTCGGCGAATTCAAGTCAATCGAGCTGGAACCAAGAAACCCAACAAGATCACAAAAATCAGGACTGATTTAGGCTGCAACATGGAATGCCTTGTAGTCGATTTTCATAGGAGGAATGTTGACATTTTTTCTTGGAAGGCTTTTGACATCCAAAGAATCGACCCGAGTGTCATTGTCCACAGCCTGAATATGGACCGCTCGTTCAAGGCAGTGAAGCAAAAGACAATGCTGAACTATGCCAAATCATTGAGGATGAGGTCAACAAACTTTTAGAGACAGGATACATGTAGAAATTCAATATCCAAGTTGGCTTTGTAATATAGTACATGTCCCTAAGAATGAGGGAAAGTGGGGAATAGGTGATGATTTCACTGATTTAAATGAAGTTTGCCCTAAAGATCCTTACCCTTTGCCTCGTATAGATTTATTAGTAGATTCTACTACTAGCTATGATTTGTTGAGCATGATAGATGCATTTCAAGGTTATTACCAAATTTTCATGGCACCCGAAGATAGGGATAAAACCTCTTTCGTCGTCCCCAATATGGTATATTATTTTTTGGGCATACCTTTTGGGCTCAAAAATTCAGGAGCAACTTACCAAAAGGCTTGTAAACTATATGTTCAAAACTGAGATTGAAAAAACCATGGAAGTCTACATCGACGACATGATCATCAAAACAAAAAAGTAAAAAAATCATCTAACCGACTTCAATTATACATTCTCAATTTTAAGAGCATTTGGAATGAAGCCCAATCCTAACAAGTGTATGTTCAGCGTGAGAGGAGGCAATTTTTTAGGCTACATGGTCAGCCAGAGAGATATCGAAGCAAATGCACAAAATATTCAGGCCATTTTGGACATTGCACCTCTTCAAACCATCAAAGACGTCTGGGGCCTAGTCGACAGAATCATAGCATTGGGGCGTTTCATTGCCCGACTAGCTGACAAAAGCTTACTGTTCTTCAAAATCCTAAGAAATGCGAGGAAATCAGGTTTCCAGTGGACAGAACAATACGACCAGGCCCTGGTCGAACTGAAGCAATATCTTTCAACACCCTCAATGTTAGCTAAACCTAACGTCGGAGAAGTTATACACATCTATTTAACAGTCTCATCTACGACAATCAGTTCAATTTTAGTTTCGGCCATAAGGGGCACCTATCGACCTATGTATTACTGCAGCAAAGCGTTACAAGGTCCTGAATGTAACTACCTGGAGATTGAAAAATTTGCTCTCGCTTTGGTCACTACTGCTAGAAAGTTGAGGTCTTACTTCCAATCTCACTCCATTGGCGTCTTGACAAATCAACCGTTGAAACAAGTGCTGTCGAAACCAGACTCATCAAGAAGATTGACGAAATGGGCCATCGAATTAAGGGAGTTCGGCATTACTTTTCAGCCCCAAACTGCCATCAAAGCCTAGGTATTGGCAAACTTTGTCTCAAAAAGGCTCGACCTTCCCGACGATGTTAACCAGGACTCCCTCATGTAGACTTTGTACGTCGATGGGTCCGCAACTTCCTTAAGAGAAGGAATTGGCATCTCTTACATTTTCCACAGGCAAAGGAATACGACTTCTCATTCAAACTTGACTATCATATCACAAACAATGAAGCTGAATACAAGGCCCTCTTCGCTAGCATAAGGATAGCCATAGACAAAGGAGTCAAACAACTTGCAACCATCACTGATTCCCAGCTGGTCGCAAAATAGGTCAAAGGAAACTTTGAGGCCAAAGGACCACGATGACCAAGTACCCGGCTGAGGTGAAAAGGACATAGCAGCAATTCAAAAAATTCACTCTCCGCCAAGTACCTCGATTAGAAAATGAGCGAGCCGACGCACTCTCAAAATTTACTAGCTCAACAAAAGGGACCAAAGATAGAACCATCACATTTCTGGTCACCCACAAACCCAGCATAGATGTTCCCGACCAAAACTTGGTGCGACAGATCGAAGAAGCATTTCTCTCTTGGCAGGACGAGATAAAAGCTTATTTGCGATATAGAATAGTCCCCGAGGATAAAGTTCAAGCACGCAGGCTCAGAGGCCGAGCAGCCAAATTTCCCTCGACAAGCACAGCAAGTTATACAGAAGATCAATTTCTAGACCACCATTGAGATATTTAACACCCAAGTAGGCTCATGAGGTGTTACATGAGGTCCATTCAGGCATTTGCGGCAATCATTCAGGAGGACGATCACTAGCCCATAAAATCCTCAGATATGGATACTTTTGAGTAACTTTGTTAAATAACACGGTCTACTTTGCCAAGAAATGTCCATCTTATCAGGTCCACCCGAATATACCTCATCGACCCGCTGCAACGATGGTGCCCATTCATATCACATGGCCATTCGACCAGTGAATGATAGGGGTGGGATTCGGATTGGGGTTTCGGGGTACCCGACCCGACCCAATCGGGTATTTCCCGTTCGGGTCGGGTATTTTTTGTTGCAATACCCGATCGGGTATTTATTCGAGTACCCAAAAATTTGGGGGTCGGGTATCAGGTATTGAGTTAGGGTACCCGATACCCGGTAGGGTACCCGAATTTTTTTTTTAAAAAAATATATTTTTATGTATTATACATATAAGGTGTTTTGGCCTTTGGGCCACTATTATTTTGGATTTTAGGTTGCCTCTTTCTAAATAAGCCTAAAAAATAATTATAAAGCCCAAGCCCAACCTAAATTAGAATAGCAATTTAAATAATTAACCTAGCCCATTTGTGATTTGTTAGTCCATTACCAAGAGTCCAAGACCAAGACCAACTTACCATATAATTTGGCAATAAAATAGGGGGAAAAATGGCCAAAATTTCATGTTAATAATAAGGGACTAACTCTCCAAAGCTGGGAAAAAAAAACTGCTCATCCAGACCAGCAGTGTGTGTCTCGGCAGCAGCGGCAGTGAGCAAGGGAGGGGGAAAAAATTTCAAATCTCGGCAGTCGGCAGTTTGGCTTCGGTTTTCACGGAAGAATTTGTAAGTTTGTGCCTTTTTTCATATCTAAAAGTATTTAAATAACAAGTTTGAAGTTTATTTGGGTTATTTATTTAGTTGCAAAATTTTTCTTTTTATTTTTTCTTGATGATTTGGAATCATATGTATGTGAAAATTTAATTCTCTTCCTAAATAATGTATAAATATAAGGAAATAGCAATTTATTGTGGGTGGGGATAAGTATTTTGTGTTGGCTACTAATAAATTTTATATGCCCATAATGTGTTTGACAAAATGATTATGAGAGTTTTTCTTTTGAAAGTTAAGTTAAAATTCCACAATTTCAATAAGTTATTGATTTTAAATAGATTACATTCTTCTTCAATTTAAGTTTATGAGAATGGTTAATTAATTTAATACAATTTTTGTTTTCAATTGTAGATTTGTAGATATCAAGATGGACACTTTTGGTTCTAAAAATGATTCACATTATATTGCCACTGGAGCAAATGAGAAGACGTTTTCCACTTCAACCTCCAAAGAGGTAAGTGAACATAGTATCCCGATTGACAAAGTGAACATGGATGTGGATTTGGATAAGAATAATGTTGATTTAGAGGAGAATGAAGATGAACATATTGATGAGATGAATGAGAATGAGATTGAAAGTGATCCAAACCCTAAGAAAAGAAAATATGATAGTAGATCACCGCATTGGTTACATTTTAAAAAGGTAAACTTTAAAGATAAACATGGGGTCCAACAAGTGAAGGGCATTTGTAATTATTGTGGGGCAGAAATTATGGCCACTCCGAGAAAACATGGAACTAATGGCCTTAGAAATCACTACTTAAGTTGCAGAAAAAGGCCTCATGAAGTAGAAACTGAACAGAGACGGCTTCAAATGCAAACAAGTTTCTTTGGTGTTGGTGATAGTAAAACAGAAAAGCAACTTGGCACTTGGCATTTTGATCAAGAAAAAGTTAAGAATGCATTGTCTGTTATGTTGATAGTTGATGAGCTCCCTTTCAAACATGTTGAGAATTCGGGTTTTAGATATTTCATGTCTGTTGCTTGTCCTATGTTTAAGATTCCATCTCGAAAGACTGTTGCTAAAAATATTGGTGCCATGTATTTGGATGAAAAATTGAAGCTTAAGTCTTTTTTAAAGGAGTCTTGCCAAAGAATTTCCATCACCACTGACACTTGGACATCAATTAAGATAGTAAATTATATGTGTGTGACTGCTCATTTCATTGATTCTTCTTGGACATTGCATAAAATTTTTTTGAATTTTTGTCCAATTAGTGGTCACAAAGGGGATGAGATTGCAAAAGCTATTGAAAAATGTTTGCGTGAGTGGAGGATTGATGAGAAAGTCTTTACCATCACTGTGGATAATGCTTCCTCAAATGATGTTGCAGTAGGTGTAATTGTGAAAAGGTTGAATTCATGGGTAATAGTATATTAAGTGGCAAGTATGTACACATGAGATGCATGGCACATATACTTAACCTAGTAGTGCAAGAAGGGTTAAAGGGGCAAGATGAGCATGTTGCCACAGAGCGCATTAGAGGGGCCGTGAGGTACATTAGAGGCTCTCCTACAAGGTACCAAAGATTTGTTGAATGTGTTGAACAAGAAAAATTGCAAACAAATAAGTTATTGTGTCTTGATGTGCCTACTAGGTGGAATTCCACCTACTTGATGTTAGAGGCAACCATTGCTTTGAAAAAAGCTTTTAATGCATTTGAGGATGTTGATAGGGATTATGTGCGTGATCTTTCTTGGATTGATGATGATGGAAATGTTTCTGCTGGTATTCCTACCTTGGATGATTAGAGAAAAGCTACTGTGTTGTTGAAATTTCTTCATCATTTTTTTGAGCTTACTTTGAAAGTTTCTAGTTCTTTGCATGTG
The DNA here is from genome assembly GCA_018894105.1 of Jacaranda mimosifolia. Lineage (NCBI taxonomy): Eukaryota > Viridiplantae > Streptophyta > Magnoliopsida > Lamiales > Bignoniaceae > Jacaranda > Jacaranda mimosifolia. The sequence continues at coordinate 23,614,572 of CM032128.1, read as the reverse complement.
ACATCAAATGTGGTTTTTACGGAGATTTCTCTTGTCTTGATGACTTTAAATGAGTGGTATGAACAAAATGAAGACAAGGAATTAAAATCAATGGCAAAAAGAATGAAGGAAAAGTTTGACAAATACTGGGGATCAGTTAAAAAAATGAACAAGATTTTATTTTATGCTGTGATTCTTGATCCTCGTAGAAAAATGGAGTTTGTTAGCTATACATTTGATCAAGTTTATGATGATGAGTTTGTTAGAGATGAGTTGAAAGATGAGGTTATGAAGGGCATGAAACAATTGTTTGAGGAGTATAAAAGAATATATAGTGATACGGATGTTGTTTCGGGTCCTACTACTACCTCTACTTGTGTGTCTTCTAATTCTTCCATGTCGGGGTCAAGCATGAGTACTTCTAAGATCAATCCTGATAAGAAGGTGTAGGTGAAAAATAAATTGACTGATGGATTTAAGAACAAAAAGGGTGTTGATGGTGAGCAAGTGAAATCGGAGTTAGATAGATACTTAGGTGAATCAGTTGAGGATGATGATGATGAGGATGATGATGGAGTTATGCCAACAAAACGTTTTGACATATTGCAGTGGTAGAGGATAAATGCTCCTAGGTTTCCTATCTTATCCAAGTTAGCTCGAGATGTATTGGCAGTTCCCATTTCCACTGTTGCCTCTGAGTCTGCATTTAGTACAGGAGGGCGCATTCTTTATGCTTTTAGGAGTTCATTATTGTCTACGACTGTTCAGGCCCTTATATGCACTAAAGATTGGATTCGTCGGGATACTAAGCCAATATCTGTTGAGGAAAACATACAAGATGTTGAACAAATTGAGAAAGGTACTTCTATATTATTATTTTACATAACCTATGAAGATGCAAGTAATATAGTTGTATTATTTACTATTTCTTTACTATCTACATGATTTTTTATTGTCCTTTATAGAGTTATCCAACTTGATTCTTGGTGGTACGAGTGCAAGCACAAGAAATTGAGGATTAATTGATGGGATTTTATTAGAGGTAATTGCTTTTTAATTACTTTACTTTGATTTTTATATTTTATTTTTTTATATCGGATTCTTATATTGTCTAATACTCTAATTCTTTCTTTAGTTCCTTGTTTAGGGTCTCTTTAACTTTTGTGAGGTGAAAAGTGAAAACCGTGAAAAGATGGAAACTTGGAAGAATGCATTTGCATATTTGAAGAAACTAAAGCTTTGAGGTGCTATGGTCTAATGCCTATATTATTGTTTTGTATTTGTTCTAACTTATGAGACTCTAGAATTTAGATATTGAATATTTAATTTAGTATGTAATGTATTTGATATAAGACTCTAGAATTTGGATATTGAATATTTAATTTAGTTTGTAATGTATTTGAAAAATGATTATTGTGTTGATTATTGTGTTGATTATTGTGTTGTGATATTGTGACAATGTGATGTGTGAATGTATGCCATATTGCCATTGCCAAAATGTATGACTGACAATTCTAGAACTTATGTCATTACCAATTTGCAAGCAAATTAAGTGGATCATATTTCCTTGCCTAGTCAACCAATTGTATCCGATTGGAGTTAAGGATTTTGAATAATCTTTATGGCCACAACTCACAAGTCCACAACTATAGACCCATTCACACATTAATGGAAGCCTTTGAAGATCTCCATTTCTATTCCAAATTAAAAAGTTGTTGGCCTGTAGCATTTGGAATTCAATAGATTTTCATCTAGAGTTGGTTCTTTTCCTTTTCTTTTATAAGGACATATCCACTTTAAGAAACTAGAGTTAGCTAAATTATCATACTCAATCAGATGTTAGTTTGACAAATTAACAAGTGTTGGTCAAAAATATAACTAGATATTTTAGAAACATATCTTGACAACAATGACAAGTAAGGTGAAAGTTTGTAGCTAAAAAATTAGTTGGGGGTTTTGGGAGTACCCCACTTTCACAACTAAAATATATATATATATATATATATTAGTGGGGGTTTTTGGGGGTACCCGACCTTAAGGGAGTACCCGATGGGGTACCCCCATCAAATGGGGGTCGGGACTCGGGTATCAATTTTTGATACCCGAGGCCTCGAGTACCCGAACTACGGGTACCCCCAAGGGGGGGTACCCGACCCCTGCCCACCCCTAGTGGAGGATAGACATAGTCGGTTCTTTTTCGAAAACTACAAGTCAACGAAAGTTCATGATCGTTGCAGTCGAATACTTTACTTAGTGGGTGGAAGCAGAAGCAGTCCCTAAGATAACATATACGACCATCAAGAGTTTTTTATGGAAAAACATTATCTGCCATTTCAGTTTACCCAAAGTATTGATATCTGATAATAGGACACAGTTTCAGAGCAGGAGCACTAGGAGCTGGTGTGAAAGCTTGGGGATTCGCCAACATTTCACCTCGATTGGCAACCCTCAAGCTAGTGGCCAAAAGAAAGTCACGAATAGAATTGTCCTAGACCACCTCAAAGCTCGACTAAAGGACAAAGGAACGAGATGGGCAGACGACCTCCCAAGGGTACTTTGGGTATATAGGACCACCCCCTCGAACAGCTACTGACCACAATCCCTATATTTTGGTCTATGGATCCAAAGCAATCGTTCCAACAGAGTTGATACAACACATTGTTCAAGTAATCCATTATAATTCAATCCGAAATAATTTTGAGAGAGAATTCGACTTGAAAACAATCAACAAACTGTGTTATCAAGCATACACAACAATGCAATGATAGAGGTCGAAGATGGTACAACATTATAACAAAGGAATCCGACTGTGAAGCTTCAAAGTAGGGGACCTCGTCCTCAAGAAAGTCAAAGTATTGAAGAATATGGGAAAACTATATCCGAAATAGGAAGGCCTTTACTCGGTGGTCAAAGTAGCAAAGCACAACGTATACCCACTTGCAAACATGATTGGAAATGAGCTCTCTCAACCATAGAACACAATGAATTTGAAAAAGTTTTATGTGTAAAGAGATTTGAAGTCTTCCCTCAACTGTACTAAAATATTCTTGCAAATCAAGAAAAACTGCTGCTGCTTCTACAACCGCCTATTCATATTATTAAGTCAAGGCTTTTTAGCCTAAGTACATAAACGAGTTGATCATTTGAAATCAACCTCGAAGTCGACCACAATGCCGATTTCAAACCCTAAGATCAAGACTTTTTAGCCCAATCATATAAATGAGTTGATCGTTTAATGTCGACCCCATATTGTTTTATAGCAAGTTATGGCTTCAAGCCCAAATTAACGAACACGCTCAACTAAAACCTCGGCCCTGCAGCTGAGGACAACCTTGCAAGAAACGATAAGCTGACAAAATTGATTCACCAAGATTGCTTATCCCATCGCAACGAAAATAGTTTAAATAGACCCTAGAGTCGACAAATATCTTGGATTAATTCCATTATTTTTGCACCAATCAATTTCTAAACCGACCATGAGCTTGTTTAAACTCAATTCCTTTATTAAAGGACTATGTTGTATGATTTCTTTTCTGAGATCAAATTGCTTATATTATTTTTTACTAACGATCAGCGTTCGACAAAAAAGAAAACATTAAAAGGGAAAATAAAAGTCGAGCACAAATCGATGAGCAAAATATTTATTTCATTGAATAAAGGAAAAGGTATATATTCGACTACATAGAACTGAAAATACTTAAGTGCCTTATAGGGCGACTAAAATTATGAAAGCAAGTACTAGAGCCCTAAGTACTCAGCTCAATCCGGCCCTTTCGGCCCGTGTAGCCACCGCTCTTTCATCAATCGCCCAATCTAGTTCATCACTCGAGGGCACAGAGAAAACATCAGTAGGACCCTCACTTCTTGCTCGGGCACTACAGTAGGTACTGGCTGGTTTGCAGTAGTTGGTCAAGAAGGCCCCGCCTTATCAACAAGAAAAGCACACCCAACGGATTGAAAGAAATCAGCTACCTTAACCTTATCATCCCTAATGTCGAATGCGAAGTCATCCACAATGAAAAATTCGATGGTCACCACAGCGTGCCTCATCTCATGATCAACAATAGCCCCTACTGTAGGCACGACAACAGGCTCGCCCATGAGAGCATTCTCGTAGGGGTCGGGATACATCTCCAGCTGTTTAGTAAGCATTGGATTCAGATGCCCATGTTCTCATGATGAATCTGATAGCCTAATAATTACAACTATTTAAGGGCTTTATTGAAAGCATCCTTCACGTCGTCGATAGAAAAGAAGACGCTCGTATCCTGCAATGCGGAGGTCAGCATAAACTGTTGCATTACCTCCTGTCAAATAACAGGTAATATCCTGGAGAACTCTCCCCAAGCATAATTTAGAGTACTATTATAACTATGTGCCCGGCCAGCGTCATAATGGATCTGCACCTTTACTCGGGCTTTTTTCAACAACTCTTCAGTCAAGCTTTTCTCGGCCACAGTAGCCAGCAGTTGTGCATCCTTTGCCTAGAGCCACGTATTTCTCTCCTACAACTCTTTGTCTAGCTATTCGATCCTCGCCTGCAAGGACTCGAGCTTGACCTTCACTATATCTACATCACTTTGTCCCTCTCGGAGTCTATCACGGTCATCGAGAGCCAATTCCGACCTCTTGTAGAGATGGTAGCCCAACTGGCTAACCTGCAATGTACACAATTGTGGTTGGTACAAAAACCAAAAAGAAATGAAAAAGATAAGCAAACACAATGAATGAGAATCACTCGACTAGAAACTTACCATATTGGAATGGTAGGTTATAGCTTTCAATACGTCCCTTTGGCTCAAGTCCATCATCTTTCGCTGGTCGGACGTTAACAACTCGGCTATCATCACCTTTAAAAGCATAGAGCCAGTCGACCCCACAGTCATCACAAACCTCGAGTTGTGGACCACCATATCATCTCGAATCGAGGAGACGATAGGTCGACTAGTTGGACATCTCGTCATCCTCCCAGCTCCTAAATAGATCGTAGCTGATGGGAGAGCTAGATGCCCCAGCTTTGCCTTTTCATTTATCAGCAGTGGACTTCTTTTGAGCAAGCCGAGCTTGCTCGACCGCCGACCTTTTTGTCGAGCAGTGGGGTTGTTTGTTGCCCCCGAAGGTGGTCGAGCCGGAAGAGTTGCTGCTCGAGCTAGGGGAGTTGGCAGTGCTTGTAAGGCAGCTTGTGGCTACAGTGCAGCTTTAGATGCAACCTCTCATCTAGCAGCCACGTTTTGACGTCGTTCCTGATTCCTTTGTGCACGGGCCAAAGCTTAAGCTCAAGTCTGATTCATGATCTCTTCTCGATCTGCACAAAAGCTAAAGCAACATACATTAGAATCGACCACAAAGTTGAAGCAAAAGGAATTTGAAAATAAACAATGCCATCTACCAAGTAGAGCATCTACTGGTAAATCTAGCTGGGCCAACGATAAGCTCGCCGTACCAAATTTCTTTCCTTGATATACCCCGAGGCTTCCATCTAGTCGAACTGAGCTAAATCCCGGATTAAGGTATTTGGCCAAGTTGGGATTACGTTCCCAGGCATCTCGGTGTGCCCCCTCCACCACCCCCTAGGAATGTTGAAACCTCGGTGCCTAAACATAAAGGTATCGTTTTTTCCACTTTTGGTCGTAGAACAACAAGGGGGTAACAAGGAAATTACAATGGGGTCAAGCAATAAGATATTACAAGCCCGACTCGTCGGTGTTACCTGACTTTGGAGACATGGGAAGGTGAAATAGATTAGAAAAATTGGCAAATGTGGGAGGTTGATCGTGTATGTGTATCAGCATGATGAAGCTATATATGGTCAAGAAATAATTGGGAAAGAGTTGAGTGACGCAAACTTGGAGGCCTGTCAATAGGTCGACTACAGGCTGTGCGAGAGGAAACCTAAGTCCACACCTAAAGGCCTCATCAAATACAGTAATGCAGCCCAGGGTGGTCAATGCATCCTATCAGATGGACAGGGACGATCAACTCCTACCTCGGGGGAATGTGATAAAGTTGTCTAACCAATGGAAGGTCAGTAGGTGTAATTTTAGAAATTATTTCACTATAGTGGTCGGGCATGAACAACTAGCCACGAGATACTGAGGGTTGGCTTGGCCCAGCTTCACCCTCAGCGGCAACACGGTCATGACTAGAACTACTAGAGGTCGAACTATCGTCAGAGGAACTACTAGACTCACTAGTTGAGTTATCCCCTTCCCTAGTCGGGACCTCATCTAACCTAGTCGCCTCATTATCGCTCCCTTGACCATCGACCTCACCAAACACTCCCAACATGATTGACTGAAATGTTATGCTCGATGTATAAAAATAAAACTCGCTCGAATGGATTTGAAAAACAAACGTACTTGGGAGTTTAAAGCAGAAGGTAGTTGACGCGAAGCGTGGTAAAATGGCTAGCTCAACCCCACGGAAAGTTGCAAAAATAAAAATGAATGTTTTCACTGCGCCTATTTATAGGCGCCAGTGCACGGTAACTCAAACGACTGCTATAATTATGCCTCCGCCGCCGCTTGAAGCTTCGCGTGACCCAATGTAACTGACATATTAAATGCGCTAAAACCCTAGTCGACATCTTCAAACCCTCATCAAGCATATCCAATTTTCAATTATTAGCTAATCTCCATTCCTTCTCGTCGATACTCTCGATCAGGACTAGGAAATGGGGATGATTCATGATATGGGATAGCCCAACAGGCCACACCCAATAACACTTGACCAATACAGAAGTATGGTGTGGGGTGGCCCAATTACCCAAAGGCCCAACCTATCAACCAACATTCGACCTCATGGGCCTTATCCATCGTAGCAGATACCAGCGTTCGCCCTGTCGACCAGATTATGGTCGACCACCATCAGGATACGCAATCCTTCATTCGACTAAGAGATTTAGTTACGACAGTTATATCTTGTCGACCAGAATCCAAGGGGATATCTTGTAGAAGTAGTCATCTCGATAGGGGAGGTCGAACCGAGGCGACAGCCTCTCAGCCACATTTAATGATCCGCTAGGCAGCATGTTTCCGTATTAATGGCGCATGCTACTACAAGTACCACCTTTTTTAACTGCACTAGGCTAGTGCACGCCACCAGTATACCCCCTATCCTAGGTAGCCTGAAACAGTGCCACCTGGAATAGTACGCATGTTGGAGAAGACCTAAAAATGCTCAAGCAAGGACCAAAGCCCTACTTATAAAATAAGGGCATCATAAACATATCAACCACATTAAGAAGGCTATAAATACCCAATTGACAGCCTCCCCATTGAGAAGGCTATAAATACCCAATTGACAGCCTCCCCAAGTTATGCACATTATCATCCTAAACCTTCTACTTTGATGTTCTATCTTCTAGTCGATTTACTGACTTGAGTGTTGGAGTACCTTAGTCGAGAGCCCATCGGCTAACCTAACGTTTGCTATTGGTTATAGGACTCGACCCCAAATACTCCACCAAGCATCCCACTCGACCTGCTCTCAGGTCTATCAAATTGGACTTCAGCCAAATGCTCTCACATAACAGTTTATACCTTTATTAGATAAGATAATCAAATTCAATATCATTTTTATTTTCAAAATTATAACTAACTTTTAAATTTTAAAAATGCTAAAAGTAGGGGAAAAAATGAAAAACATACACAAACAGGTAACCTGACTTTTCTTGGAAAGGTTGAGCTTATAAGGTCAAATTCACCAACAATTACTGAATCAGGTTCCAACTTCCAATACATAGATTTTATCTAATAATAAATAAATTATGTGATTCAACAATTATGTATGAATCCAATCCAATGGCCAAATATTCCGAGGACTTTCTATTATAGAGTGTTTGAGTGAGCTTATAAGCTCTTCAAAATATTTTATGAGATGTTTGAGAACTTATAAGACATCTAAAAGTATTTGATAATTTTTTTTAGAAAAGTGTTTATAAGCTCTCAAAATAAAATGTTATGAGCTTATAGGTTTTTTAAAAAAAAGTAAAGTGTTTCTAACTCATTTTTAAGATTTTAACAAACTCCTTATTTTAATCATATTAATTAAAAAAATTACTATTACTAACATCTTATAAGCTCCAAAATTTTATGTTATCCAAACATTTTAAAAACTTATTTTTAGAAAAAGATCTAACATCTTATAAGATGTTAGAGCTTACAAGATCTTTTAAATAAGTTTAACCAAACACCTTTCTAATTCCCTTTTAGGCTATTAGTAAATGAGGTAGTGTTTGAGTATGTTATGTCAGAACAACTATTTAGACTCGAAATATTAAAATATTTTTTTCAAAATACTCTTTTCTTTCCTTCATTATCCCATAACCTCTCCATTTTCCCATACACATTCATATATATATATATATATATATATTATATTTTATTATCATCCTTAAAATAAAAAATATTACTTTAATTTCATTTTTTCCCAAAACACCTAATCCAATATATATATATATATATATTAATTTGACCGCTACATAAAAAATTCCTTCTCAAAATATAAATAAATACATCAAAATTCCCAAAATATTTTCTACCTATATCCCTAGAACATAAACAAAAATTCATTGCATTTTCTCATAAAACTTTTAAATTTCTTGACCTTACTAGCAAAATTCATTTTTCCATAATATATAACAAAATAATCTGAACATTCACTGAATTGCTGACGAAGTTGAGGAGAAACCATGCTACAACAGAAATAAAGAGAGGCTAACAGCTCGTTTGGTTTTATTTCCAAATGTCATTTTCATTTTCAACCATTTCTAAAAGTTGGAAAGTTAATTTTGAAATAGAAATAGAAATTGAGATGTATTTAAATGAAATGTTGGAAAGTAATGATTATAATAGGTTGTAGGATTGAAAAGTAGGTTAATTTATATTTTTTATGTTTAAAAAGATTTATTTTTTAAAATATATGTATATTTTATTAATTTAAAAATGATAGTGGGTAATTTTATGTCAAATCAAATTTGAATTTGATTGTGTGTAATAGGATAATATGATAGGTTTAGAAATAAATTTTGAAAAAAAACATATGTACTTTTTCTATAAAAAAAATATGAGAAAATATTTGTTTTTCAATTTCTATTCCCACAAAAAAATGAAAAGGAGCCTTGAAAATTAAACCAAACACCCTGTAAATTAAGATGTTACACAAAGTTGAGGGACCAAATTGTGCACTTCAAATATAAACCCTCCCTTAAACCCTTCTTCCGTCGTCGATCTTCATCTAGAGGTGTCAAAACAAGCCGGGCTGACCGGCCCAACTAGCAAAAAAAATCGGCCCAACTCGGCTAGTTTAATTTTTTAATATGGGCTGGGCTGGACCGACTCGCTTGAAAACCCATCTCGAGCTGAAATTTTGCAACCCGGGATCGGCTCGGCCAACGGACTGTAAAGGACCGTGGGCTACCCCGCAATATTTTTTTAATTTAAATTATAAATTATAATTTTTAAAAATTTAAGAATTTATAATTTTTAAATTACAAATTACAAATTAAGAATTTTTAAAATTTATAAATTTATAATTTATAATTAAGAATGTATAATTTATCATTTATTACTTTATAAAAGTATAAATCAATAATTAAGAAATTTTAATTTTTAAATTATAAATTTATATAAATTATAAATTATAAAAAAAAATTGAGAAATGTGAAGACCATATTGCCTCAATTTGAAGAAGATGATGCAGAATGGCTTGAAACCGCATCCACCTTCGCATCTCAATCCGAGAGCAATTTAGATCACTTGAGTGAACGAGCAGTTTATCATTGAACATGTTTAGATGTTTAGATATTACAAAGTTGTTTATTATTATTATTATTATTATTATTATTATTATTATTATTATTATGTACTTTCGTTTAGAGGTTTGGTCAAATCCACCTCTATGTAATTATTTTTTCTAAATTAATGACGGGTAGAGGGCTCCATGCCAAACCCCTCACCACCTTATTTGGTGGTGTTTTTGAAAAAATATAATTGATAAAAAAAAATTAATATAAGTATAAGTTTCTAAGTTTTTATAAAAATTTAAGTGTTGTAAAATATTAAAAATCACATAGGTATAAATTATTAAGTCTTTTAAAAAAGTATAAGTGTTGAAAAAAATATTAATAATCACATAAATATAAAAACTTCAAAATTTTAAATTTATTTTCAAAAAATAAAAAAAGAAATTCGCGGTCCGACTAGCGAGCCGGCTCGCTAGTCAGGCCGCCTATCTCGACTCATATATAAACCGACTCACTTATATAATGGATTGATTTTGAGTCGAGTCGGACTTTTCAATTTTCAGCCTGTAATGATTTGAATCATAAACGGCCCGCAACCCGACCCGACTCAGCCCGGGACCGCCATTAACTGTTTGTTGAACGGCTCGGCCCAGCTCAATTGACACCTCTATCTTCATCCCCAACAGCTCTCCGTCTCCCCTCCGCTGTTTTCCAATGCTCTCTCTAGCAAGAAGAATTCAAAGGTCTCACAAATGTCTCCAGTTTACAGTGGCCCAACTCCGCTCCGCGCGAACTGACGCTGGCTCCGGCCAACCACCACCGCGTACGAGGCGGCGGTCCAAGTTCTCACCTTCGGCGATGTTAAGAAAAACCGAAGGGAAGTCGGAGTGGTGGGTGGTGGATGGAGAAATGCACGAAATTGGGGAGAACGTTCCGCTGCGGGAACGATTTGTGATCCCCAGGGATAATATTCCTAACAAGCGCCGAAAGCAGCTTCGAGAGCAGTTCATGCGCCGTACTCGTCTCGTCCTCAAGGAGTCGGTTAGCTCTCTTTCTTATCCTTCAATTGAGTTTTTCGTTTGCTGGCCTTTTAATCTATTTGGCTGCCGGGGAATTCAGAGTTTTACTAGTTAAGACTTTAAACTTGTTGCCAATGGTTGTGAGAGAAATATTTTCAGATGTTAATCTAAGTACAAGAAAACTGTAAACTAGAGGGAAGATTAGAGAATTTCAAAAGAGAAAAAGAAATCAAGTTTTTTTCCCCTTCTGTGTAATGACCCAACCCAAATAATTGAATGAAAATGCACAATATCAACCCAACATAAGTGAAAGTAGAGAATAATTTCATTTAATGGATGAAAACTGCTCACTTGATGAATACACTGAAGGATAGAAACAAAAAATGGGCTGCTGCGAAAGTGAAACAAAAGGAAGACGAAGAACAGGGTAGAACCCTATTTCCCAATTGACAAAAAAGACGAAAAACAGAAAAGGTCCTGCCAAAAACTTTTAAGCACCAATTTCAGAATTCCATGAGCATCTTCACCACTTCAGTATGCCACGTGCCATCATCCCTTCTCTTCTAATTATTGAATTACAAAATTATACTTTAAGCTCTTCTTTAGACATTACATTCGCCCATAGTTGTTAAATGCAAAAGGCGGTGCGAGGCGACAAGGCCTCTAGTGCCCGAGGCGAGAGGTGAGGCGAGAGGCGATCGCCTTTTTGAAGTGAGGCGAGAAAATAAAATTTATAAAATATATTATGTATTTAATAAGCTGTAGTGTAGATAGAAAAGAGAATCTATAGGATATGCAATAAATATAACATGATAAATCTAACTCAAGTTACTCAATCAGGTTTTAAGTGCAAATCATCACAAATAGTCTTAAAAGAAAATTAAAATGCATCAAATATCCATAATTTCAGATCAAATCTCAAATCATAAATTCTAAATCTAATCAAGCAAGTCACCATCAAAGTTGCCTCCATTATCATCACTCCCATCAACATCATCTTCATCATCGCTACCACTTTTGTAACATTCATTATCTTCCTCTTCCACCTCTGTTTCACTATCATCAAAGTTGTTTTCTTCCTCTTCTTCATCAATGAGATGGCGTGACGAAGACGAAGTGGTTTTCTTTCTTCCTCTAAGGTTGGCTACCGCAGTAGCTTTTGATTTGCCAACTGAAGTAGATTTAGAACTAGATCTATAATTATAGGCTGGCTCATCAACTCCAACAGCTCTTGCAACATCTCCCCATGTTAAATCTTCACCATCAAATACAGGAGCGTCCTCTTCATTTTCATCCTCCTCCAAACACCCAGTCATCCACTCATTAGTTTCATCAATTTGTGGCAAGGTGATTGGATCAATTATACCACGCTTTTCATATCGACGCCTTAAAGCTCTATTATACTTGATGAAAACTAAATCATTCAAACGTTGTTGCTCCAAGCGATTTCTTCTTTTTGAATGAAGCTACACAAGGTTAAAAATAATTAATTAGTATATACTATATACATGCATACAAAAATCAAAGAACTAATTAAGCAACTTGGACTTACATGCTCAAATACACTCCAATTTCTTTCACACCCGGAGGAACTACAAGTAAGACTAAGAACTTTGATGGCAAATTTCTGTAGATTTGGTGTTGAAGACCCATATGTAGTCCACCACTCAGCTAAAAGTTAACAAAATAATAAAGTTATTAATTAAGGAAGAAATATTTTATTCATTAAAGAACAAGAATATATAATAGATTAATTTTGTTACCTGGACTTTTTGTGTCACAAGTCCTTCGTCGAATAGCTATTGGCAATGAAAACATCCTTTCACCTCTCATGTAGATATCCAACTCATCAGAAATTGCATCTTGATCTTTAGGGTCATGCATTAGTCTTTGTATGCTTTCATGTAACCCTCTCATGACTTCTTCATCTTGTTGTATTTCTGAGTTTGAGTAGAAAAATTGCGGATTCAGAAAATGCCCGGCTGCATGTAAGGGTCGATGAAGCTGAATGGACCATCTTTCATCAATGATTTTGAATGTCTCTTTGTATTTTTCCTCTTTATGGCCAAATGACTTAGCAATTATCTCCTTAGCTCGATCCATTGCCTCATATATATATCCCATTGCAGGCCTTTTCTCACCATCCACTAATCGAAGCACATTAACTAGAGGGCCAGCTAACTTAACAGCATAAGCAACATTGTTCCAGAAAGAAGGCATAAACATAATGTCTGCAATTTTTCTACCTTGTGCCTCCCTAGCAAACTTGCTATCAATCCATTTCTTTGATGTAAACATCTTTTTCAAGTTTGCTTTTTGCTTCTGAAACCTCCTCAGTGTGAGAAAAGCAGTTGCAAAACGTGTTTTTGCCGGCCTAACCATTTCCTTTTGCCCCGTAAACTCTCTCATTATATTCAAAACAAGAGTTCTGTTGTAAATGTACCCATTCACGGTGACTGCTCGTTCATAAGTTTTCTTCAAATTAGGCATTTTGAAGATATCTTCAAACATGAGGTCTATACAATGAGCAGCACATGGAGCCCAATACAAATGTGGGTACTTTGCCTCCAATAACTTTCCTGTTTAAGGAAATGAATTCAATAAGCTGATATAGTAATATAATATGCTAATGTTAAAAAATATATAAAGTATATGAAATAATATTTTCTTACCTGCTGCAACATTTGAACTTGCACTATCTGTCACTATTTGAACAACATTACTCTCCCCAATTTCTTGAACAAATGCATCAAGCAACTGAAACATTTTATCACCAGTGTGAGCATAACTTGATGCATCAACAGATTTCACGAACATGCTTCCTCGTGGGCTATTCACCAAAAAATTTATCAATGCCCTTCCTTTTCTATCTCTCCAACCATCAGCCATTATTGTACAACCAAATTTTTCTATTTCAGTATGATGATCTTTCAAGATTGCTTTTGTATGCTCCAACTCCTTCTTCAAATAAGGAACTCTCAACTCATGATAACTTGGGGGCTTCATACCTGGACCATACTGACCAATAGCTTCAATCATAGGACCAAAACTATCATATTGTACAGCATTGAAAGGTATTCCGGCATCGTACATCCATCTAGCAAACTTCTGCACCGCATTGTCCCTCATTTTTTTTTGGTATTCGTCAAATTTTTTTGGATTTTTATCACCATGTTTTCTTTGGTTCACAACTTCATCTTCATCTTGACGAAAAAACCAATCTATAGGACCAATTTGCCTTGACTTTTTTCGTTGGGAAGTTTCCATTTGATTTGATGCAAGACTTGAAGAACGAGATTGATAAGACATGGGCCGCTTTCCACGTGCTATAGAATCTTGTTCACCTTCCCATAGATCTTCTTCATGCATTTCATCAAAATGGGGAATTGCATCTATTTTGTTTTTCACTTCTTTTTTCTTCAACATGTATTCCCTCAACTCTTCTTTCACCAATTCAGGGCATTTTGAACAAGCTTTTACATCCCTAAATCCTCCAACAAGATGTTTCTTGAATCTATTTATCCCTCCGTTTGTTTCTTTGCTACAATAATTACATGTGACCTTATTCGTATCTTTTGGATTTGGCAAAGTTCCATAATTCCATGCAGGATCCTTTCTGTTTACATTATGAGAAGACATTTTCTTTTTCTGCAAAGTGCAAACAAAAAAAGAAAAAAAAAATTCAAAATCAAATGTTAAAAATGTATGTATTAGAAACTAGAAAGATAGAAACCAAAAATTTATAATTTTATTAAGTACCTAATTATGTATTGTCACTCAGGCTTGTGAACTTATCCACATATTATATTCAGAATTTCAGATTTAATTAAATAAAATTTCAGAATTTCAGATTATATATTGTCACTCAGGCTTGTAAACTTGATGCACATGGTATTGTAACATGGATTAAAATGCGGATGGGCGGATGGCATATACACTGTAAAGTCAGATTCACTTCAAACAACATATTTTTACATAGAGAACAAACAGAGGGGAAAGGAAAGGAAAAAAAAAAAAAGAAAAGAAAAAACAGAAAAAGAGGAGAAAGAAACAGACGAAAAACTGAAGTCTGAGTGCCGACAAAACGAAGAAAAGCGGACAGGAATTACAGAAGAAAAAAAGCGGACAGAAAAGAGAAGAAAAAGAAAAAAACTAACCGCTGGGTCGCCGGAGTCTGGGTCGCCGGAGTCTAGGTCGCCGGAATCTGGGTCGCCGGAGTCTGGGTTGCAGTAGTGGCGCTGTGTTTGGAAGGGTTGCGCTGCGAAATTTTTTTCTTTCTGTTTTCAAATCTGTCTCCAGCAGCCTTCTTACGTTCTTTCCTTTTTCTGCCCCTTTTTTTTCCTTCTCTTTTCCTTGAAATCGTGTTTTATCACAAACCCGTTTCTGGAAATAAAATGATTTCAAAGAGGCGCGCCTTTGCGCGCCTCTCGCCTTTTGAAACCGAGTCGCCTGGGCGAGGGAAAAGGCGATTTTCCCTCACCCGTGTCGCCTCTCGCCTTAGGCGAGGGAGGTGCTCGCCTTTGACAACAGTGCATTCGCCTCCCCTTAAGAACCAGCCTTGTCCTCAAGGCTGAAAATCTGGGTACAAGTTTTGTATAGTTTCAAAATCCTCCTAAGTGGCTTCTTTAGGGGCTGAAGCTTCCCACTGGATAAGCCATTGAACTACTGCTGCATTTCTCCTCTTAATCATCCTCCTTGCCAACAAAGCCACTGGTCTCATGTGAGGGGTTCCATAATCACCAAGTCTAGGAAGCGAATCACTTACCTTGGCTGGACTCATTACCTTTTCTTTAGTAAAGAGACATGAAACACTGGATGCATTTGGTACTCAGTTGGTAAAGCCAATTTGTAAGCAACTGGACCGATCTTCTCAATGATTTGAAAAGGACCATAATATTTCACCATCAATTTAGTTCCTTTTCTCAAGTGTGTTCCACTCTATCTAAATGGTTTTAAATGGAAGTAAACCCAATCTCCAAGTTCATAAATTCTTTGGCTCCTCCTTCAGTCTGCAAACTGCTTCATCCGGTTCTTGGCCATGTCCAAATTTTCTCTCAACAACTGCAGCATATGTTATCTGTTTTGTAGCATATTTGGCACATCATCATTGTCACTGTAACCAAATAGACCTATCCCAAACTGAAGTGGAGGATAACCATAAAGTGCTTGGAAAGGTGATGTTTTAATTGAGGTGTGAGGGGTGGTATTGTACCACCACTCAGCCAGAGCCAACCAAGAAGACCATCTTTTAGGGGCTTGATGAGTCATGCATCTCAAATAAGTTTCCACACATGACACATCTATTTACCCTCTTAGTTTGACCATCACTCTGTGGATGATATGATGTGCTCATGTTGAGTGAAGTCCCCATTAATCTAAATAGCTCCTTCCAAAAATTACTTTGAAATATAGTGTCCCGATTAGATACAATTGATTCCGGTAGACCATGGAGTCTGAATATTTCATCTGGGAAAAATCTTAGCTAAGCTTTCAGCTGAGTACGGACGTTTTAGAGGTAAAAAATGAGCAAACTTTGTCAACCGATCCACAATAACCCAAATAACTGACTGACCTTCTAAGATAGGCAAACCCACAATGAAATCCATTGAGATGTGACTCCATGGAATTTCGGGAATGGCAAGAGGCTGCAATAAGCCAGGATAAGGAACATTTTTTCCTTTGCACCTCTTACAAATGTCTAAAGAGGCTTTCATTCCTGGCTTTCATTCCTGGCCAATAGAAATATAATTTTGCTCTTTGATATGAAGCATGAACTCCAAAATGGCCACCTAATGCCGAAGAATGAATTGTATCAATGATTTTCTTCCTCATTTCTCGATTCATTCCCCATAGATCCTCCCATTGAACTTCAATATTCCATCTATCAATGAATACCTCGGGTGGCTATCCTTATTCAATCATCAAATCATGTAAAAGGGTATTGGCTAAGGAATCATTTTCATAACTAGCAATAACTTCCCCAATTCAAGTAGGCTGCACCACTGCAAGAGCTTCGCATCTTGGCTGTTCTACACTATTTTCAGTCTCAAATTTCCTAGATAAAGCATCAGCTTCTTCATTGAACACCCCTTGTTTGTACTCAATTTTGAAGCCATGGCCCAGGAGTTTGATTAACCATTTCTGCTGAAAGTGTTTGCTAATCTTTGTTCCTTACACCGTTGTCAATAGCGCGAATATAGCGCGCTATAGCGCGTAGCGATGCGAAGCGCACAGGCTATGCGCAGCAGAGTTTACTGTAGCGCGTGCTTTCCTGCGCTATTGCGCAGTTGCGCGCTGCAGCGCCTTTCGCGCTACAGGGAAGTTGCAGATTAAATTACCAAAAAAAATGCATTTAAGGCTTAAATTTCTGTCGAATAACAAAAGCCCAGGACAACCCACCCAGCAGCGCTTCATTTTCTTCTGTTCCCGCTGCTAGAACACGGTCACCCAGCCCGGGTAGCAAGGAACGAGCAACCTCCAGGCCTCATCTTCTTTTTCTCCATTGGACTGATCAACCCCAGGTTATGTTTGTTCCTTTTCTTCCGCCTTTCACTGCTTTTATTCTTTTTCTGTTATCTTCAATTCTTGTTTTCTTCCTTCCCTCTTCTTCTCTAATGGAACGCTTCTTTCATCCTCTTCTCCCGTCCTTTTTTTTACTTTCTTTTCTTTTTCCTTTTATCTTTGTTTCCTTGTGTCCTTTCATCTTCATTTCCTTGTGTCCTTTCATCTTCTTCTCCCAGGATGTTGGACTTTGTACATCTATTTTTACCTCTTATCTATGACTTTCTTATACTTTTCTTTTCCTTTTCTTCTCCTTCTCTTCGGGTGACAGGTGGGTTTTTTTTTCTTTTAAGGAAAAATATTGAAATGAACTTTTTAGTTGTTTATCCTTCACAATAGGGGAAATATATTGGTATTTTAGGTATATGTTATTATATACATTTATATATTTATATATGTATTTATTATGCGCTCCATTTTAATAAAGCGCGCACTATGCACTGCACTATGCGCTATAGCTCCCAGGGACCTTTGCGCCTCGTTGCGCTTCGTGCTCCTGACAACTATGGTTCCTTAAGGAACTTAAGACTAAAGTGATCCGTTCTAATCACAAAAGGGTGTCTAGCTAAGTAGTGATTCCATTTTGTAACAGCAGCCATGATGGCTAGTAATTCTTTTTCGTAAGTTGACTTGAGAACTTGGTTTCTGGGGCATAATGCTTGCTAAAATAGGCTATTGGCCTCCTACCTTGCATAAGTGTAGCCCCAATACCTCTTGAGCTAGCATCAGTCTCTAAAACAAAAGGTTTGGAGAAGTCTGGAATGGCAAGAATTGAAGTAGAGCATAATTTACTCTTAAGCTTCTCAAAGGCTAAATTTGCTTCTTCATTCTACTCAAAGGATCCTTTCTTGAGCAAAGATATGAGATGCTTAGCTAATTCTCCATAATGTTCAATAAACCGCCTATAATATCCGATCAACATAAGAAATCCCCTCAGTGATTTCAGATCCTTGGGAATAGGCCAATTCACTGCACTCTTTATTTTACTAGGACCGGTTCTCACACCAACTCCAGATATGATATGCCCCAAGTAATTAATCTCCTTCATCCCAAATTCACACTTTGATTGTTTCGCATAGAGCTTATTTTTTCTCAAAATTTCAAAAACTTCTCTTAAGTGCACCACATGGCTTGTCAAGTCCTCGCTATAAGTTAATATATCATCAAAGAATACAAGTACTGTCTTCCTTAGCATTTTTGAGAAAAGTTGATTCATCATTGATTGAAAAGTCGTTGGAGCATTTGTCATGCCAAAAGGCATGACCTTAACCTCAAATAAAGCATGATGGGTGCAAAATGCAGCTTTATGCCTATCCTCTTCTTTAAGGCGAATTTGAAAATAACCTTGCCTTAGATCAATGTTTGAGAAGATAGTTGAGCCATGCAACTCAGCTAGAAAATCCTCTATAATCGGCGTTGGAAAATTATTTTTGATTGTCATCTCATTTAACAACTTGTAGTCAACGCATAATCTTCACGAGTCATCCTTCTTCTTAATCAACAATGAAGGTGAGGAAAAAGAACTAGAGCTCGGTTGGACGAGTCTTTGTTCCAACATTTCGTTGACTTGTCTCTCAATTTCATTTTTTAAAGCCCAGTAATACCTATATGGTCTTTGATTAATTGGTTTGGCCCCTTCTCTTAATACTATCTCATGTTCAATTTCTCTGTTTTTTTTTTTTTTTTTTTGGGGGGGGGGGGGGGATCCCTTTAGGCATCTGGAAAATGTCACTAAACTCATCAAGCAAAGTTTGTATTTTCACTGCAAACTTTAGTTGGAGTAATTTCCCTTGATATGTAAAATAGTTGTGCTATGAAACCAGGTTTAGACTTCTGAAAAACTTTCTTCAACGCTTTAGCCTCTATCACTTTTAGCTCTTGATTTGTCTCTACTCCTTGCAAAGTGGCTTTCTTCCCATCCTTGTACAAGGTGACTCTTCCTTTTTTATAATCATATGTCATAAGTCCAAAGTGCCACATCCAATCGGCACCTAAAATGACATCACAATTTCCCAATGGAGTTACTCTTAAGTTCATCAGCATGATAAGAGTGTCCTTGCATATTCCATTGAAAATTAGTACACTTTTCTCTACTGACTGATTGAGCCCCATTTGCCACAGTAACAATCCATGGATTTGTGCTCTCAAGAAGACAATTCAACTCTCGTGCTGTGTTGCTATTTAGGAAGCTATGGGTGCTTCCACTATCAAGGATAATGGATATAGGCTTCTTTTTGTACTATCCTTACACTTTGATTGTTGTAGGGCCCCTCTCCCTACCACAGCACTTACAAACATTTCCCCTCCCTCTCCAATCTCATCAAACACTTCTTCACTCAACTCCTCAGCTTCACCTTCTTCTTCTTCTTCTTCTTCTTCTTCTTCTTCCACTACCAGATTAAATTGTTTCGTCTTACACCTATGCCCTTGTGTATATTTCTCATCATAATGGTAACACAAACCCTTCTCCTTTCTTACTTGGTATTCACTAGGTGTTAGCTTCTTGTATAGGATATTTCCATCTAGTCTACTCCGGTTCTTATCTAGGCTGTTTACTTGAGTTGGATAGTAAGAAGTTTTTGATTGCAAACTAGGTGAGGAGTGGGTTTTGGAGGTGTTTTAGTGGGTTGTGATTGAAGGGAACTCTGGGTGTTTGAGTTTGTATGTGGTTTAGGTGTATGTTTTGAGCTAGGATAGGAGACATCAAGTTTGTATTCCTCAAGTCTGGCCAAGTTTGCAACATCTGTGAGGCTTCTAGGATGAAATTTTTGAACCTCATATCTCAAATCTACTATCAACCCTCCTAAGAATTTTGATACAAAAAATTCTTCTTTGAGTCCTGGGTGTTTGGCCCTCACAAAGGACTTCAACTCATCAAAGAGCTCATGGTAAGTTGTTACATCTGTCTCTTGGCGGATGTTGTTGAATTCAATTAGAGGATCTAATTGCAGAAAATCTCTCGAGTAACATATTGTAGAATCTCTCCCAAGGAATTCCACCTGTCGTTTCAATGTATTCCATGAACCAGAGATATGCTCTCTCTCTAAGATAATGGGCTGCGAAGTTAACCTTAGCAAATTCATCCATGGGAAAAACTTGAAAAAATCTGTTGCTTTGTCTGATCCATGGTCTAGCATTTTCACCGAAGAATTCTGGAAATTCTATCATAGATAGTTGAAATTGTTGGTTCCAATTGTTTGTTCCAGTAGATAAGTTTCTATGTGGGGGTGTACACAGCTCCCCACGCATAGACCTATCGTTTATGCCCACACTTGATTCTTCACCTATAATCTTCTCCTTTCCTTTATCTTGTTGGTTCCTTAACACAGCTTCCTAGAGATTCTCAAGCTTTGCAAGCTTCTGGTCCGTGGATTCTTGAAGCTGTTAGATAGTAACGTCTGTCTTTCTCTGGGCTTCTTGGAGTTCCTTAATCTGTTTTATGGAGTCCGCCATAGCTGAAAGAAGGTCCAAGGAAAGGTGCTCTGAATACCAGAATGTAATGACCCAACCCAAATAATTGAATAAAAATGCACAATATCAACTCAACATAAGAGAAAGTAGAGAATAATTTCATTCAATGGACGAAAACTGCTCACTTGATGAATACACTGAAGGATAGAAAACCAAAAAAAGGGCCGCTGCGAAAATGAAACAAAAGGAAGAAGAAGAAGAACAGGGTAGAACCTTATTTCCCAATTGACAAAAAAGACAAAAAACAAAAAAGGTCCTGCCAAAAACTTTTAAGCACCAATTTCAGAATTCCATGAGCGTCTTCACCACTTCAGTATGGCACCTGGCATCATACCTTCTCTTCTAATTATTGAATTACAAAATTACCCTTTAAGCTCTTCTTTAGACATTACATTCAGACATGTGCATCCACATGTACCAATGCACGAGGGACGTGCCTGAGTTCAATATGACCTTGGTTTTTCATTATTAGCTCATGCCAAGTCACCACCAGATTAGTTATATTCTTGTTACAACAAATGTACATTATTAGATATGTTCTCTGTAATTTCTGTTACAAAAGATGCTTTTAGGATAAGTTTGGTGATGTATATATAGCCTTCATTTTCAATCTGTATGATATAAGAAAACAGATTCTTTCTCTTAATGAAAAATATCTTTTCCTCCATATCTGAAAATTTTCTACATGGTATTGAAGCTAGCAAGAATGATTGAGACAGTGGAGATGGGATTTGGTGAAGAAGATTGCTAGATAATATAGAGACCGTTTGCCACTTTAGCTATACCAATCATCCTCCAAGTGTTCAAATCCTGTATAAAGCAAAAATCAGATTGAAAAACAAAAAAAAAACAAGATAGAGAAGAAGTTAGTTGAGTGACAGAGAGAAGATTGAAAGAAAAGCTAGGAACATAAAGAACATTATGTAAAATGACATGAGAATTAATGTGAACAGTGCCGGAAAAGTGAGCTGTAATTTTATTACCATTAGGAAGAGTGACCTCAAGAGGCTTGATACGTTTATAATATGTAAAGGAATCTAGGGAAAAAATGATATGATCTGTAGCCAGTGTCGATGATCCATGACAATGAGTGAAAAAAAAATAATAAGACAGAAATTGTTACCTTGAAGGGGGAAGAAGAGGAGGAAGGAGGCGTGGGTAGGGAAGTGACATTTTTAGCAGTAGAGGAAATAGGATTGCTGATACTGGAGTTGTGAAGCAAAGCAAGAATTTGAGAATACTGCACTTGTGTCAAAGAAATATGTGGAGACTTAACTGAAGGTGGAGGGTTTTGAGTATTTCCATTGGTAGAAGAAGAGTGAACAATATTGGCAGTGTGTGGTCCCTGAACTTGAAACCTGGTGGGAAACCATGTTTCTTATAGCGTGTTTCAATTGTATGTCCAGCTTTCTCACAGGAAGTGCAGAACCTCTTATCTGTAGAGGAAGTAGAAGAACCATTTTTTGGAGTAGGGAGAATGCTAGAGCGAGGGCTAGATTTTTGGACAGCTGCTGATATAGGAGAAGAGCCAATGGAGAAAATCTTACAGGTACCAACAGAAAGTTGGCGTTCTTGTTGAAGCACCAAAGAGAACACCTTATTAATCGGTGGAAGAGGATCCATGAGCATGATCTGGGATTTAACATTGGAGAATTGATCACCAAGCCCCGTCAAAAATCGAATGACATAATCATTGTTATGATATTTCTTCACAATAGGAAGAGCTCCATAGCAGCAGTGAGAAGCACAACAACAAATAGGAAGGGGGCAGAAATTTAATAGTTCATCCTGTAAGATTTTGAGCACTGCAAAGTAATCGGTGACAAGCTGATCACCTTGCTTGAAGGCGTAGATTTCTTCTTGCAAATCGGAAATGCGAAAGGCATTTCCTTGAGAAAATCGGTCACAAAGATCAGACCATACATCTGAAGCCTTATCAATCCATAAGATAGATTGGGTAATGGAGGGAGATATAAAATGATGAAGCCAAGATAGGACCATCGTGTTGCAACGTTCCCAGGCATGGCATAGAGGGTCAGTGACAGGAGGAATAGGCAAGCTGCAATCCACAAAGCATAGCTTGTTCTTCAAGAGCATCTTCATAGCTCCTGACCAAGAATGATAACTTGTGCTGGATAAAACAGGAGATACAAGCACAATTGCAGGTTTTTCATTGGGATGGAGATAATAAGGGTTAGAGGGGTTTTGGAGAGAATCAAGAGGTGTAGCCATGGAGGGGGGGTGGGGGTGGGTGGGGAAATTATGCAGTTGATGGCAGTGAGGTGGTGGGGGAAGAGATGTGTAGCGATGGGGCAGTTTCTCGCTTTTTCTTTTTATTCTGTTTTTTTTCTTCTTTTTCTTGTTTGGAATTCTGAAATGAAGTTGTGGATGTTAAAGTTGGATGTTGAATATTGAGTAGGGATTTCACTTTGTTGCATCTGAGTATTCTTCTTTTTCCAATTGAAAGGAGCATGAACCTTGGTGTAAAAGATATATGGAACTATATAATGAGCTTAGAGAGAATTGGGAGAGGTTGTACTGGGATGAGGGATATTCCAAGAAACTAGCTCGAGATCATGCAAATTATGACTCTCCTGAAGATGATGATGAAGATTTCAATCCTTACAGGTTGGACAGCTTCTCATTGTTGTGCTCTTGCATTATTGGCTTTTATGTTGTTCAATCTATCTATTTAAATAGAATTTGAGACGTTATTCCTGTGTATAATGCTCTACTGAATACTGATCAGCACTAAGGAACAACAACTTGAGTCAGTAGAATTTTACATTAATCTTCTGGGGACCGTGTATTGTGAAATGTTGATCTCTCTTTTTGCAGGACAAGACAACCCCAAGCTGAGCAAATCAAGGTAATAATGTACATGCAACTTTTCTTCAATTTTTCTCTTTAATTTTGTTTTGTATATTGTGCTTTATAAAATGTTTTCTGCATAATCATGAATATGAAAATTAATCTTTGACAGGATTGAACTGTTATTTTAGCTTTTACATATCCTTGCCTTATATATGTCTAATCTTTTTCCTTTTTGTGTATGTCCTTTTTCTGCATCCTCTCATCATGTGAATTAACACATTAAGGAATTTGACAATGGTATTAACTACAAAGTTTTCATTCAAGCAATATTGCTTTATGATCTTCTGTTCATGCTTTGGGCTATAGAATGCAATACTGGAAAAGGTTTTGACAAGTTTCTAAGTTTTACATGTCAATTTGACTGAACTTTTTGACTGCAGAATCAATTTGTGGGGATGAACAGGGGAAGTGATACCTGGGAGAAGACTAGCCAAATCCGTGACAAGTTTGAATATGACAGAGAGAGAAGAATGAGAGAGAAAGGTTAGTTTACTTGTTTCTAATCCACTTAATGGTACTGATAGATCTCTGAAACAGTTAAAGAATTGGCTCTATGTACTATGTAGTGCCTGCACCAATGAACGCTCTGCCAGTTATTCGTTTGAATCTGCAAACTTGTGATTGTTCCTTTTGCCTTGGTATTTAAGCCCAGGCAAAAAAAAATTATATTCTTGTATGTAGGGATTTGTGCAGTTATGGATGATGATGTTATTGGAAAATTTTGACAAATCTTGATTTTAAATAAATTTACTATTAACCTAGGCATACCTCTAAGAAGCAGGTTATTTATAAGGAATATAAATAGTTTTCAAGTCTGTTATTTCAGGGTTTTATATTAATAGTTTTGAACATGCAGCCTTTGCACCAATGAATGGAGTAAATGATTTTGAGATGAATAGCCCTGTCTCAAAGAACGAGCCATTTGACATCAGCAGATACATTTCTGAATCTGAGGACAACTGACTGACTGACTGAAAGATTTTGATTGGAAATTATCTGATTCCTTGGCATATGGTGAGCAGTACTGGCCTTTACAGGGATCAATATTTGTGGTCTGGCACGATCATGGGGTTAATGATACCTGAAGTTTCATTATTCTGAATAACCATCATGATGACGAATTTGGATCTGAATCATGTGAGATACCTCAGTGTGGGATGTGGCTCTGCTTAATTGCATTGTGCATTCTCTAGCTGTGATGCAGTTCTCCTAACATTTAGGTTTTTCTGGGCTCAGTTACAGATTCGTGGCTGTATAAGTCTCACAGTGTGAACCGTAAAAACTAGAATATTTGGAAAAATATGTTACGGCTTTGCAGATAGCCATGCATACTTTATGACTGGTTATAAAAATGGGTTCACTTCAGTCTGTTTCCGATTATGTTTGTTGTAATCCGTGCTTTGTATATACGGTGAAGCCGTGAGGTTTGTGCTCTATCGTAAAGCATGTGTGCAGATGCTAGAAACACTTTGTGGGATTCTAACTTACCAATACATGTTTGTTACTACAATGTTTTACTTAAAGTTATGAAGAGTTACAAGCCAAAAGTATTGCTGATCAAGCTTTTTTCAGTCTAAGCAACAGTCATTTGAATAAAATAAATTTAAATCTAGTGGATGCGAGAGGCAATTTTAATCTTTATTAACTTTTGGCAGAACAAACAGCTGTTTCAGT
This sequence comes from Jacaranda mimosifolia, assembly GCA_018894105.1. Classification (NCBI taxonomy): domain Eukaryota; kingdom Viridiplantae; phylum Streptophyta; class Magnoliopsida; order Lamiales; family Bignoniaceae; genus Jacaranda; species Jacaranda mimosifolia. The sequence continues at coordinate 23,589,249 of CM032128.1, read as the reverse complement.
TACTATTATGGCTCCAGCAGGTTTTGCAAAATATGAATGAATTCATGACAAGATTACTTGTAATTTAATTCCAATTTTGGAACTCAAACTAGAAGCTAACAGCTGAACGTTAAAACTATTGCCTGAAGTTAATTTTGGATTTCCATTAATTTTTAGCTATTAAAATGGATGATTATCTTCAAATGTTTCGACTCTTTTGTTGATTTTTCTATTTTTCGTAGAGAAATAGGCTAAAAACTAACATACTTTCTTCCTGTTTTGCAAGTGGCATTCAATTATTATTGTTTTCTTAATTTTTAAGTACGATTATGGTCACCCAGTCATCATAATCATATTACTATAATGTCCAATTAACAGATATTCAGATAAGTATGTATGAGTAGACTCCATAGAGTAGAAAATTGAGACATTAGAATCTAAAATATAGATCTCAATATTCATTAAGAGGTGAGTTTGAAAAAATATAAAAAATGGGTTAGGTCTTACTAAGTACAACTCTCACTTTCCCTTTTAAATATAGCAACAAATATCTAATTAGAGTAGTATTTTACTTTATAATATATTTTCTAAAAGATATTTTATAATATTCATTTAATCAAGATAATGAAGATTAATTATAATAACTTTGAATTAAATATATAATTACTGGACAAATAATCATCAAATTTTATTTTAATTGAAGAGTTTTGCCCTATGTTTAGACTATGAATTTTAATGAGAAAAATGATGAGATTTTTTTTTTCATGCTTGAAATAATGTAAATTTATATTTTAATTTTTGCACTTTTATATTTTTCTTTTCTTTTTACTCATTAACTACCTTGATCCAGAGCATTAGTCTCAAATCTTATAGGTTGTGATTGCTTGTGGAGCTGTGTTTCATGTTTAGTGTTTTATAGATTTGGGGGTTATTTTGGTGTTTTAAAGATATGAGAATGAGATATGGGGCTATGAATTGTTGTGAGATAAAGTGTAATAATTATAGTAATGTGATATGTTAATGTGATTTGAGATTGTGAATGGTTGTGAGATTGTTTTTGAGGTATGTTTGAGAAATTTATTTGAGATAATGAAATTGTTGTATGAGATTTATTTTTTTGGGTTTGCTTGGGATTTAAAATAAATTAAAAAATTTCAATAAATTTTTAATTTTAATAAATTGATTTTTTCCTTTAACTCTTACCAAAATATCATCTATGAATAAATCTTTTTTTATTTTTTTATTTATTTGGTAGTAGTAATATATTTAAAAAAATAAGAAAAATCTATAAATACGTTAAATTGAAATATTGTTTTTAAACGTAAAAAACCTATCATGTATTAATAAATCAATTTTTGGTGTTTTGGGTTTGTTTGGGATTTATGATATAGAATATTTTATAGATATTATATAAATTCACTAAATCAATGTTTTTTTTTTAACTTAAAATATACGTCGTTTATTAATGGTTCGAACTTTGCTAAAATTCGATTTGTTTGGGATTTATAATATAGACAAAATTTATTGATATTTTATAATTTTAATAAATTATAATTTTGTAAAAGTTTAGTCAGGCTTTTTAAATTTGTTTTTTTATAATTACAAAATTAAATGGAACACGCATATTGTCGAAAATTAACTGATGAAGTATATTATTTATTTTATACCTTACTCTGTCAGTGTATAAAGGACATGACCATTATTATTTATGTACCTTATTTGGATATTAAATTCTACAAATGTATTAGTTACATACATTTGCATTAAGAACGCATGATATAAATAGTAGTGGTATGTAGAATATTTATAAAAAAAGACATGTACTTTTTAAAGCAAGCATAAGTAGAAGGCCATACGTGGCATATTACATAAGAGTAGGGTTACATATCAGTCTATCAGGTAATAGCATGATGTCACGTAAGCAAACAAAAGCATAGTTCTAATCAAGGTAGGTAATACAACTTATACAGTGAATTGAAAGTTCAAAGAAACGTAAATGCGATGATGCAACGACGTAGCAGTACAGTAACAGTAGCAAGTATCTAATCAAGGCCAAGCCCCCATCCGTGTTATGCACCTACATCGGGATACCTTCCAATGCTTTCTAAAGTGCCCTCTGAGCTACGTCCAGTCCTGCGTGCTGCCTCTTTCATGAGTGTGGCCTCCCAAGCATCTCGGGGCTCCCAAACAAATGATGACGCAACATTACTAGACTCCTGAATGTTAGAAACGTGAAGAATGTCGTGCTGCAGTGAAGGAAAATGTGGTCACTGCGAGAATGCATGATGTGGATAGGCAGATGGAGTAGGCATATATGCCCTCGAGTGAGTGCTCGAAATCGGAGTCCAAGATGATGATCGGGGCAGCCGAGCCATCTCAATAAGCAACATCATCGTCAAGGTCTGCCACTCGTCTGTAAGTGAAGATGTAGCTCAATTGTATGAATAGTGGCTTCTCGTGGACACAAAAGTGTCGCTGCCATTTAGTCTCCTGTGACAACATTAAATATACATATTACTAGTAGGCATGGTAATCATAAAGAACACCTTTATACAAAAATGGTTATGTTGTAGTAATGAACTGAAAATAACGTACGAGTCCAATGTTGGCCTAGTATTGTCCATCAACGTGTACAGTGTTCGTAGTAGCATTGTGCTGTACTCCTGGAAGAGATGTGAACTCTACAAATATGAAGTAACGGCGACGCAAAGTGGTAACCTTCCTCTTGACCTTCTACACTGATATCTCATGTCCAAATTGACGGGATATGCGGTAGGACATGCTGGAGCACAAGTGGTACATAGCAGGATGAAGTGAAATATCCATGCTGGTAACTAAAGACATCATGAGGTAGAGTAATGCTGCCTCCTCCTCATCCGTCCAATGGGCATCACGAAAATAATGGTAGTCTGGTTCCTTGTGCGTGGCATCCCTACTTTCAATTCAGTAGCAAAAAGAAAAAATTAAAAACCCATTGATGACTGGAAGCACAAACCTGTCTAGGTAAATTAGTTATATTCTAGTAATGCAATAGATGCACAACATAATACACATAGCAAAAAATAATAATAATAATTCGCATAGAACTACATAATTATAAATACTAGTGACATATTCATTATTCATTACCAAACATTCAATGTCACGAGTATTTATAATTACTACACATAAGCCATAGAACTACATAATTCATAAAGGATCATAACAAATAATGAATATGTCACTAGTAACTCATAAGGCGACTAAGTACCATGAGTAATACAACGGCAGTAGTAATCAGCATAAAATATGAACATCCGCAGCATGCGCATATGAACAATCCTAAAGAGGTGTAGATATAGGGGCTACGAGGTGGATAGGTAGGGGTTACTTATGACGTAATAGGTAACATGACACAAAATATTTTTCAAAAGTACATAAGAGATTAATAGTAATAGTTCATGTGACAATGAAGACAACATGATATGAAATCCAAATTTTGAAAACATGTATGAAATCATTATTAAGGTACATGAATGGCTAGTACTATCCAGTATAGTCATGCCATGATTGTTGAGCGCTCGTGTCATGAAATAAATTTTGCTGCTATAATGCATCCTTAGACATGTCGATAGGGCGATGATTTTGTGATGATGATGGTGCTTCATCCTCGTCATGGTAGTCTGGGTCTTCGTACTGCCGAATTATATCATTAGACTAAACATGTCTACAGACAAAGTTATGAAGGATACAGCAGGCAATGACAATATCAGATTATATTGACATGAGGTAGTTTGGCATTAGGCCGCGAACAGTAGGAAACTTTTTCTTCAAGATACAGAAGCATCGCTCTACGTGGTTCCTCACTATCGCGTGCCTAAGATTAAATAATTCTCTAACGGTGCGTGGCCCATTATTAGCCCCATGCCAATTAGGAAGGTGATACCTCTCTCCTTTGTAAGGTGACAAGAATCCAGGAAAGTTTGTATATCCAGAATCCACGACGTAGTACTTACCTACAATATGAAGAGTAGCCCGTGAACACTATATCCAAGTTGATATCCAAAGTGTAGTGCATGAGATTATTTGTGATATGTACCTTGAGGAGGCCATGGGAAGTTATATGCAGGATTGGAGATGACATCAGCAAATACTCGTGCATCGTTCACACTTCCTTCCCATCCAGACAAAATGAATGTGAACATCAAATTGAAGTTGTATGCGGCCATCACATTTTGTGCGGCAATTGCTTTTCTCCAGTGACATGTAACTTGGTTGTGCGATGGCACCCAAGCAGGTATGATTGTCCCATCAATCACACCAACGCAGTCCTGCATCAAAGGAATGGAATAATTAACTATCAGTCCAATCTTAGGCTCATTGTGTGTATTGATAAGCTAGTGACTAGTTACGATCCAAGGAAATAAGTTCGAGTTATGATGTATATAGACTGGGAGACTGTGCTAAAATCCAGGGGCTTAATGTACTCCGGCGACAATGCACATAGAGCATCGCATATCATTTTGCAGTGCCCGGCAAATTGTTTCTGGCTAGTGCTAGAATCATTCTGCCATAATTCTATGTCCATGGTGCATTCCGATTGTGTGCAGGAAAATAGCAACAGACTCCTCCACAAAAGTTTTAATCCTTTAGTGCTCGTCTACTAGACCCTTATCTCTTATGAGCCAATGAAGTATACGAAAACAGTCTTTGGAAATGCGTAGTTGGTCTTCAAAACGGCCGTCATGCCCTTGTAGCAATTTGTTCAACCAGTCTAGACCACAAAACCAAGAAGTGCGATATGGTACACACAACATATTTGAGAATGAACAAGGGCACGTTTGGTACAAGTATAGAAAACCACCAAACATTTAGTTCAAATTTCTCCGTGATACATGATGCTTTCACCTCCAGCATCGTCTACCACGTCGTCAACTAAATCATCGACTACATCATTATTGTGGTCTCTATTGTTGTCGACGTCTATCCCTACATGATAAAATTACAATTGCACTTGAAAATAGAAAAAACAAAACTAAAAAAGGAAAGCATGGTTGAGCTTAAATCAAATCATAAATAGCAAAATAAGTAGTGAATCATGAAAGTGACTCGAGATACGCTTGTCTACGGTCAAATGGGAGAGCTAAGAACATCCTACATCGTGTAGGATTCTCAAGCTTGGATAGAACACGGTAGAGCAAGTCATTGGGCAAATTAGGAACATCACTCAACTTCTCCATGTACATCTCCACTATGGTGATAGAAGTTGGATCAACCTGTGCAGCAATAGCATTGTTTGTATGGCTGAATGAGTGCATGGTAGAGACTAATGCTGGGTCATGACCCTTTTTTTTCTGTGGGTCCAGCTACATCCTAACGAAGAAGGCTTAAACTAGGCAGATGGGGGCTGCGATGGTGGCGGCATGGAGAATGCACTGTCAATAGTATCATCGCCCAAGCTCGATGTCTCCATGAAGGCCTTGTCATGGGAATGTCCCGAGCTACTGGGTAAAGACCCCTGTGCGGAGGACCGCACCCTGCATCCGGTAGCTGTGGAACGAGTATATATCACAGTAAGCTTCTGATAATGTTGTAGTACCTTACGTTGCAACTAATTGTCTCCATGATTAGCCTAAGGCAATGGAGGAATCATCAATTAGTAGATGTAAAATATGTATGAGGAGTTCATGATCTAAAGTGAAAGGTAATTGATCTTTAACGTACCACGAGCCATCTAGTCCAGCACTCCTCACTAGCCGTGATCAAGTTGTTTGCATCGTGATCACTCATTTGTCACTATTGGGCACATGAATTCTTAACAATACAACTTAGTAATTGGCTACATGTTTACACTTAAATTTTATATCTTATGTTGTTTCATAAAGTAGTAATAATTATAATAATAATAATGATAATAGTTATAAAAGTATTAAGGTACAAGTTTTTTTATTAATGGTCCCAAAGGAAGGTTCACAGCTTTTAATAATTTCCCCCCATCCATCATCGTGACCGTTTTAAATTTTCAATGAAAATTTAACATTAGTTGTAACATTATTTCATAAACAATTTTAGAAGTATGGTTTGTTAAACATACTCATAGGAAATAATGCCTAACTATTTCATTTGAAATAAACCGTACTATTTATAATTAATGGTACCAATTGTGAAGGGCTATAATTCAATTACTTCCAACCATCTAAGGAAGTTTCGTTTTTAACCCCACATGCAATGTCTTATTTTTATAAGTAAAAATACCATCACTAATTATCATAAATTTTTTTAACTACGTTAATAATATTTCTATGTTATTCCCACTTTGAAAATTTTTGCTATAACTGTAACATTAATTCTTAACATTAGTCTATGAATTACTATTCTACAGTCTTATTTAAAAAATATCATGTTCTTATGTGCTTGAACAGAAAAATTTTGCCCTCAATAAGTGGAGAACACATTTTATACAATAATTAGCATCTAATTATAAATAAACCTTATGAAGAATTGGAATATTTTAATTTTCTTTTAGTTCCACATTTTTAGAACATCTTGCCATGACACCCAAGAATGGCTATACCTTTAATTAAGAAAAGCGACCACCTTCACCCTCCAAATTTTAGAGACTTCCTACATGTATCTTTTTATATATTTTAGGCCTTAAAAATAAAAAGATATGGCCTTTTTTTTTTTTAACATTATAGGACTACAAAAATTAAATCTTTAGTTTAGAAGCCTCATATATTTATTTTCCTTTTCAAACAATTTATGCTTGAAAAATACTATAACGATCTTAATTTGAAGACCTTATTAGTTAAACTTACAATAAATAGTTAATAAAAAATATAAATTTAAATTTTATTGCTTTTGATTCCCCTGAATCTTTACTATCCTTTTAATTCTTCCTCTTTTACTTATCAAAACCTTATCTCATTCATTCTTTTTCAATATTAATCACTAAATAATATTAGCATTAATTTTCTTTTACTATAAATCAAGGCTTTATTTCTTAAATTTATTTATTTTTCCAAAATAAGTTTTCAAAATAATAAAATTCATCTACATCTCAAGAAGGACAAAATGAGCTAACGATGCTATCAACTGAAAAAATAATATAAGATGAAATTAATTATGAAAGTATTATTAATAATTTTGTATCTCAAAAAAGTCAAAGAATTAATTTATATAATAATATTTTATGCGAATTTTTTTTTCTCTATAAAATATGAAATGTAAAAAGACATATGTATTATAAAATTAATTTTCTATTATATCATAAAGGCGCCATATTTATCCTTCGCCTTAAACCTCAAATTTTTTTGAGATGGCCTTGATGACACCTTGGGCCACTAATCAATCCTCTTTTTTTAATTAACATAGTAAAATCATTATTACGGACCTTAGTTTGTAATATTAGAAAGTTGAAGAAAACTTTATTCCTTAGTATTCCAAGGTTAGAAAAATATAATTACAAAATCTTTTGGCTAGTTAAATGATTGATTCTCATAAATCGAATTATAATCAAGATGTACATTACCCTAATCAGAATCACGTCTTTATGAAGTGCCTACCTAATTGCGGTCCAATATTTGTGTCCAATATTTTTTTGTTGGGGGGGGGGGGGGTCTGGTCTTAACACATTCTCATAACTAGTAAACAAGTCACATTAGTTTTATCTATCATAAATACCATATTTAAAGAAATATTTTGTGAAATTTGGTAAATAAATCCATCTTGCTAACTCTTGCAAAACTAAGCAATTATCCACTATAAAGAATGGGCATTTAGTAATATTGAAACCTATCAAATGTGTAATATGGGGTATTACAGAAAACTAACATAAGACAATTGTCCCCGTCATATGAACCCCAAATCAAACTAATTTAAGTCAACCCTTTCAAGGTTGAGACACAAATACATGTTTTGCCCAACCAAATGCATTTTCACAAGTAAGATGACACATAAGTACAATGCAAAGACACATTGCATAATGAAGAAAATGAAAGTCATGATGGCTTGTGAAGTATCTACTTACAATGCAGACACCTCCAAATGAATTGCAAAACCAAGAAGCTAACCATACAATATATCCCAAACAATAGCAGTAGCAGGGAGACACCATTAGACAGCAAAAACATCCCAACTTGGATAACAATTGCAAAATAGGGTACCCAACATGGTAACCAAATAAAATAAAATCCACTAAATAGGATTGAGTAACCCAATTAAGTGGCATGTAAAATGCCCTAGACGATTCCACAGGGGAATCACTTACTTCCCAACTCATGACCAGGAAACCCCAAGCGTGGATCCATTACTAATGTAGTGATATAAAACCAAGCATAGAAGCACAAGAACAACACAACAACCATGTCAAGGAAAGCCAACAGAGCTTGTATTCACATAGCATGAGGAAGCATGACATGACATAAATTTAACAAAACTGCATAAGCTTAATCGGTCAAATATTCTAAGGCATACCTTTGGGATTGCACGAAAGATGACAACAAAGGCTTTGTTTGAGTTAGCACTCAGATCCAACCAACACCAAAAAGGATTTTACAAGGTGAAAAAACAGAAAAACAAATAAAAAGCTTGCCTATTCATTTGAAATATCAATATGGCTAGGTAAGGTAGAAATCACAATAAAAGGATGTTTATACTTAAAGAAATTCTCATAAATCTCTAGATCATGCACACACCCATGAATAACATTTTAAGTATCAATATCACACAACACTAACATGTCAAGACTCATAATTCATTATTAAAAGAGAGCATCTGTCTTCATAACCTATAATCTATCAATCAACAATAATTTTCCAGTAATAATTTACCTAATCTCCCAAAACTAGAATATATAGAGCATCACAGACCTCATATATGAAGTATCAGTAGCCATTTACCCAAATTCATGGTAACCACAACGATTATAAGAAGGAACTAGCATGCTCTAATTTCAGTTGAAAGAGTAATATCAAGCAAAGGGCCTATATGCTACAACAGATACATGAATCATGCTAACATATAACAAGAACATGGAACTAGGTCACTGAAATGCATAAATACATAGAAATTCCCACCATCTTATGTAAATTGAGTATACATATGAAGAAAGAATCAACAAGATCCCATATTAAATCACATAAATACAAAGGAATCCCTACAAGAATAAATAGAACTAGGTCAAGGATCACATATAAAATAGAAATTCCAACTACTCTCAAACAAATGGCTTGTATGAGGATATGAATGGTATGATTGCTTCAACGAATTTCCCAAATTTTCACAAGAATAGGGGGAAAAAATTAAACATGCAAATACACAAAATCGTAGGTAACAAATACTAGAAACTAGCCAAGTACCTTGCAAAGTTTTGGATCTTGCCTAAATTGGTTAGACGTAATAGACCCAGAAGAACCAACGGAGGATTTCGCCTCCACTTTCATGAAACCAAAGGAAATTTTTGTGCAAATGTGTCATGTGGTGGGAGGGTGTGTGTATCCTCAAAGGTAGACAGAGAAGCTTAAATAAAGCAAGTAAAGCAAACAAGATTCCACATAAGCACTAAGACTAGGGCACCAAAATCGTAACAAACAAAAATAGTAGATTGATATGGCAAGACAAGAAACATTGTTTCTCTTCAGGAATATGAAGCCATTCCTTGAAGGCTTTTCACAAAAAAAAAAAAAAAAAGGAGACAAAAAGATGAATTAAGAGAAGATGAGAGATTTGCTTCACCGTAAAAGAAAAGAATTGATGGGATGAGCAGAGAGAAAAGCTAGAGTATGGGCTCAGAGACTGTCTCTGAGATAGTCTTGAAAATTGCCTTTGCAGTCAATTTTAAAAACCCACAATCAAACACATCCTAATATCTATCTTGTGTTTTATAAGCCAAAAAATGGGGTTTGGTTCCATATGTCATGTTTGATATGGAATTTAGTTTATATAGGGGCTATTTTAATATTGAAGATAAGGAGAGATTAGATAATTTGATGTTATGTTTGATAGTGAGGACTGCGATATATATAAGACATCACCTGAATCTCATATAATTGACATCCTGTGTTTGATACAACATACAATTTTGCTTTTTAAAATTTTACCTTTTAAATAACGTTAAAGACATAAAACCAAAAAAGAAAAGCCCTATTCCTCACTATTCGCATGTGCAAAGCCCTAACTCACAAATCTCTACAAACGCTTCTGGTGAAAACAAATTCCTTCCTGGGTTTCATGATTTCGGCATTTTAGCAAGTCTCATTACATATCTTTTCTTCCAGTTTTCTATTGCTTTAAGCATTTTTATGTTTTCTCAGTAGCACATGCGAGGAGATAACATACATATTGGCCTTGAGGAATATTCAGACGAAGCTTTTAAAGCCCTATTCCTGTATATTTGCTGCAAACCCACATTCTTTATCTGGTATTACACTCAAGGTAAGAAATTAGCATAATTAATTTGATGTTTGTTTCCTATCATAGCAAATCTCTGAGTAGGGACTTACGATATTATTTGGATAGTTTGTTCTGTTAGTGAACATTTAACATACTTGAGAAATAATGAAGCGGATGGTGTCAGTGACGATTTGATGCAATTTTTATTCTCCTTCCACAGTTGTTTCTTCATTGTAACTCTGGCTATGCTAATAGATAATGTTTGCTTCTTTAGTGGCTGTTAAGAAGTGTAATATTGCATATTGCATAGCATAGCCCATCTGATTCTTAATTTCAAACTTATCAATCAAACCCCATCTCAATTTCACCCAAAATCGTCAACTGCCAACACTGGTTATACTTCATTTCCCTATCAACTCAAAATCTTGCATGTTTAGAGAACCAAAAATTACTCTTGTGGAAAAATACAGTAAATAAATAAATAACCCCTACCTCTCTATGTGAAGTGACTTTAATTAGTTAGTTAGTTTGGCCTACTTTTGAGCAAAAGGTATCTCAAAATTTATGCGGCACTTTTATTGCAGAGTTTGCTCATTAAGTTCAAACATAAGGATAGAATTTAGGATATATATTATTTATATTGATTGATCAGCTTTGTCAAACTGTATAAACATGAGAAACCCACAAGCTAGGGGATATTTATTTTCTATAATATTATATTTAAGTTGAACTCTTGATTCCTCTATTTTTTGAATGATAAAGGCCTGTGATGCAAAAATCACCCAACAAGAAATTGTAAAGGTATAATTGGATATAAGTTTCAATATAATATATATATATATATAATTGTGATATAATACTTAAAACTATTGGACATCATTGGTATTTCTCCCAAATAAAAAGCACCTTACCTCTAATGTATGAACACAGGAAAGTGATCTTTCCACCAAGAGTTTCTAGCTTACTGTTCTCTAAGTCCTTATACTTAATGTTAACCTGTGACGATCCTGATATAACAAAAAAGTAAAGAACAAACTCCAGTGTATAGGTAAAAGATCTAAAATAGATAAGCCTTACTTACTTATTAGTAAATCATCTCAACAGCTCAGGAAAGATAGCATTTTTAGATATCATAACTGGATAATGTTTTCTTATGTTTGAAATAGAATAATTCAGTCCCTAGTTGCTGTGCATTTTATATGATCTTGTGCTAACCCTAGTTATTGTGAAATTGTGTACAAATTATAGCCATTTGTTTAACCCAATGCTTTCGAATGAAAATAAGTCATCATGTATGCTTTTGAGTGTTTACATATATTAAGGAGTGGGATGAATTATTTTTCTATTGAAGTTTACTGTGAATTGATGCGCTTGGTAGGGTACAATGCAAATGAAGTCGTCTCCTCTTTGTTTCTGTGGTGGGGGATCAATGGTAGTACGCCAATCTCACACATCTTAAAATCCCAACAGGTGGCTCTACAAGTATCCCAGGGGAACCAATCATAATGGCCATTTCATCTAGTGGGATGTATACCAAAGGGTTCCTTGACCGAAATCGTTTGCTATTCATTGATCTAATACATCATGTTCACCAAGTTTCTGTCCTGATGGGGTTGTTCATTCTCCTTCAACCGTATAAGACACAATATCCCATGAGAGTTCCAACATTGATCGTACAGATCAAGGTGATAATTCCCGTACATGTCTTTCAGTGCAAACTTCTCTTAATATAAAGCATGAGCAGTTTAATCACCTTCCCCCCCGCTACGATGAAATCTACGATTATCTTTAGTGGATGTGTTAGATGTCGCTGTGTTGTGTTCTTTGCTTTTATGGGGCTTGTCATGGGATTGTTGATTGGGAAGCTTGTGTTATAATGTTCATCATGTATGCATATTTAATCACTTTTAATCTGTATATAATGTCAAAGTTAGTCAGCTGTTGATGTGGTTAAACTGCATGTTGACTTATGTAATCTCCTATTGTGTAATTTCTTGGTAACTTTAAATCCTATGTGAATTTAACTTGATCTCATGGCTGTATAAAATTCTCCATTAATTTAGTTTAGGTAATTTGTGATTTTTTTTGGGCAGTATATCTTCATATTTGACATGATTCAAATATTGTCTTAAGATTGTTTCTTAGGTTTTCTTAGATTTTTTCTTGGTCAATTTGAGTATTGCCTTTGAAACTTTTCTCATCCTAGATCATGTTACCTGACTGAGTCTCATATTTTTATGTTTATAGTTTTTCTAGGCTATTGCTTATATTTTTAATAGCATGTTGGTTGATTCACTTGCCAAATGAGTGTCAGAATTTTGTGTTTTTTTTGGCATAGCTTGACTGAACACTGTTTTGGTGCATGGGGCCGGTGTTTGTCATTTCTTGTGATGAAGAGCAGAGTACCAACTGTATGTGTCTTTGCTACATTGTTTGTGGGCAAGTGTTCCAGGTTGAAATATTGGGCACTTCTTCGAATTTACACTTGTTACAAGCTACAATTTGGTTCTCGATCGCTGGACCAATTTTATGTTCACATACCAGTCTTGGCATGGGAAGCAAGATTTTCATCAGAAGTGCCACTTGCAATTGCTTATTTGGGCTAGCATTTTGTATTCACTATCTTGTTTGTTTAGACATTATTATCGCACACTCAACTTATTTAGTTTTGTATATTGTAAGAGAAATGAGTACTTCCTTATTTAGTTCTTGCAATGTTAACCTTTTCTTGTAATCTACTTTTTATTTTATTTTATTAAAACTATTTAATCTATGTTAACATTAATACTATTTAACATATGCTATTTTAACAACAAGTAAATTGTCCAAACATTGCTATGTTTGTTCCTTGGCAGAAATCAAGGTCAATTAGATAGCATCACAAATTTTGGTCAGTTATTATTGCATGGTAGACCACATTGTAAGTGGATGACAATATTTTGATTCCTTCCAACTAATATTCTTCTGCAAAGGCTACATTTAGGCATACATGTTGTGGTAAAATGGAAGCTCTATTCCATTCTCAATGGTCTAATTTTGATTTCAATCGAAATGTCATGATGGATATTATGCCATGCCTGCCTTGTTTTTCGCAGCAATTTTTTTTATGCTAGCTTCAATTTTCATTGAAGTGATACATCATGTAGCATGGCCTTACTATTTATTAGTACTCAATCACGGGTTTTACTGTTAACTACATTTTTTTTATAAATACATTTTGGACATACCGGATGACTATTTGATATTTAACTACATACCCAACCCTCTTTATTTGATATAGCAAACCCATATTGTCAAAAATTCGAGAAGCAACCCATGGCCCCAAGAAATCCCCGATGTCAAGAACAAATTTTGTTTTTCGCATCAGCTAGGTTGGAAGGAAGATATTTATGTCGCGCTGATGTGGTTGTAATTCGTTCATGCATTGACTCAGTGAACAATAAGTTTCGAACTAACTTTACCTATTCAGATGCGAGCACCCATTTCAAATATCTCAAACAGAGACACACCGTGTTTAGTTTTTTTATTTCTCTATCACTAGTGATATACGACGAGCAACAAAATGTCATTGCAGCTGAAGCTTATATTTGGAACTACATTACCATGGTAATTTCATATATTTATTATACATTTGTTTTTTTATCTTTGTAAGATAATTATTTCTTTTGCTAATTAATTTTATGAGTTTTTAGAAATATCCAGTGTTGGAGGCATACATGATGAGAGAAGAATCTCAGTGGTTTGAGTTATATGAGATCTTTGGCCTTCCCAAGCCAATCGAGCTCTTTGGTGAAATCGAGATAATTCAAATTTCTGACAATAGTTCGGCCGACCCCAATCCTAGTGTGAACAACACGATTAGCGTGGTTGTGGCATCCCCAGCACTTGTCATAAGCCAAGCATTGAATTCATCTTTTTGGAATAATTTGGACACGCTTTATGAACATGATGATGCAAGCTAGGACTTAGTTAGTGGCACTAGCATTACACCATATCCTAATAGATTCATCCCTCCCTTCTCGGATAGGTATGATAATCTCTAGACAAGAGAGGATGATAGGGAGTTGTTTGGACTTATGAATCCATCCAAAAGTGGGGGCCAAGCAAGCTCCCATGTCTCTACTAGCAATACTCCCTAATGGCGTGGTAGGAAATGAGATTCTATTGACAATCATTGGTCATTTGGTTATGAGGGTGCAGTTTATTTTTATTTTTTGTTGAGTGCTACGTTTAAAATAAGTGGCCATTGGCACTTTTGTTCTACATCTTAGTGTCGGCTTTGTTGTTGCGTTTGTTTTGGGTGGACTATATGTCTCATATTTTAATGCGTTACATTGTTTGTTATATTCCAATAATTAATTTACTAGTTTCTCAATGTTCACTTTTTCAGTCGACCCTGGTAATCCAAGTGGAACATTTGTTTCATAAATTGCTTGTTTTGAAATTGAAAATTAACCAAACTTGTTGCTGGGTTGATATATAATTCTTAAAAAATACATAACCAAGTAAAAATTGAGACTAAGGCCTCAGAACATATGTGGACGCCAAATTATTGAAAATATGCCACCCCGTAACTTTAAGACATTTTTAGTTGCTCAATTCTTATTGAGAAATTGACATTAATTGGGAAATTTAGAGTATGTAGTTTGACTAGACGAGAACCAACAAAAGGTTAACAGCTCTTGATGCTCAATATTCTACTAATTACTCTACTATATTTAAAAATATAAAAGAGAATTTTAATTTTGGAAAATAAAAGACTGTCGATGGATATGAAGGGAACATAAAGACTTCTAAAGCGGTAGATTTCTTTGCAATGAAAAATGGGACCACTCTATGATATTTACACAATTCCTTTTTTTTTTCCTTTTTATTTCATGACTCTAAACTCCCATTTAATATTATACAAATAGATGATGTAAATATTGTGAAAAGAAAAATCTGAATCCACTTGAGTATTCCACAAATTGACAATGTATTCAAAAACATACATAAAGCACACAGTTCTATTGGAATTTGGTTTCTGATTTGGGTCTTGTGTTTGTTCAAACAAATTTGGCATGTGTATAAGTATTGCAATGCTTTTTT
The DNA here is from genome assembly GCA_018894105.1 of Jacaranda mimosifolia. NCBI lineage: Eukaryota > Viridiplantae > Streptophyta > Magnoliopsida > Lamiales > Bignoniaceae > Jacaranda > Jacaranda mimosifolia. Next base: position 23,573,811 of record CM032128.1, on the reverse strand, counting down.
ATTGGATATGGATAGAATAAAACCATATCCATTGATAAGCTTACCAAGATAAGTTAAGAAACTAAAATACTTTTGTTAAAAGGTTGAAATGAAATTACATTTATCTGAATTAAGTTGAAAATAAAAACTTTAGCATTAGCCTTGATTGAAACATATGAAAATTTTAACCCATAGACATTAGGTTTGGCTTCACACAATCTCATGAACTGCTTCATTCATTCGAGATCATGAAATGGTACTGTCGCAAAGATCCATGACTATTCTATATATACGAGAATTTTCAAGTGAAATGTATATCAGTTTGAGTTCGAGAATTAAATCAAGTATGTTCTTTTTACTCTAATAATTAAGGGGCTTTGATTTTCTTTGGCTTTTGAATAGTAGAAAAAATAAGACTTATATTGTGACATAAATTTTAGACATATGCAGAATTTAAGAAAAGGCAAAAAAATAGAGGGGTTGCTAATAACTGCTTGACCGCACTACAAATTATAGTAAAATTGCATAATTTGGCAGGTTGAAAGTTGCAATTGGCAAATCAACTTTAGAAGATCCTTTCATCAATCCCTACTTACCAAGTCTGTTCAGGGAAATAACTTTAGAGGATGTGAACTAACGAGGATCAATTGTGCTAGAGCCACCCAAACTAGCACAAATAAAGGTAATTAATGTGTTGAATGAAATAGCAGCCCCTAAGTAGTGGTCCTCCACTTCAAGGCAGCGTAGAGAGTATCCCTTTCAACAACAAAACACCATTTTGGCCAAAAAAGCTTCAGTGCAACTAGAGTTAACAACGACAAGCTAAAGGATACATCCACTTATAACACTCAAATCAACTTATTCACTATTAAGATCACCTGTCCTCAACCTAGTTCACACACGCATATATATATATCTAGTATGTCTGCATATATTTATAAATATCAACCTGAATAACATAAGCTACAAACTGCTCGCTTAATAAGCCAAATTGAGGCGTACTGGAAACATGATGCTAATTACACATGCCTAATAATTCACTATCAGGCTATAGTCGCTGGTTAATAGCTTCACATATATACAATTAGAAGGACAATAGTTGGGCAGGAAACATATAATCTAGACAAACATCAAATATTACTCAATGAGTCACATACACCACCAACATCAAATACGCAAGATAAATCATCCCATGCATCCAATACATATGCAAATACAAAAGTACTAATTAAAGATTCATAACAAGCACACATCAAGTTTGCTACACTAAACAAGATTTTAATCCAATAGAACAATGGCCCAATGTGCCTCAAGCATTGTGCAGAATATATGATAATCAACAAAAAGTTAATAAGATTCACACCCATTGCAAATTTGACATAATGGCTACTAAGATTCAAAAACTATCAAATAAGATAAGTTGCACAAAACGAGCCCTGGCCTCTTTGTTCATACCCTAAAAAGCATCCACGTCTAGTTTATTGTGGGCAAAATGATGAGTAACCTTGATTTGATCATCCAAAGACTATTCTTGTATTTCAACGAGTGCAACAAACGACGACGTCCTCAATGAGGATTTCATATCAGTTTGAGTTCCTGGTGGTTGTCCTAGCTTTTCAACAAGATTCCCCATGGCTATTTTTGTGTCTTCAATTAGTGTCCCCATTACCTTATCGAATTCAATGGTGTAAGGTCAACCCGCTTTCGCTTGCCAGATGAGGATGCCTTCTTTTTTGTACTTACAGAGGATGGTGGAGTGACAGAGGCAGCATCAGTTTCGGCAATGTTGCCCGAGGAAAAAACACCAAGTGTATCCACATTATTAGCAGATTTCTCGCAATCATCAGCATAAGCACCATGTAACAACTCTTGAACTATGTCTGCTACATTAAATGCTTGATCTCCTGTGGCCCTATCGTTCATGAATATCTCTAACCAACTCGTGTACCACGGGTGCGGCTTCCCTCTCAACTTCCCTGTATCAGGTTGAACCTAAACAACATAGTTTTATAGTCATTAAACAAATTAATAGATGGCTATTTAAACAAAAGAAGAAGATATATTTACCTTAACATACTCGGCCCAAATAGATTCTGAGTCAACAATAATCATATGCTTGGTGGGGTCCATAGAAACCCCAGCTCTACTACTACAACCAATGATACCTCGTAAAGTCGCATATGTCTTCTTCCATACTTAAAGCTTTAATTTAATATGTTTCACTAGGATACCATTATTGGGGAATTTTTCTTGTAACATAGATTCCAACCTTACCATGTACTCGCCCCTAAAAGAGCCATCGTAGTGCCAATCACCTGTCTGCAAGCTCTTCAATGCATTTATCAAGGTCTCCTCCTCCTAATAGGTTCAAAAACGGTGTGGTCCAGCATTTCCCTTACTTGACCTGTCTATGCTTTGAGATGAGCACCCAAATTGTGCCATCACCTGTTTAAGAAATCTATCATCATATAAATTAACTAATGTATAGTTGGTACATTGTAATATCCATGAGTATCTCAACAAATCACTTATAAATGTGACATAAATAAGCACAACATTGATAGGTAAGATTCAAATAATGATATAGCCACCATATCGCAAATATTTAGATCCCAATATCTTTCCAAACAAAGAAAGCCACCAGAAAGCTATACTACATCAAAGTACAGCTAAACCGATTCCGAAGAGAAGTATGAGGGTATTTATGTTACTTCCTAAATATTAGGCAAACTACACTAATTATTGGATTGAGCCCCTATCCATGATTGGTACATGTTGGTAGCCACTGCATCTCGCCAATTGCTCCACTCGAATGAGCTCTCAATACTCTCAATGTGATCAACACCCACTGTGTTAGCACTTTCGTAACCATCCAACACCGTATCCTCCAAGGGATCAACAACCATCTGTGTACGAGTGTAATTGTGTAGAAGTGCACCAGCCAATATTGTTATGTTCTGAACTTTGATGGGATAGAAAGTGGTACTACGCATAACAACTCATCGTCTCTTTAGAACTCCAAATGCCCTATCGATAACATTACGTGCCCTAGCATGCTTTATGTTGAAATATTCACGTTCGTTTTGAGGTGTTGATGCTTCATCGCTCTATTCATCAAGGTGGTATCTGATGCCACGATATGGAGTCAAAAATCCTTTATAGTTTGTGTAGTCAACGTCACATAGGTAGTAATTCCCTATATAATACCATTAACATCACAATATATCATACCGGGCTTTTACAAAACAGAAAAATAGTGAAGCAACTAGAATCACATTTAATGGCATACCAATAGGTACTTTAAGACCATTTCGTTTGTTAATAGCTGCGCGTAACACTCTGATGTCTGTAGCAGGGCCCTCCCATCCGACAAGAACATAAATAAAATTCATATCACGGCTGCAGACACCAAGAACGTTTACTGTAATCTCACCTTTTCTGCTTCTATATCGTGTTTGTTCACTCACTGGTGCGTGAATGAAATTCATGTCATGGTTGGAGACACCAAGAACGTTTACTGCAATCTCACCTTTTCTGCTTCTTTATCATGTTTGTTCACTCACTGGTACATGAACCAATATGCATGTGCCATCAAGTGCACCAAGACAACCCTACTGATATACAAGTATATTGAAATGTGTAATTTGATGGACTACGTTAAACGAAATAAAGTAAGCTTGGTTTTTATGTAATGTTACCTTGAAGCATCACCATGCGTCATTAGTACAAGCATCATCAACAGGCTGAGGATCCACAAGGAGCACTGGACTTATCTTAACAATGGCTCTAAGACATTGTTTGAAGTACTTGCTAATTGTTTGTCCATATCTCTAAAAATCGTGCTTAACAATCCTATTCTTCTTATAATGCGCTAGAATAGACAAAAAAGTTGCTACCTTTTCAGGGGTCCCAACAAAATTTTCAGTCCTAAGACCACCCACGTGCTCCATTAAATAACAAAGCCTCCAAAATGCATTTTGATCCATGCAGAGATTATCCAAGCATGCCTGATCATTCTCTTCTACAATATCCCTCAAGTGTTTTAATTGATCTAGAATCTTAGAAATGACGCTCCACGTCCTATAGGGACCCCACTACGTCTATAGCCACATCGCTCAACATAAATAAGATAAGTATGATAAAGCAAATACATGCAAATATATCTTTGCAGCAAAAAAAACATAAACCCACATCAGAATACGGATTCTGGTTGCCCAATCTATGCGATTGCCCTACAACAAATCTAAAAGGATACACATTTCAAGTTAATAATAGGATAGGATACCAATTCCGACATACATCAAGTGCTTACAAGGAATGACATTTTAGGCCACGAAACTCACACATGTTCAAAAAATGAAACACATATGATGGCATCAACAAATAAAATAATAACTCAGTCTTTGTACATTCTAAGCACTTGTAGAAGCAACCTCTTTGAATAACCATATACTTGCTTGGGAAAAAGTAAAGGACTGTGGGAATATATGACCGTAAAAGGATGGACAATTTTGGTTAATACATTTCTTAAAATATAATTAAGAAAAACTCATGCATCAATATATGATACACACATATGTGAACACATGAACCAGTAATAGTAAATTTTTTTTAATAAATTGGTAATCGGCTTGGGTACCAATGTGTACAACCGAAGCTTATATCTGATTCGAATTCCCCAGAAACATCCACCTCAGATCCACAAATGTACTTTTAAAGCTCTCCGGAACAACAAAGAAGATGAAGAATAACCTTGCAAGTAAAAAAGTGAGATTGTGATAAGTAAGAGAAACATCAAGATAAGTAAGGTGAAAATACAATTATCGGTCGGAGAGATTACAAGATTACTGCGGACATTGAAGAATTATGCCTCTTCAAGCTCTTGGTGGATAGCATCTTCGATTAGGGCTTTGACCGTGCGGGGACAGGGTGAGAAGGGAGAGCAGTAGACGTGAATGATTTTAATTTCGTCTCTGTATTGGGTTGTTGTTGAAGGAGTAAAGAGAAGGGTAAAATCATAATATTAGTACTCACCAATCTGATGGGCTTTGCTGTAAAATTGCAATAAGAAAACTCAACCGTGGAGGTGCGATTAATCACGAGACGCTACATGAATGATGCTTAGTAATGTCTACAGTATTGAGCTAGACTTATTATATGGGTCGACCTGCAGTTTTTTGTCTCACATATCAAACACTCAATTGGCCTATATTACTTCACCCAATAGCCCCTAATGGCTGGTATCAAACTTGGCCATAGGCAGTCACAACCATATAGTCCTGATAGTATATTAGTATCCAATGGTGGATTCTAGACCTGGCAATTGGGTACCCATGGGTAACCTAATGACGGGTACCAATGGGGTAGGTAAATTTATCCGTTTTTTATTAGGTATGAGGTAGGGGACCCATTACCCATCTTCATGGGTAACGGGTAACCCGCGGGTACCTGTATTTTTTTTTTTTAATATTTAAAGGTAAACATGATATTACTCAAATATTAACTAAATAAAACTGAAAAAAAACAAGACTACAAATTTCAAAGATTAAATTGAACAAATACCTAAAGCATATTAATAATATTGTAGTTTAAAACTTATATCCTAAGTAATCAAAATCTACCAAATTTAAAGTATATCACATTCAAAAGTTCAAACTTAAATTCCATTACATGCCAAAAGTTTTTTGAATTGAAAATTTAAATATCAATCAAACATTGTTGTTCTTGTGGAAGAAGATGTTGCATTTATAAGAATATGTACAACAAGTTGCTTTAGGATGTAATTTAATTTGCTATAAATTTTTAATTTATGAAATAAAAAATTAATATTTAGATTAAAAATATTTATATATAAATAAAAAAAATATTTACAGATTATCCACGGGTACCCGCGGTTGGGCCAAAAGATGACGGGTAAATTGGGTACATGTAAAATTACCCGTAATTTTTTGTGTAGGAGAAATAAGACCCATTACTCGTATTTTTTTGGGTACCTATAGGTGTGGGTTGAATTTTGCCAGTTCTAGTGGATTCTTTCATTCCCCTTTTCTCCTTTTTTTTTTTTTTAAATAAATAATATATATATATACACACACACACACACGCACTATTTTTAAAAAAATAAAAATAAAAATTTCAACTTCATTTAGTAAGGTAACAGGGGGTCGGGGCTCTTGTTTCTTGAAATTCAAAATTTTAAGTAAAAGAAAATCTACAAAGCCAGGCCTAGGGCCCTGTCGCTTCACCATCGTATCTTCTCACTTTACTCTCCCAAGCAATTCGAATAAATTTGGAGACTCGAATTCGAGTATAGATCGCGTTTGGATCTGACGCAGCAACCGGCATTTCACCACCGGAAGATGAGCGGCGCGCGACTGTGCGGGTTGTTGGCAGAATTGGGGTACGAAGGTCATGGGTCATTGGACCCTGACAGCTTCGAATGGCCCTTCCAGTATGACGACATTCGACCCATACTCGATTGGCTCTGCTCTAGCCTCCGCCCCTCCAATGTCCTCTCCCCCTCCGAACTCTCCCGGTAAGCACTCTTCTCTTATCTCCTTTAATTTCAAATTTGTATACGTATGTATACATTTTCTGAAGAAACTCATTTTGTGAATGTTGCTTTGACTTTATTAATGGCGGACTCAATAACAATGTTGTTGGAAAAAAATATGTTTTTTTTTTCCTTTTTTTTCGTTTTGGTTTTTTTATTCCTTGAATTTTTTGTGCGGTTGAATCTCCTTCAAGTAGTAAGCTTGAGGAGAAAAGGTGTTACATAATTGTGTTCTGTGAAGTTATGTTCTCATTGTGTTTGCTTGCCTGGTCTTTAGTGCATGCATTCTTGTGAATTTAGGATATAGAGTGAAGCACTGTTTGAGGGCACTGTAAGTTCACATGGATTGAAATGCCGTACATGGCGTGATTAATTTCTCATTCAGGGTTTTCGCCCAGGATACTGCCGTCTTGGATAGTTTTCTGCGATCATATCCCCTCACTTCTTTTAACTTTTTTAGTCATCTTGCATTTTCCATACTGGTCGGTAAGTAAAACTATTGTTTGTTAAAACAACAAAATATTGAGACCAAATTATTGAGAAAATAAAGCCTTGTGCTATCTTAAGTATATTTGTTTCTCCTGTTTTGATGTCGTATCAAATATTTACTACTATTGCCACTTTCCTTTTTATGTTGTGTCCTTTCTGTTTGTTTGGCTTGGCTTTGTTTGATTTGCTTTTACTTGATATGATAGACATTTACCTTGTAAATAATCATCTCCTGGTCGTTCCTAGGTATGAGCAATTTCTCCAAGAAGGGAAGCTTTTGGAGGTATGATCATATGAATATTGTTTGTTTCCTGGTTTACTCTCCATTTCCTCTTTTCACCTTAGGCTTTGTAGTCAAAGTGTCTTGCATTGTTTTGATGTTCTTTTTAATCTTGCACATGTGTAAAATGTTTTAGAGGATGCTTACTTGAATGTTGTTGTCCTTCACATGACGCTATGTGCTATGACATTGATAAAGAGTTCGAAGTCAATTGGCCACCAGGTTTTCGCTTGACTTTATAAGTGTGTGATTTGCTGGGAACTCGACTTGACTGCTCAATTTCTTTGCAGTATGTGACAGTTTATCTGTGGCGAGTTCTGAGGTCAAGCTGAATCCTTTGACTTAATTCTATTTTCCCAGAGCCATAGAACAGTTTGTCAGTAAAGTTATTTTTTATCCACTACATCGGGTTCTTAATTTACTCTTGGTTTGGGTTCATTAGGGGTTATTAGCTCATAGACTGATTCTGTTATATCATAACTACGGTTGGAAAGTGGGACGAGATATTGAGTTTGTGGTGGCCATCAATTGTGTATGAGCTAGCATTTAGTTACACCTTATATCATATTAGTAAATGCTATTTGTGTGCAGATATGCATGGCCATTCTTAATGTTCAAATATGCATGTCGGCAATCTAGCTTTTTTTCACAGAAAATTAGTTAACTCTTTTTTTGTTTTGCTGGGCTGATAGATGTTATGTAAATTGTACTTCTGTTTCTCTGTACTTGTTGTAATGTAATCTGATGCTTTTTTTTTTTATTTTTTATTTTTATATATATATATATATATTTTTGGGTTGTTGCTCATGCCTTTATGTTTTGCATGTCATTAGGGAGAAGATTTAGACTTTGCTTATGACAGCATTTCAGCCTTTTCAACAAGGAGAGACAACCAAGAGGCAGTTTTTGGAACTGAAGAAGGACTGAAAGAAATACGGTAAAAACCATTGTTGAACTTCTATTTGTACTTACATGTACTTTTTGAGAAATGTGACTGCCTAGTTAGCTTGTTCAAACTTCAGTTTTGTTGTTCATGAGGGAAGCTTGAGCTTTATTGATGTCTGAAGTAACATGCAAAATGACTTGGATTCTCCAAATCAGAATGTCATATAATTTGGATTTGAGAGCTCTGTTTGACTTATGCATTTCAAATTTCAACAAAAAATTATTTTAAATGTCTCAATTGGAAAAACATAGTAATTGTGTAATTGGAGAATGGGGAAATTCATCATAATATTATTGAGAAAAGGAATTAAAAAAAGACCGAGAATTGTAGATAGTTGCATGCGTGGTATGTAGGAAATATGCACCTACATAATGTGGTTGATGTCTTGATGAGTAAAAGGAAGATGTCAATGGTTTGACTGGATGTAGAGTTCCACAGTGAATGATCGATGTGATGGCAGCATGAGAGCAACCATCTGCATCTTCATAGTAAAAAGAGAAGAAGTTGAGAAAACTTTGTCTTTGTCTAGCTCAGGCATGATTGTATCATCATATGGATAAAAACACTAAGACAAAGAGATTAAACGAAGGACTCGAGTGATCAGATGAGAATCAGCTGGTGCTCCATATTCAATGAGCAACAGAAAACAAATATTCTGTTCCTTAAATTCTTTATATTTAAGTCAATCTATTTATAAGGAATAAAATCGGGGTGGAAAATTTTTTAATTAATTAGCGTAATTGATTGAGAGTTTTAGACACAAAGGATCAATGAAGAATGATGGTTGCCCCATGCTAGATGAGCGGTACAGGTACTAAAGTGGAGCTGTAAGATCTTTAATTGGGATAAGGTAATTACAAGGCAAAGGGCTCAGTACACAACTTATATTTGTCCCTGGATGCTGCTGTGTAGGGCCTTTTGTTTTCCATTTCATTAAGCGATACCACTAGATATAGATCATGAAGCTAATTTTGCAAAAATGAGATAGTGCTCCCAGTTTGTGGTTCACTTAGTTGAGGGGGCTTGTATTTCTTCACTTCATCTAGAAAGTCCAAGTGTCCACCAAGCTTGACTCATACATTTAAAATAAATGAGTGAAGTGAAGCTACCAATTGCATGTCGATTTATAGCTCTGGCAGAGGCAGTTTTATCATCCTTTTATTTTGACACTTGCGTGCTGTTTAGTATTTCTATTTAACTCAAAGTTGTTGTATGTAGTGCAACATGCACTTTAGTGATCTACACTTGTCCCTTTTCTGCCTTGGTTTTTGGCTCATTATTATTTATGAATGATGGTTCTAGTATAGGTAGTATATGTGTATCTTTTGAAGCTTATGATTGTAGATTCTTGGTATAGATTTAACTTAAGATTCTTGGTATAGATTTAACTGGAAGTTGATGTCATTGAATGATCTTTTCATGCACAATGCATCACTGGGCTTTTATTTATCCTTTCTTTCTCTTTATGAAAGGAAATAGATATTCTTAGCCCCATATAAGAGTGATTTTCTCATTAATTCTGTCATTTGTTTTTGCTAGATGGATGTTTTATAACTTCATGCATGGGTAGATGGAAGTTTATTTATGAAGGTTATGCTATTAAATTCTTTTCTGGAAATTTCAAGCTAATAGTATTGCAGCTGAACAGGAAACTGTAATTTACCCGTATATTCATGTTTAAGTTTGCAATTCTGAGAGCTAATAATGAGAAAAGTACTCAGAATCATGTTTAGCTCTTTGAGATAATTGATGGAAGACTTTCATGTATTTGAACTTTTGTCTGCAGATATAAGTCTCTATTCCTTTAATTCACGAATTTGTTAAGTATATTTTATTTTTCTTCTTGTAGACATTGTTAAACCAACTTGTTAACATTCAAATCTGCTTGTGGTATACATTGTTGAAATTAGAAATCAGTTGGACTGTTGGATTATAAATGTTGTCAGGAATAGTTGGTGAATAATATCGCGTGGGATCAAGAAAGGTATTATGTAATCTTAAGAGTAAAATATTATCACTTACCGCAAAAACCCCAAAAACCCATAATTATTTTTTTTCTATTTTAACTTGAATAATTCATGTCTTTTTCCTTAATGTGATTTGTTGCCCTATGTTCATCTCTTAGATGTGCAGAAAAGAAAAAGATTATGATGCTGTGATTGTGATATTATCTCCAGTCTTTACAGAAATTCTGGTGCATTTGTGCTGCTTTGCTCTGTTTCTCATACTTGCTTTTATATTCAGTGATGGGACTTTAGCAGCAAAAGCTGAAGCTTTAGAGTTACAGAAACAGCTCAGGCATCTACAATTCCAAAATGATATGCTCACAGGGCAGGCTTCAGCACTAATTCAAGGGAGAAGAGCACGAGTTGCTGCAACTTCCACTGCCAATGGACAACTGACTACCATAGACGATAGCCTTTCAGCAAGGAATTTGGAGGTATGCTAATAAATGTTTACTTCTGTATTCTTACAGTTTACGTGGACTGTGCAATTCATTCTCTCCTTTTGGGTGGTGTTAAATGTTAATTTATGGTTCTTTTGCAAACTTTAGGCAATGAATTAAGTGGCAAGGCCATGCCTTGATTTTTGCATGCTGCCTCCATTCCAATGACTTTCATCTTTGATTCGTCGTGGATTTTTAGAGGAGAGTTGAAAAAATAAAAAGTTATGGGTATGCGTATAATATTACCTCAAAAAGTAGGTTGATAGGTAGTGGCATCACATCATTATTTTAAGTGAACATATTTTTTGTGAAACAAATTTATATTTCAAGAAATAGATTCTTATTTTGGGATGTCCCAGAAAGAAAATAGGAGTAATAAATTTGGGATAGAAGGAACAAGATAGAAATTGATCTAAAAACCTTTCTTGTGGATTTAACCAAAGAAAAGATATATAGAAGACCAAAGGAGATTGCTTTTGCACAAATTGAGGGCAGGAGAAAATATTGAAGCTTCTATCTCCTTCTTCCTCTTCATACCTTCAGGCATGGGAGCCTCTCTGTGTCTTGCTGAAATTGAAGCCTCATCATCTTTATGTTTGTTTGTTTTTATTCCCCCTTCGCGGTTCGCATGCCAGATGTCCATTTACAGTGTCTTTGATAGCACTTGTGCTCAGAACTTTGGGTCAAATGCGGCCATTTTGGAGAAGATGAGATTTTATTTCTAAATACTTTCTCAGCTTTCAAAGTTCATCCAATATAAGCGAATTCTGGTGACCTCAATATATTGAATCTTTAAATTTTAGGAAGCAGTTACTTTGTCCAAGGCACTTCACTAAAACAAGCTCACCAGACAACTAATACTGCAGTTCTTCTCTTGAAATTCATAGTGAAAGTCCATCCATCAAATGAACTTTACAATTTAAAACTTGTGTTAGAAATGACTTTAGTGTGCTTTTTAGCTGGTTAGCATTAAGGTGATTGTGATATATATCTTTGTCTCTGGAATAGGTAGCATTAATGGTACCTTATAGAAATTCATTTTCACACTTCCACTCATATCAGTTTAATTGTCATCATTGTGATCTAGATGAATGCAGTTCTTGGACGGATGGCCTCTACTGCTCAAGAGTTGGCACATTATCATTCAGGGGATGGTAATGCTTCTCCTTCTTCCTTCAATATTATAAGAAAAAGGTATCTGTAATTGATTTTAGGGTTTTACAGTTTAAGCAGAATCTTAGAAATCCTTATTTTATGAAAAAGATATATGTTTTAATGCTCTAAAACTGTTTAATTAAAAGGGTTAAACTTTCCATGGTTCAACAAATTTTTTTCAAAAAGATACTGGAGATGTTCTGCTCCATTTAAGAATAAAAAAAATGCATGGGCTATACTGTTTTAACTTTGGCGGCGAAATAGAGAGTATGATAGAATTGGTAAGGAAAAGGTCTGAATGTAGACTCGTCCATTTGTGATGATTATGAGAGGAAAATTATATTTGAGATGCTTTTGCTCAATAATTTGACAATGTCTACTATATGCCCCATGTAATGGCTTTCTTACATTCTTGGCACACAGAGGACGGAATCTATTTGGCTTATGCTGATTTTCATTCATACTTGCTTGTGGATGCCTCCTGCATGAAGGAACTAAATCAGTGGTTCTCAAAGCAACTAGATACGGTACAGAAAGCATTCCAAGAGTCTCTTCTTCTTCTTCTTCTTCTTGTGTGTGTGTGTGTATCAATCCCCTCATTTGGTTAAAATTTGGTGCTTGTAGAATATCTACTATCAATTTGAAAGGAAAGTTAAACTGGGGTAACCACAAGTTCGGAGTGGAATATGTGATGGAATTTTAGTTTTTATCTCCTTAACTTTTAGTAAAGAACATCACTTATGAATGACCACATAATAATACACTAAGCTTGGATGGCCATCACCACCTATAGGAGAGAAGTAGTTTTGTTGACCTTGTGGCCAACTTGCAGCTTGTTTCACACGGTCAGCCAACTTGTGGCAGGTCTTATCTCATTAGATAAACCTGGGTACACTCTTGCCATGCTGCTGATAGTGTAATTATAGTAGATCTTGGTTAATTGTTTGATTATTTGATAACAAAATGGCTGCTGTTTGGATGACTTATAATGGGGTAAGTATACTCATTGCACTCATGCTGTGCTGTGTGTTTTCTCCATGAGCGAAGGGTCAGACCAAAACACTTTGGTAATACAGTAAGTATGTGTTGGAAGTTTTAACTTGATATGCAAAATGAAGCTCCATGAAGGCTGATAAGATTTTTGGTGTTTCTTGATTTCTTTCATTTGCATGTGGTTCCCAGAGAACCATTTAACTTGGAAACACTTGGATTGTCTTTGCATCAAACTGAAGTTTCACTTCCTATTAATGATGGAAAGTAAAAGTGATTATCAATGTTTAATTCTATTCCTGCCCTTACACAAAGTGCTAAGAAACCCATAAATTTTGTTGTAATCTCTCTCTCATGTATTTTCTGACGCAAGCAAGTGGTGTTCAATGTTTACTCAATTGAGTCCCATCTCCTTTTACTTTAATTCAAGCAAAGGAGTTGGTCCGCATTCTCATGGATTTGGCTTAGTTTACTTGTCTATGGGTGGTGGTTGGGTTGAGATGCAGCCATAGTGGGAGGGTGGGGAGAAAGTTTAACTTTTGTTGGTAATCTAGCAGAGTTTATCATTCCATTTCTTTATGGTTACACTTAGGTCTGGACATATTCCACTCATGCTGTCCTGATAGTAATTTAGTCATAACTGATGCGCCATACCTGTGTCATCATGTTCTCTTGCATTTCATATGTAGCCAGCGGATCTCATTTCCAAATTCCAAGGTCACTTGTGCAGGTTACATATATATGTTTGTGTGTTTTAATTTTTGTTGTGTGCTCTTCATGAGTCCTTGATTAATTTTGCCCTCAGTTTCTAGATTCACTTTTGGGAGGGGGGGATTGTCAGAACAGTTCATTTGTAATGGATGAGAAAATCATCTTCTGAGTGCATGTCGGAAGATGTATAATCTAATAGACTTGTATGTTTTTTGGTGATCATGTGATGCCACTAGGGTCCTTACAGGTTAGTGGCTGAGGAGGGGAAATCTAAATGCTCGTGGGTGAGTCTCAATGAGATCTCGAATGTCCTTGTGCGAGGTACATCTTTATCTCTCTCTCTCTCTCTCCATCCCCACTCTCTCTCACACATGCACAGAGAGGTTGTGTGCGTGACAGTGCACGTCTATGTGGGGCCTGTTTGTGTCTGTTTGTGTCTATCTTCCTTCCTGCACTCTTCTGTTTTCAAATTTCGCTTCTTTCTCCATTTCCCCCTTCTCTTTCTATAATTTTGCCCTTGAATTTGATCATATTGAGATGAGCCAACTCCTTCACCCCTCAAATGAAGAACATAAAAACAAAGCAAAAAGTTACAGAGAAAAAAAAAAGAAAAACACAAAACATAATTGGACTACAAAGTGTCTTCCGTCATCATCACCTTTTGTTTGAATTAGAAATGTAAGTTCTTCCTCTCCCAGATGCAGTTTTATGGGCTTTTACTATTGGAGACTCAGAAAGATGAATTCCAGAGCCTTCAAAGACCTGGGGAGCATGCATTGTTTCGAACCTAAGTGTTTTGCTAATGGTCATTTCACTTTTATGATTATTATCCATGACTTATAGTTCAAAGGCTTAAAGGCTGTGATTGCTTGTGAGATTATTTATGAGATATGTTTTATGAGTTTTAGTTTTTTACTTTGTTTTGGATTGAAAATATTAATTAAAAATTTAAAATAATAGATAAATTTAAATATTTTAATTTATTTAGAAATTGCTTAAAATAGACAGTGAATTATTTTAGGAAAATAAAGTTCCAACAACCAGGAAAACAACATTTTTTTTGTTTCAGATCGTGAATTAACTTTTAACAAATCTCATATTAATTGGATTAGTTAGAAATTCAATTTTTATTTTTTATTTATTCATAAAATAATTTAAAAAATACATATGACATAGTTTTGGCATTTTGTGTTTTTCTTGTTATGTATATTTAGTTTTGAAAATTATGTTTAATGAAAACAATGAAAAGATAAATTTAATATATTTAGTATATATATATAGTTTATAATAAAATGGAGAATCGAATATTTTCTAAATTGAGCAAAATTAAATTCCAACTATTTTTTTTTTTGACGATAATCATGAATTTATTAAAAATAAATTCCAAATTAATTGAATTAATTGAAAAATGATAAAAATAAATGAATCAAAATTTTTGTTAATGATTTTTTTATTTCATAAAAATGATAAATTTGCATTTTGTTAAAATTGACAATGTTAATTATTGTCAAATAATTCAAAAATTTGTTTGGCCAAGCCAATTAGATTTCAATTTTTAAAAAAATAAAATTGACCACACTTCTCGTTATGGGAATTGAAAAATTAGTGTACAAATTTTTATATTCCTATAATTGAAAATGATACAAGACCCAATTTTGGGATGTAATTGTAAAAAAATTTCTATTCATATATTATATTAGTATATAATTTATTTTTGAAATCTTATATTTTCTCTGATAAGATATGTACCTTTTCAATTCAAACAAAAATAAAATATATTAATTACTTCTTAGAGTTTTATGTTGTCCATTATAAATTTAAAAATAAAATTTAGATATAATTAAGTATACAACACTTAGAATTATTACATAAAAATACAAACTTAATATTTTTAAGCTAATGTAATAATATCCAAATTAGCTATAATAAGTTAAAATAAATATCTAATTCTTAATAAATTTCATATTTAAAAATTAGAAATACACATCTTCATACAATTTTAAATTAAAAAAAGGAAAAAAAAAAAACTTAAAAGTAATAAATTAATATTAACAAAGTATAATAAATATTAAAACACACACACACACACACACACACACACAAAACAACAAATGAAACAAACAACCAAACAGCGAAAAGGAAAGAGAAAACAGAGTGGGTCAGCAGCTTCACCTCTCAGCCTACCCCTCCCTACCATTTTCAAGCACTAAACCCAAAGACACCTCTAAATCCTAAAGACCAAGAAATGGCCTTTCATACCATTTTCAAGCACGAAATCCAGACACCTCTAAATCCTAAAGACCGAGAAATGGCCTTTCATCCAAACAAGCCTCCATGCGTGCACCGTGTTTTAGAGTCAGGAAAATGGGATTTTATCCCGTAAGTAATCGCAGGCTAAACTTTGTTCTTCAGGTTCAGCTGATTCAACCAATCTATATTAAAAATTTGTGCATGCATAGTCATGGAGTTTTACTCATATATATTGGGAAGATGTCAGAAACCCACTGAACCAATATCTAAATAAGTTAATTGATTTATGTTTAGTGTAGCAACCTCCTGATTCTTTTATTTAATTGATATGCCAGATTCAGAAAACACGCAGCATCAACGTCTTTCGGAATTGCAGCGGCTTAGGTCCATGTATGTACCTTTATTTACATAAGTTATGCATTTCAAATTTTATCATAATTTGTATCCCCTGGCTTGCAAGTTTTGGTCAAATCAATATGTTCTAAGAAGAAATATTTGAGTATCAATCACAATCACATTGATCTCATACCGAATCCCATCAATTGGATCACTTTGTTGAGACATCTAAGTTATACAAGTAAAGAGATCTATTCATTGATAAGAAAACGAAAAAACGTGAATAGGGACTGGATTGATGATAAAATAGAATCCTAGGTCGCGAAAAATAATTTGGTTCACACCTTCCTGTGGCAATGTTTGGATTCTTTTAGTAATAGTTCATTTAAGAATGATTGCCCTTTTTTCTTTCTTTTAGTTACTTTCCATGCTTTTGGGAGTTGAATTTTTCTTGTTGCTCTGGAATGAGTTTTGTCTCCTGATTACTCATGGCTGTCTGTTCTTGTGCCAGATTCGGAACAAGCGAAAGACAGTGGGTAGAAGCTCAAGTTGAGAATGCTAAACAGCAAGCCCTCCTAATGACACTTAAAGCTCAAGTTACATCAGATGAAGCTCACATCCATCTTGACCTTCACTCCCTTCGGTAGTACTCTACCTTCTCGAATTCTTTTTTCATCTTTTCTGATCATTGTTCCCTAAAAATGAGATGCACTTGGTTTACGGAATCTCTTCTTTAGAAATATTGTGCATCTTTTATGTTGTTTTGCAGTTTTCCTGCTTTGAATTCAAAGAGATCTTATCTTTCATAACTTCCCAAAGACAAGATGAAAAATGATTCTCCTAACCTTCTATGTGGCCCTTGGGTTTCGTTTGTCAAGGAGGATTAGTGAAATGATAAAGGACCATCTTTGCTTGTTAGGTGGGGAAAGGAGAGGGAGGAGAAGCCAAGGAGGAAATGTGATATCCTTCCTAACCCATAGATTGGTTCTGACAAATTCTGGAGGATTTAGAGGAAGAGTAAACAAGAATGCTAAATCATTCTCCACTAATCCAGTCATTAACGTTATGAGGTAGTATGGTTAGAAAATCAGCGAATCCTTTTGCATATCAAAAGAAAAGATAACTTCATGAAACTGCTGGACAAGGAACATGTTATACATGGGCCAGAATTTATTGAAATATGGTGGAGAAAGACTTATTAGGTATATAATACACTCTCTTGTAATTGCATATATGATATTTCATTTTATTTGGTTTAGTTCATATTAATTATTAGGATTCTTAGAGTTGCATATACCCCACCGAACTATCCTTGTATGTTAAAAACTGGAAATAATAAATGCTTAATCGTTGCAAGTGTACCGATATCCATTTTTGACTTACGTAGTACCAATTTCTTGCTTTAGTGGTGTTTGAATGCTTATCATCGTTAATGTCCTTGAGCAGGAGAAAACATGCTGAGCTGGCTGGAGAACTTTCAACTTTATATCGCAAAGAAGAGAAGTTGTTGTCTGAGGTTTGATTCAGCAAATAGTGGCTATTTATATCTAGTGGTCGCCAAACAGCCTTATTGCATTGTAACATGACTAGCTATTGCTACTTTTGCTTTCTTGTCATGTATGTACTTTTCTCTAGGTCCTTTAGTCTTTGTTTGTTATTATAAATCCAATGGTAGGTTTCTGTGGTAGTTAGAGCCTCCATGCTTGCATTGGAAAAAAGTAGTGGATATTATGCTCTTTTTTGGTAAAGATTTATAGAGTAGCAAAAGCAGAATGAGGATTTGTATGCCATCCTCCTCCCAAATTAGCAGTATCATATGCACGAAACAGTGGAAATCAAGCTAAGCATTATAAGGACTGGACATCTGATGATACTCTTTTGATGCTATATAACATCATTGAATACGAACATATATGATCTGTTTGGAGTTCCAAGATGCCTAGTGATATTGCCTCCATACATTCCTTTTAGGTTAATGGAAGCGTGGAGCAGGAAATATGCACACTGCTGAAATAGTGAAATAGTTCTCCCTAATCACTCCTGATCAAAAAGTTGTGCAAAAAATCAATTTTCCTACTGTCCGTGATGACAGATATTGTGCTTGTGTTTTCTAAAGATCAATTTGGATGTGTATTACAGTTTTCCATGCCATCTTCTCTTTTGAATTCATTGCCACACATCTCAAATTGTTCCTTGTTTCCTCACTGCAACCTTTTTTTCAGACTATTCCTGATCTTTGCTGGGAGCTGGCTCAGCTGCAGGACACATACATCTTGCAAGGTATAATTGTTATCTCCAGTTGCAATTTTTCAGTGAGAATTTATTTTAGCCATCTAGTTTACTCACTTTGCTCATATGTGCTGTTGGTTGTACTGATGATATAATTTTCTTTACTCATGTAGGGGATTACGATCTAAAAGTCATGCGTCAAGAATTTTATATTAATCGGCAAAAAGCGGTGTGTTTAGTAATTATGATATCTTTTCATGTCCCATTTACAAAGATGTTCATTTGCTACACCTTGATAAGTTGGGTGTATAAGCTATTTTCATTCCATGCTAAATATTGCGTTGAGGAAATTATGATCCTGTTAATTTGGTAAAATTCAGCTAAATTCAGCTATGTATTTTTCAGATAGCAGAGAGAACTAGTCATAATGTTAAACACATGATATGTATATTATGGTCAACCTTACCAAACATTAAATGACTACAGTCTCATAAGTTGGCCTTCCATGTCTAGCTTGTCTGGTTTTCTCTGCTTCTTATTGAGATGGAGATGAGAGAGCATGTTGAAAGGGGGAGCCCACGGTTAATGGGCCACTTCTAGAGCCAAAAAATTGTTTTGGTGCACTTGTGCTACTGATTATGGTCAGATATCTTTCATGATCCCGCATCTTATATAGCTTAACCCTGACTATAGGTGGCACTAGGATTTTCATATTTGGAATACATGATATCTCATCCTCTGTATTCGATATTAAAATATTTTAAAGTAGCTCATATTTGAATCTGCTGGTCCACTTAATTATATTGCACAAAAATGTAACTTGATTTGTGCAGCCATGTCTTTATAAACCCCTTCCATGTAAGAGTATATTTCTTCACTTAGTATGATCAATATGCTTGTAGCATTCACATCTCCCTTGCGTTCACCTAAACATGAGTAATTTAAAAATAACAAGCATCTTTATACCACTGGATGGAGTTGGCCAAGAATCAGGATACAAGCTCGGAAAATCAAACTCTAATTGAAGAGAAGCAAAAGAAAGCCTTTTGCAAAAGAATTTCAAGGAGTCTAGACTGAACTTCTAATTTAGCACGTCAGATCATAAACTAGTAACTACATCCGATTTCCAAAGTAATCCCAAATCTGTCAAATTTTTCATTCTTGGAAGTAGGATCAAGTCTTGATCCCTTACTACTTTGATAAATTTGTATCTTCAAAATACTCATATCTCGACTCACTTCTGGGACGTTTTTACTTTGTGCAGTTCATAAATCATTTGATTAATCAGCTATCCCGACATCAATTTTTGAAATTAGCCTGTCAGTTGGAGAAGAAGACTATGCTTGGAGCCTATTCATTGCTTAAAGTTATTGAGTTAGAGCTGCAAGGGTACTTGTCTGCAGGCAAAGGTCGAGTGGTATGGATGCTCTTTATTAGTTTAATTTAGGATAATTTTCATATTTATGACCTTGGAGGAGTCTTTTTCTCATTCTCTGCCTTTTATTGCATACTTGTACATACTGCTTTTATTTATTTGATTTGTATATGCATTACATCATCCAAGGGTCGTTGCATGGCATTGGTTGAAGCTGCATCTGATGTACCCGAACAAGGAGCAGTGGATGATCGTGACACTTTTCTCCATGGTGTTAGAGATCTTTTGAGTATCTATTCAAGTAAGATATCTTAAGAGGCACATTGTTTTTCTCCATGGAAAAATTCATATAAGGAATTATCATGTAAAATTTGCAAATTTTCAGATGCTCAAGCTGGTTTATCAACATATGTATCTGTTCCGGGCATTGTTCAACAACTATCCAACCTTCATTCAGACCTGATGTCTTTGCAATCTGATCTCGAATATGCCCTTCCTGAAGACAGAAACAGATGTATTAATGAACTGTAAGTTATTCTATTCATCATTTGCTTATTATTATGATGTCCCTCTCTGAAAGCTATGTCATGTCACTTGTACGTCTTGACTCAACTGTGGTATTAGTTCACCCACAAAGATCCTTTCCATGGATATAGTGTAGATGTCTTCCCAATACCTCATTGAAAGTTGTGTAAAGTCCTATGAGGACCTCTGAAGTTCCAATGAAGCATACACGGAGCAGCTTGGGTTTCTTGCGGATTCTGACATTCATTCTCTTTCCATGGGAAAGATCAACCATTAGCTGGCTTCTACTACAAGTTCCTCCACATCTCTATAACTCATTGTGACATCTTTGTACAGCACAGTTGCATCATCTGTACTCTATGTACTTTTTGTATCAACCAATAAAACACCACCTACCTCCTAGTGTAATTATGCTGCTTAGAAAGTCATGTATAGTGAGCATATTATTCAAATCTTTGTTGTAATATTATTTCAGGTGTACCCTTGTTCAAAGTTTGCAGCAATTATTATTTGCATCATCTACAACTGCACAACCAATACTGACACCCTGGGTATGCTATTTACAAATTTTCCATAGTCATTGTCTTTTGCAAAGAAGCTCTATGACACTTCTTATGTACAGAATTCTTATCTTTGTTTGTGTCTGTCTCTATCCCTGTCCCTCTCTGTAGGCTCTAATGAAGGAGCTGGACGAAATGGAAAAAATCAATGCGAAGCTCTCAACTGCAGTTGAGGATGTGACGCTTGAGCATTGCAAGAAGAATGAGGTATCTTTTTAGTTGGTATTGCTATCAATATTTCTTGAAATCATGATGCTTCTTTTGAGTTTCTTTGCAAAGTCTTGTTGGTCTTTTTCAGTATTTGTTTAGGCATCTACATAAAATTTTCAAGCTTTGCCAATATGCTACGACTTTTACAAGCTACAAATGTTGAAAACTGATTCCTTGAATTCTGTTTGTGTTAGTTACAGAAATGTGTTTTTCATTGAAAACTCAATGCCTTCCACTTGCTTGTGAAATGCAGATTGTTAAACATCATTCTCAAGAAATGGCACTCCAAAGACGGGTGTTTGTTGATTTTTTCTGCAACCCAGAACGTTTGAGGAACCAAGTAAAGGAATTGACCGCACGTGTCAGGGCTTTGCAGGCATCGTAGTCTGATGTACAATATGTATTAATTAGTGTTGTCCAATGTAGTATTTTGTTTGTATATTCCCTTTTCCAATATCTTTTTTCTTGTTTTCTCTTTCTTTTTTTTTTTTTTTTGGGTTTCACCTTAAGTGGGTGCGAGTGCACCCAATAGGTGATTTTAGGGACCGAACAGTATTCATACCCAGAGCTGTCTTCCAGCTTTTCATTTATATAGTGTCTTTGACCTTGTATTGGGTGGGGTGGATCACAAGTGGTGATTTGTGAGGCCCCAAAACTGGTGAAACATAATGTTTAACAGAAGTAACGTTGTCTCTAATATTATATATACTAATATTAGTTACAATTTCAACTAGCAGACCAGTTGACCTGTGAGCTCTTGAAATTTTTGGGGGTTGGAGTTGTGTAACCAAACATTCGAATTTTTGTAGCATGCACTGATCCTACATTACACACTATACAGCTATGTTTTGGGTATAGGTACTGACGGCTGGTGTACTAAATAAAAGAACAAATTACTCTCAGAGGAATCATTTTAGGACTCTGTTATACAGTTGTACTTGGTCCAAAGGTAGCTTTTCTTTTCTATTTTTTTTTCTTTTACGTGAGTTCCTGCGGATTTAGCCGTCTACCAGGTTTTGTGCTGCTTCTTAACTTGAGCTGGGTATTGGTTAGAATGCCACTTCTTAGCTGGAGCTGAGTATTGATTAGAGTAGGGTGCCTTGAGTTTGTACCATCTTCCACGATGGAGTTAGATATTTGCAGCATTGCACAAATCCTACACTAAATATTGGTTGAGCTATTCTAATTCATTTATCTCCTACAGCAATATTATGCATTCTAATTTTATTTATGATATATCAAACACAGTCACTTCTATAATAGAGTTATCTAAAAATTGACTAGCATTTTAGTAGGCATAGAAAGAAAAAAAAAAAATTGTTTTCTGAACAATAATTATAGGTCAAATCGTCATTAATAATGAAAGAGAATTTCTGTGCTCATGCCCAAAGAAAAGATTGTTAAACCAAGCGTTCCTACTCCGCCATTCTATCTATCGACAAAGAGCTATTGCACAAGTTCTATAATAACTTCATCTCTTCTGAGGGGGAAACTTATTCAGGCATTTGAGTTTGAGCATGTAGATTAAAATGAGTTTCTACAGTTACTCTAATTGATATTCAAATTTCATGAAAGTTATCAAATTAATATATAGATTCTAACTCTACTTAAATTTTGTGGTAAATTAAAAAGGTATATGTGCATTGTACGTAAATCATTAATCTTTCACATCTGTGTATTCTACACATTGTGCTTGTCGTAATTTTTATGAAATTAATATTTATTTTCTTTAAATTGAATAAATGTTAAGAGATAATGATTATTTTATTACAATGAAGTCTATACTTAAAAGTTAATTAATTACAATTTCATTCACAATTTATAAATGAATAAAGAAAATATATAAAAATGATAAGTAAATGTAATTGTCATATTTAATCAAAATCTTGCAATCAATAAAGTAATCCAACATAATAATTGTATTTAAATTGGAAATTATAATAAAACAAAGCAGGGATGAAAAAGAGGAGGTGATCCATGCTCCACTAGGCACATTTTATGTCTTATACCAAAGTGATGATTTGCAGCTCGAGGGTCTAATCTCGACATCTCTTTATAGGTCTAAGGAAGATATTTTTATACTCACTCAAGGCTCTGAAAATATTGTTCTTCCTCTTTAGAATTTAGGATCGTGCTAGAAAATGTGGAACATGGCTCTTTCGTGTAAAGATTCTACTTTTTAAGTTTATTAATAGTTGTCTGTCTACATCTTCAAGTTGCGGAGAAATCTGTTAGATCTCATTTTCAGAGATGTCTAAGTTAGACTCTTCATCAACAACGGCATGATAATATGAGTGCGGCTCATCGTCTTCTTCATTATAGGACCATATAGTCTTTATAGTTCCTATTCTTTGGAATGCAAACTTCCATATAGCGCTTTGCCCCCTTTCACAATGGGGATGAGCTTTGTTCTCACACATTGTAGTTTGTTGTTTGCAAAAAACTGCTTGCAATCGAGCCATTGAACTCTTCATGATAGAGATCTTGGGATTCAAAGTTTGGCTCTTCTACAATACTTGTATAGTTAGAGCTAATAGTAATCTCCACTTCATCCTTATTTCTGCCATTCTTATTGCATGGTAAACATTTTATGATGTGTCGCCTTACTTTCATCGGTCTATCCATGCTGATTACTAGAATTGAGGATTTGACTAAGCTAAATTGAGGTAAGAGAAGAGTTTGGTCTTCCACTCTCGACTCCAGCACGTCAATCTCTTATCAATGCTTCTTTTTCTCAGTTCTCTTACAGCATTATTTTCGAGTCGAATAAACATAGAACCTTATAGATGACAACTTGTAGTATGCTTACTACAAAGCAATGAAGCTTGATTAATCGCACCATGTTCTTCAAAAATAAAAGGATGAGTGTTGGGGAGCATTTAGTCAATCAAATATGGAGATGCGATGATCACTTGCCTTTTTTGGCTTCCACCATTTGCATCGACGTACTTATCTTTCCTCATCACACATATTTTGACGAGCTCAATAGCTGCAAATCCCAAGCCAATACTTGGCTGATCAAACCATTAACTTTACAATTTTTTTGTGCTTTACTAAAGCCATGCATCTTTTCTCGTGTCAACTTAGGTTTCAACTCACCTAATTTGGACGGATTAGTGGTCAAGAGGCTCTATGGTTTTGGATCGAATGACCCTTGAATTTTTTATGTTGAGCACTTGTAGAAGAGGATTCAGCTGGGATCCTTGAGTTCAAATTGACAATAAACATGATTAACTCCTTTAGTAATCATTTGATCCTACCACTTTTTATTGTTTTTATCTATTATCCCATGATGGATTGTATCCATCAGATGAATGTTGTCCTTCATTCTAACATGATTGAAGGGATGCATCCTGATATTAGTAAATTAGATATTCCTTTAGATTGAACATCTCCACTTGTTAAGGTTTCACTAGCAATCAAACTCTTGGACTCTTCACCATCAAACTCTAGAGTCACATGTTTAATATGCCTTTTCTTGACAGGATGATGGCCTAAAGCTTTTGAAGGCAATGTTCTTTGCACCAAACCTAGGTCTAGATACATCTTGACATCCATAAAATATGATTTTGCCTCCGTGAATAACTTTGTATCAATATCGACTTAACCATTCCATTTTTCTCAAAATATGCTCTTCCTAGTGGCGTTATAAGAAGTCCTTCTATCAATGACATGAGTCAGAGTATTTGCTTTCAGTTTTCCAATGATAAGGTCTAGACGAATCATTCCAATAACTTGTTGACAATTATTTCATAGTAGATTTTGGTAGTTAACAATTGATCCTCCATCTACTAGTATATGGTTGACTTTAAAATCATGCATAAATCTAAAACAAACGATGGCCAATTGTGGGGCTTCAATCCCAACAACAATCTTTATTTAAAAACCAATAGCAGCATAATAAGAAGCTAACTGCTGGCTGCCCACCTCACAAGATTCAATGGACGTTGTTTTAACCTTTTGCTAAAACATTTTGTAGGAAAAGGTCTAGAAGTTGCAGGATTCTATAGGCAACTTCTCATTGAATTTCTTAGCTTGGCACTAGGAGCTTTCAAATTTCCTATTAACTTCGACTCAAGGTACTTGATCGAATGCCATTTCTTTAAGAGTGATGAGTGAAATTGATGAACACATTGCCTGTGCCTAACAAGTTTTTCACAAGAATCCATTCACCACAATCCTCAATTTCAGTAGTAGAATTGTATTAGGGAATAAAATTCCAAACAAAAAGTACTTCCAAATTGAAATATTTTTGATACCCCCATGAATGGGGAAAGAATGTTTTTCTTGCTGCATGTAGCACTAATAACAGTTGTGACGATAACAAGATTTGCATGCGCTACATCTTTCCATATCAAGGATTATACTTCCATCTCTTTCTAACATCATGATCTTTTCCTTGACCACGAAGTATTTTTGTACAAGATGACTAATAGCTTAATGATGCTTGCAGTATTTTCGGTCATTCAATTCTCCAACTTCTTCAGGATGTTTTGGCTCTAGCAACTCAATTAATTTTCTTTCCAACACGACGCTAAAGATGTGAGAGATGTTTGAGTTAGGAATAGATACTCCTTTTCTTGCAGTTTTTTAAATGTAGGTCTATGCTTTTCATTTGACACATGCTCATCCTACGTTTTTTCTCTCTTCTTATTGCTTTCAGAGCTTTTTTAATTACCATGGGCTCCTTAATAATTGGTTCGATGGATTTGTCGTTTCTGTTTAAGTCTTTTCTATTATTCTTACAGCCATCCACATACTAGGAATGCAACTTTATGGTTTGCAATATTTAATTCCATGTTTATGAGTGTAAGTATCCATCTTCTTAAAATTTTAAGGCTTGATCCCTTGGATGATATGGAGTAGCCCCCAATGTATCCCTTGGGTGCACATTTCTATTGTTGGAATCTGTGAAAGCTTATCCTTGTAATCCAGGCTTGAAGCACCCGAGCAATTGATGGAGTTAACGATCAGCTTGTCTTTCTACTATTTTGCATTAGTAAGCTTGATCATGCACATGGTTCAACAAGTGTGTAGATAAATTAATTTTTGGTTAATTGAGAAGTGACGCATGTAAAATAATATGCTAGGTATTAATTTAAAATTTTTTATTTATATTTTGAAATTTATTAAATTTAATTTCAATAGATAAATAATTAATTTTAATTACTGATTTAGTATTTATTTTATACTCAAATCAAATCAAAGATATTTAATATTATCTTTTGATTTTGATATTATCAAATCAAAGATATTTGATATTATCTCTTGATATTGATACTATCTTTTGATGTTTGATATTATCAAATCAAAGACATCTAATATTATATCTTGATATTTGATATTATTTTATCAAAGAGATATCCATCAAAGAAGTTCAAGTCAATCTAGAAGTCTTCCATCAAGTACCTATATAAATGGGTGATCCCAACTCATTTGACACAATGCAGCAAGTGAGAGAAATTTTGAAGGATTTTAGCAATTCTCTCAAGCAAATTCAAGGAGATCCACAACATTCAAGGCATTTTTCACAGAGCTCATTATATTTTGGCATTTGATTCGAAATTAAGGTGCGAAACCCTCGAATTGACGTTGTTTTTATTCAAAGACATTCACAACGTTCAAGGCGTTCTTTGCAGAACTCATATATTTTTGGTGACTTGGTGTTGTTTTCTTCAAATCAAATTTAAGGAGATTCACGGTGTTCATGGCGTTCTTCATGGAGCTCATTAAATTCAATATTATATTTGAAAGGAAAGAATAAGAGGATTGGCTTAGAGATTGAATTCACAGTTGATAGATTTTAATTTTAATTTTATTTGTAAGATTTTTTCTTGTCATGTAATTTTAATTTTTGCAGATAAAAAATTTGTTGTTACAAATTTTTGGCACGCCCAGTGGGACTATCTCTACCTCTCATCTCTTTCTTTCATCAAGATTGAAGTATCATGGCCGCTAACAAAACTGATGCATTGAAAATTACTACATTAAATTCCTCAAATGCTGGAGCAAGAAGTGTTGGTGACACCACAAGAAGTATGTCCAAAAAGTTGCGATTATCTTTAAAGGTGGCTCCTTCACTTAAATCTATGGAAAAGGCATTGCTGCATGCTATTGATACTAATGAAGGCGATGGAGATTCAAAGAAAAAATCAATGGCATCCACTCCTCACTCAATCTCAAGTTCTTCAAGCATATGTCGGTGATGGTGACAAGTGCTACACAAGAATCTTTAGTTAGAATGGGATAGGGGTGTAAATGAGTCGAGCTTGAAAAAACTGCAGGCTTGAGCTTGAGCTTGAGCTCGAGCTCGATGAGCTTGCTTTTAAGGGCTCGAGCTCGAGTCGGCTCACTAGAAAATTTTAAATTAAATAAAAATATTAAATTATTAATATATCATAATTATTTAATAATAATTAATAAATATTAAAATAATAATTATAAATAAAATATATATTAAATTATAATATATATTATAATAATTACTATAATGATTTACATTATAATATATTATAATTATTGATAAAATATTAATTTATTATAATTATTTAATCATATATAATAAGTATTTAAAATTGGAAAAAAAGTAAATTATTAATACATATTAATTAATATATAATAAATATTTAAATTAGAAAAAGAAAGTAAATTATTAATATATATTAATTATTTAATTAATATATAAAAAATATTTAAAAATAGGAAAAAGCTCATGAGCTGGCTCAACTCATCTTACACCCCTAGAATGGGGTTCCAACTCAAAACCTTTTGAGTAAGATTTTGAGAAAAGTTTCTCTTTGGAGAGCACAGTACGATAAAAATTGTAAGCTGTGTTTCAGGGGGAGTTATTATCTATCGTTGGCCTCTATGGTAGAATCAATTGGGGGGCATGAGAGGCGGTGGTTTACCCTACGGCGGATGCCAGCGGTTCGAGTCCATTTATCTCCAACTCATGAACTTAGATGATACAAAGCTATATGATAGCAACCAATTTTTTCGATTCGGCGGTTCGATCTATAATTTATCATTCATGGACGTTGATAAGATCCATCCATTTAGCAGTACCTTAGGATAGCATAGCCTTATAAGGGCGAGGTTCAAATGAGGAAAGGCTTACGGTGGATACCTAAGCACCCAGAGACAAGGTTGAAAATATCATAAAAAAAGGAGTCCCTTAATTAAAAAATCAAAATTGGGAATTGAATTCATTATAGGATCTATTTACTTTTTTTAGGAAATGCTATGCCGCCACTCGGACTAACTTTGGAGAAATAAATTGCTAATTTAACTAAAATTATCGAAGGACTTGCAAAGCATGTCCAAGAGCAAGACTCTCATATCTCCAAGTTGATGAATAAGGTGGATAATGTTGAGACTAGTCATGTGATGGAGAAACAAATAGAAACTCAAAATGAAGGCAAAACATCCACAAAGAGACAACCAGTTGAAAATGAGAAGCCTGCAATAAAGGAACTGGAAGTTTCCACTGATGGACTAATTCCTATTGACCAACTGAGCGAGTTTATCATGAAGACTATCAAAGATAAGTTTGTAGGAAGCGCTAAGTTGTCTATGGTTTATTTCAAGCCTTATACTCAAAGGATTGACAACGTAAAGATGCCGACTGGTTACTAGCCACCAAAGCTTTAGCAATTTGATGGAAAAGGCAATCCAAAATAACATGTGGCTCATTTCATCAAAACTTGTAATAATGCTGGGATGTATAGAGATTGTTTAGTTGAGCAGTTTGTTCGATCTTTGAAGGGTAATGCTTTTGATTGGTACACTAACCTGGAAGTAGGTTCATTTGATAACTGGGGGCAATTGGTGTAAAAATTTCTCAATCACTTCTACAATACTCAAAGAACGGTTAGTATAATTGAACGTACCAATTCTCGCGAATGGAAATAAGAACCAATCATCAACTACATTAATCGCTGGAGAAACTTAAGCTTTAATTGTAAAGACCGATTATCTTAGGCTTTAGCTATCGCGATATGCATTCAAGGGAAACATTGTGGACTCCGATATATTTTGCAAGGAATTCAGCCCAAAACATTTGAAGAGTTAGCTACTTGAGCCCATGATATGGAGTTAAGCATATTTGGTACTGGAGTAGAAGGGCTACCTATCGAAGAACCTCGCAAATCTAAGGAAAAGCAAGAATTCAAGAAAGGGGACAAACCTTCTGCTAAGGCCTAAAGTAAAGAAGCTATGAGAGTGAATACGACACACATCAAGTTTCGTATAAAGGTAAAAAACACGAATGATGAAAAGAAGAATGTCTCGCAAGAAAGAAGACAAAGAAAATTTACTTTGAAGGAGATACAGGCTAAGATATCACCATTTCTTCACTCTGATGTCTCTGGAATATTTAATGATTTGCTAAATGCGGATCTCTTTAAATTACTTGAAATGAAGCAACCTGAAGAAGTTGGGAAAATTGATGACCCAAAGTATTGTAAGTATCATTGGATGGTAGGTCACCCAATCCATGACTGCTTCGTATTCAAAGCAAAGTGATATAAATTGACTCGACAAGGTAAAATCTCACTTGAGGAGGATAATGCAGCGTCAAACTATACTACCATCGAGATTGAAAAGGATGTACTTGGTGATCACGATAATAACATTGTGTGCAATATGATAAGTGAAGAAAACATTCCTTCTAGAAAAATATGTCTGTCTAATGTAGAGAACCATGATGCAACTGAGGAATATATGTCGGCAATGATTATCACTGACGAAGACTTGTTGCTTGGCTCCAAGCCCTACAATAGGTTATGTTTGTAATTGGTTATGCTCATGAGGAGAAGATAAATATAATTTTGATTGATGGAGGCTCTGCAGTCAATATCTTGCCATTGCATGTAATAAAGAATTTAGGAATCTCTATTGATGAATTAACAAATAGTCGTCTGATGATCTAAGGATTCTATCAAAGGGGGCAAAGGGCTCTTGGAATAATAAAGATACAGCTATTGATGGATGATATGTTGTCAATAACATTGTTTCATGTCATAGACGCCAAGACATCATACAATATGCTTTTGGGCCAACCTTAGTTACATGAAAATGGTGTAGTTTCCTCTGTTTGGCACTAGTGTTTCAAGTATTATCGAGAAAGTGTAGTAAAGAAAGTGCTTGGCGATAGCAAACCTTTCACTGAAGCTGAGTTAGACTTAGCCGATGCTAAATACTACATCAGAAGTATGAAAACTATCGAGGAAAAAGAACAAGATGAATCTAAGCAGCATGATAATTCTGATGGGGGAAATAAGGTTAAAGACTTAGCTCCAACATGCAGTAATAAAGATCACATAAAGAGTGAATTATCTCTGGTAGGATTTGAATCATTTAAAGAACTAACATTTCCTCTAGCCAAGCTTGATGTGAAGAATCCATCCCCTCAGCTGCTGAAAGGGTTTGTTCACCTAGATCAAGGAGCCAAGAAGAAACATGGAGAGCATCCGCAACATGAGAATTACTTTGATCCAAAAGCCTATAAACTTCTTGTCAAAGTCGGATATAATCCACAAGAACGTTCCACTTTGGGAAAACCCCTTCCTAAGGCTACTAGCAAGCAAACGTATGGACTCAACACTACCCAAAAGATGTTGAAGGAAAAAGATCATGGCGTTCAAAGCTCGCGAACGAGACTTGGATTTGTTCCTCAGAATCCTATTCGCATTGTGATTAGAAGAGCCAGCAACAATCATATAGTTGCAAAGGAATTTTTCTCAACAATTGATATTTTCGATGAAAATGGGAAAAAAGTCCAGCAAATCTCAGTTTTCAATAGACTTGGGAAGTGACGGCATAAAAGAACCTGTAATTGGAGATTGAATTCATCTAAAATACCAAAGTACATGAAATGGGTTAATGAACCAAAAAAGCTTAAGAGTTCAATTCCTTCACGCATGAAGCGGTGCACTACTTTAAATTATCATGTGGTAGAATCTTAAAGGTTAAACTGCAAACCATTATCTTCACACACATTCAAATAGATAAAGAAGATGATAGAGAACGCGTGGCTTTTTCATATCGTATTGTTACTAATAATAGTCGGTCAACTCATCAAAATGTTACAAATCGTTTGTCCAAGCAAATCTCCAAGCTTATCAACACTGGTTACATTAGTGAGAAATTGGTGTAATGCAGACGGTCCAGATAAGAAGAAGTGATAGACAAACAAGGGCATGTGTGGATTTCAAGAAGGCTGAGTTCGTAGAAGAGGATCTTGCACTAGTATATCATATTACTTTGAGTGAAGAATTTTTGACTGAAGAAGAAGATGCTAAAACTGCTCCTCCTAAGTTTGAAGAAGGTGTTAGGCTACTGTAGATGAATTGAAAAAGATTAATTTAGGTGATGCCCATGACCATCGGCCTATCTACATTAGTGTTTTGTTGACTGTTGAGGAAGAAGAAGTATATGTTGAGTTATTACCTGATTTCAAATATGTGTTTGCATGGTCGTACAAAGAGATGCCTGGTTTAGATCCAAAGATCGCGGTCCATAATTTATCAGTGAAGAAAAGAACTCATCCAATCAAACAAGCTTAATAGTAGTTTTGCCCTGAATTGGTTTCTTTGATTGAAGTTGAAGTGTACAAGCTCATTGAGGTTGAATTTATTCGAGAAGTCAAGTATCTAGCATGGATTTCCAACATTATCCCAGTAAAGAAAAAAATGGCCAAATTCGAGTTTGCGTTGACTTTAGGGACTTGAATGGTGCTTGTCCTTAGGATAATTTCCATTGCTCATTGCAGAACTCATAATTGATACTACCATAGGACACAAAACACTGTCATTTATAGTTGGATCATCTGGGTATAATCAAATATGCATGTTGCCAAAAGATGAGGAGTTGACGGCATTTTGCACTGCCAAAGGAATATATTGCTACAAAGTGATGCCGTTTAGATTAAGAAATGCTGGTGCCGCATATTAAAGGGCTATAGATAAGATCTTTGACAATATGCTTCACAAGAACATTGAATGTTACATTGATGATGTAGTCGTAAAGTCCAAAAAGCGATAAGATCATCTCTAAGATTTGAGACAAGTCTTTGAGCACTTGAGAAAATATTAGCTCAAAATGAACCCACTAAAGTGTGCATTTTATGTTACGTTTGGAAAGTTTTTAGGATTTATTGTTTATTAGCAAGGTATAGAGATTGAGCAAGCAAAGATTGATGCAATTCTAAAAATGTCTGAACCTCGAGACATCCATGAACTCAAAAGTTTGCAAGAGAATTTAGCTTATCTCCAGAGATTCATATCAAACTTAGCTAGTAGATATCAACCATTCAGTCGTCTCATGAAGAAAGGCATTCCATTTGAGTGGGATGAAGCTTGTAGCAATACTTTTAAGAGCATAAAAACTTATCTAATGAAGCCTCCTGTGTTGGTCGCACCAGTACCTAGATGTCTATTAATTCTTTATATTGCTGCTCAAGAACGTTCCATTGGAGCTTTATTAGCTTAGGAGAATGATAAAGGAAAAGAAAATGCCTTGTACTGATTGAGGAGAATGATGACGTGAAATGAGTTGAAATACTCGCTGATTAAAAAAATATGTTCGGCTCTAATTTTTGCAATCCAAAAGCTAAAGCATTACTTTCATGCTCATACTATTCATCTTGCTTCAAAAGAAAATCCACTAAAATATGCCATGTCAAAGCCCATCATCTCTGATAGATTTGCAAGGTGGTACATTCAATTGCAACAATTTGAGACTGTCTATGTTCCGCAGAGGGCAGTAAAAGGACAAGTTTTGGCTGACTTCTTGGTTGATCTCCTATCCCTGTGAGTGGAAATTATCTGATGATCTACCTAATGAAGATGTCTTGATAGTTGAAATAACACTTCCTTAGAAGATGTACTTTGATGGAGCATCCCACAAAGAAAGAGCTAGTGCTGGAGCTATATTCATCACATATGATGATAAAGTATTACTATATTCCTTCACTTCAACTAAAAATTATTTCAACAATGTTGCTGAGTATCAAGCTTTTATTCTTGGGTTGGAGATAGTGGTTGACATAAAATAGTTGCACCTTAAAGTTTATAGAGATTCTAAGTTGTGGTCAACCAGTTGCTTGGATCATATGAAGTCAAGAAACCTAAATTATTCCCGTACTTTAATTACGCCAAAAAACTCATTGGTTGGCTTGGGGATGTAGAAATTGAACATGTGCTAAGAAAGGAAAACAAGCAAGCTGATGCGCTAGCTAAATTAGCCTCTACACGTGCCATGCTTGAAAATGAAGTGAGTATTCCAATATGTAAGAGTTAGGTTGTACCGCCAATTTTCGAGTATGAGGATTATAAAGAAGATGAAAGCCATATTGTTTAAGTATTTGAGATAGAGAAAGAAGATAGGTGCCAGCTAATTGTGGATTATTTGAAGTATGATAAATTACATAATGATCCATGCCAAAGAGTTGATATCCAACATCGTTTGGCTCGCTTCATATATTACGAAGGTGTACTTTATAAGTGATCATTTGATGGAATCTTCTTGCCATGTTTAGGCGATGATGAAGACATTCAAGCTATAGAAGAAACTCATTCTAGAGTTTGCGGTGCTCACCAGTTAGGTCCGAAATTACATTTTTGAATAAAAAGAATGGGTTACTACTGGCCAACAATGGTGAAAGAGTGCATGGATTATGCACAAAGATGTTAAGCTTGCCAATTTCATGCAAATCTCATTCACCAACCGCCAGAACCATTGCATCCAATTGTTGCTCCATGGCCATTTGATGCTTAGGGATTAGATGTGGTTGGACCCATGATAAAGTCTTCTACTGGACACTCATATATTGGCTGCAACAGATTATTTCTCTAAGTGAGTTGAAGCAATACCTGTCAAAAAAGTAAAGAAGGAAAATGTTGCTGACTTTATCCGCATCAACATTATCTATCACTATGGGGTTCCTCGATACATAATCACTGAAAAACTTTGTCAGAAGTTCAATTTTAAGTAGAGAAAATCTTCCATGTACTATGCTACTGCTAATGGTCTTTTTGACGCATTCAATAAAACTCTATGTAATTTGCTGAAGAAAGTAGTCTCAAAGTCAAAAAGAGATAGGCATGAAAGAATTAGAGAAGTTTTATGGGCATATCGAACCACTCACAAAACACCCCCACTGGCAACTTTGTATTAATTGGTTTATGGTTGTTTTACCTCTTCAACAGCAAATTCTATCATTAAGGATAGCCATACAAGAAGGATTGACTAAAGAAAAAAATGCACACTCATGTCTTGAAGAATTAGAGGTCTTTGATGAGAAAAGATTGGAAGCACAACAAAGACTTGAGTATTATCAAGCTTGCCTTTCCAAAGCATTTAACAAAAAGGTGCGACCACGATCTTATCAAGTTGGGGATTTGGTGCTTGCTGTGAGAAGGCGCATCATCATGACCCATCGAACTAGGAATAAGTTCACATCAAAATGGGATGATTCTTATGTTGTCAAAGAAGTCTATACAAATGGTGCATATAAGTTGATTGCTGAAGATAGATTAAGAGTTGGCCCTATAAATGGGAAATTCTCGAAGCGCTACTTACATAAAGTTGGAAGATTGCTCCTTGACGCACGAGCTTAGACTGCATGTTGCTCCTTGGCGCATGATCGTAAACTGCATGTTGCTCCTTGATCATGAGCCTAAACTGCATGTCACTCCTGACCTGCGTGAGTATAAACTGTCAATGGTACTCACCAAGGGTAGTGTATGTGGTTAAACTGCTAACTTACTCCACCAGAGGTAGTGCATGTGGTTAAATTGCTAATTTACTCACTAAAGGCATTTTATGTGGTTGAAATATTAAAT
Organism: Jacaranda mimosifolia; assembly: GCA_018894105.1. NCBI lineage: Eukaryota > Viridiplantae > Streptophyta > Magnoliopsida > Lamiales > Bignoniaceae > Jacaranda > Jacaranda mimosifolia. The sequence continues at coordinate 23,538,933 of CM032128.1, read as the reverse complement.
ACCCCACATAGTCCAAGGTGGTTAAGCAATGGATACTCTTGACCCACATGTGTATAAGTTGTGAACGGCACCCCCTCCAAGAGATGCTTCCTTTGAATTATGTTATGATTTGATCCCTTCATTGGGCACGTAAGCAACTTAGATATTTTCTAAGTTCAATCATGAGTTTATTTTGAATTATATTTTTCCTTTGTTTCACTAAGAAAAAGGGAAGTAGTTTAGTTGTCTTTATTAGTTTGTTTTAAGTTTTTTAAATTTGTTTATTTTGAAGTTTGTTCTAAGTTATGTTGAGTAAAAAAAGAAAAAAAAAGAGTAGTTTATTTGTCTTTATTAGTTTGTTTTAAGTCTTTGAATTTATTAGTTTATTTGGAGTTTGTTTTAAATTATGTTGAGTTAAAAAAAAAAGAGAGAGAGAGAATAGAAGCAGTTTAGTTGTCTTTATTAGTTTGTTTAAGTCTTTGAATTTATTTATTAGTTTACTTTGGGTTTGTTTTAAGTTATGTTGAGTTTAAAAGAAGAAGAAAAAAAAAACGAAGAAGAAGAAGAAGAAGAAGAAGAAGAAGAAGAAGAAGAAGAAGAAGTAGTAGTTTAGTTATCTTTATTAGTTTGTTTTAAGTCTTTGAATTTATTTATTAGTTTGCTTTGAGTTTCTTAAGTTACGTTGAGTTCTGAAAAAAAAAAAAAAAGTAGTTAGTTGTTTGTTTCGAGTTTGAGTTTATTCATTAGTTGGTTATGTTAAGTTAAAAAAAAAAAAAAGTAGTTTAGTTGATTTTTTGTTTTTTATTTTAAGTTATGTTGAGTAAAAAAAAAAAAGGTAGATTAGATTTTTTTTACTTGTTTGTCTTGAAAAAGAAAAAAACTCCGCAGATAGAAAAAAAAATTCTATTATGTAATCTCAAAAAAAAAAAAAAAGTGCAACAGAGATCATAACCAAAAACAAGAAAAGAAAAAAGAACAAAAAGTTCTAAATAACTTTCAAGCAAAAGGACTCAAGTTCTTCAATTCTTCTTTGGTCGCCCCCAAATGTTCCATTGAAGTTTTCAAAATTTTCAATCACTCTATCACTCAAGGGAGAAGTACTTTTGATAGCAGCAATTTCCTCTTCAATCATGAACTCCGGCTTGAGCACTTTGAAGAAGTTGTTGGCATTTCAATGATGAAGTCAAGTTCTTCTTGCGTTTCTTCAAATTTTCAAACTCTTTCCCCACACATTTCAACTATTCTTGGATGGATTGAATTTGGTTTATTTCTTTGCTTTATCAAGTTTGGGCATCATGGAGACGACTTTCGGTCTCATTTAGTTATTGTACAAGAAGCTTATCGGATGCTTTCTCAAAAGATGCTGACTTTGCCTCATCATAAGCAACAACCTTGTTAAATACTACTTGCAATAATTCTTACACATTGGAGATGTCAAATTTGTTGAAGCCCCTCATTGATTCAAATACAAATTGGACACTATCTTTAATGGATGAGATGGAATCAAGTGGAGTATTTGCTATTCTCTTGCGAAGGCCATCCAATAGCATTGAAGATATTTTTTTTATAATTATATACAAATTCCTCACCTTCATCTACTAAAATTGGAGCACAAGGAGAATTGGTTTATTTGATTGTTGACGATGAATTAGTTCATTTGGAGGACAATGATGAGTTGCCCTTAAAGTTTACACATTGGAAATCTTGCTTGAAGAAGTCTCTTGGTATCACCCTCTATATAAAGCAAATTTGTTAGCCTGACCACTCCCAATATCCTTTGATATAGTGGAATTCGTCATCAAATTAAAAAGTATATCCCTCCTTGGCCTTGTCCTCAATCATGTGCGGCTTGATGTGGGTAGAAGAATTAATTTGTTTGATTGTTGATGATGAATTGGTTCGTTTGGAAAATAATGGTGAGTTGCCCTTAAAGCCCACACTTTGGAAGTCTTGATCTCTTGGGTCCATTAATGCTGCAACCTAATGTTGAAGAAGAATTAGTTCATTTGATCGTTGATGATGAATTAGTTCATTTGGTTGCCCTTAAAGTCCACACCTTGGAAGTCTTGATCTCTTGGGTCCATTACTTTGCTGCATATCTACCAACAAGAGGAACATGAGTAGTCAAAAATGTGCCTTTCTCCATATGTTGATTCTTTTTATCAAGGATGATCAAGTGTTGCATTTCGATGATGGATGAAACATCTTTAAAATGAACAATGGTGCAATATGGTAAGACACGAGAGAAAGTTGACCGAGTTGTTAACAAAGAAGAAAAAGAAGAAGAAGAGCGTGACAATTGTGAAACTTAAAAGCATCCCATATATGTATTATTCAATGGCTAAAGAGGGCGTTGTTTGAGAAAATGAAGGATTTGTCTGAAATAATTTTGGTTAATCACATGGAACAACAATTATTTACAAAGTTGGAGAAAGAAAGATTAAACAAAAGCAAAGCAAATCACATTCATCCTAACAAAGTTTCAACATCTTGATCATACATGAAACAAGGTAAAGTTGATTGAGAAATTATATCAAACACGAAGCTGACATAATGAAATATGAAAGAAGCATACATTACAGAGAAAAGAGCATGCCCCAACGATTGACAGATTGAATATGATATTCTTTTGTTATGCGAGTTTAAGCTTTGAATCATGTGCTTTTATAGGCATCTTGTCAAAATTTCTCAATCCAAGCATAATTATAATTCCAGGAGTCGTAATCCTAAGTAGGAGATTGAGTTGTGATCAAACTCAAATTGGAGTCAAATTCTTGATATTCAGTTAACACCCATGAGGGTTTGTGATGCACAAAAAGGAGGACAGAAGCTGATGGCAACATGAATTGCGGGTTGAAGAAAACTCCAACTTAACCATTGGTGTGAAGTAGGGTCCAATTGTTTCTTTCATCCAAAAACATACAAACTGATGGAGAAGAAGTATTATTTCAAATACGACGTGGTATGCAACTTTATTGTGATTGCATTTATATTTGGATAAGGAAATGGAGAATAGAAAACTCCTATTATTGATGTGTCTCTTAGTTCCCTTAAGCATCCTTGGATTTGCTATGTTGAGTCTTTTGACTCTTTAAAGCAGTGGCAATATCCTTTCCATAATTAGGGATCATCAGGGCAATAAATGTGAAAATGGAATTAAGTCTCTAACTCTCTATTAATCATTAAAATTAGGGCTCTTGTTTTCACTACCATGCAAAGTTAATGTGGGTAAACAATTTTAGGGAGAGGAAATTTTCAAATACTTCAACTCTTAACTCATTCAAAATGATTGATCCGTTATTTGTAAAGCCTTGAAGTGGAGGCATTTGTAGACAAACTAATTTTTGGCTAATTGAGAAGTGACACATGTAAAATAATATGCTAGATATTAATATAAAACTTTCCATTTATACTTTGAGATTTATTAAATTTAATTCCAAAAATTAAATTAATTTAATTAATTATTTGTATTTATTTTATACTCAAATCAAATATTGACAAGTGTCAAATCAAATCAAAGATATTTGATATTATCTCTTGATATTGATATTATCTTTTGATGTTTGATATTATCAAATCAAAGATATCTAATATTATCTCTTGATATTTGATATTTGATATTATCAAATCAAAGAGATAACCGTCAAAGAAGTTCAAGTCAATATAGAAGTCTTCCATTAAGTATCTATATAAAGGGGTGATCCTAACTCATTTGACACAACACAAAATTCCAGCAAGTGAGAGAAACGTTGAAGGAGTCCAGCAATTCTCTCAAGTAAATTCAAGAAGATCCACAATGTTTAAGGCGTTTTTTATAGAGCTCATTATATTTTAGTGTTTGATTCGAGATTACGGTGCGAAGCCCTCGAATTGACGTTATTTTTATTCAAGGAGATCCACGACATTCAAGGAATTCTTCGTGGAACTCATATTTTTGGCATTTGATTCGAGATTAAGGTGTAAAGCCCTCAAATTAGCGTTATTTTTTTCAAATCAAATTTAAGGAGATCCACAACGTTTTTCACGGAGCTCATTAAATTCAAAATTATATTTGAAAGAGAAGAATCAGAGGATTAGATTAGAGATTGAATCCACGATTGGTAGATTTTAATTTTAATTTTATTTGTACAATTTTTTCTTGTCATGTAATTTTAATTTTTGCAGATAAGAATTTGTTGTTACAAGGTGCTATAGAAGTGGTATAGGAATTCCCTTTCCATTTCTCCCCAACTGTCAATAGATTCAAGCCCTAGGTCAATGCACTAATCAAATTGATTCCCTTCAAGAGATCGCACGAACTACTTCACAAAGAGGTCACGATCAGTTCTTGCATTGTTGCATGTTTCAACAAATAAGCAATATGTCATTTCGAGTTCCTTTGTTATTGAACTATTGGAGCTTTGGAAGCAAGTAGCCTATCGGCATCTTTAAGGCATCAATCTGCTTAGTCTATGATTTCAAGTACACAAGCGAGTTATGCAAAGGTCTGCATATTAAGCTTTAATGGTGTTAGAGATCATATGTTTCAGTTATTGAATGGATAACACAATAATGGATGTCACATAATGATAGATTTCTATAGAGAGTTATCCTCGAGTGGTGCTTCATCTAATTTTTCTCCTTTTCAACGTGGTTTGAAGAGGATGAATGATTTTGGCTAGATTCCCTAACATCATAGTGCTTTAATTTGTCCATCAATTAGGCAATTAAATTTCTTTAATCCTATGATCTTTTGAAGATTAGCTATAACTTGAGCCATTTGAGCAGATTGCTCGGCCATGCCGGCCACTTTAGTCACCATCACAGGCAGCACAACAAAAGGAGATGGTTAAAAGTTTATCTCCATAGGAGTTTCTCAATTGGAACAATATGATGAAGTGGATATCAACGATCTTGCCTCAATTGGAGGATTGATTAGCCACAACAACAATGTCTATAATGTCTTTCTAGTTCAGATAACTTGATTCTTCTTGGTTGACATAGAAAGATTGGAAATGACAAATGGAACTCTAATGTAAGAGAAAGAGATGAAAGGCAAAGACGGTCCCACTAAGCTTGCTTGAAATTTGTTTATAGAAAATTCATGTATGCAAAAAGTATTACATGACAAGAAAAATAGGTACAAATGGAATATTTGATTTAAATAAAAAGTGATTCTAATCTCTAGAAAATATCTCCATAATTGAAAATTAATTTTTTTTTGTTCTTCTCTCCAAATATTTTTTTATTTATACACACGCACATCAGGAATCCATTTAGGATCGAACTTCTGACCTCCCACATTATGTGGGAGACTTCTCTCCAAATATTGATTCAATGACTTGAGCTTGTTCTTCAATGGGTGCATAATTCTGTCTTAGACTTGCGAAAAGAATCACAAACTGCCCTAAAATCAAATTTTTGCTTTGATATCAAGACTTTGAGCATTTGTTGCCTTTGATTAAGATGTAGAACATTCGCAATTGCAGCACTTCGTCGTTGCAGAAGTTTGGGATTTAATAGCTTAATGCTTGAATTTAGTAAGTGGTATGTCCCTATGTACCTCATTTTATAGGTACAAATTATAATTTTTGACTTCAAGCTTGATTGTACCTCTTCTATCTAAATATCACTTGCCATGTATTCAAATGGACTTAATTTCTCAATGGACTTCATGTAACATATTTTGGCCCAAATAATTAATCTAAAATAAATAAGAGTTTGATCACTTATTTTGAATTAACCTATTTTATAAAGTCCAAATTTATTATGGACTTAACTAGAGATACAAATCAATAGTTAATTTATTTGAACCATCAAATTATAATTTATGTCAATAAGATTTTAATATGAACGGGTATAGTTTTGCGTGTGGCCATTATATTGTCACTTATCTAATTCAATGTCATAGTTGAATATTGTCATTATTTAATTAATTACACGTCGAAAAGAAGTTAAAAAATAATTTTAATTTTTATACCAAATAATTTTAAACCATGATTTTTTATTGATGTTGTAGTGTCTGAATTTAGTGAGATTTTTATAAAATTTAGTTATTATTTTACTACCTAATTAGTTTTATTGTTTTAAATTGAGTGTGACATGCTTTTATTCACAACATTTAACAACTTCACTATATACACCTAACAGGTTTATTTAAAATTTTCAACTATTTGAAGAAATCTTTTATTGTTTTAATTCGAACTAAATTTTTTAAATACACTACGAATTTCAACCAAATTTTTGATGAATTTGTAATTTCAATGTCTAACAAGACAAAAATTCAGGTACTAATACTTTATTTATAAATTTTATATTTACCAATTTAAGATTAATTACAGAATTCAAAAGTCTTTCCAAACAGGACGTATATGGCCACGTCAGTTTCCCTTTTTAATTCGTATTATAGCCTCCACTTCTCCCCCTTTTCTCTCGCTGAAATTCTCTCTAGGACTCGGCGACTCTGCTCTATCTTCCCCTGTTGCTTTTCCATCTCAAGTGCGTATGACCAAGGGAGAAGAGGAGGTAAGCTTTTTTTTTTTTTTTTCCTCTTTATAAATGAATTACTGAAATTTTTTACAATTCTAGTGTATTGTAAAGTTCTAGTTTCATTTACTGATAATATCTGGTATTTTGCTGGATTTTCTTTTCTGGTTTTTTTGTTTGTAGGAAGTTTTGATTTTCGCGATTTTTGAGTTAAAATTTCATTTTCCATTTCTCAAAATACGGTGAGAAATTTTTGAGCAATTAAGATTTGGATAGCGAGAAACATTAAGGGAAAAAAAAAAGGCAGTCTTGTCTAGGGAAAAAAATATTGGATATGGATCTTTTTGAGTCGCATTTGGATGAGCAAACATTCTTTTTATTTTTTCTGATGCTTTGGTTTGTAAGAATCAAATATATATATATATATATATATATAATTTCTTAATTGTGATTTAGGAGCTTATAAATAGTTCTCTGAGTTAATCCTTCCGGCTACGAATATAAATAGCTCTTTTTTTTGGTTATCAACACATTATTAGCCTGGTTGTGCGTACTACTATTGTATCCTTGTTTGATTTTCTTTAAAGAATTGGTGTATAGTTTTGAAATCAAGAAGCTACAATGAAGTTTCTAAGAAGCCAAATCTTGTTTTGTTAGAGACTTAAAAGTTCATTCAAAATTTATGAATGGTATGACATGCACCAACTTCTTAGCAATCAGAGAATGTCTGCCTCAATGGGGTATTAATCAGAAGGTGAAACTACAAATATGTCGCTATGAATAGATCTTAATGACATCGGTTTTAACTGGACATTTTAAGCCCTTATGTTTTCCAACCTAGCAATGCAAGTAAAGAAATAAAAGAATGAAGAAAGAAAAAGAATTAGGAATAATACAAGGTAAGAATTTCAGGCAGCTAAGCTATGTTGGAAGCTTTCAAAATTTGAAGTAAAGTCTATCCTAGGGCCTCTCTCTCTTTTACAAAAGTCAAAGTTTTGAAATTCATATTATCTGTCTGACATTGCTGTGAGGCTTGCTCCTCTTTCCCCTTTACAAGATTAAGCGGCTGATGGATAGCAAGAAGAAATTGATATACCATGAAAGGCAAAGATTACAATTCTGCTTATTGCACTCCCTCAACAATCTATTCCAGGTATTCTAGTTCCAGTAATTCTCGCTGCTACTTTTTTTTCATTTATAGTTTTCTTAGACTATATTCTTGCTTTTGCATGCCTTATGCTTTTAATAACTATATAATGCATGTGTATCAATAGAGATTAGTTCCAGAATGTAAGATGCCTGTCAGTTTATAGATTATATTACATATAGGATCACAACCTGGGAGTAAATACTACCTTGGCTGAAATAAAATTCTTTGACTTTTGTCCACCTAAATGACTAGGAGATGAGTAAAGTTTGTTGGTTTTTTAATTTTCCTCTTTCTTGGTTGCATGTGAACTTTTAAAATTGTTTGATTGTCTAATGGAATATGCGACGAAGTGAATGTTATAATTCAGGAGAAAGATGCATTTACTCGAGCGAATTTGAATGCCATTGCTGGAAAACTTGACCTTGAGGACCCAAACAAGACAACCTGGACTCCCTTGTCTGTAATCTTTAAGCCTCATCATAATGCACTTACCGGAAATTATGATATTAGTGTCCTGATCGCTGCACTTGAAGAAAGAGGCAAAAGAGTAATATGGCATGATCGACGTTGTGGGGCACCTTCAATTGATCTTGATGGACCAGAGGATAAATTGTTTGGCATTGTACTTAATGTTCCAGTAAGAAGGTATGGTGGCCTATGGAGAAGTAGGCATTGGATTACATTGAGAAGAGTTGACAGAGTTTGGTACAATTTGGACAGTGATATTTCTGCTCCCTATCCTTTCAAAAGTACAGAAGAAATTAGGGAATTCTTGGACGGTGTCATATCAACTGGTGGCGAGGTTTTGCTTGTCATGAATGGTGAAGAATGAGACTTGAGAAACAAAATTTAGCTACAGGTGTCTCCTTCGTTCTTGTCCAACCGCTGGCTTTTGTTGCCATGCTGCTGCGCAGGTCCTTTTCACATATGTACACCAACTGTTACATCCAGTCGACCCAAGTAGTTGTAGAAGATGGAACCAAAAGTGTTGAGAAGGTTAGAATGATGAGCAATTGACCAGAAAGTGTTGAGGCTGTGATGGATTTTAGCATTAGCCTGGTTCAGTTACCACTGTTATGATGGATCTGGAAAAGCTGGTGCCTTCTTTAATCCTGGGCTTTATAGGATTGGAGACCTGGAATGTCTAGATGCTACCTGCCTTAGATATGTGTGTTAAGTACTGGCCAGGATGCTTTGAGGAACCAAGTCAAAGAGCCGATTACTAGATTCATGCTTTATGGACATCATAGTCCAATGTACGGTTTGTATAGAATTGTTGCTGTCTGTGATTCCTCTCTTTTGATAAATATGTTCTTTTATTCTGAATAAAATGTGCCCCCATACTTGTGTGTGTATATGCCGATATCTTGTTATGTGATATTCTTCCCTCTTTAATGTAATAGGACTTGTGCACGAATCTGACTGCATTTAAGGGAGATTGTCGTACCTTCTCTCGAATTCAAAAGGCACTTGATACGTACAAAATGTCTGTATTAAATAAACATATAGTTGTTAATTAATACACCCAACGTGCATTTGAAATATGAAATATATATAGTGATTACAAAATGCTTTTCAATGTACTCTGCAATTTCATTCCATTCCAATGTATACTGAGATGGTTGACATCTGACCCAATAGTACAAAATTTTTTATTCTAACAAATTGAATTAACCATAGTTTATTAGCTATATAAAAAATTTTCTGTTATGGAAAGAAATTATGATGCCGTATTAAATCTCTCATAAATTCTATCCTAAGCCTATTGATCAACTTTACAAGAGGGGTGCAGGGAATTCGGCATAACACAATGAGGAAGAAACTTTTGATGAAGTACTGACAAAGACAGTTGTAAATCCATTTCTGAAATGAATTTCGGAATCCGTTCAAATTGTGCAGATTGAGTATAAAAAAAGTTGTAACAAATATATGAAAATTAGGATAACACATACCTTTTAAATAGTATAAGAGATCCTTAACTTTTCTGGTTTCATGTGGTTAGTTTGGATGACCATTATGTCTTATTTTTTTTATATGTATACATATAACATGAATGCAAATAAAACATAGGCAAATCTTCACCAACTCAAAATTCTAAAGGAAGTTGTTCCATTACCGAGTAGCTCCACCAAGACATGAAGCAGCTTGTTGATGGCTTGAGTTTGTAAGAACTTTGATCGTTATCGGCTATCTGATTTATCATGTTTTCAATAGCGTAGGTCTTTTAATTGAAGCTGCACTAACCTTACTCTTTCAAGATTTAATTCCTTGTTATATTGAATTTATGCAGTTCAAACCGCCAGCTATCTCATCAATGGCTTGCCCACTTCTGGGTCACCGAATAAAGTCATTTTTGGATAACAACAAACTACTCTAAAATTCGAATCAGAATTCAAGACTCACCCTCAAGCTAGGAATAGATGTTAATCATTCCTAGCTTGGTAGAAAGATCTTCGAAACTTGTTAAGGCTAGAGCTTTAGTGAGCACATTTGCTACTTGAAGACTTGATGGAGTGTAATCACTTCCGCTACTCCTTCTTCAATATTTTCTTTGATGAAGTGATGATCTATTTCGAATTGTTTGGTTCTATTGAGATGAACTGGATTCTTTGCTATACTAATGCTGCCATGTTATCACAAAATATCTTTATTGGTGTGGTATTTCCAATTTTCAAGTCTTTTAATGCTTTAGTCATCTTAATACCTTCACATATTCCTACAGCAAGAGCTCTATATTCAGCTTCAGCAGTGCTTCTTGCCACCCACGATTGTTTCCTGCTGCGCCACTAATCAAGTTGCCAATAAGTGCAGCAGACTGTAGTGGACCTACTGTCAGTGATTGAACCTGCCTAATTAGCATCAGAGCAAATCTGCACATTCCTCTTGTTACTTTTCCCAAAGAATATTCCTCCACCTGCTGTCATCTTTAAATACCTTAGGATTCTATACACTGCATCCATTCGAGCTATTCATAAATTGACTGACCACGCTCATAGCAAATTCGTTGTCTGGTCATATGTGCGAGAGATAAATTAGCTTACCAACAAGACTTGATATCTTCCTTTGTCAACTGGTGGTCTTTCTTTCTCCATATCTGCCTTATAAGTAGAATCCGTTAGTGTTGCAATTGGTTTACATCCCAGCATACTTGTTTCTTTAAGAAGATCAAAGACACTTTTGTTGAGAAACAACTATCTCTTTCTTAGGTCGGGCAACCTCCATTTTGAGAAAATACTTTAGAGTTCCTAGATCTATCACTTCAAATTACTTTGCAAGAACTTTCTTTCATTCTCTAAACTCTTTGACATAGCTACTAGTCAAGATAATGTCATCAATGTATACTATAAGGACTGCCACTCTTCTATCATGAGCATGTTTTGTGAAGCAAGTATGATCTGCCTGCCCTTGCACATGTCCAAGTCTTTTTCATGACTTTGGAAAATCTGTCAAACTAGGCTCTGGGGGATTGCTTGAGCCCATATGGTGATTTATGTAGCTTACAAACCTTGTTGATGTTCTTTTGATTTTCAAAGCCTGGAGGGATTTTCATATAAAATTCATCTTCAAGATCTCCATTGAGGAAGGCATTCTTAATGTCAAGCTAGAAAAGTGGCCAATCAAGATTCACAGCTAGAGATAGTAGGATATGTATTGTATTGAGTTTTGCAACTGGAGCAAATGTTTCTTGATAATCTATGCTATAGATTTGAGTGAATCCCTTTACGACTAGTCTCACCTTGTAATGTTCCAAGCTCCTATCAGCTTTATATTTAACATTGAAGATATATTATGCGGACATAATTTTTGCAGAATTATTTTGTCTTACTGAAGTCCTAGGAGCCTTTATGAGATAGAGTCCTTCACACAATTTAGCATTGCTAATCATATTCCCCAAATCTGAGTCCTAAATTTGACAATAATTAGAATAGAAATTAGCAACACTATTTAGGCTTTTTGTAAGCTGGCTTACAGACAAAGGTTGCAATTATGATTTGGAACAAATAAAACATAATTAAGGGTTAGTCTTTCAGATAGAATGACCATTCTAATCCCTGCTACTTTTGATATTGTTCCATTGGTTTTGAAAGAGTTCCTTGTTGCTAGTCATATGATTCGAAGCTCCCGAGTCAACAATCCACTGAACAGGTTTTTCAGCCAGGGTAATTGGGGTAATACCTTTATGGGTAATCAGGCTTGATCCTGCAATATCTGGAGTTGATGTAGGTGATGGAGATTGTTTATCATTGATCATTTTCTGAATTAGTTCAAGTTATTCCTTGCTGTATGTACAACATGTTTATCTTTAGTTTCCCAGTCTTTTTCTCTTCTTCATTAGTTACCATCCCAGGTCGTTCAGTTGCTCCCTTTGGTTTTCAGTCAACTGGCTTGCCATGATGTGCCAGCAGGAATAATGGGTGTGTCTAAGCTTCTTACAGTGGGTGTACCTAGGGGTGTAAACGGATATTAAACGGATGGGATATACTGTTTCCATATTCGTATCCGTTTAACTTTTCGAATATTCGGATATGGATACGAATTTGACGGATATTCAAAAATGATATCCAAATTCGTATCCGTCGGATATCAGTCGAATTCGAATATATCCGTATTCGTTTATAATTATTCAGATGCATTCATATTTTATTAAACTTATTCGTATTTAAATTACTATTTTATATTCATATTCGATAATAATTATTTAGATATCCATTTGCGAATATCCAAATAAGTGAATCTATGAACATATAACAAGTACATATTTTAATTAATATAAGGAACTATATAATTTCATTAAAACAAAACAATCAAACAAATAGCATAATTTTTAATTAATTATTGGCTTTATAATTGATTATTAGTACTTATTAATAATAATAATAATGGCATTTAAGTATATTAATTATAAAGTTAACCAACAACAATTATATTGATTAACTTTATTCTTCAATTTTTTTCTCTATATTACAATAATTTTTTAAATTTATTCTTTTTTCTTCTCAATTCTTCAATTATAATATACATACACGTATATGGATTATAAGATTTTTATTAAAAAATATAAATAATATATTATTTAATAAATATATATTCGGATCGGATATTAAACGGATCGTATACGCATTCACAATATCTATATCCATTTATAATCGAATACGAATAATATCCGCTTTAAATGGATGCGGTTAAATTTTGTATAAACGAATATGAATACGAACGGTAAACGAATTTTCAAATATCCATTTACAACCCTAGGTGCACCAAAGTCTTACTCAACCAGGCTTCTTATTTGGAGCATGGACAGCAAGGGCAGAACTTTCATTAGGGATTACAGGAGTTGGAGTCTTATCAAGCATAACCTTTTCATGGCTTTCTTCTCTTCACATTTCTGTGCATACTAGTCATGTTGAAGGCAGGGGCTTTGTGGCCAAAATTCTTCCATGAACTTCATCAAGGCTCTTATCCAGACCAAAGCGAAACTAAAATAATTTATCTTTCTCAACATATTTTCTGTATTTTTTATTACATCGGTGCAATTAAAAATAATTTCTTCAACTAAATCCAATTGCTGCCAGTAACGATTTAGAGTATTGAAATACTTTGTGATAGATTGATCTCCTTTCCTTGGATCAATTAGGCTTCCCTTGATCTCAAACAACTCAGATGTGTTGTCTTTATCTGAATACAACTCCTTTACTGCATCACAAATTTCCTTGGTTGTTCGGTAGAACATGAATACTTCTCCCACTTCATTTGTCATTAAGTTGATCAACTAGGACATAACCATATTGTTTTTTGTCTTCCATTGCTTGTAATTAGGATCAATAGGTGCAGGAATAGCAACAACACCTGCCATCTTTTCCTTTCCTGCAGATATACATCATCACTGATTTGGACAACTGGATATAATTGTTCTAATTGAGTTTATGGCTGGTGACAGGAAAAACATTAGGTTCGAAAATATTTGAAGAATGGCGGGATATTACCTCCTGAGTATAGGTCACCTTAGATGAAAAGGATGTTGGATTCACCCTGGCCATGATTATGGTGAGTTAAGGAAAAGAATAATAGGGAACAATAGAGACTGATCAAAGGATCAGCTCTGATACCATGAAGAAAAAAAGATAAGGGAATAGGAAGAGAGAAAAGACTGAGAGGAAAATTCAATTATAAGAAAATATCTCTTCATGTCTATTATTTATGATTTAGTGTAGGGATATATATAAATACATTGAGTAATCTTTCTAAGCTACCTATTTACAACAAAGAGTTCCTAAAATATCTCAACTGATTATCTCAAATCTCACATAAAGTAAAAACAAAATAGTCTACAATTGAGGAAAGTAGATAAGTAGATGACAATCTAACACTTTTTTCTTTATCCATGATTCCAATCATAATTCATCTTTATCTAATTCAACAAAACATTAAGACAAAAAAAATATTAAATTGCTAGCAATTAGCATCACAAACATAATCAACAGCATTCATCACTCCTTGATGCAAGTGCTACTAGAATTTACCCCAACTCGGCTCTAAGAAGTTCAAATCTTTCTTTTTTTTTTTTCCAGAAATTCTTTGATAAAAGTATTAGCTAATTCATCCTCACCACAAAATGCAAAATTTGAACTTCATTCTCCCTTTTAGTGTCTCCAATGGTATGATATTTGATTTCAACATACTTAGTTTTTCCATGAAAAATTGAATTATTTACCATCGCCGCTGCAAACTTGTTGTCAAAAGAATTTCTGTTGCTTTGCTTGGTTGAAATCCCAAACCAATCAAGATTTCTCTCAATGATAAGTCTTGATTAACAACACATGAGGTAGCTATGCACTTTGCTTTAGCTGTTGATTGAGTCACAGACCCTTGTTTCTCTGTGCAGCAACAAATGACATCTAGTTTGAGAGTGAAACAATATCATAAGGTGCTTTTCATGTCATCTTGTGACCTAACCCAATCAGTATTAGTAAATCTCAACAATTTCATTGATGTAATTTTCTTGTAAAACACATCATAATCGATGGTGTTCTAATATACTTCAAAGTTCTTTTGGCTGTCTTGAGATGAGTTTTAATTGGTTCATGCATAAACCTTGATAGCACATTTGTTGAATACATAATATCAGGCCTCTGATAGATAGAGCAGGGAGCTAATCAAATTTCTATAAATTAAAGCATCAACTAAACAAGACCCATCATCTTTTTTTAGTTTCTCTCCTTGAGCTATAGGTGTGCTTACCAATTTGCATTTGCCAAGACAAATTTTCTTTAAAATTTGACTAGAATGTTTCTTTTGAGAAACAAAAATTTCTTGCGAAGATTGATTAACGTCCATCCCAAGAAGTATGACACTTTCCCCATATCATTTATTTCATAAACATTCTTCATTCTATGATAGATTTTAGGTTGTTGTCATTCACTAATAGATCATCATCATACATGGAAACTACGCAAACAACATCTTTTTGATATCTGGCATACAAGGTTGTTGCAACTTCTATTAAACCCCATATTCAAAAAGTAGCTATCAGTTCTTGCATACTAGGCCCTGGGTGTTTGTTTCAAGATGTGAAGAGCTTCTCTTACCAGATATACCTGTTCACCAATTTCTTTAAAACCTTGAGGTTGCTCTACAAAAATTTGCTCTTTTGGAAATCCATTAAGGAAGGTATATTATACATCCAATTGAAATACTTACCGTCTTTGATTTACTACAACTGCAGGAAACAATATGATGGTATCAAACCTTGCAATTGGTGCAAAGATTTCAAAGGAATTAATTCCATGTTGCTGAGGATACCCTTTTGATGACTAGTTGTTATGCCATTTGAAATCTATTGAGGAAGGCATATTTTACATCTAGTTGAAATATTTGCCATCCTTAGTTTACTACAACTACAAGAAGCAATATGATGGTATCAAACCTTGCAACTGGTGCAAAGATTTCAGAGAAATTGATTCCATGTTGCTGAGCATATCCCTTTATGACCAGCTATTGTGCCATCTGAATTCAATTTAAGCTTGAAGAACCATTTAGTTTTGTTAATTTACTTGTTGTTAGGTCTAGGTAAAAGTACCCATGTATTATTTTTCATTGATCATATTGAGCTCCTCCATCATGGAAACTCTCCAATCAAGAATTCGCAATACATCAGCTATACTAGTTAGCTCCAAGATACCTATATTACATCTGTTATATGTCTTCAATTGACCTTATACCTCTTATAGCAAAATAATCATAAGAATCTTCTCTCTTTGGAATAATTCTTGAATAGTAATTTGGAAAGAAGTAATAATAGCCATCTTCTTCAAGTCCAATGTAGCATCTCCACGACACTTACACTTCTATTTACATGTTTTATTTTGAAATAGGACCTAAAATCCTATAACCTTCAGAAACGCTATTGTAAACAACAACTATTTCAATTTTTGCTCTTCCATCAAGTTTATCCCTTTTGATATCAAGAATATAAAAGTAACAAGTGCAACTGCATACTTTAAGATGAGCAACTGATGATTTGCTTCCAATCTATACCTCATATAGAGTCTTCTCTTCAACAGCTCTTTTTACCAATTTATTCCAAAGGTGAACAACTGTATTCATAATCTCAACCCTTAGCACCTAAGGCAAACCTTTTTCAAATAGAAGACATCTAGCTATATTCATAATGGACCTATTTTTCCTTTCATTCACACCATTTTGTTCTAGTGTGTGAGTGATAGTGAGTTGGTGATGAATCCTAGCCTTCTAAAGAAATTCTTTGAACTGATTAGAAATGAATTCATTCCTATTGTTAGACCTCAAGATTCTAATCAATAAGCTGCATTGGTTTTCAACTATTGCTTTAAACTTTTGAGATATAAATAAGTACTTCAAATTTTTGTTTAAGAAAGTAAACCCAGCAAATCCTAGTAAAATCATCAATAAAGAAGAAAAATATGTGTTGATCATATCATTGGCCTACACACATTTGTGTGTATTCGCTGGAGCTTTTACGTAGCTCTCCAAGATTGATCTACAAGAAACGATAACTGACTCAACTTCCCATTTGACAAATTCCACATACATTAGAGTTTTTATTCAAATATCGCATATCAATCACAAGTTCCTTATTTTGTAGCATTTTCAAAAATTTAAAATTAGTATGGCCAAGTCCTTTATCTAGATACATTTCATCTTTGTATGCTAACATGAATTTCTACCTCAACACGTTTCCAATTGAAAGGAAAACTTCTTTTGTTCATTTGATTGAGAGAAGCTTTATAGAGTTGTATTCATGATTTTTTTCACATGTTTTATCTTTAAATAACAAATTATAATTTTTATCGAATGTCTAGCCAACACTAAGAAGGCTTTGGTTGATTTTAGTAAGAAACAACATATCAAATATCAACTTTGTACTTCAGGGAGTTTGAATAGAAACTGCTCTTTTACCTTTTACATCCCACAAGTTTACCATCTCCAAGCCTGGCTCTGGATGAATAATTTGAGTCCAAGCCTTCAAAATTCTTCAAGTTGGCTGTCATATGATGTGTGCATCCACTATCAACAAGCCACACATCATTTTCTTAAGCTGTTACATTACACTCTTCAATCATGATTGCAGCGTATAAATTCTCTTAATACTTGTTAGTATTTTCAATTACTTGAGCTTGCTAATTTTGGTTTGGTTTCCACACTTTATCCACATGACCAAATTACTTGCAGACCTTACATTGAAATTGTAGTCTACACTAACAAATATTTTTTCTATGATTGGTCCTTCCACAATATGGACAATGTGGGTGCTTAGATCCTCTAGGTCTCCCTTTGCTGTTCTATTTCTCCTCCTTTTTTTTTGTCTTTTCTTCCACTTGATTGCCTTCTCAATCCTCCATTTGATTGAGCTTTAGACCTATGAATAGCTATAAGAGCAATTTCGCTTGAATTCTCTTCCTTTGGTCCTCAGCTTGAAAAATGTTGGATAGTTTAGTCATTGTGAGTTAAAACACGTCCCAAGTGTCTACAATTGAGGAGATTTTTGCTTCAAATTTTTCTAAAAGTGTCACCATCACCTTCTAAATAATCCTCTTCTCTTCCATTGTTTCTCCCAACAACCTTATTTGATTAACAATTTTCATGATTCTATCACTATAATCTTTCAACTTTTTAGTCTCTTTCATTCTTACCATGTCAATTTTTTTTCCTTAAATTCAGAATTTCCATTTGCCTTGTCTTATCATTTCCCTGAAGTTATTGCTTTAGCTTATCCCAAGCTTCTTTGGCAAATTCACGTGCCATGATCCCTGTAAAAATTGAATTGGAGACTGGAGCAATGGATGAAAGGCAAGGCTTTTGGACCTTTTGCCATATCTTAATCATGATTTTGAATCTGCTGAAGAGTTGGGTTTTGTCTCAAAGGTGTTAGATCCTTGTCTTCCTCAACATACTTCCATAGAACAAGACCCTTTAAGTACGCTTTCATTTTCACAGCCCAAACTTGATAGTTCTTGCCATTAAAACCAGGGAGAGGGGGAGAAAGAAGAGTGCTACTGGAAGCCATATGAAAGAGACTTGGATAGATAAAGTGTTTAAGGGTCTTTTTTTGGGGGGGGTGGGGTGGATATTGATGGTTTTCTCTCAAAAAACATTCCCTCAAAAATTATTTACTCTGATGCCAATTGAAGGAAAGCAAGAGGAAAAACATGAAAAAAAAAAAAAAAAGGAGAGTAAATCCGTTAAAGTTGGAGCATGCATTTAATTCATACAGCAAAAGCTTTTTATAAAGAAAAATACATAAAAAAAATATAGTCAAATACCAAGCCCCTCAAATCCCAGTGATTTGACTCCTTAAATATTAAGCTTAAACAAAGCTTCATCACACATTTACACTTACTTTCTAGATTCTAGAAACTTACAGTAAAATAGTACAAAAATTATAACAAAATATCAAGACAAAAAGTATTTAGTTGACAACACTTAGCATCACAGCCATAACCAACAACATTCATCAATATTTACCTCTTCATAGTTGTTGACTTCATCTTTTAAGTATTCACAATTGACAAGTTACCTGCATACTTAATGCTATTCCGTCGAACCCTTTATGGAAGGAAATCTGCGACTAGCAATTTAAGCATCAATTTATGACAACACAAAGATAGAAAAAATGCTTTATTCATCCTACCTCTCAAGTATTCAAGGAAAAGAAGACTCACTACTGAAATCATTGAATTTAAATAGGGTGAACTACGCCTACCACCTTTAAGATTTGACGTAATTACAAAAAATTTTTTGATTTTTTGAAAATTACCATAATCCCCCTAAAATGACAAACCTAATTGTAATGTAGATGGAATTTGAGAAAATTCTAAAATGCCCTTAACAACAAAATAAAGTAAAAAAAATGATGAAAATTGGTTTGATGGCTAAAGTCCTAAATGCCCCTCTATGCGTTATGATATCTTAAAATTTTGAATTATGTTAAATAGTATATGTATTTAAAATAATTTATTTATATAGTTAAATTTAGCTAATAATTTTAAATAATAAATCATTTATTTGTTGGAGTTATATATTAAATAATATTAAACTAATAAGCATATATAAAATAATTTAGTTAAATTTAATTCAATTATTTATTAAAATAGAACTCATGTTTAAAATAAAGATACTTATCATTTACTCAAATAATAGATATATCTAAAATAATTAATAAAACTTAGTTAAATTTATTAATTAATAAAAACAATAAATTAAAAATTAAAAACTATGTTATTTAAGAATAAATAAGTAAAGAAATTTAAACATGTGTATTTCTAACTAAATTATCTATTAATTAAAAAAGATGAATTTTTTAAATTTAATTATATTATTTATTAAACCAATAATCATATCTAAATTAAAAATATTTATTCAAAAAAATAAAAATAAATAAGTAAAAATTTATTAATTAATAAAAACAATAAATAAAAAATTAAAAACTATGTTATTTAAGAATAAATAAGTAAAGAAATTTAAACATGTGTATTTTTAACTAAATTATTTATTAATTAAAAAAGATGAATTTTTTAAATTTAATTATATTATTTATTAAACCAATAATCATATCTAAATTAAAAATATTTATTCAAAAAAATAAAAATAAATAAGTAAAAATTTATTAATTAATAAAAACAATAAATAAAAAATTAAAAACTATGTTATTTAAGAATAAATAAGTAAAGAAATTTAAACATGTGTATTTTTAACTAAATTATTTATTAATTAAAAAAGATGATTTTTTTAAATTTAATTATATTATTTATTAAAATAATAATCATATCTAAAACAAAGATATAAAAAATAATTAAAATATTTATTCAAATAATAAATCTATGTAAAATAATTAGAAAAACTTAGTTAAATTTATTAATTAATTCAAAACATAATAAATTAAAAATTAAAAATAATATTAATTAGGAATAAATATATAAATAATTTTAATATATATTTTATTTTAATTATTTATTAATTAGGGCCATGTTTGATACGGTATTTTCGTATTAGGGGCTATTGTATTAGGGGAGATTAATGTAGACATTAGCCACTATTTATATTCTTTTGAGTACCGTTTGATGGGAAAGATTGTAATAGAAGATTATGGCATTCTCAATCTCTATCCCATTCTGATACCACGCTTGTTATGCAACATTAAAAATGTTTTTCCCATTATGCCCTTCATCATTCAAACCCTTGTCAAACCACGTGCACTCACTTACGGACTGTTCATCACTCTCAGAAATTGTTAAGCACAAGTTTTTCCCCCATCAGTAACAGATTTTTCTTTTCTCTTCAACGGTGTGTTGCTCTGCTCGTTATTTGGGCAAATCTGCCTGTAGTAGACACCACGGCTCTTGCGTTTCTCATAGCCTATTCTAGGTATGGAGTTCCATCCTCTTGTGTCAAATGTGAGATCTCTGTTTGTGGTTGAATTGGTTGGATTGTATAAATGCACATAATGAAATAAAATGTTACCAGTGTGAGCTGAAATATAAAATATGTTGTTTATTGTCATTGCTTGTAATTTTATTTCAGTTTGGATTTTGAACGTGCAATACTCTGTCTGCTATTCATAAAGAGTGAACTATAAGTGGGAACTTGAGCATAAATGTGAAATTTGCAGCGGCGCTTTCATTCTTGTTCACTTTGACTCAGTTGCCGATTAAAAGATGCCCAGATCCTGATCTGGGTTTTGTGGAATATTACACAAAAGATATCTAAACAGTAATCAATGTCTTGCAAGCGTCTGGTGTGCTGTGAGGAACAAAGGCAACTAATGTACAGTACCGTTGCACCCCGGTTCAGGGGATCTGCTTTAGTGCTTACGTACAAATTATTTGTTTAATGTGTTTCCAGATATCTATAGCCTTTACTCTTGAAATTATATATTTCCAGATTTCTTTAGTCTAATTTGGAAACGTGAAGTCATAATCCTTGTATGTTCTGATTGCTAAATATATGAGGCCATTAGCTTATGAAAACATATTATGTTGTGTTCCAATTGACTGCTGTAAGTGATGCATCATGTAGCAAGTCTATTGGTTTCATGTTCCAGTCAAATAACCCGGACTGTGTGTATTTTGTAAAACATAGGACAACAACTGCTTCAAAATGATATATTAGATTACGATAGCTCTATTTTTGGCTTGAATCCCAGTAGTGCATGAGGAGCAGTATCCCCGGTGTGGTAACTAGAATTAACAAATAAGGTCTGTATGTTTTGGAGTACTCGGTAGTGCACTCATCACTATGTTACTACTACATATGAATACACAACTTCATGTTTGTTCCAACTTCTTTATAACAAAGGCCTTAAATTATACAATTACAATCACGGAATGTAAAATGTTCTTACGCTTGACCTTCTGAATTGATCTCTTGTCGATCGTGTACCTTTAAGTACTATGTGTTTGTATACAGGTGCGTTTGTGAAATGCAGTTGAAACCATTGCCACAATGCTCGTGTGGTGGTGGACCTATGGTCCTACGTCTATCTCGTACCTCTAAGAATCCAGGACGTTGGTTTTACAAGTGCCCCAGAGGTAGTAATCACGATGGCCACTTTATGTAGATGGATGTGTACCAGGGTGTCACCTGGCCACATTCACACGGTGAACCTAGATCACCGAATAAAGCATCTTCACATCCTTGCAGTCTTGGTGGCTATTCACATTGTGGTTCAGCGAAATGCAATTCAACAACCCCGAATAGCGGTGTCTCTGATCATAAGGAGAATAGTGAGAGTTCCCATACAAGTCCCTCGACTAATTTCCTGTGTTCTGTGCCTCATGAAGTGTGTCACCCTTCCTCCCCCTCTGATATAAAATCTGTGGTGTTATTCGGTAGTTGTCTCGATTGTGGGTGTGCAATCTTTGTGGCTTTTGTTGGTTTAGTAATAGGTTTGTGCATAGGAAAGGTGGTGTTCTAGATTGTGTTTAAGTAAGTAGCCCCCTGGATATGTGATGTGTAAATTAATATAAGCTGCACATGTAGGTGTATTACTATTGTATTCAGCTTGTTTGAACCTCCTATATGCACGGTACATATGTTATGCTGTATGAGTGTTTCCCAGGGTACTCAAGAATGAATAGGTTGACATTTTAGTAGTTAGCATATGAAGCCCTGTTTATCAATTAAGCATATATTTGATTAATGTTATGTATGTAGCACTAAGCACTTCTAATCTTAATCAACTTTGGTTTTTGATTGGTTCATTGATTAAGTAAGCTTTTTCCATGTACATAAATATATATGGACGAGTCACTCATAATCTGGACCCACAGCTGGAACTATGCAATTACAATCAAAATATATCAACTCCCGGTTACTTAGTTGTTGCCCACATAATGCACATTCACGTGCCTATCTCTATATATTGGTAAAAGCTTGTATATCCACAAAATGTTTTTAGTGAACTTCTGCCAATAATAACAAAGCAATCTGACACATGAAAAATGTTAGAAGTCTCCAGCATTTCACTCCTACACTTGACCGCATGCTAGTGGATTTTTCTCCCTATTCCAACATCCACCATTATGCATAGTCAGGGGGATAACCCCACCACCACCTTGAGGATGATGCCTTGCCTCGGAGTATGAACAAACTTTCAACATACAGTTAGGGGGAGAATTGTGTAATCAAATCACTAGCCCTGAAAGCCTCAAGCAATCCAAACAAGCCATATAGACACTAGTTGTTTACTTTTCTTCCAAACTACATGCAATGTTTGTAGCCTTGGACTTAAAGTGGACGTATCAATCCATGTTCATGCTTTTACAGACCACTAGTACATTTGAAGTTGTTTGTGATTTGAGGCACGCATGAGAATCCTGTGGCTACATCATTTCCTATCAAGTACTACCTTCAACTAAAATGTCTTTATATACGGAAGGCTAATACTGCATATATTATCATATTAAGGCCTTCTTCTTCAATCTTGACTCCGAGAACTCTTTTATGTCTAGTAATTGAAACCGTCATTACAATCCCAAATTCAGTGATGGCACTATCAAACCCCCGAAGTCAAGATCAAAATTTCTTTGTGCCACCATGGGTCGAGGAGCTTGAAAAGGATTTCATCAGACGGCTCACGGGGTTTGCTCATTTGGATGGGAGACATCTTGGGCACTCCGATGTCAATGTGATTGCCTTATGCATTTAGCCAGTTAATGAAAAGTTCGGGATGCATATAACTACTAAAGATGCAATCACTCGCTTCAAGTACCTACATTAGAGGCACCATGTGTTTGGCTTTTTGCTCTCATTATCACCTGTTCGTCATAGTGAACAAACCAATGTTGTGACAGCTGACCCCTACATCTGGGACTACGTTACCATGGCACAATTTTAATCTTTGTCTATCTTTGTGTCATCATTTCCTCCATATTAGTTATTTAAAAAGGTTGTCTAATTTGTCTTTTTTTGTATTTGTTTGCCATTTTTTTTTATAGAAATTTCCCATATCAGAAGCATACATGCTTAAAGGGAAATCGCAGTGGTTTGAGCTATGTGAGATATTTGGGGAATCCAAGCCAATCAACCTATTTCAAGATATGGACATCATTCAGATCTCATCCGATAGTGCTACCGACTCTATTGTGCGCGTGGTCAGCAATCCTGTAGGTACTATACATAACGTTTCTACACCACACGTGAGCCAACCTTTGTCTTCCGCTTTCTGGAATGATTAGGCTAAGATTTATGGGCATGATGATGTAAGCCAAGAGTCAGTAAAGTATGTGAACCCCAATCCGATTAGACCCTCAAACGTCAATCCATCCATCGGTGTGTACGATCATCTCTGGACCCAAAATGATGAAATGGAGATGTTTGGGTTAATGAATGCTTCCCCAACTTGGGGCCCAGCGAGCTCCCATGCATCCTCATCTAGCACTCCCAAACGCTGTGGACAGAAGTGAGATATATCAATCCTTATGTTTTAAGAGTATATTTGTGTGTCCTCTTATATTTCCCCCCCCGTCCACCTTTGTCATAATAAGTGGCTATTAACTTTTATTGGTTTTCCCTGGTTCAAGTTGCTCGAGGTGTTGCCATCCTTGTTGTGTGTGGACAAAGTAATGTAGGATTTTATTGGGAATTTTGCAACTTTCTAATTTACAATCCTTATGTAAGTGTGATTTAGATATTGCCAAATGTTACGTGCTCGTAGATGTAACATGCCAATACCTGCTTAGAGGAATTAATTTGACTATTTATTGCTTGATAATTTTTTACATATACGTACATTTATATAAATACACACTTAATTATGACATTTCTATATATGTATATCTAATTATATATTTTTATGCATATATGTTTTATCTAAAATTAAATAATTTCAAAATTTTGAAACATATAACATACATATATATACAGGCGTGCATATATGTATATATTTGATTATAAAAAATAAATAATTTCATTGTGATTAAAATATATAACATATTTAGTGGAATCAAACACTTTATATACATATATATAAAAAATTACATACGAAGCCCATTAGATTTTTTTCTTTTTTTAAGCCGGCTGCCGCCAATGGCTGGCCGGACAAATCCTTATGCCATGGGTGCCTATGTAAATTATCATGAATACTTTTATATGCATTTACGTATATATATATACATGTATATACATAATTTTTCATATATGTGAGATTTTATATACACGCATGCATATAAATTTAGACTAAACATTATTACACAATATTTGATTTATATAACTATGTTATACATTTTTTTTATCTTTATGAAATTAATCATATTTGATTATATGTATATATAGGCATGTATATATAATTTTAAACACGCTTAAATAGTATTTAATGTATATATAATACTTTATTATATATTTCATGAATACAAGATTATTTCATTTTAGATTAAACAAAAGAAAAGGAAATATACTTATCTATATATTATATATAGATAAGTTATGTGCACATATATATATGCATATAACCGACTCTAAAACAACATATACATAAACTTTCAACGATATGCATATCATTGTATTTATATATATGAAATTCGTATATATATTGTATAGTTTGAGGAAATTTTGAGTTTAGATTAAATAAAATAAAAAGATTATATTAAAATATAAAGTAATCAAAAATTCAACTCAACGAGACAGAGGGGGCCAGTGATCCAAATTTTATAAACATTTGGGAGCGTTTAACACATTCCTTTTTCTCAGGGGGATAAAAAGATTTTAACCCCATTAGAACACAGTATAAAAACTCCATTACTGGCTGAATCAGAATGGGTAATTTCATTGGTCATTAGTGGAATCAAGTATGCTATACCATTTGAATTGCTTGATAAAAAATATAGCACAAAATTATATTATAGAAGATATGTATTGACTCGGATCGATTTGATGCAATCCACAATATCTTGATCCGACAAATTGTACTACATCATAACATATTCCAAACTAACAGAGGACATTACATTAATGTTTTAAGCCCATAAATATCAAACATGGATATAGTAGCTATGTAATTTTCCACTCCAAGGACGTGTCCTTAGGTATATATATTTCACATTTGTCATTATGATTATATGTCACCCAAAAATGGGTGTTCTCCTTTTTTTTCTTGTGGCAATTACAACAGTTGATTTTGTTAGCAAATATATTAGAGTTTCTTGGTTGGCATGAAGATGAGGAAATAAGCAACTGTAATGAAACCTCTATTTCTCCCAAAAATCATCAGCTAAAAATTTAGTGTTTTGTTTTATTTTTCCTTGTAAAAATTTGAGGAATTTTCTTTTCTCAGCTGTCTGAAAATTGATCCCATTTTGTCTTAATAGGAAGTGGAAGCAAATCTTGTTATAACAGACTATTGTATGCCTGCCTTGATTGGCTATGATTTGCTCAAGAAAATGAAGGTCTTTCTATATGTTCTTAGCTTCTTTTTGTTGCACTTTATGTGAGAAAGATTTTAAAGAAAAAAAAATTAAATCATATTTCCCAAACAAAGATTAATTTCCTTTCTTGGTCATTATCTGTACCGACAGATATTTCTAATACAAGTTATAGCATTATTCCATTTGTCATTACGGGTGGATGCCACCCATAAATTGGTGTTCTCTTTTTGACCAAATTCCAATTCCATATGCTTCAGACAATGCCACTACAACAGATGCCAACATGCCATCTCATTATCTATATTATGTGAGACCCCACGTTACACCTCTCCCTGGCAAGTAACGAGATGAACAAATTTCTAGAAATAATGTCAATCCACCAACTGGTGTTATCCGGTACAGATAATGCAGAGTATGTATACACATTTCATTGCCA
The DNA here is from genome assembly GCA_018894105.1 of Jacaranda mimosifolia. NCBI lineage: Eukaryota > Viridiplantae > Streptophyta > Magnoliopsida > Lamiales > Bignoniaceae > Jacaranda > Jacaranda mimosifolia. Next base: position 23,512,508 of record CM032128.1, on the reverse strand, counting down.
TCTAATGGTTCGACATTGTGATTATATATAAATAGTATCCTGCTCATCACCGTGTGCATGCATGCATCTTCATCAAGCCACATATTATGCTTAATATAAGACCCAGTAACAACTAAATAGCAATGGAGAAAAAGTGATATTATCTTATATATAACAGATTTGTGACAATAAAGCAGAACACAGTAAATAATTATTTCACCATGGGTTATGCATTAACCATCTATATAAAGATCAAGTTTAGCAACACAAACTAGAATTCTCAACAAAATAAATCACAACAAAGCAATGTATAGCAAGATATGTGCCAATGGCTAAGCATGAACAGTAAGCCTAACACAATTTTCATTCAAACTGCCTTTCATCTAGCAAAAACTATACTACGAATTATAAAGTATCCCAAGACCGTGTCCAGATAGAGGTTAAGGCGAAATTATTCACATCCAAACAAAAAACATGGAATGTAGTTCATCATGCAATTACAGATTACCAGAAAGGAGCGAATTGACAAACACAGCTCGTGCATCTTTATTCATACCCCAGAAGGCATCCATATTGAACTTGTTGTGCACTAAATGGTGGGTTGCCCAAATTTGATCAACTAAACTAAGATCCAGGACTTCAGCAACTACTTTAAACAAGGATGTTCTCAACGAGGAGTCCATGTCAGGAGCCGGCACTAATGGTTGGTTAAACTTTTCAGCAACCCCAACAATAGTGCTTTTTGTCTCCTCTGGCACTGTCTCCATCATCTTCTCGAAGTCACTTGTGACTGGCTCAAACCTATTTCGCTTGCCGGATGCGGAAGACCTTTTTTTTAAACCTGACACTGATGGTGGAGTGATTGATGCATCATCATCATATTCATTTGTTCTAGATGTAAAGCTAGTTCCTGCATCTAGATTCTCAGCCGACATCTCTGTGTCCTTAGGATTATCTGTATCATGAAGCAACTCTTGCACGATGTCAGCTACATCAAATCATTGATCTCCTGTGGCCCTATCGTTGCCAAAGATCTCAACCCAACTGGAGTACCAGGGGTGCGGCTTCCCCCTAAGCTTTGATGCATCAGGTTGCACCTACACACAAATTGGAGGTAAAGTAACTATACTACATATGCGAGTTACTATGGATGAAGCATATGCCATTAAGAAAAATGTGATTCTACAAAATAAAATGTCCATATTTACCTTAATGTATTCTGCCCATACTTCCTCTGACTTAATGATGATCATGTGAGAGGTCGGATCCATGGTAACTCCGCCACCACCGCTACAACTGAGTATGCCTTTCAACGTAGCATACATCTTCTTCCACACTTGCAACTTCGACTTTATATGTTTAATAAAGATGCTACTGCCGGGGAATTTATCAGCCATCATTGACTCCAGTTTGACCATATACCCACCTTTGAAAGAGCCATCACACCGCCATCTACAGGCACGTAACTGCTTAAGTGCCAGGATCAAGGCATCCTCCTCTTAGTGTGTCCAGTAACGACGTGGGACAACAGCAACTTTGGTCGACCGTTCAGTGCTGTGAGAAGAACATCCAGACTGCGCCATACCCTATTAGAAGTACATACAATTGCATCATGATTTCCAAGGATAAAAAATGCAATAATCCAAACATACACATACATATACACAATAATGCATCTCATTATAATATACAACATGGAGAATCAAGAGTAAGTAACGATTGGCACATAACTAACAGATAATGCAATAAAAATAAAATACAAAATAGAAGAGATGTGGGATTTAAAAGCATGAGTGATGAGCCAAAAGGCAATCCACATGTAAGTACGATATCTGCGTATGTTCAAATAATAAAGGACAATTTCGATATCCTATTAGAACGTACTGGACTTTCAACAAATAACCTAGGTAAATACAAGTCCAGTCTAAATTTTAGCACACTACGACATCAGGTGAGCATCCCTTCATGATTGGTACATATTGGCAGCTAGGGTGTCACGCCAAATGCTCCACTCAGTAGAGCCCTTGATCATTTCGATATGGTTAACTTCCATAACTGGAGACTCGTTCTCATGACCTAAAACCTCATCCTCCAACGGGTCAATCGGCATCTGTGCACGGATGTAATTATGCAAAAGTGCATAGGCCAAAATGATCATATTCTGTGTCTTGATGGGATAGTAAGTTGTACTCCTTAAAACAACCCATCTCGACTTAAGAAGTCCAAATGCCCTCTCAATCACGTTACGTGCTCTTGCATGCTTCATATTAAAATATTCGTGAGGGTTTTGTGGTGCGAGCGCCCCATTGCTCCAGTCATCAAGATGGAACCTGACTCCACGATATGGAGTCAAAAACCCTTCACAGTCGGTGTATCCGGCCTCACATAGGTAGTAGTTTCCTACACAATCTATGAATGGCACATCATATTCGCTCAAAGTTCATCATAAAAGCTTGTAAGTAATAATGAAAGCAATTTATATGCATATATGTTATACCAACTGGTACTTTAAGTCCATTCCGTTTGCTAACAGCTGCACATAATACCCTACTATCTGCAGCGGATCCCTCCCATCCAACAAGTACATAGATAAAATTCAGATCACGATTGCACACACCAAGAACGTTAACAGCAACCTCGCCCTTCCTAGACCTATAACGTGTTTTGTCGGCGGCTGGTACACGAACTAGCACATAGGTGCCATCAAGGGCACCAAGACAACCCTACAAAATTGAAAAGTGTATTAATATTAAAACAAGGGTCATTCATATATATCTCTTACAAAGATTAATGCATGGAAATAAAATAAACACACCTTAAAGCACCTCCAAGTCTCATTGGTGCACTCATCATCTATAGGTTGAGGATTCACGAGGAGCAATGGACTGATCTTTATAACTTTTTTCAGACATTGTAGGAAGTACTTGCTAATTGTATGACCCGATTGCTTAAAATTATGCTTAACGATCATATTTTTCTTGTGATGTGCAAGGATAGACAAAAATAAGGCCACTTTTTCGGGCACCCCTACGTGTTCCATCAAATAGCAAAGCCGCCAACAGGCACTTCTATCCATGAGCAAGTTATTCAAACATGTTTCATCATTATCTTCAACTATCTCTCTCAAATGCTTTAATTGGTCCGGTATTTTAGCAATGAGACTCCAACTCCTAGGGGACACATTCCTCTTATTGGCCCTTGTGTGCTTATATATGAGATAAGCACGATAAATCAAGATGATGCATGTTATTCTTTGCATCATGCAAACGTAAATCCATATCAAAAAATGGATTTTGGAAATCCGGTCCATAAGAGTTAAGACGATAAAATCTACAAGACAGAAAATATAAAAGTAATTACAATCCGGACTGCCGACACTAAACAACCAAAGAGTGTGCATCTATACAAGATTTTAGCCAACACGAGTTAATTAGGCATATATTATCAACTGGTACTATCATGATTCTTTGTGCCTCATTTTTTGGGATTTTAGTGAACATCAGACACATTTCAACGAAGGAATATATAGACATATTCAATAGAGATATAACTTGAGGACCCATACAATAATTAAATTGCTTGCGAACCTAAACGGAAATCTTATTATCAAGATCCCCAGAAGTTCAAATTCTAAAACTGAGACAATCCAAGATTACCCACTTGGCTGTCATTTTCAAGTAGTCTCATTATCAGACATAATGACGTATTAAACAAGGAAATCATAACAAAATCCCAACAAAGAAAATGGACAGGTATTTAATCCATTTCAACACACACAAACAAAGTTCAAAGTAGGGAAAAGATAAATATCAATAACCAAGAAACTAAAGTAAGCTATATTGCTCAGCGGGAAGAGCACCCAATTCCACTACTAATTTCAGCATATTTACGTAACTGCTTTCTCGAAACTCAATACACGAATATAAGTTGTATCAAGAGTATGGTTAGTTGTAGCAATAGTATACCACTTTTATTAACTGAAATTCAACTAAGATTGGCACATACATATTTGTTAGTGGTTAAACACAAGTACTCACCAAGGAACACATAGTTTGATAAGAATTTCATAGAATGAAAGCATATCTTTAAAAAGGTTCTTTTTATCTTTATGGACAGTCTCACTTTGCTCAGTATGTGCCGTTTGATATATAACTACATATTTATTTAATGGTGCAATTAGCATGACATAATTAATTTACTGTACAATGACATAATGGATGCAAAAATACCCATTAGACATGAAATAAATAGAAATACACAATTTTGAAGCGAAAAATTCTGCACTCAAAATTTATCCTATTCTAACTGTCTGAATAATTCTTGTTGTCTAATATTACTAATTAACCAGCAGCAAAATAATTTTGGGATGCAATCTCTTTCTTGGAGGAATGTACTCGCTTCATGTATAATGGAAATATGCTGACAGGGTCTTGTTATGTAACATGCCAAACAGGGAGAAATGTAACATATTTTAGGCTAATTATTTTCCTATCTTGATGCATTACCAGTCCTAATCGTTAAATATCTGTGCTAAGAAATCCAATATTGACTTTGCTCCCATGTACACGTAATTGAAAAAAATAGGTACCCAGGAATATCAAGCATGAATCGAACGGCAAGCAGGAAATTTTTTGAACATTACTTGCTGAAATCACAAAACGAGAGGCGAGCCAAACTTTATCTTCCCTGCAATCGGCGACTATTCTGTGAAAAGTAGCCCAGACCTGGAAAAATTTGGGACGGATGGAATAATATCCAGCGTCATCCAAGAGGATATAACTCTATTATCTCTTTACCCAAACAAAGATGAATACAGAAATTAGGGCAAAACGAGAATAACAGAAGAGGAGAAATTACCGGTCGTCTCCTAATAAAACACTGTGGTCATCCACCTCCGGTTGCACCTCAAGATAAATATACGTCCACCAAACGGATTTACTCTCCAGGGAAAGAAGCGAAGACGAGTTCTTGTGGGTGCTGCAGTCTCACTCGTCATCAGAAGTGAAAATTGAGGTGTGGAAAATAATAACAAATTGTTGTGATAGTGGACAAAATGAAGAGTAAAATGGCATTTCACTATCCAGCCATATGCTAATTGGGGGTGTGATTGTTTAATCGCACCCCCAACCCCGTGACCCTAATAGAGGCGAATCGCGTGTACAGTACCGGGCCCATCAATAAAGGCGGGCTGGCCTGGACTTGGTATGTAGCATATCAAACATGCTACTAGATGCTATTGACAATTGATGTAGTGGCTATTGATGGATATCAAATGGGGCCTAGAAAAATTATATATTTTTTAAAAAAATTCAAATCCCACCTATCTTCTGGCCATGGGCAGCAAGTAACAATTTGGCTGCCATAGGCAACGGGCAACAATGTGGCCATCTGGCCATGTTGCTACTACCATGGTAGCAGTAGGCCACAAGCCACCCAACCATGGCTAGGAGGCTGAGCTGGCCTGTTGCCACCATGGTAGTAGCAGCACTTTGTCGTAACTAGATATGGCCAGTGGGGGTGGAGGTAGGAAGTTAGGGGTGTATATATGTATATGTATATATCATATATAATATTATATTATAGATATATATATGTATGTGTATATATAAATATTTTTTATAAAGACTATGGGCATTTTGGTACTTTCATACAATGAGGTTATTAATCAGATTATTAGAAGGGCAATTAAGGTTGTAAATGGGTAGAGTTTTACCCTATCCAAGTCCATACCCAAAGAATACCCAAAACAATACCTATTTATGTACCTTACCCAATTAAACCTATTACCTATTGGATTTATGGATTGGGCCTGTTGTTCAGACCTAATACTTTTGGGTCGGGTCTCCTCTTCTTTGTTTTTTTTTTGATAGAAACTCAAAGGTTGATTATACATTACATCAATTAAGCTCCTTGCAGGGGTAACTCCATACAAAATTTCTTGCGCAAATAATCAAAAGAACATAATTCCAGCTCAACAAATGCTTTATCTTAAAATCCCTCTTTTATTTCACATAACTTTGAGTAAATCTGATGGGCAAGACGACTATACATAAGACATGGATAACCATAACAGATTACTCCATTGACAATATGTGAGAATAAAACCGTCCTTTTGAAATGCATTCATCCAAAAATTTAGACTGAAATGTAATGAAAGCCCTGCTAGATTTGGCCAGCATCTTATATTAAACAACAATCAAAGTTGTCACGGTAGCGGTGAGCCAGTGACGGCAGAAGCAAGACAGTGGCGTGGCGCGATGGCGACGGAAGAAACAAGATGGTGGCAACGCGATAGCGAATATGGAAGAGCTAGCAGTGGAAATGGCATCGTGTAGTAAAGTCGTAGAGGGTCTCTCTTTTGGACTGAATCAGATGAATTTGAATTCTAAATTAAGGAAAAAAATACGCCTTATCTTTGTTTTCGATTAATCTAGACTGTAAAGTCAACAAAATCTAATAACTTTAAATATCTAGGGTAAACTGGTATTTTATAGGTAAAAATATTACCCATACCCATTTAAATTTGTTTATTGGCCCTAGGTCTGGGTAATGTGTTGACTCTGTGGGCATGGGTAGGGTCTTACCCTACCCATTTACAGCTCTAAGGGTAATTATGAAATTTCACATGTCATTTTTAACGGCAATTTTGAAAAACTCTAACGCCAACTAACTATTGAATTAAATTGTTAGATAATGACAAACATAATGTAGGTTTTTGTAATTTTCAAAAATTGAGGATCTTTTTGTAATTATGCCAAACCTTAGGGTAGTAGTCATAATTCACCCATTTAAATAAGTATAGAACAAAAACTTCTTGGAGTGTTATGAGTGTAAAAGAAAAGTGAAATTGCTCAATGATACTCTTGTTGTGCATGCATCTTCTAAAAGCCTTGAAGTACATTTCTGCCAGAACCATTTGGGTGTCTCACTTTGGCATCAATAGCATAGATTTATTAAGTATGTCATTTGCATTAATTTATCTTATACTATCTTTATTAGACTTCTCGTAAACTGCAGGTTCAAATCATACGTGAAAATTTAGGTAATGGATATAGACTTTTGTCAAACCACAATAAACCCCTTGTGCTGTCATCTCATCTTTTTACAACTTTTCAATTAGTCTCTTTGGAACTTCAATCATTTTATTTAATAAAAGTAATATGTTAATACTTACAAATTTTTTTTATTGATAATATACACCCCCTCTTGATCTTATACTCTATCACCTATCATGATAAACCACATTGACAATGATTTGATAATCACAATCAGTAATTATGAGTTATTTCACCACTCATTGATAAACTCAACACTTGATCTCTATCAAAGACTTTGGCATGCAACTAGAACTACTTTAATGGCACATGGAAATTTTTCCAAATAGTAAAAGATTTGCTTTTGCCACAACATAAGTATTTATGGGATCATTTAGTCTAGTTCACAATGGAGAGAACTAATGGTATTGCCACCTCTATGGTCACAAATGTTAACCTTTCTCTATAGGATGGTCATAATAAGATTGATCCCATGCAGTACAGACAATTAATTGGTAGTCATAATATTTATCTTTAACTTGTCTTGATATTGCCTAAGTAACAAAAACTCCCATTTTTCATGCATTCTCATTTTGAGATTAATTGACAGTATCTCAGATGCGTCTTACGTTGTTTAAAGGGCGCCCATCTTCTGTGGTCGTTATCTCAAATTAGACATAGGTATCCACTTCAGTTACATTCTTATAGTAATGCATATTAGTTAGAAATACTAATACCTTTTAATTCACAAGACCTACTTAATTTAATGGTGGTAATAATATCTCATGGTTGTTCAAAAACCAAAAGGTTGTTGTTTTTTCCTCCCCTTATATACCATGCGGTTTAATTTTCTTGAATTAATTGATAGGAAATACTACCGTGGATACTTGTGCAGAGTAGCATATTTGAAGCAGAGATTGTAAGTAAAAACAGAACCATTAATTCAAGCAAAACCAAAATTAGTAAACAAAAAGCTTACTTGAACATTATGCAATAAATGAGATTTGTAAGCCAAACATGTTGCTTCAACAGTCTCCTTGAGGTTTTATTTGCCCCTCACACGATGCTCAAAGATTGTAGCAAACAACATCCTAAGATACAACAGTACTTCTCCGGTCTAACGCAGCACTCTGATAGATCATCATAGAAAATCGAATTGACCCAGAACTCTTTCTTGATTATGGACTGTGAAAAATATGTGTGTGCAATGTTGAGCTCAAACAACAGTATGATGTCAATGCTTTTTCTAGTATTTGACTTGATTTTAGTTGCTTCTATGTAGAGGTTGTGACATGACAATATAGGGTTGCAACCATTAATGAACATGACACAATTCTTGATTCGGTAGACAAAAGTCATGTCTGATCAGCTAAGAAGCACAAAGACTGAACACAAAACATACCCATTAGTAGGAAAGATGATTTTTAAAATAAGTTATGAAGTGTTACATCTAACTAAACCAAATTAAAATAATTCTTTTAATTAAGTTCGACTCAAAAAGAACTAAATCATAACAGTACCCATACCCACGCGACCCCACTTATATCAAAATTATAAGTATGTAGATCTTCTTTCCTCTACAAGCTTTAATAATACCCTCTCCAAAGATCCAACATCTTACTTTAAACCTAAATCTTATAAGTTGGCTTGACCAGTTTCTTGTTTCCAATGTAGTAGGATATCCACTTAGCTCTTGTGTATATTCTTAAGGGCTCGTTTGTTTGGCTCTATGAGATGTGAAGTGATGGGATGAAATGAGGGACGGAATTAAGGATTAGGATAATTTTTTACCTTTTAAGTTATACTTACTTTGTAGGACGAGATGAATGATAAACGTTTATAAATATATTGATTGTTTACTTGGATGGATGATAATATTGAGATAAAATTAAAATGGCTAAAATACCCTTTAATAGAAAAAGGATAAATAAAGATATTATTATTTAGTTGGGAATTTGGTATGCTGAGACTGGACCAACCAAACCTTTTCACAACCTAGCAAATTTTACCTTGCACCTAGGTGTGTTTATAGATGTAATAGTTTAATTACTCACATGAGTAATGAACCTACTACTATTTCGAATTGTGATGGTTAAACCATTTTTTCATGTTTAATAAGTGATACACTACTAAAATAAGGGCAATTATAAAGAGCAATGAACACTTCTTTTATCAATTAATTTTTGTGGCAGCAATCATCCCTCATTCTTCATGGTCCTGTAGTTCCAAGTTAAAAAATTAAAACTATTTAATTGGTGTCACGGCCAGAAGTTCTTTGAAGCTGCAACTCCATTTAGTTAGTAATGGGCATACTAGTGTAATTAATTGTGAATAATTAGGATACATTTGTAATTTTCACTCATCATCCCACTTTGGCCCTTCCAGGGATAATTGCATCCTAGCCTTTTGGTAGGATTTGTCATCCAAATTCATCCATGCACAGTAGCGGGCCAATCCACATATCCAGCTGGGCTTGAATCATATAATGTAAACAACGGATCAAAAGGGATGATTTCCCTCATTCACCTTTATCAAATCAAGTAAACAGGTCCTAAGGGCTCGTTTACTTTTATGGATGGGATGAATGAGGGATTCTTAATTTGGATGATTGAATGTAGGATATGATTATTTTATAATAATAATAGTGTGTTTACTTTGATAGATTATTTTGAAGGATATGAGTTTGATAATTTGAAATTAGTGTTTACATTGATGGATAAAATTGGGTGATACATATAAATTATCTAATATACCCTTTTTAAGATGAAAACCTTGAATAGAAACAAATCCCCAGTTTTCTCATTTTTGTATCAAAGACCTTGTGAACAGGTCAAGGTTGAAAATGATTTGAAATTTATCCAAAATTGAAAAGATCTCAAATGATCCTACTCTCTCTAAATCGAATCATAAAGAATCAAATTTTATCATCCTAAAGAAGTACTCTGCCCATATCACCAGAAATGAGAAGTGGGTTTATGTGGCTAGTGTGTGTTTGAGAGATCTATGTGCTGAAGATATGTGTTCCTGTAACATATATTATTAGTTTGATGGATATTTGCTTATTTTGCTGATTTGAGGCAAAATTAAACTAAACACATGTCAAATTTATTATTATTTTTTATGGGTGTTTCTCATTTTGCCAATTTGATGCAAAAACCTAATTCATTTGTCAAATTGTAATTATGTGGCTTTGGAATAATTGGGAATATAAAGAGTAGATTTTCTGGTAAAGCATATCATGTTGAATGGTTAATCCCTTGTCTTCTACTTCATTCCCAGTGTTATATCAAATCTTCCTTACCTTCACAAGGTCACTAATATATTCTTCTGCCTCAGAACCTACTAATCCAAATAAGATTTGTTATCTAATATCTACTATATGAGAATATTTTTGTTAGGCTTTGCAATTGACTACTGAATTCATACTTGATTCTATAGTCAAAAGTAGTAGTATTATTATGACTAATTTTCATGGTGATATTATTTCCAAGCATGATTACTACTAACAAGAACTCTTATATAGATCAGACTAAATTTTTTGGATAGCTTTATTATTAGTTGTCTTTGAGATGATTTCAAATAATAATTCTATCCAAGAAAAAATTTTCTACTCTTATGCATGGAATATGGAAATGGAAAGGAAATTTCTAGAGGTGCTAGTTGAAGAGATCATGGAGGACGTTGTCCCAGTCGGGAAACCAAATGCACATGCTATACTTTGTGCCATGTTTGAAGTTAATGCAAACTTTAACACTAAATTCTGCTATAGGTTTTGCTTGGTTCGAAAATGATATGAAGTTTTCAAATGGATCATACAGTTATTCGGAGTTGTGTGGAACCCAAGAGCCAAACAACTTTTAGCTCTCCAAAGCATTTGGGATTTCATTTGCAAGGTAGTTTTATGTTTTAACCAGCAACTTTTAATTATTTAAATTGAATATAAGACCATTTGTATGTGGTATAGGAGAAAAAACTTGGCAAAGCATATATAGAGTCTTTGGAGCCTGGGTGGGAGGTTTTATGTGCTATAGTTGGAAGAGTAGATGATAGAGGTTTTGCGAGCAATGATGATTTTGTGATAGTGGAGAACAATGGAGTAGGAGTTGAAGTCCATGACAAGACTAAACCAAATCTACCTATTATCAACATCTCGGATACGAGTGAAGAGAATGGCAACAACTTATTTTGGACCTATGTGGCTAGCTATGCATATGATAGTAGCTCGGAAGCATCTTGTTTTGAGGTTGATCCAATGAAAGCACAAGTTGTGAATCTTCATAATAAATAAAAAAATGTCTCATGCCGTGCCTCACCATCCAAAACTACCTTAAGCAGCAACTACCACAACATTGAGCATCCAAGTTCTACTACATCAAATTCTCCTGCCAAGTTCCCATGAATTAGTTTTCTATTCATCTATGTTAGTCTGGAACAGTCTTGAATTAGCTTATCTAATATTTTGTGTTGTTGTTAAATATATAAGTGTAGGTTTGTAATATGCTTCTGTAGAATTATGATGAAGATGTTGTATGTTGTTATTTATCTGTCTTAAGTTTCGTAGTAGCCATGTGTTTCATGTTCAAGGTTCAATAGTTTGGTCCAATTTTTCTTATACAATTTGACAAGTTTTTGACTATTATTTGTGTTAACAACTCATCAAATTAATGAACATGAAATTGGAAGTAATTAATGTGTGTTGCAATTTAAATTTGAGGTTACATGTTAACTTTATGTTGTGCTAAAAAATGAATTGAGGTGGGATGATTAGAGTTGAACATGAGTGTTGAGGTGACATTGTTTTTTCCTGTAAATGGACTGTAGGTACACTAAGGAACCTTTTTTAATGATGTTGGGCTAGAACTCTGTATTGGCCATTGCTTTAGGAGTATAATTGGATGAAGTCTTCAGTCTTCATTTGGAAGTATTTGTTTTCTTTTTTCAATCTATTGATATAAGTGGAGTTCCAAAATGATTAAGTAGTCTTATTTTTTCCCAGTGATGTAGGTTTTAGGAGAATTATTCTAAAAATTGGTAGTTGATAATGGTTAGTGATAATGAAAGAACTATTTTGAAATTATTTTTTAGGCATTATTCTGCTACAAATGATACTCTATTTGTTATACAGGCATATAGTTTTTCTTGGAGCTTAAAGGATCTGGCCTTTTTGTTGATATGTAGTGGCAGTACATATGGAATCATATTACTTATTCTTTGATACTTATCAAAGCAATGATAGACAGAGACTAATATTTGTTTTTGTTTTATGTTGAAGCAGACTATATTAGTCCTGATGAATATAACTTGAATAATGAATCCAGTGGCTTCCCTATTAGTCATGATTAAATGCTTGAACAAGAATTCTAGCATTCCAAGTTAGATTTTTCCTTCCTCATTATATCTTTTATACTATATTTAAGAAATCTGATAGAGGATTGCAATTTGCACGTGAAATCCCACGCAAATTCTGTATTATGGGGAAAAGTTTCTGGGTGGAGTTCTAGTCTGTTACCTCCATCAAAGCCTAATAAGTAATTGCAGACATCTTATCAAAGGACATGTGCTCATTATACATATATGTTGGATGCCTACTTTCCATGTGAATATTTTCTTGTATTCTATTGTTATAATAATCTTCCAACTTAGTAGAGACATTTAATATAAATTTAGCAAATGAATAGCTACACTTTATTTAGTATTATCACGTGTCATTCACAGTGACAACTTAGATATTAATTTTTGTCAATATAAAATTATGATTATAGCCATACTAGTCAATGCCACACAACTATCATGTGGTTGCCCACCCATCACAAAAGGTTTAAATCTTTATCTAGTAGGTAATAAACACAAAGAAAGCATAGAACAAACTCATCACATATCTCAATGGGACAGTAAGCATTCATTATAGTCATATGTTGTCTATATATATATGTAACAATAGTGTATATTTCCATATGAGGACTTTCTTTTCTTTGTATTTGATCTATGACAACTCAAACATATCTGCAGAATGCTTGTAGCCAATATAATTGCACTTAGAGTAGACATATTGGATGTATTTCCACCAATTGTTGGCCCATAAAGTTTAACTCTTTGGATAAGAGATCATAAAAGCAAATGAATATACTATCAACATTCTTGTATTCAAGCACAAGAGAAATATAATTTACACCTTCCAAACTGACATTCTTTCCCACAAGCATAGCCTTACGAATCAAGAAAAACTATTCCCAATGCAGCTTACTCCCATGACACTTCCACTTATGCCTTTTCGGCAACAGGCCCAATAGCCTGATTGCAAGAATCTCATCAAAACTCTTAACATTAGAATTTAATTTCACAAAATCCTTATCCACAATGCCACTATCTAATGTACTATTCTTTAACTTCACAAGCCCCTCTTCTTTCTTGGTAATATGAGATAAATCAGGAGAGATATAGAAATGGATATCGGATGAGAAAGTTGAGCAAGATAGTGCTTATAATAGTTTATAACTTCACTCATTTGGATAGGATCTCAACTTTCTACCTAGATATAAAATGAAAACAAAGTGCCACCATTTTTTCCAACACTCTGAACAACACACAATCTTCACAAACATGTAGCATCTCTATACACCCAAAACCCTGTATAAAATCAAGTTTCAGCAAATAGTAGAATACATATATTATAAGATAAGTAAATTACTTTAAACCAAGCATAGGCAAAAATAAGTTTCAGTCATAAGATATATATTATAGCTTAAACCATCAATTTAGTACAAACCATGTCAAATATATGATAGGGACATTACTCCAAAAGGTATAGGAAACAGTCAGTCAAATTTTTTTTTTACAAAAAGTGACCTTCAGTTAGCAATAAAGAACTATCTTTAGGACAAAAAATTTCCAATCTCCATACATTTGAAGATCATTTAAGAACTATCTTCAGGACAAAAACTTTCCAATCTCCATACATTTGAAGAGTCAAAATGCTCCAGCCGGCATCATGCGAACCAGTTTTTCTTTGGCTTCATCAGGAAGGCTAAAGAATAAGTCTATATCCTTGCCATTGTTGACCAACTTCTTGGCAACCTATATCTTTTGGCTCATCATAAGACCTGATAGATTTCCTAATGCATCATAAATAACTTTTCGAGCTTCTAAGACATCATACTCATATTCGATCCTCTTAGCAATGTCACTAAGATAGGAATTAGTTCGATAACAAAAATTGCTCATCATATTGTAGAATCGATCATTAGCACATGTGCCTGTAGATTTTCATTTTCTAGATAAAGATCTAGATTTCATTAAAGCACAACCCTCAGGCTGGCATTTAGACATGATTTCATCTTCATCTTCAAAAAGTTGGAAATTAGGATCAAAACCACTAGGCATGTAATCTTGAGTGTTTTCATTTTCATTGTTACATAATGATTGTGCGGCATCATGAAAGTCTTCAGCATTCTTGCCTGTAGCCCTGTCTTTGCTAAATATCTCACACTATGTTGGGTAAAATGGAAATGACTTGTTCTGCATAAACCTAACACTAGGGTCAATATACAAGTAATAAAATAGCGTTGCAATTAATAAATGAAAATAGATTGTAAGATATACATTCATATAGTTTTCCCAAATAGAATCTTCAACAATAATTGTATTTGCCGAATCATTCCATCCAAAACTGCTACAAGACATCATGCTAACAAGAGAGGCATGGTTTTTCTTCCACACGTGGATTTTGGAATGTATGTGAGGATCATCGTATATGTTAGTTTGTGGAAATGCTTTGAGCATACGTTTCTCAAGAACTGCTAAGTATCCTATACAAAATCCATTATCACACTTCCAACCACCAGCTACTATACCCGTCAAAGTAGTAATGAGGACCTCTTCCTCTTTAACTGACCATATCCGATGTTTGTTGTCAACTATATTCTTTTTTCACTTATCATATTTGCTCATGTTCCCAACATCCATCACTCTTTTAAAATGAATTATTTGACCAGTACAACATTTATGAATAAGATAATTAGATATACATTTAACCATAACTCAAAATAATAGACCAAATGAGCATAAATCACAAATAAACATGATAAAAATAAAAAGTCATTAAACATGGAAAAAAACTCACTAAAAATAGTAACTAAGAAATAATACAAATCATTTAATACAAAGTATACAATTAAGACAAAACTACAAAAATACAGTATGACTTATCTACGGCGTCCTCTCTACTCATTATACATCGATCTTGCCAAATTATCTCTCCAAGTCGATCATTGTTGTGATGTCTCTATGGTCTCTACATACTCAACATGTTGATTATTATTTATTTCAACATGTTTAGGAAGAGAGGCTTCCAGAGGGTCTACTAGCATCTCAGTACGAATAAAATTGTGTAACAAACAACAAGCCATTACGATTCTATTTTGAACCTTAATTGGATAATAAGATGGACTTCTCAAAATGACCCAATGCATTTTGAGAAAGCCAAATGACCTCTCTATAACATTACGAGCTAAAGAGTGCATCAAATTGTATAACTCATCATAATTCTGGGACCTATATAGTCTACTATCTGATTCATTAACATGGTATCTGACTCTTCTATATGATGTAAGGAAGCCATCACTGTTTGCGTAGTCATTATCACATAAATAGTAATTATCTAGGAAAAGGGGTAGGAGAAAAATGATTTTAGTTACTAACTTATATATTAGTAGTATCTATTGTCTTCTATTACACAAGAAATAGTTTTATATTTTTTAAAATTAACATATCTTGTGGTACTCTTAAACCTTTTGGTCTGGAAATAGCATCGCATAAGACTCTACTATCAACAACACTTCTTTCCCAACCACTTAACACATATAAATTTCATATTTTTGTCACATACACAAACACATTAACAGCAACATCTCATTTGCGAGCTCGATTACGTGCCTTTTCTTATGCTCAAACCCTTACTTTGATGTATGTCCCATCTAATGTCCCTAAACAACCCTAATAGAATATAATATAAATTAATAACAAAGAAGTTGCAATAAGTTCAGTCATGTCAATTAATAATTAAATAGTAATAAGTAAAAAATAAGGACCTTAGATCGTTTCCACCACAAGCATTGACTATCCTCAGGACTAGGGACAGGGGTTAGAAAGAAATATGTGATGGAGTTGTGTCACAACATTGAGTACGGTATTGAAGTGCTTACTGATCGTGCGTCCTGATCGTATGAAGTCACCCTTTTCTACGCGATTTTTTATATGAAGGGCAAGTACAATAAGGAATATAGCTACTTGTTCACTAACATAAACATTTCTAGAGTCAGGCCCCCCAAATTTTCTAAAATGTAGCATAACCTCCCAAATACATTCCTACTCTTTCTTAGGTTGTCTATACAATATGTATCGCTTATTTCAATTAATCTTCTCATATGCTTTTCTTGGTTAGGAATTCTACTTCAGAGATTGTATGTATTGTAGGTAAGTTATGTGCTGTCTATTTTAAATTTTACGATAGGCATGGTACATGACATTTAGAATCTTTACAACTTCTATTATAACTTCTTGGATTACAAAAACCTCATCTTTCTCTTTTGAAATATCTATCTTGAAACACTTACAAAAAAGAAAAAAGTTATCCTCAATAACTCATACATTAGTTCCAAGAATAAACTCTCGCACACTTTTTAAATTCTAAAATTAAAATTAGGCTTGACAAGTTTCAAGTAACACTCAAATAAACATTCATATATTCGGTAATGTTTGAATTGGGTAAATAGTTTGTATTGGATAACCAATTTTCCGTTGACAATACCTCCAGCATGGGATAAGAACAAAAGTTTATGGTTGCACTAGTTATCTGCCTATGTTTTCACTTTATAGAGAAAATGAAGTCTTTCATATTCTTTATCTCATTTTAACTAGTTGTTGACATAAACTTGATCTTACTTCAGGTTGCTAGTACACCATATGGGTTAAGAGTGATATTTTAGTCAAATTGATAATAAAAATTATGTAGAAAACATCACATTCCAGTTTTTTCTCTCAAATCCATGCCCATTTCACAGAAAAATTTATCCTCCCTACTACACTCTTTACTACAATTTCAAAGGTCACCATATATCAATTATAGTGTGAACGATGTATTCACCACAAGATTATAGAAAAAAACAAATAACCCATTAAAAAACGATTAACCCATGAAAAAAATAATTAACTAATGACTTATATGCACCACTGGACGAAGAAAAAACTTAGGTACAAGACCAATATTACTAAATAAATATTAATTATCTGAAATTTCAAAATCTAAATCTTACTCACCCAATATTTACTTCAATCATTGATTTTGTCGCAACCAACGATGCTAAAAAAACCATAACGTTCGATTATTGATTTGTAACTTAAAAAGTATATAAAAGTAAAAATTTAGTCCCAAAAAAAAAAACTAAAATTTACCGAATTCAAAGATTGAATGAAAAATATTTGGAATCCAAAGCTTTCTTGTGCTTGCCTTCGTCTGAGATAGAGCTGTGATCTGGCTGAAATTGGGATAAGTGCCCAAAAAATATATATATATCCAAGGGTATAATTGTAATTGAGTTTAACATTTAAAGGGCAATTAGGATATTTTATTTCGGACTTGATATACTTGGTTGGCATGGATTATCGGATACCAACATTTGGTCCGTGACTAATTATCAACCAAAACTTGGATTTCATACCGGGCCAGCCTTCAAACAACGGGCCCAAATCTATGATAGTAACAATTGATTGGATCATATAAATTGTATGTCTAACCTAATCAATCATAGTAAACGAGCTCTAAGAGTCTCTTTTTATCCCATCAACTTTAACTTTTATTTTCTTATTTATCTCTTAATGAATTTTGGTAAACAAACACTTTATGAATATCTTCTCAATGAGAGGTTCATATTGATATAAAATTTAGGGATAATTACAACATCCTCCCCTAGATTTGAGGTAAATACAAGAACTTTCAAAAATTACATTTACCTCCCTTGCCATCAATAGCCATATAAAAACCCTAACGAATAGTGTAAAATGACTAAATTGCCCTTATATTTGAAGAATTAAAATTCTTAAAAACTCCAAAAATATGAAAGACCAAAACACCCCTCCACAAAAATGCCCTAATTCATATAAAGAAAATTTAAAAAACTTCTTATATATATTTATAAATATATGCACACATATATCTTATATATAAGTGTCATACATATATACATATACATTATATATACACAGACATATATGTAATGTCATATATATATGTATATACATATGCAAATACACCTCCCTTTTCCCACCCTCACCCCCCGCCTCCATGTAAACTGGCTAGATCTGGCCATAGCTAGAGCAGTTTGCCATGGCAAGACTGCTCTTTTGCAGCCATGGCAAAGCTACTATCAATGGTAGCCTTGCCATGGAGAGAATTGCAAATAACCTACTGTGATAATCAAAATACGCAAAAAAAAAAAAAAAAAAAAAAAAAAAACCTGTCAAAAAGAATATACAAAAATGCACCTTGTGTTTCTTAAACCAAGCACACTGCCCTAGCTGTTGCCTATTTAATCTAATTTTAATGTAAAAAGATTAAATTACCCTTATTATTTTTATATATTTTCAATTCAATTCTGAAATTATTTATTATCTTTTTTCTAATTTTTTCTTTTTTTTATTTCTTAATTTTCTCTTCTTCCACTTATCTATTCTCGCTATTGCCAGTGTTACTGTTGGCCATGGCAGCAAGGTGGAGGGATTTGAAGCGGTAGGGGTGGTGGAGGTTGAGGAAAGGTGGTGGGGTTTATACATGTGTATATATATTATATGTATTATATATGTGTGTAATTTAAGCTATCATGGTAGCCGAGAGTAGGACTGTCAATGGAGCGAATTTGAATTTGATCTAATTATTTAGGATCTTTAATCAATAAAATATTCGACGTATATAATTCAATTAAAAAAGTTCATAATTTGAAATAAACGGAGCGAATATAAATATGGTTTGATCCAATTCATTAATAATTTGAATACAAATATATTTAATATTATACACATATAGTATTATACATATGTATACACATGGTCCTATAGTAATACCAAAGTAGATATTTGGAGGGCTGATTGCAATTTACCCCCCTGTGTTCTATGAAATAGCCATTTTACTCCGATGTGAAAAATAAATGTACAAAATACTTCCTTGTGTTTTAAAAAATCATGCACACCGCTTCCCCCCTTCTCATTTGCCACCCATTTAACATAATTTTAATATAAAAAGACTAGTTTACCCTTAATCATTTGATATATTTTCAATTCAATTTAAATAACCTTTTATTATCATTTTTTTTCTTTTCTTTCATTCTTTTCTTTTATTTTTATTTCTCATTTTTCTCTTCTTCCATTATTTCATATATTTCTCATTTCTCGCTATTTCATATATTCTCATTTCAGACATATATAAATTTATTTATAAAATTAAAATCACTTTTATTTTTATCTTGTCAATTATATTCATCTTATTTCTATTAATTCATTCCAAAGTAAATAAAATTTAAAATTCATAAAAATATATAATATATTTTGTATTTATACTTAAATACATATATAGCTTATATATACATATATATAAATCTATCTATAAAATTTAAATAACTTTTATTTATATATTTTTTCTTTCTAATTATTCCTTTCAAATTAAATATGTATATATATATATATTAGTATATATGATGTTATTATCATATATATATATATGATAATATATATATAATTATTTAATAACATCATCTTTATATAAATTTATCTATAAAATTTAAATAAATTTTATTTATATCTTTTTTCTTTCTAATTATTTATTTCAAATAAATATTATATATATTTATGAAAATATATAATATATTTATATACGCATATATATATATATATATTTTATAAGATAGTTATATTTATATATTATTATTATATATATGATAATATATATATAATAATATATACGTTATAATACATATATGATAATATATTATATTGTATATATAGATATCTATTATATATATATTTTTAAAAATATAATATGATTTGATCTAAACCATTGATTTTTAAAAAAGGATCCAACGGTTGGTGAATAAGGTCATAGTTATCTTTTTATATACAAAAATTTAAGCTCAGATGCAAGCATAGCGTGTGTCCTACACCCACGCTCTCAGGGGGAAGGGGGTTCGTTGCATGATTTTTCAAAATATGAGAGCATTTTTTGCTTTTTTTTTTTCACAAGGGGGATAATTTGCCTATTGTTCTGAACACATGGAGCTTGTTTGTAAAAATTTTGATATTTGGATGAAGGGGGTAATGAACTTCTATGCAATATATCAAATCAAGTATTTTTCATATAAATTGTTTGATTTTGAGATTATTTACATCATAATTACATCACTTGTTTTTCTATTTTTATAACAAAAAATGATACGGGAAGAATGATGAGTAGGAGCTGAATGTCATGATATGGCAAGAATGCAATGCAAATCTCGATTTGATCAAAATGAGTTTTTTTTTAATAAAACTTTAAGTTTATAATTAGATGATTGAAGAATCAAATATAACTATGTATTTATAATGTTAAATAAGTACTATTATTAGCAAGGGGACCTAAAATGCAATGATTTGGTGAATGAATATAATGAAGTTAAATTCTATTATTGCTTTTAAGTGATCAATAGACTTGAAAATTTATTCTTTAATTTGTTGTATATTTTTTTTAAGGATGACTGTTTTGAAATTGGATTCTATTAATTTTTTAGAAAAATACTAAATATATCATGATTTTTGGAGCATTCAAATTTGGAATTTTTTAAATATTCGACGGATATCCGACTTTTATGTGGATCCAAATATGGTTACACTAACTACAAACTTCATAGAATTTTGGATCAAAATTGGATATGGCATATTACTTTCAAATTCGGACTTGGATCCAACATAATATGATTCGAATTCGACCCATTGACAGTCCTAACCTTGAGGTGGGGGAGGGGGTGGGGTTTGGTGTGTAGGGGTTGAGAGTTGATGGGAATTTATCATATATATTATATTATATATATATATACATATTGTAGCTTCGGCTATCATGGCCGTCGTGAGGTGGGGGGCAGAGTTTTGGTGGGGGAGAGAGGGGTTGGGGGGTTGGGGGTGATTATTATATATATTGTATTATATGTATTATGTGTGTGCGTGTATGTGTGTAACTTTGGTTGCCATGAGGTGGGGGGATATATATTATATTATATGTATTGTGTGTGTATATACATACATGTAACTTTGGCTACCACGGCAGTCGTTGAGGTGGGGGAGGGAGCGCGGTTTGGTGTGGGGGAGTTTGTGGTGGTGGGGGGGAGGGGATTATTATACGTATTATATTAATTTATATGTATCTATTAATGTATATATATATATATTACAAATATTAAATATTGTTTAATCATGATCGTTTGTTTTTTAAAAAAATCCAACAGATGCAATTGAAGGCATTATGGTCTTTTATGCATAAAAGACCTTGAATACTTGTAGTAAAGGTGCGTACAACTCACTCCACGTTTTGAGGGGGGTTTTTGCTTGATTTTAGAAAACACAAGATGCATTTTTGTATATTTTTTCTGACAGAGGTTTTTTTTGCCTATTTTGATTATCACAAGGAAGTTCTTTTCAATTCTCCCCCTTGCCATGGGCTGGTATGATGGGCGGGGGAGAGGGAGGGGGTTCGTGGGGTGAGATGAGAAAGATGGTAATTTTTTTAATTTTTATTTATCTTATTTTTAATAAATGAATAATTTTAATAAATTTAATAAATTATTTTAAGTATGTTAATTATTTTAATATTGTTAGTTATGTAGCTCAATTAATAAATATATAATATTATTGCATAAATAATTTTTATTAATTGCTTAACATTATTGATATGTAACATTATTTTAATTTTTTATTTTAATTTTTATTTTAATTAATAAATATTTTTATTATTTTAATATTATTAAGCATGAACTAAATTAGTATATATTTACTATCTAATGTTATTAATTATATTTAATTACTTAAATAAATTATTTTAGATATATAATATTTTTAATATTTATTATATTATTTTAGATATGTTTATTATTAATGCTATAGAACCTGTATTTAAAAATTATTAAATTATGACATAAAAGTTAATATACTTTTGTTTTCTTCTTACTTTATTTTTTAATTAATAAATAAATTAAATTTAGTCTAATTAAATTATCTTAGATATATTTATTATTATAATATTAGTGAATATATAATCTAAAATTATTAAAATTCTTTAATTTAATTATTTTTATTTTCTTATTTGAAGTTTGGAATTAAAAAATTATTCAATATTCATAAAATTTTATTAGTATTCAAATATATGTAAATTTATTTTTATAATTCAAATCTTTAAAATTGCGCTAATTTAAGAAATAATAATTCTCTTTTTTCTAAAAATATTTTAAAATAATAATAAATTTATATTTTAGTTAATAATTTTTAAAATACTTAAAAGCACCCATGTTGTGTATATCAAACAATATCATATTTTTAAATAGTCATTTTTTAAAATCAATTAGTTAATTAATTAAATAGTTTAATTAATTTAACTAATTAAAAATTAATTATTAAATTTCATTCTCAAGTGCAAAATTAAACATTATTTTAGTATGTTACATTAATCCCGCCATTATGGCTATTTTATTATAATTAAACCCACAAATGTAAGGGCATCTTGGTCCAATAGAAAGTGAAAAGCCTGAAATAATCAATTAAAGGATAAAATTGAATTCTAATAAAAATTCAACAATGACATCAGTAAATTCAAATTAACGGCAGGGCCTAATTGTTAGACGACAACAAACCTTGAGGGAGGAGATTGTAATTTCTCAAACCACAGAAAAAGTTAATATTTGTTAATATCCCAAACCTCATGGGAGGTTTATGTAATTATCCCTAAAATTTAATATATTTTATTAAGTGAAACTCACTTAATTATTGAGCCAAAGTTGATTCTTCAAGTAAGCCTCTCTAAACCAACCCAAAATTCTTGCGAGAATCTCCTCGTTTAAGCTCAACGATTCCTTACCTCGTCCACGTATCATACTTCGTGACAATGTGAGCGCCACTCATTCATGCTTAACGAAGTCCTGTTTCACCATTCAAGGATGAAACATGTTGCATTGGATTATCACTTCGTTCAAGAAAAAGCACGAGCTCGAAGTATATCATGTTTACACCATGAAAAACTCGCTAAATATGCTTACAAAGATTCTCACTCGCCAGAAATGTTAGTCTCTACAGTTCAAGATTGTGTCTCCTATGGATCTACCACCTCGATCGGGGGTTATGCATAAAAGTTGTTGCAACAAATTATGTAAATTAGGATAGCATAATTAACTTATAGATAGAGGTTTAATCTTGCATATAGTTCAAAAGATACTTATTTTTGTAGTTAGTCTGGGTGTTAGTTATCTTTTATGCATAGCATGATTAAAAGGGTGTTTGTATGAGCTTATAAGCTCTTTAATGCATCTTATAAGATATTTAAGAGCTTATAAGTTGATAAAAAGTATTTGGTAAAAATTTTTTAAAAAAAACTTATAAAATCCTAAAATAAAATGTTAAGAGCTTATAAACTCTTTTTAAAAAAATAAAAAAAAACCCTAACTTATTTTTAACATCTTAACAAGCTCCTTCATTTTTAACCATTTTAATTACAAAATTGTCATAATTAATATCTTATAAGTTTTAAGATCATATTTTATCCAAACACTTCAACAACTTATTTTAAAAATAAGATCTAACATATTATAAGCTCCAAAAACATCTTATAAAATATAAGAGCTTATAAGATATTTTAAATAAATTTAGCCAAACACCCTTTAAATAAATTGCACAAACAGAAGCTAAAGTACAGAGAGTAAAGACAGTATGATCATAGAACAAATGCACCCATTACTTTTTCACAAGCCTGCATGCCAACAACTGTAGCTTTAGCACCCGAAGTTATGATGTTGTTCCCCTCCCTGCTTACAATACTTACTATTTAATACTACAACAATACTCAAAAGAAATTGAAAACAGTGCCAAAAAGAGAAGCAGACAGTTAATTAGCAAGAAGAATGGGACTTGTTATCATTATATCATATGATAATGATGAAGAATTATGTTCTTGGGCTAAACAAGTGTCTGGGCTTCTGCAAATGCTTAATACTCCTCACAAGCTATGGGGGACTCCAAAAACTGCTATTAACTATACTAGCTAGTAATACTTTTTGGTCTCTTTTGTGCCCCATGTATTTACCCAACAAGTATTATGAGCTTCACCAGGTTCAACAAACGCATGTGGGTCTCAGGCAGCTAGAAAAGATACCCCATGCCCTCCTCTTCTGCACAACATAAGAAAACAAAGGCATTAAAAAACTATTACACAGATAACGATGTTGTTATTGTCTTTTGCCACTATGTTTACTTACTAGACACTACATAAGCATTGATTTTGTATTACTTCTCATTACAATATGGTAAAGATATTTATAACTTTTAATTTTGAAAAAGCAGCTAGCATACATGATTGAATCATATGAATAGGTAAAGAAGCGCATGTACAAGTTCAGGAGTCAAGTCCCTCCTTTTATTCTGTCAGCGAAACAGTTGAAAGACAGGAAGTGTGGATATCATGATTGTTTAGTTCTATTCCTTTAATTTGTTTGCTTTCATGGGCATGCAAGCAAAAGTGGGTTCTTACATAAACCTAGGACATAATTCTTGAATTTTTACAGGCTTAATGATGTCTCAAGCTCAACAAGGAGAGTAGTAGATATTCTTGCAAGCAACAAATTAAGTCGTAGCTACAGAATTCACATCTAATTTGCTGTTTTATTTTTATGGTATGATACTGTAAATACACGTAACATATATAACAATAAAAGTTGAAGGGACATAACGAAATAAAGGTGGAATAATGGTGTACCCTTTTGGCGTGTTGACGGATGAGGTGAGGGGAAATCTTGTACAAATCTTCATCAACAGCTTTTGGTGGTGGTCTACGAGGAGGAGGGCTTGCTGGTGATTTCAGTTCACAGTCAGTCACAGTCACAATCACACATCACCCATGCATCTTTTTTCCCTTCTTTCTCTTTAGGATATCCTGCTTTAGCCTGATGCAAATTAAAGTTACAATCTTAATCATTCTACATTCACTTTAATAATAATAATAATAAAAGAACACTTTACATATATGATGAAACTAATTTGACAAGGGACGGTGTTAAGATAACAGTTTTAAGGCACGGGTATAATGTTGTATTATTAATTGTACTTGTTTCAGTAAGTAAAGAGTCTGAAATCCAGCCCCACGAACCTCATATAATGGGCTATGCATGTGAAAAAGTACGTCATAAAACAAGAATCCCAGTGGCGTCAAGAACATGGATGAGACTGACTGACTGGTTTAAATTATTCTTCAAGTTCTTGATTGTTCCCATCAAACGAAAGAAAAAAGAATATATATGAGGTGTGTTTCTGGGTCTTACTCTACGGCGAGGAACAACAATCATGGCAGGAGTAACAACATCATTCTCATACAAATCTCCGGCCACATACAAATCACGGTCCTCAGAATAGCTATAGCGAAGCAACCCAGCTTGCCTTGCTGATTCGAAGCACTGAGTGAATGGCAGATCGTCGTTGCAATCCCAGCTCCCAAATGCTGGAACGTGGCTCCTTCTGAAGTAAAATTCCTGCACAAATACGTTCCAAGAATCAGATAAAATTATACTACAGACTGGTTATTTGTGATAAAATATAAAGTAGTATGGTATAAATGGAATTAGAAAAGAAAAGACTCATGGTGGTGCTAATTGCTTACATCCATTGGTGGTGTGTAGTCAAGAAAGAAGGTAGAAGAAATCTTGGAGATGATTGACTTCTGACGAGGAGTTTTAAGAATTTTTCTTGTTTTACTTTCAAGAATGATGGATGAGACTTTTTTGTGGTGCTTTTGGTATTAGGATGTGGGCATGGGAAGTATTTAAAGGGAATGAAATAAAAAAGAGGGGGGCTAATAATTCTAAATGGGGGTCTTTTTTTCCTTCTTTTCAAATTGGTGTGGTGTGTTTTAAAAGTAAGGAAAAGACTAAAAATAGTTTTGTGGGGTTTGAAGAGAAAGGGGATCCAAAGAGATGTAGGTTGCAGTGCAGTCTAGAGAAGAAAAAGGGAAAGTAGAGAAGGCCAGATATCCAAGTATAATAACACTAGCAGACAGAAAAAGAGAGAGGGAAGGGGTGGGGTGGGGGTTGGTGTTGGCAGAGGTCCTGCTTTAGTTTAACTTTATTTGGGGAAGAAATCTTTATGACTTTAATCAGGGGTGTCATTGCTTTGCCTTGTTTGTCGCTGGTTAAGTGTATATTCCAATGACAATGAGATTGATATTTGATATGTGTATATACATATATATATATGTGTATATGTGTGTGTGTGTGTGTGTGTGTGTGTGTGTAAAAGCCATAAAGTTTGCTTCACTGCTGCTGCTGCTATTGAAAAGCTTCAAACGTGGCATAGGAATAGGTTTAATGAGATGAGCAATCAGCAGTGTGTATTAGGATTAATTTTTAGCCATTGAATTGTCTGTTTCAACGGAGATGGGACTTGGGATTCAAATATTTCTTTTTTTTATTTATTTAAAATTGAAATTCTATGTGACATCTTTTTCAAATATTGTTAGGGTTGGGGCAGTGTTTGGGAAAACTGGAAAACGAATAATTTTCAATTTCTTGATGATATTAAGTAAATTTTTACATTTTCCATGTTGTTTTCAGGCTCTTGTTTCTCTAAAAGTAAATAGATAAAGGCTAAAAGTAAGAAGTTGGAAGGGATTTCTTTTGTATATTTTCATAAATTTTGCAAACATCACTAATTTTTAGGCCTCGTTTGGTTGCAAATTCTCAATACATTTTTCAACTCTCAAAATTTAAACAAACAAACAATACGGCAGACACATCCCCCAACCCCACTCCCAAAACACAAAATTCATTTCCAAAATACTCTTACTATTCACACTCCAATATATTCTCTAATGCTATGCTACTTGTCATATATTGTCCCCTTTCACATTACAAATATATATACATACTACTAATTATTCAATCTATATATACACATGTATAAATAATTTTAAAATATTAATTTTATTCCAACAACCCAACAAAATGTTATTGATGTAACGTCTTGTTTCCTCCCAAAATACAACCAAACAAACAATTTTCTCCCAAAATATTCTCTACCTACCATCTAAAATACAAACAAACAACCATCATATTCCCTAAACCCACTTCGCAAAAATTATTTTGCCAAAATATTTTAACAAAATGTTTCAATTTACAAACAAACAAGTCTTACTTTTTTTTTGTCAAATTTTCCAACATTTTAATTTTATAAAATCAAATATTTGCATAGCGCCAATAATTGGAAACTTGAAAAATATAGTTCAAACTTGGTCTTTTATTCATGGGATTCAAAAAATAATGTATTCATATCTTAATAAGAGATGAATCTTGGCATGAGACATGTCCAAATATAACAATATAAATCTAAATTTGTCAATATGTTATTATATTTATGTTGTCCATTTTCTTTCCTTTTCTCACCCCTCCAAAACATATCCCCAAAAAATTATAATTATAGCAAATTGTATATAATACAAATAATTTAGACAAAATTATATTTTATTATTCTGTTCGTCATATATATATGAGCAATCATTCAGATATTTTTATGATAGCATTGAAGAATAGTGCATCATAAACATAATAGCTTTTCAGAGTAAATACCATTTTCACATTCGAGTTTTGTCATGAATATCACACTCAGTAAATTTTTACAAATCTTTCAAAAGTAACATTTCAAGTTTTATAAATTTGTACATATTGAACAAAATTCTTGTAATTGTTTTTCTATGTTATGTGTGATGAGTTACATCTATGTTATGTATGATGAGTTACATGCATACACTCTTACACAATGTTTGGTTCATGAATTTGGTGAGGAAAAAAAAATTGTTAAGAAAAACACTTTTGATTGTTTGGTATGAGGAAAATACTAAAGAAAGGAAAAGTTAAGGAAAAATAGTGTTTTTGAGGAAAATAAATTTTTCTTACAAAATGATGAGGAAAATAAGAAAAAATTCTATTTGAAATACTCTCTTTCATTCTCCAGCACTTTTATCTCATCTTTTTTCATTCCTTTCTTTATTATTTTCTTGAACAATAAAATAAATTTTATATTTTATATTTTTTTGTTTTCTTTTCTTTTTTCCTAATGCTTTCCTTGTCAAAATCCTTAAAACTATGTTTGGTTTAAGGAATTTGGTAAGGAAAGGAAAATATTAAGGAAAAGGAGGCAAAAGGAAGGAAATATAAATCTCAAGCATGTTTGGTTGTATAAGAAAATAATGAAGAAAAGAATGAAAGATGAATGTATTGGAAAAGGAGAGAGAGCTCAAATAGATTTTACCCTCATTTCCCTCATCATTTTGTGAGGAAAACTCATTTTCCTCAAATCCATTATATTTTTCCTAACATTATGCTTGGTTCATGGATTTTGATGAGGAAAAGAAAAGAAAATATTAAAGAAAATACTATTGATCGTTTGGTTGGCAAGGAAAATGCTAAAGAAAGGAAAATTTGGGGAAAAATATAGTGTATCTAAAGAAAATGAATTTCCTTCACAAAATGGTAAGAAAAATGAGGGGAAAGCCTATTTGAACTATCTTTTATTCTCCAACACATTCATTACCCTGCCTCCTTTCCCCATCATTTTCTTCATTATTTTCTTTAATAATCAAATAAATTTGAAATTCTATATTTCTTTGTTTTCTTTTCCTTTTCTCTAATACTTTCTGATATAGGATGGCCCAAAATGGCCCAAATCGGCGAGGCCCAACACCCAATCAACGGCCCAGGACCCAAGTGACTGGTCGACCCTGTTCAACCAATCTACAAGGCGCTCCATAGCTCTCGGATCCACTTGACCACTATCGACATCTCTTCTCGTCGATTCTCAAGTCGAGCCCTACACAGTACTCTGCCACCACATTAAATGCGTTGACTAGCAGCACGCCTCCGCATTAATGGCGCATGCCCTCCCTTCACCGTCTGACACAGCAGACGCTGCAACAGTGTACCATCTTGTCCTACAGCATAAAAGGACATCCAGCTGGCAATATTCAAATGGAGGAATTGACCAATTACCCCCGGTAGGAGGCTAAAGGTCCCTGGGATAAGCCAAGGGCTTCTCTGACATTTCCTACAAGGGGAAAAATATAAAAACCCCTCAACCTTGCCTCTCACAGGTATGCACTCATACACTCAAAAGCCCATACATTCCGCTACTCGATTAAAGAGGTCGAATATATACTGACTTGAGCGTCGGAGGGCCTAAGTCGAGGGCCACTCGGCTAGCCTAACGTTTACTGTGATTGCAGAATTTCAATCCCAAATCAATCCAGAAGATCAATACACCGGATCGTGATTCATACCCGGGTTCATATCCGTCATCGAAATCGAACCCTCATCATTTGGCGCCGTCTGTGGGAAGCAGGAATCCTCCATCGAAAATGGTGAACACTAGGCGAGCCCCATCAGGGAGGGAGAAGAACCGGAGATCTAGCTCTCCTGCCCCCCGCCAGAACCAAGGACAAGACGAGCTAGCACCCAGTATGCAACTGGAACCTATGGTCACTCTCACAATGCCTCAGCTGATGCAACTCATCAGCGAGCAAATCTCAGCGCAGATTTCTGCCCAGCTCTCGGCCGCACTAAATAGACATGCTGTGCAACCGGGGCCGGCGACCAGTGCCACACCACAGCCAGCAGGCTCGGAAAGGGCACGACCAGAAGAGTACGCACAGATACTAGAGTCCTCTAGACGTCCATCCCGGAGAGAAGGAAGCCCGGGCCGTTTTCCAAGGGAGGCAGCCCGCCCACCGCCGAGGGAGGAGGTAGCAGACTCCGTAGACCACGACATTCGGCCCCTTCGAGCCCCGCAACGCGATAGGGCCGGGCATTCTAGAGGCAGACAAAACCAAGACCAGCAAGAGTGGGAAGAAGTCTCTCACCAGATGCAACAGCTGAATAAGCGCCTGGAGGAACTTTCGAAGAGGAATGCTGACAGAACCATGCAACTGGAAATGCCTTCAAGATTCCGGAGGGAACGCGACTCCCCTTTTGTCCAGGAAATTATCGATGAGCGCATTGCCATTGATACGAAGATCCCCACCGGGCTCCCAAGGTATGATGGTTCCACGGACCCGAATGAGCATCTGATGCAGTTTGAGCATATGATGCAGTTGCATGGGCACAACGAGTATATACATGCAAAGATGCTCGTGACCACTTTCCAGGGCGTAGCCCTAGACTGGTTCGTGAAGTTGGAACCGGCATCCATCTTCTCATACGACCAATTATGTGACAAGTTTTTGCACCAGTTCACCAGTAGGAGGAAGACGAAGCTACCGCACACCCACCTGCACATAGTAAGGCAGGCTAAGGGCGAGTCTTTACGAGATTTCTTCACCAGGTTCAACACCGAGGTATTGAAGATAGACAGCCCCAGGATAGAATTTTTGATTGATGTGCTATTTTTGGGACTAAGGCACAAGGAATGCACTAATGCATTGGTCCGCGCGCAGTCGAGAACAATGGAGGAGCTCCTCGACCTCTCCAAGAGGTACATGACCCAGGAAGAGATGAACAAAATGAAATATGGCAACATGGAGGCCGACAAGAGAAAAGGCAAGAAGAAAGAGGAGAAGCAGAACAGGGAGGGGCGTCGCTCCCCAATCAAACGTTTCCATGACTACACCCCACTCTCCATGCCAAGGAAGGAAGTACTCTTCGCCATACAACATGATAACCTACTTAAAAAGCCTCAAAAAATCACAGAAACTGAGGTTATGAAGAAGTCCGGAAAGTACTGCCATTTTCACAAGCAAAAAAGGCATGACACCGAGGATTGCTTCAATTTGAAGGATGAGATAGAGAGGCTGATTAGGCAGGGGCATTTGAAAAAGTTTTTCGAAGAGAAAGCTCGACGTGAGGAGGGGGCAATCGACCGGACTTCCCATAGAGAAAGGTCGGTCAGCCCGCGACGGCAGGACAAAGGAAAGAAACCAGCCCATGAAACCCACCCGCCCATTCGAGGTGTCATCGACATGATTGCCGGGGGGCCTGCAGGAGGAGACTCCCGAAGCGCAAAGAAGCAAACCCAAAGGCAACTTGACTCGACCAAACCTTCGAGGGTCGAAACAGTGTTCCAGTTGACAACCAGTACCGAGCCGATCTCTTTTACCGATGCAGATTTAGACCACCTCGAGGGTCAGGCCGCGGACCGGCAGCTCGACTACCCAATGGTGGTCGCCATCGAGATCGCCAACTTCGAGGTGAGAAAGGTCTTGGTCGACAATGGCAGCTCGGCAAACATAATATTCCTGTCGACCCTGAACAGAATGAACCTGGGCAAACTAAAATTCGATCCAGTCAGGACTCCCCTAGTTGGATTCGGAGGATCAGAGATTATACCAGAAGGGTCGATTAGCTTATCCACTACATTCGGGCAGGGACATCGCAGCCAAACTTTGATGATCAACTACTTAGTGGTCGATGCCCCATTTGCTTACAATGCCATTGTTGGTCGACCAGCCCTGAATGACTTCAGAGCCATCGCATCCACATACCACATGAAAATAAAGTTCCCGACCCCCGCGGGAGTTGGTGAGCTGTTATGCAACATCAAAGATATCTGGCGTTGTTACACAATCTCCGTGGATTCCAGCGGACAGAAAAGGAGACCAGAATTGAAGGCCTCGGGGGACGCCCTTGTAGCGAAACCCAAGGAGGGACCTTCCTCGAAAAAGAGAAAGTTGGAGGACACCAGGGTTGAGCCAACGGGAGAATTCAAAACAATTGAGCTCGAGCCAGGGAACCCCGACAAGATAACAAGGATCAAAGCTGATATGGGGGATCAACAGGAATGCCTCATGGTGGACTTCCTCCAATGCAATATCGACGTCTTTGCATGGAAAGCTGCCGATCTGCAGGGCATCGACCCCGACATCATCGTCCACAGGCTCAACGTGGACCCTGCCCACAAGCCAATCTGACAGAAGAAGAGAACTTTCAATGCCGAGCGGACACAGATCATCGAGGAAGAGGTTAGCAAACTTCTAGAGGCTGGTTATATTGTAGAAATCCAATATCCTTCTTGGCTTTGTAATGTAGTCCTTGTTCCCAAGAACGAGGAAAAATGGAGGATGTGTAATGATTTCACAGATTTAAATAAAGCATGTCCTAAGGATCCTTACCCCTTGCCTCGTATTGATTTACTTGTTGATTCCACGACTGGTTGCGAACTGCTTAGCATGATGGATGCATTTCAAGGTTACTACCAAATATCCATGGCACCTGAGGATAGGGATAAAATGGCTTTTGTTGTCCCCAATGGGGTATATTGCTTTTTGGTTATGCCGTTTGGACTTAAGAACGCTGGCGCAACTTATCAAAGATTAGTTAACTTCATGTTCAAGAATGAAATTGGGAAATCAATAGAGGTTTATGTCGATGACATGATTGTGAAAACAAAGAAAGTAGAAAGCCACTAGGTCGACCTGAGCCACACATTTTCCTTTCTGAGGGCCTTCGGTATGAAGCTCAATCCTAACAAATACATATTCGGGGTTCGAGGAGGAAAATTCCTGGGATATATGGTCAGTTAGAGAGGTATCGAGGCCAACCCACAAAAAATTCAAGCAGTTCTAGACATTGTTCCACCGCGCACCGTTCGGGAAGTTCAACGCCTTGTGGGCAAAGTTATTGCCTTGGGTAGGTTCATAGCTAGGCTGGCAGACAAGAGCCTACCCTTCTTCAAAATCTTGAGAAACACAAAGAAATCTGGATTCAAATGGGACGAACAGTGTGACCAAGCTCTAATCGACCTCAAGCAACACCTCTCTTTGCCACCTCTCCTCGCCAAGCCTGAGCTCGGGGAAATCTTACAAATATATCTGGCAGTCTCTTCCGCTTCAATCAGTTCAGTGTTAACAACGATGAGAGCTGGGAACCCTTGTCCAGTTTACTATTGCAGCAAGGCCCTTCAGGGGCCCGAACATAACTATTTGGAGATCGAGAAGTTTGCCCTGGCCCTAGTCACATCGGTAAGAAAACTGCAGCCCTATTTTCAATCCCATATAGTGGTGGTACTAACGAACCAGCCGCTAAAATAGGTGTTGTCGAAACCAGACATTTCGAGTTGACTAACGAAATGGGCCATCGAACTGGGGGAATTCGACATCCAATTCCAACCCCGAGCAGCAATAAAAGCGCAGGTGCTAGCGGACTTCATCCTTGAGAGAGTCGACCTCCCGGCTCAAGAGATGGAAGATTCACCTTGGTGGACATGTGGACGGGTCCGCAATATCTACTGGAGGAGGAATAGGCATATCCCTCCGATCCCCGCTGCCTGAAGACTATGATTTTGCGGTCAAACTCGACTTCCCGGTCACGAATAACGAAGCTGAGTATGAGGCACTCATTGTAGGAATGCGCATGACCATAGACCGTGCAGTCGAAAAGACAGCGGCCTTTACTGATTCACAGTTGGTCGCGGAGCAGGTCGAGGAAAACTTCGACACGAGAGAACAGAAAATGGCACAATATCTCGCGGAAGTCCGACAACTCCAGCAGAGGTTCCGAGATTTTTCATTAAGCCAAATTCCCCGATCAGAAAACGCACGAGTAGACGCACTTTCCAAGCTGGCAAGCTCAACGAAAGGCACAAGAGAAAGAACCATAACATTTCTTGTCTCCGATCAGCCTTACATCTCGGCCCCCGGCTCGGGTTTGGTCGGGTGCCTCGAAGATGCAACACATTCTTGGCAGCACCCGATCAAACTTTATTTGAGCCATGGTACCTTACCCGATGATGAGAAGCAGGCTCGTAAACTGAAGGGCTTGGCGCCCAAATATGCGTTGGACGATCACGGACAGTTGTATAGAAGATCAATCGCAGGACCGCTGCTGAGATGTTTAAATCCCGAACAGGCGAAGGAAGTGCTGCAGGAAATACATGCAGGCATCTGCGGAAACCACTCGGGAGGCCGGTCCCTGGCGCATAAGATCACACGATATGGGTATTTCTAGCCCACTTTGTTGAAGGATTCTATTGACTTTGCTAGGAAATGCCCATCTTGCCAAGTACATTCGAACATCCAACACCAACCAGCCGCACCAATGAAAAATGTTGATATCGCTTGGCCATTCGACCAGTAGGCATCGACATAGTCGGCGCACTCCCAAAGACAACCGGCTAGCGGAAGTTTATCATAGTGGCCGTTGAGTACTTCACAAAATAGGGTGGAAGCTGAAGTAATCCCGAAGATCACTGATGCGGCCATCAAGAGTTTCATATGGAAGAATATTATTTGCTGTTTTGGGCTGCCTAAAGTCCTCATCTCAGATAACGGCACCCAATTCCAAAGCAAAAATACAAGAAGATGGTGCGAGACCTTAGGCATTGCACAGCATTTTACTTCAGTGGGAAATCCGCAAGCCAATGGACAGACCGAAGTGACCAACAGGATTGTCCTCGATCACATTAAGAGTCGAATAGTGGGGACGGGAACCAGCTGGGCGGACGACCTCCAGGGAGTCCTTTGGGCCTAAGAACCACCCTTCGAACAGCTACTGGTCAAAGCCCTTACAGCCTAGTTTATGGATCCGAAGCAGTGGTCCCGTCAGAACTAATCTAGCACACCACTAGAGTGATCCACTACAATCCAACAACAAATACATCGAAGAGGGCACTGGACCTAATAACTATAGACGAGAGGCGCCTGCCGGCTTACAACAAAATGCAGAGGTACCGTTCAAAGATGGTAGACCACTATAACAAATCGGTACGTCTGCAAAATTTCAAGGTGGGTGATCTCGTCTTAAAGAAAGTGGAAGTGTCAAGGCTCGTCGGCAAGCTTGACCCGAAGTGGGAAGGGCCGTACTCAGTCATCAAAGTGTCTAAACACAACGCCTATCGATTAGCGGATGCTGCAGGTCGCGAGTTGCCTCGACCGTGGAATGTGGTAAATCTAAAAAAGTTCTTTGTATGAGCTGTTCATTGGCATCTTTTGTATTGAGTAAAGAACAATCAAGTTCCATTATAATTAAAAAGCAAGTGACGACCGCAGCAAAACCTTAGTCGACCACGTAGTCGACGAAAGGCTAACTCATCAAGTCAAGACGAAGAGCCGCGACCACCTTACTCGACCCCGTAGTCGACGAAAGGCTTAAACTCAACAAGTCAAGGCGAAGAGCCGCGACCACCTTAGTCGACCCCGTAGTCGACGAAAGGCTTAAACGAATCAAGTCAAGGCGAAGAGCCGCGACCACCTTACTCGACCCCGTAGTCGACGAAAGGCTTAAACTCATCATGTCAAGGCGAAGAGCCGCGACCACCTTAGTCAACCCCGTAGTCGACGAAAGGCTAAAACTTATCAAGTCAAGGCGAAGAGCCGCGACCACCTTAGTCAACCCCGTAGTCAACGAAAGGCTAAAACTCATCAAGTCAAGGCGAAGAGCCACGACCACCTTAGTCGACCCCGTAGTCGACGAAAGGCTTAAACGAATCAAGTCAAGGTGAAGAGCCGCGACCACCTTAGTCGACCCCGTAGTCGACGAAAGGCTTAATCTCATCAAGTCAAGGCCAAGGGCTACGATCACCTTAGTCGACGAAAGGCTTAATCTCATCAAGTCAAGGCCAAGGGCCGCGACCACCTTAGTCGACCCCGTAGTCGACGAAAGGCTTAATCTCATCAAGTCAAGGCCAAGAGCCGCGACCACCTTAGTCGACCCCGTAGTCGACGAAAGGCTTAAACGAATCAAGTCAAGGCGAAGAGCTGCGACCACCTTAGTCGACCCCGTAGTCGACGAAAGGCTTAATCTCATCAAGTCAAGGCCAAGAGCCGCGACCACCTTAGTTGACCCCGTAGTCGACGAAAGGCTTAAACGAATCAAGTCAAGGTGAAGAGCTGCGACCACCTTAGTCGACCCCGTAGTCGACGGAAGGCTTAAACGAATCAAGTTAAGGCGAAGAGCCGCGACAACCTTAGTCGACCCCGTAGTCGACGAAAGGCTTAAACTCAACAAGTCAAGGCCAAGAGCCGCGACCACCTTAGTCGACGAAAATTCTCAGCAAACTGGCATCGAAGCCCCTGAGGCAAGGTAGCAAAATCGACATCACGCTTGCAGAAAAGCCGTTAAGGCTCGAATTCGAGCCCCATCGACAAATTCATTTACACTTTACTAACCATAAATGGTGATAAAGTTCAAGTTATCTTGCAATGGAGAAAAACAGTGCTCGAAATTGAACAGCTGGCAGATGAAGGGCAACAAATTTTATTTCATCCTCAAGAAGCCTCAACGAGGCATGTACATCAAAACAAAAACAAGTATTACAAGTCCTAGCTAGAACTGCCAGACCCTTCGAGGGGTAAGGCGGGAGCAGACCGGGGCTCAGAGGGTGCCATGGCAACGGGCATTGCCGCGGTGACTGGGCAAGAGGGACAGGCGGCAAAAGACATAAACAGCCGCTTGGCGGCTGGGAAGAAAGAGGCAGTGTCGGCCTGGCCTTCAGAGATTTCATAGGCGAGATCACCGGCGAGCTCGAACTACTCGAACCGGAACCACTGCCGGACAACCCACCTAGAAGGAGCAGGCAACTCCCTACGCCCCTCAAACAGGGTGGCCTCACTGTCCCCCCCCCCCGGCTACCCTCAGAACTGAATAACCCAAGCATCTTCTTCAAAAGAAAAATAAAGAGAAAGGATTCGGAAAAACGAAGAGGTGGAGGAGCACTTACTGGATATGAAGGCTAAGCCCACAAAATCTGCGAAGCGAATGCAAAGTCTAGGGAGTCTTGCAGCGAAAGATATCTCCTAAAGGTTCTCGGAAATTCTGAAGCGGTAAAAGTGAAAATGGGCAGAATCACATAAATCATTTATAGAAAAGCGGACGCGATTTCCCAAGCGTCCAAGCGCGGTTACCCAAACGTCCCCATTAATGGACGGAAACGTTACGCCACCCCACGCGCACCACGATGTAACCGCTCAGCAAGCACATAATAATCTGAGAGATTTTCAAAAACCCTGGTTGATGGTAGCTAATGTTCGTTACTTCCCAACGCCGCTCGTCGATTCTCTGTTCGGCCTTGCGAAGTGGGGGGACTCATGATATAGGAGGCCCAAAATGGCCCAAATCGGCGAGGCCCAACACCAAATCAACGGCCCAGGACCCAAGTGACTGGTCGACCCTGTTCGACCAATCCACAAGGCACTCCATGGCTCTCAGATCCACTCGATCATTATCGACATCTCTTCTCGTTGATTCTCAAGTCGAGCCCTGCACAGTACTCTGCCACCGCATTAAATGCGTTGACTGATAGCACGCCTCCGCATTAATGGCGTATGCCCTCCCCTCACCGTCTGACACAGCAGACGCCGCAACAGTGTACCATCTTGTCCTACAGCATAAAAGGACATCCAGCTGGCAATATTCAAACGGGGGAATTGACCAATTACCCCCGGTAGGAGGTTGAAGGTCCCTGGGATAAGCCAAGGGCTTCCCTGACATTTCCTACAAGGGGGAGAATATAAAAGCCCCTCAACCTTGCTTCTCACAGGTATGCACTCATACACTCAAAAGCCCATACATTCCGCTACTCGATTAAAGAGGTCGAATATATACTGACTTGAGCGTCGGAGGGCCTAAGTCGAGGGCCACTCGGCTAGCCTAACGTTTACTGTGATTGCAGGATTCCAATCCCAAATCAATCCAGAAGATCAATACACCGGATCGTGATTCATACCCGGATTCATATCCGTCATCGAAATCGAACCCTCATCACTTTCCTTTCCTTATCAAAAATCCTTAAACCAAATATAGTGTAAATTTTCCTTTCTTAAGCATTTTTCCTACTAACCAAACAATTAAAAATATGTTCCTTATCATTTTCTTTTCTTTTCCCGATCAAATCCTTGAACTAAACATAGTGTAAATCAAATATAGAGTTAATTCTTGTTTCAATTTATTCAAATATATTTTAGGGTTAAATTCATTTTACCCCCTGTACTATGGGGTATGTATCAAATACCTTCCTATATTTCCAAAACCTTTAAATACCCCTCTCAAGGGTGTCAAATATCCCCCTTGTTCTACCAAAATCTTTAAATACCCCCTTCAAAATCATCTGTCATTAGTAAAATAGCTGACGGTGTCAAAACCTTATAATAAACTACTGATTTAACCTCAAAAAATAACTAAATAGCATAAAAACCTAAGATATGTGGCCTTTTTTTCTATGTAGACAAATCCATCCTTAGTACCCGTACTACCAAAACCTTTAAATACCCCCATCAAACTTCTTTGACGTTAGAAAAGTGACGGTTGTTTGGCTGATGTAGCACTAAAATTATCTTCCATTTATACATATGATCATTGAAAAATTTTATATCCAAAATACCCTTGTGATTTACTATATAATGCTCAAGTTTATTACTTCAATTTTGTTACATTCATTTTAGGACGTAAAGCATCATCTAACTCCTAATCCAATAAAATATTAAATCATTTCTTTTTTTTTAAAGAATATTTAACAACTCAATTTTAATACAGAACATATATGACCAAAAAAATAGAGGTTGCTTGTGTTGAAAAAATACATGGGACCATTATATGTATTTATATTTTGTAACTATTTGTCTAAAATTTTTCAAATTTGCATTCGTTTTAGGATATAAAAAATGTATAATAATATGTAGGGTTTTGTTATATTTCACTTATAATTTATTGTTACTTTTTTTAAAAAAGCTACGTATCCTAAGTTTTTATGGTATTTAGTTATTATTTGAGGTTAAATTAGTAATTTACTATAGAGTCTTGACACCATCAGCTATTTTGCTAACGGCAGATGACTTTGAGGGGGTATTTGAAGATTTTTGGTAGTACAGGGGGATATTTGACACCCTTGAAGATGGTATTTGAAGGTTTCAATAGTATAGGGGGTATTTGAGACCCACCTTATTGTACAGAGGGGTAAAATGAAATTTATCCTATATTTTATCTAGTCAAATTAAATATTATATTTTTACAGCGGTTTTAAAACTAAAAATATACTTCCATATAATTAAGTAAGATATAAAAATTAGTATTATGAAAAATAAAAGGGATTAAATTATAATATACTTGGAGGAGAAATGATTCATTTTGAAATTAAAATTTATGAGGTGCAATTTAAAATTTGATTTGTAAAAGGTACACTAAATCATTAAAAGAATTTATAGGCTATTTTTTACTTTAACAAATTCTTTTGTCTGTCTTCTGTTTTTTTTAACATTTTTGGGACTTATCCTCTATTGAGTAGGCCTTATCAAAATAAAGGATGTCAAGAAAATACATTAAAAGCATTTGGGAGTGTTTGGTTATGATTTCCCAAATCAATTTTGTTTTGGGGAAACATGACAAAAAATACACTCATTTTTCCTCCAGAAGACTAAAATAGATTTTTTCAAAATACCCTCTTCAATCTTTCATTATTCCCAAAACTTCTCCATTCTTCAATATATACATACATATATCTCATATATATATATATGATATATATTTTATTATTATTCTTACAATAAAAAAATTACTCAAATCCATTTTCACCCAAAATTTCAATAAAAAAAACATTAATTTGATTGTTATAGTAAAAAATATCTCTCCCCAAAACATAAACAAACATACTAAAACTCTCCAAAACTAATTTTTAATTATTCCCCAAAACTTAACCAAAAATTCATTACATTCCCCAACACAACTTTTACATTCTTCAATCTCACTTTCAACATTGAGAGCTTCACTAGGATAGTGGTAGCTCTAATGAGAAATTGTCTCCAAAAAAACATATTAAAATCACACAAAAAAACACAATCAAACATTGTCGAAGCAAACATTCCACTTATTCTCTATATAGCACTCTTTCTTAAATATTAAATTTAAAGTTTAATCCATAAAATTTTAGTATTGCTCTTATCCAGGGTTACTTTAATTTTTCATTTATTATTCAAGTACACTTTTTCTTTACATACTTTTAGTATGACTGTTGATTGACTTATTGTTACTCAATTTTATGTTTATAGTATCAAAAATTCATAATTGAATTATATATATATATATATATATGAAAAATAAAACGGAGTATTTAAAAATGGTTGTAGAAACTTCACAAGTACCTTAATTGTTTTGTTTATTTTATTATAAATTCTTTCTTTTTTTTTTCAGCATCCAGCTCCAGGAATCAAGTTTTTTCTTTTTTCTATTTTTGAGATAATTCATCTTTTTTTTGCCTCTAGAATTATAATAGAAAGAGAATAATATGTAGGAAAGCTAGAAATAAAAAACATTAGAGATTCACAGTTGTGCAAAATAGTTAACCTTAAATGATTATAATTCTATTATATACAGTCTTCTATTGTCCACGACCTATTATGAAAACTTTTGAAGTCTAATTTCATTTAAAATTTTAAAACATTCAAAGGGTTATGACGCAAAGAAAGTAGAGTACCAGTTATTTGTGGAGAAATTGAAATATAATTAACGACATTTGATGTTATAGTTCTTTATACTATCAAAAATATATAAAATTCAATCATACTCTCCTTTTTTACTATTTTAGAGTTACTAATTTATTGTTATAATATGTATCATAAAAGCACTACAAGACTTTTTGAGTTATCCATACTTTCATTATAGTAGGACTCCTTTTTACTTTGTGTGGTGGGATGAGATACGAGATAAAATGGACGGTGAGATTAAGAGGGTGTTTGGTTAATTTTATTTAAAATATTTTATAAGCTCCTACATCTTATAAGATATTTTTGTAATTAAAATTAAGTTATTAAGATTTATAAAATATTTTAGGCACTCCTTACTTTTTTGAAAAGAGCTTATAAGCTCATAACATCTTATTTTAGAAGTTTATAAGCTTTTTTTTAAAAAAACTTACCGAACACTTTTTTACATCTTATTAATTCCCAAACATCTTATAAAATATTTTAAGAAGCTTATAAGCTCACCCAAATACCCTCTAAATAATCAAAGAAATATCATGTAGACTTTATTATAAGATTGTCTAGATAATAAATTAATTAGTCAATAATAGACATCACATGTGTTTTTTGATAGACTATTATATCTATTTTACCAATTATACAATTTATTCCAAAGATTCAAAAATAACATATTTTAAGTGGTAAATAATTCAAATAGTCATTAAATAAATCAAAGTTCTTTATAATTTATAAAACTTTTATATTTGCCAACCAAAATAATAATTTAAATAAAATAAAATGTTGGGTTTATTCAAGTGAATGTCATTTGTCCACAAATGTTAAATTTATTTTAATTATATTTAAGCAAATTAATTTATAGTTGGAGATATTTTAATTTTATTTTTGTCTTAATGTTATAGGGATAATTTGTATATTTTATTTTTATTAATTAATGATGCTTTCCCACAAGGTCGAGGCATTAATATTGAACTTCTATCTCACAAAATATAAATAGATACATAAGATATAGATTTTGATTTAATTAGGTAGACATAGATTATTGGTATTCAAGCATTGTTTGAAAACACGTGGGAAAAGAGAATAATTTTCAGTTTCTTGTTGAAATTAAGCAAACTTAACCTTTCTTTTTTTTTGCGCTTTCCTTCAATTTTGTAAAATTGAAACTAAAAGTTGGAAGCAAATTAGGAGGTGCTTTTCCCTCCAAATTGACATTTTTTGAATAAGTAACAGCAATTTGCAAATATGAATTATTCATATTACTAGGTGATTGTTAAAACTTTATGTAAAAGAAAGCAATTTTTTAAAAGTATAACCTTTTATAATAACTGGAAACATGAAAAATGTAGTAAAAACTTTGTCATTTACTCGTAAGATTCAATAACTAAGATAGGGAACATGATATAAAAGATGTCCAAACATCACGGTAAAATTATTGATAAAACTGTCCTTTTTAAGGCTAAAACTGCAACATTCTTTCAAATAATGAAAATTTTCATTGAAACCATATATTGGATTCAAAGTTTAATTTACAAATATTAATAGCAGTAGATAATAAATTATGAATTATTGATTAGTTATTGGTAATAAATAATTTTGATAGAAATGACCTACTTAATTTGTCTGTATCTATTCTTCTATATAAAAAAGCAAAATCGTTTATATATTCAAAGTGACGGTTGCATAATGTTATACCAAATTTTGGATTATAAATTATACTCTTACTTTTCAGTTTAATTACAGAAGTGCATTTATCACTTGATAAAGAATAACAAAACCGAAGTTATAATATGATCAAGCACAATGAAAAAAATTGTTAACTGTATAGGCAAGCAAATACATACACATTGAACTTTTGTCGTTGATTATTTACTATATATAAATTTATATAAATCAATAATTAATATTTTATGCTATCCAATATGCTATAATTATTTATTTATACTATATAAAAATTTGAGTGCTTTATTATTCATTAAAATAATTAGCATCAATAATGTGAGATATAAAATTTATGCATGTATGTAGGACCGATATGTCAAGAGCCCTAATAAAAAAAGCAAGACTTTTTACATACTCAAAGTAACGGTTACTCCATGTTATCAAATTTTGAATTACATATTATATCCTTAATTTTCAGTTTAATTTAAAAAGTGCATTTATCATTTGATAAAAAATTACAAAATCAAATAATATGGTCAAAAGATAATGAAAAAATTTATAGAATATGTAGCGATTCCACATAGACCCCCATTTTTAAACTTTTGATATAGAACTATTTGTTGTATATATGAATTTATGTTAATTGATAATTAATATTTGTATGTCATTCACTATAATTATAGTTAAAATTATGTTTTGTTTATCTGCACTATATAAAATAATTGAGTATTTTTTTTCAATGTAATTGGCATTAATAATATAATAAATTAAGTTTATGCCTGCAAAAATTATGTGCCATGATAATTAATTTATTAAAAATATAATGAATAATATAGAAATTTAAGCTCCACGTGTCTCATTCTCGAAACTACGACTAGGACCACCCACACCTGCACCGAGAAAGATAGAGAAACACAAGTCAAAAGTTGAACAGAACGGACAAAGATAATCGTCACAATGCAAAAATTATTTAAATTTTCAGATTAAAGAAAATATTAATAACGATGTCAAGACCCTTTTTCTTTTTAATAATGCTGTCGAACTTATTACATATGACATATATAAAGTGAAACTAGTTTCAGATCTTGCCAACAAATCCCACAGGCCACAAGTTTTACAGTTACGGGAATTGCATTTTATTTGTCATCTCTCATATATAATAATCGATAAATAACTTACATAGAGATAATAAAATTATCAAATGATGAATGGTAAAAATATTTATTTTGTTATTATACGTGTTGTCGTAATGTAAATAGAAACAATATAAATGCAACTCATGTTATATAAGTGTATATTAACATTATTGATAATTTCAATTTCATTGCTTCATATTTTTTTTATTAATATTCTTTACATTTGGTTACAAAAATAAGTATTATTTATGTTAATATG
This sequence comes from Jacaranda mimosifolia, assembly GCA_018894105.1. NCBI lineage: Eukaryota > Viridiplantae > Streptophyta > Magnoliopsida > Lamiales > Bignoniaceae > Jacaranda > Jacaranda mimosifolia. The sequence goes on along the minus strand of CM032128.1, from coordinate 23,468,732 downwards.
TGCATTTGCTTACTAATATTTAAAAAACTTTGAAATCTTATAAAATATTAGTAATTTTAGCACATTTTATGTGTGTGCTAATTTTTTATAAATAAATAGAAAAAATCATAGGATAAAATAAAATAATTGAAAAAAATATAAATTTGAAAAGAGAGGAAAAAGAACCACATAGAAGAAAAAAGAAAACAAATTATCTATTATTGTCTTTTTAAAATAGAGTTAATTTTATCAGCTCATTATAAAATATATAAAATTAGTTATTAAAGTCCTTACACTTTGTATACAAAATATATATAAATATTACTAGTATACAATATATATATAAATATTACTATGTCGACGCAAAATGAATATTCATTTAATAAAGCTTAAGTTTAATATATATCATTTTCTTACCTAAAGTTAAACCTATGATTTTTCTATCCCTAATTTAAGTACAAGCTTTGTTTCAAAATTAATCTTCAAATCACTTTCTTACGGGATTTTTTTTTTTTTTAAATTGAAAAACGTTTATGTATGCGGTGCATATCATTTTCTAAAATTAAAATAATCAAACAGTGTTATAGAATTTGCATTTTTTTATTCATATTATTTACCTTTGTGCCTGAATTATAGTATTTATTGAGATAACTTATATGATATACTCTCTATTTGCCATGTCCTAGGTCTGAAATTTTGTTGGATGCAATAATTGTCTTTAAACTCGTAAGATATATCTTAAAATTACGCTATAATTAACTTGCTCAAAATGATATTCGATAGATGTGTATGAATTCTTTAGCCAAATCTTATAAGGTGGTGATTCTTTTAATATTTTATCAATGTAGGATGAGGCATCATAACCATCCATACTTCAAAACACAATGTTCTCTTCGCGGAGTGACATAGTTCAAAATTAATCACCAAGCATTAGGATTCTAGAGGTAATTCCTATAGGTTCAAGAGGTGGCCTTCGCGTGTGTACTTGGCTCCCCATGTTCAAGAAGTGGCTCCTACAAGTGTAGCACTTTGTTCCACATAGTAGTTAGCTTCCAATATTTTGATTCATAATCGATTCTGATACAATTTATCTCGCCCAAGCCCACAAGCCCACAAGCCCATTGGAGGTGAAAATTACATCCAAACCCATCCATCCTAAAATTGAATTATGATCAATTTTGTCCAAAAGAAACCAATAAATGGACATGGATTCTTTAGCTAAAATTTATAAGGTGGTCATTAGTATTTTACCAATACGCTAGCCTAAGTCATCATAGATGGTATCAGAGCTAATCGCCAGTTGAAATATTGGGAGCTAAGTGCTATATAGGACAGTGTTATACATATGAGAGTCACATCTTGAACCTACGAAGCAAAGTGCAACACATCAAAATCACCTTTTGAATTCATAGGAGCCACCTTTATATTCCCAATGCTTGGTGACTGATCTGAATTGTGTCAAGCTGCAACAAGAACGTTACGCTCTGGAGGAGAAATAATTATGATGTCGTATCCCGTATTGATAAATTCCTAAAAGAGTCACTACCTTATAAGTTTTGGCTATAAAACTCATACATATTTATTGGGTAAATTGCACAGCAGCCCCCTGTGATATCCTGAATTGGCTTATAACTCCCTGTGAAATAAAAATTTGTTCCTATACCCCTTATATTTTCTAAAATCATGCAATGAGCACCCCTGGAGAGGAAGGTGTCATTCACGCGCGGGTGTGCGCGATTTGGAATGTAATTTTATGTACAAAAAGATGATCATGCCCCTCACTTATCAACCGTTAAATTTTTTTTAAAGAGATCAATGGTCCAAATTAAATTATATAATATCTTAAAAAGAAAAAGAAATAAGTAATATATTATTATATATATAATATAATATATACATGTACAATATATAATCTAATATATAATACATATATATAATAAATGTAATCCCACCCCACCCCACCCTACCCTAACCCACCGGCTGATGGCTGCCATGGCAGCCAATTTTTCATGGTTGCCAGCATTCCGGCAACTAGCCTCGGCAGCTCACCAGTCGGCTGCCCGTGGCCAAAAAAAAAAAAAGGAAACGAAGAAGAAGAAGAAGAAAGATGGCGACCGACGGCCGCCATCGGCCACGACCAGACCTGGCCATTATGTGCGGCAGCCATGGCTACCTGTTGGGTTTGGAGAAGAGGCAGCCATCGAGTTTGGGGAAGACGGGTGGGGGGTGGGGGGCGGGGCGGTTGGGGGTGGTGGTAGTGGTGGTGATAATATATATAAATATATATGTTATATATAATATATTATATATAGTCATATACAATGTATATGTTATATATAATTTTACATATATGCATATATATATATATATACGTGTTATGATAAATTTATATATATGTATATTATATGTATATAAATAAAAATAAAAATTATATTTTATATTTTTACAAATAATAAATATTAAATAATTTTTGTAATTATTATATGTAACTATAATTATGTATTGTAATTATAAATAAAAATTTATTATTTAATTTTATAAATATTATATATTTTATATTTTTACATATAATAAATATTACTTAATTTGAAATAAAGAAAAAAATTATGTATATTATATGTATAAATAAAAAAATATATGTTTATATTTATAGATGTACATATATTTTATATGTAACTATATTTTATAAATATTATATATTTTATATTTTTATAAATAATAAATATTACTTGATTTGAAATGAAGAAAAAAATTATATATATTATATGCATAAATAAAAAACATAAATGTTTATATTTATAGATGTACATATATTTTATATGTAACTATAAATAAAAAATATATTATTTAATTTTTATAAATATTAGGTATTATTTAATTTTAAAAGAATTAAAGAAAAATTATATATGGATATATGTGACATGTATAAATAAATAATATATAATATCTTTATAGATAAATTTATACATGTACATATATTATAAAAGTGTAAAAACTATATTATATACTTTTTCAAAATTATTATGCATAGACTTATATATGTATACATATTATACATAAGTATAAATATAAACATATACCTTTTTTAAATTGATTTGAAATGTATAAAAAAAATAATTTTATTAAAAAGTAATTTTGTCTTTTTACTATTCAATGAACATTAAACAACAATAAAATGGCTGTTGGGTCAAGTGTGCAACGTTCAATTAAACATAGGGGTATATGAGCTAATTTCTATTTCACAGGGGCGCTGTGCAATTTACCCCGTATTTATTCAATATCCCTTTTTCCACTGGTTGATCATAATATAATTTCATGATATACTCAGTTGATTTTTAAGCAATTCTCACGTCTACCAAACTCACCATCCTAGGTCATGACATTATCTAAAAGATCCTAAAGATAATAAAAAATTTAATTTACATTATATGTAAATGTACATGTAAATCAGTTAAATCTTAATATGCTGAGCTTGTTTTTTATAGGCAAATTAATGGAACCTATATATTAGTTTTCTTGTAAGTTTTAAATTTAAGTAATTTGGTGTAATTAATTTGAAAAATTAAAGTATTAGTTTTTGTTTGACTACTCTATATTTTTTTATGGAATCAGCATAATTTTTTTTGGAATTCAATCTTCTAAAAAGATAAAAATAAAAATAAAAATAAAAATAAAAATAAAAATAAAAAGACATTTATTTTTTAAGTTGATCAACGTGTTATTTTTAAGTTCATAATAATGCTTGCAACAGTTTTATGAATAGTAAACTTATTACAAAATAAAATAAAATAGTGAAAATTACTATGGTGAGTAATTCATCTGCAATTTTGGGTGAATAACTCTGTAGACAACTGAACATTTCAAAAAAATAGTAAAAATTTACTATAAACCCTTAAATAAATTTTTATACCTAAAAAAACTAATAAAAACTTTTAACAATCCCCAAAACAAATTCAATTATTATTTTTTCCCAATAAACACAATAATTAAATTTTATAATAACACCTTCAGATTTTTTAGGTTTTGAATTAAATTGCTCTTGGGCCTTTTAGATTAAGAAATTAATGGGTTGAATTTTTTTATATAAATTTTTTCTTTGGGTCAATTTTATTTTGTATGCCTATTATTGAATTATTTTATGTGAATTAAAAAACTTTTTACGTGTTATGAACTTAAATATAGCATGTACGTTGATTACTTAAAAATGTATCTCTTGTTTGTATATATAGTTTTGCTTCTTTTTTTTTTTTTTAATGACATCAACAAATTAAGCCTTCTGAGGTGATTATGAACAAAAAAATGGAAAATTTTATTTCACAATAATATAATTCAGAAATAATAACTTAAAAAGGAGTTTTATTTTTTAATGAAGTTACATGATTCCGATTGTATTATTAATTTATGCTCAACAGTCCAATTGATAGGGATATGGATCTTAAAGTGATGGGAAAAAAAAATGCAAATATTTGAAAACACTACAAGAAAAATAGCATTTGGTGGCCTTAAAAAGTTTCTCTTAAATAGTGTTATAGTGACAATTTTATATTTAATGACATTTTTTAAAAGTACTACTTGTAGTGGTATAGTTAAATGTATGAATGTCATTAATTTACTTCTATTGTGATATTAATAAAATGCAACCAAATATATATACATATATATATATATTAGATGATACATTAGAATGTCACAAAAAAATGCATTAAATAACATGTCAAAGTACCACTAAAGATACTTTTAGATGTATGCTAATATGCCACTAAAAATGCATGTAGTGACTTGTTAAAACGCCACCAAAATTCTTTTAAATGACAAATTAATATGCTACAGAATATACAACAAATGACATATTAAAGTATCACAAAAATAATTTTAAATGACATTCTAACTTGCCAAATAAAATATATATAATGACGTTAAAATGCCACAAAAGATTCATTTAGATGGTATATTAACATACCATAAAAAATTAATAAACTAACATACTAAATTAAATGGCACAAAAAATTATTTTGAATGACATGTTAATCTACAAATAATATTCCATATATGAGACTCAAACATGCCTCAATTGTTCTGTAGAAGACTCGAACTTAAGAACATCTATTTGCAAAGATATGGATTTACTATAAAACTACCAATCAAATATTCAATATATATATATTTAAAAATATTAATTTATTTGTATAATTTGAAATTCTATTTTTTGAATTATTCAATATATGTTCAAATTTATTATATTAACAAACACATTTAAAAAGGTGTGAGAGATTAAATTTTGAGATAAAAAAATTCAGAAAAAATAAAATGTCTAGGAGAGAGAAAAATAGGCAACAACTTAAATTTTGACACTTTTTTAAAAATATGTTTAATTTAATTGAAATATTAAAAGTATACCAAGTAGTTAATTTAATCAATACATTATGATAAGATATAAATTTATAAATTTTACAATTATTAGTAAACATATATTTTATCTAATTTTGAAATATTTATTTAATGTCAAGCCATAACTAAATTATGAGAGGTATTCTTTCTTAAAAAAAAATATATTGATACTAGTTAAATTCCTTTAACTTATAGTTATGTTAGTTTTTCTAAGAAATTATGTTTATTTAACATTTATTAATCAATTGTCATTAGGTTTATATTGTAGTGGCATTTTTTTTCATTACTATTACTATGTTACCTTAAAGTGTCACTATAATATAAAATGACATTAAATTAGTGCTACTAAATAGTTTGCGGCATATTTTATAAATGGCACCATAAATACATATTAAAGATATTTTAAAAAAATAATTAGTGGCACAATTTAAATGCCTTGAAAATACATTTATATTGGTATTTTCAATCAAATTAATGTCACTATTTTTATTTGTTATTTATTAATCAAACGCCACTAAATATTGTATTATAGTGACTTTTTTCTACAATTATCACCTTGTTACTCTTGTGTATCATTAAACTATAGAATGTCATTGAATTAGTACCATTAAATATTTTGTGGTATTTTTCCTAGATGACACCATAAATAAATATAAGTGGCAATTTTTTAAGAAAAAATTAGTAGCTCTAATTAAATGCCTTCAAATTATATTTTTCTTGACATTTGTAATCAAATGCTACTAAAATTTTATTATAATGACATTTGTTTCGACTATCATTATATTACTTTTGTATGTCATTACACCATAAAATGTCACTTAGTTAATGCCACTAAATACTTTATGACTTTTTTTTTTATTAATGACACCATAACTACATATTAGCCACTGGTATTTTTTTAAGAAAAATTAGCGGCAATAATTAAATGTCTTTAAAATACATTTCTCTCGGTATTTTCAATTGAATATCACAATTTTATTTATAATTTAATAATCAAATGTCAATTTTATTTATAATTTAATAATCAATTTTATAGTGACATTTTTTTTGCGACTAACACTATATTATTTTTTTGTATCATTATATGACAAAATGCCACTAACTTAGTGCCACTATATGTAAATTTTCTTGTAGTGAAAATTTATGTATAAGAATATCACATTTTTTTGTCGTGTTACACTTGCTATTAACTAGTTCTTTCAATTTTCAATTCTATATTTTTTATGGCATTAACACAAATTTTCTAGAAATTAATCTGCTCAAATCTAGAGTAAGAAAATACATACTGACCTTAGTTTGTGAAATTAATTAGTTATACCATGCATATAATACTTAAATTGAATACAAATTACAAATAATCCTATAATGTAAAGTTTTGCTAAATTAAATATTAAAAATAAGCTCTACTATATTTTAATTTTGTGACCAGTTTGTATCTATATGTATATCAAAGCTTTATTACTATACTTTCTTAATAAAATAAATAATTACTGTATAACTTATTAGAAGTATATTATGATTGAAAAAAAAAAATCAAGACTTGCAGTGGAAAGTAAGGTTTAAGATGCAAACTTGCAACTTTATTTTCATTATTTTACTTCTAAAAAATGAATAACACATGACCGTTGTTCTGATAAGAAATGTAGGGGAATGATAATGGGGAAAAACTTTTAACTTCCGGGGATTGTAACTATATATTCATTCCTAACAGTGGTAATCTTAAATCTAAATTTTAGGAATTATTAGTGTGATTTGTTATCTTATAAGATCAAACAACATTTCAATTGGTCATTGTCGGAACTTATAAAACAAAAATTATCGCAAAATAGGTAAACCTAATAAATTATTTCACTAAATAATTGAATTTACTTTTGGCTAGTTTGGTTGAGATGATAATGTGAGAAACAATGTTTTATCCCACCTTATCATTTGTTTGGTTGGACCGTTGGAATGACAATAAACACTCAAACCCGCATGAATATTAAAAGTTTGTATTTATATGTGCAATTCGTATAATAAATTAACCTGCTACCTATAATGTACGGACACGCCAAAAAATCACTCCGTGTAGTGTTCGACATATGTCGGACACGACTTCGACACGTGTCGGACACGGCAAATAAGTGTTCAAAAATTAAAATAAAAAAGATAAAATCAGACACGATATCAGACACGGCTAAAGGACGTGCCCAACATGGTCAGGACAAGGCGGGGCTTTTTTTTTTTATTTTTTTTATTAAACTTTACAAAATTTAAAGGCTAATAAATAATATAAAACAATTTTAAATAACAAACAAAATTAGTAAAAAACTTCACTATGATTATAATATCCTAATAAGTTTAGATGATTAGACACATTATGAATTTTTTTTTTACAACAACATAGTAAGTGATCATAGAAAACTTGACAATTGGCACTAATTATATATATATATATATATATATAAGTAATATTTTTTTTTTTGTTCTATCACCAATAATAATTTTTTACACATTTAATAGTGGCAAAAATTGTATTTAAGTTATCACCATTGATAATTGATGACAAATTTTTAATGATAAGCATAAATCTTTTCAAATGTTATTAGTTATAATTTTTACATTATCACATATTTTTTTATGACAAATATTACATTTTTTTTGTATTGAAAATTTTCATTATATAATTCACATGGAGTCTAATACTTATGCCTATTTAAGGGATTCATTATTTATTTGAATTTAAAATATACTTATTTAATGTTCAGTATTGATTTTTTTCACTTTACTTTGATATATATATTTTATATTACATATATTAATATGACCAATAAATATTTATATATATAATTATATATATATATTATGATAATCACATTCAAGCAGTGTCATGTCCTAAAATTTTAAAATTTAATATGTTGCTGTGTCCGTGTCGTATCGTGTTTGTGTCACAGTGTTCGTATATGTGCATCATAGCCTGCCACCCTCCATGAGTTTATTTATCATCCCAGCCAAACTATACTACAATAATAAAAAATTATATAAATTATCACATGATAAATAATTATGAGATAACTTAAAAATCCAACCAAACTAGCTCTTTTAGTTTTATTTACCCTATGTTTAAACTATATTTGGGTACTTTAAATTCTTTATTTCAATTTTTTTATTTTATCTCTTATTCCCATTTAATGTATATATCTCACATGCATCTCATCATCATTCAATTATTTTAATAAAAAATATTTAATATAATATTATATATTTATAAAATAAAATATAAATTAAAATAGAGAATTTAAACTGATATTTAAATAGCAAAATTCAAGAAAAAGTAAATTGGCCAATTCACTTCTCCAAGATGGCTCCACATATTTGATCTTGTTTACTTTTAAAATTTTCCACCCAGTTGGTCAAATTAAGACGTGCAGACAAGAAGACAACGAAACCTTTTCTTAATAATAATAATAATAATAATAATGATTTAGTATTTTAATAGTCCTATAAAAGTGTTCCAAAGACTCAAACATCGATGCCCATGTCTCAGAAACATTAAAAGAAAGGGGGAAAAAAACAAAGAAAAAAGGAAAGAGGAAAAATAAAAAAGAAAAAGTTGGAAAAGTTGAAAAAGGCCTTTTAACCCCACATGTAATAAGGCAAAATTTGAGGTGGCCCACTGTGGGGTGCAGTGAATTAAAAACTGTACTGATAAGTGATACCCCACTCTCTAACTCTTAAGTGATTTTAGTAACATGAAAGTGGTAAAAGTGATTGATTCTATTCTTTATTTCTATTTCTCCCTATTGATGGAGAGTCCGAAGTCAACACTGTGGTGAGGTGTACATCAGCATTTTCAAAAATTAGCAGAAGAAAGTACTGTTTGGGAACAGTTTCGTATGGAGGACTACTTACCCTTTTATGCCCGTAACTTGCAGAAGCATTAAAAGCCTATGAAGAAAGTGTCTCTACTCTCTTGAAAGTTGAAACATGCACAGCACAAACAATTGTAGCTCTCTGAATAAGAATAAAAATAAAAATAAAGGGCATTTGGAAATTTTGAAAAGGGGAACTGTGTCTGGACTGTTTATGAATAGAGGAAAGATTACATTGTGAAATGTGAAGACCTCTTTTCTTTTTCTTCTTTCTTTTTTTCTATTTATAAATACAATTATTGGGTCGAGGGATGAAAGCATGTGAGTGTAGATTAATTTTTGTGAGGGAACGTACAAAACAAGCCAAGAGATTCACGTTGGTCGTCTGCTTTGTAGCTTTTCTAGTCACACTATTAAATGTTTCCTTAACCACCTTAATCAACAATGAATATGGATAGTGATAGTTTCTGTTTTTTATTTTTATTTTGTTTCACCTCACCTATACATAGAATATAGTTGGGTGCATAATGAACATAAAAAAATTTCATATTATCCCTTGAATTGATTCAAATTATGCTTTGTTGGAAATTTGATTTTATTCATAATTTGGGTATAACATGAGACCTCTCTCTCTCTCTCTCTCTCTCTCTCTCTCTCTCTCTCCAGATAGAGAGAGATCAGTTGCATTAGCAATCCGACTAAGCTTTACATATGCTCTACAGGTCGTACTTCATTTTTTTTCCCAATAAATTATTTTCTTTCTTTTGATTTGGAAGATGGGTGTTGCATTCAGTATAAAAAGGGATAATTTTTTAGTACGTCTCTAGGTAGGGCCACTAATTCAGCTAGCTAATGAACAGTTCTTTTGGAATTTAGATGGATATCTACTGCAACGCATGCACCATTATTTGCTACCAGAGAAGCAAAATATTTGAGAGTTAATACGAAAAATACATGCATAAATAATAGTCTACAATCTCAAGAGAATTTAATAGTTTTCAAATATTTTTGTATATAATACTATAAAATAAAATTCTGGTATCACCATATATAATTTAAAACCCTTTAGAGTTTAATTTGAATGATACATTCAAATAGATATAATTTCATAATATGTTTTGAAATTACTGATAATTGAACTTGTAATTCATCACTTTCATTCAATCTTAAATTTTCAGAAATTTTTTAAAATAAAATGATTGAGAGGATAGAGTCAAAGAAAAATTTAATTTTAAGGAGGGTAATATTTAATAATATAAAGGACAGTATTATTATTATTATTATTTTTGAATAAAGGACAATATTATTATTATTATTATTATTATTATTATTATTATTATAATAGAAGAGCAGCAAGTACCAAGACAAATTCCGCTCCGCGATCCGCCCTCTTCCTCTTTGATTTAAGAGGTTAGTGGACATAAAAGGGAAAAATGGGATGGGACTCTTCCTCTTCTGAAGTAGAAAGGGTGGAATAGAAGAAACATTAGAAATGTCTGACACACACATATCCATTATTCAATTCATCCCATTAAGTAGTACCACATTGCAGACTTTATGCTAGCTATCATCACTGTCTTATTATTTATATTTATATCACCGACAATAAACTTCGCAAGCAAAAACAATTTAACCAATGCTATTTAAAATTTAAGATATGTTGTATTATATACAATGCTCATTTTAATAAGAATAATACCTAAGTAACCGATGCTTGAAGATGACCCGTATGGATTCAAGGTTGGACCATGTCTCTGTCGAAAAATGGGCCAACCTTAATAAGGTCAGTGTTCTTACAAGATATCTCTATACAACTTTCTGGAAAAAAAAAAAAAAAAAAAACTTTATTAACATAAAGTACATGTGGAGGAAGAAAATTTTTACATGAGTCAGAGCAGAAAATATTAAAAATTAAAGAATCAGGCAATATTTGATAGTAAAATTTATATTATTTTGATGAGATGTGATTTTTATTATTTGATATTTTAAAATTTAATACATATAAGTAATATTTTAAAATTTAATACATATAAGTAATTCTTAAGTGCATGTTATAGAATGAGCTTCCGACTCAGACGATAGCTTAATTATAGGTGAATTCTGGGGGAGAGTCATCACATGCAATTATTGTTTTTTTGCTTGTTGATCTCAACTCTATCAACAACTTATCAGTATATATATGCATATATATACACATATATGACTTGCTAAGTGGTAATTGATCCAATAACATAAATTTCATATATAAAATGTGAGGTAAGGAGTTCAAGCCTAATTAATTGTTGACATGTGTATGTATAAATTCCGTTTTTATATTCCAATTTTCCATCTTAGACTAAAGTTTGAGACGAAAATTTTCGTCTCAAAATATGTTGGTGATGCCACCATGGGTAATCCACAAGATGGAAAAAAATTCGTTGGTAAATTCTAAGATGAATTTTTTTCCGTCTCAATTTCTGTTTGAAATAACGACTAATCATCTTTAATTTGGAAAAATATATCTATCTTTAATTCTATCTCAAATTGTCTTAAATTCCGTCAGCATTTTTGTGAGAATTTCGTTGGTAAATTAGTCTTAGAATTTGTCTTTAGTTTATCTCAAATCTGTCTCTAAAAGTAACAATTTAATATTCAAACTGTCCATTATTTGTTTCAAAATTGTCTTCAATTCTGTCTCTAAATTTGTTTATGAACCATCTTTGATCTATCTAATTGTCTTTAATTCTATCTATAATTTGTTTCTAATCATCATATTTAATGGTTATTTTCATATAAATTGTTATTTTTCCAAAATTAATGCTATAAAATAGCATATACACCAGCTCATTATCCAACATCATATTTAATTAGTCGATAAACTAACATAGATAAAGTTATTAGTATCTCATCTTATAAGATAACTCTTCCACAAAATAAAAGTATGCACATTAACAAGTCATTAATAGTTCAAATAAAGCAGTAACCAACAACTATAATATCAAAAAAGAGAAAGATATATCAATTACTTTCCACCAAAGTCTTGTTGCTCTCGTGTTCCAGATCCACCAGGAAAGCGATGGTTTGTGTAACCCACCTCTTGAATCATTTTACGTAACATCTCCTGAAGAATCTCCTCTCTTTTCCTACTTTCCTCAATCATAAGTTCTAGCCTCATCCTCTCTTCTTTCCCTTTTCTTGTTTTCTTCTTCCTCTCTTTTTTTGGTCATTTCTTCCATCATTTTAGCATCATCTACTATTTTTACAGTAATAGCATGCATATCTTCAACTGTTTTTGATAGCTCACCAATCTTATCATCATTATCACCTGCATAAGATAATTGTGATGAGCTTCGACTTCTTACTCCCTCAAATAGCTAACTACATCCAATTCCACACATCCATCCCTTAGATGGGCCACCAATTACTTCACAGTAATCTGACAAATCGAATGATGGGTATGTGAATTGATCTTAGCAACTCTTTTTGGCTTTGTACTCTTCCTACAAATGAAGTAAACCATATATGCAATTAAGAAAGTCACATAATGATATAAAAACTAGTCCAATTTATTCAACATGTAAAGAAAAAAAAACCACTAACACAAAAATTAAAGTATCTTCAACATAAAAACTCAAAGATAATTAACAATTCTCATTATTATTCAGCTTCCAGGAAACAAAAACAATATAGTAATACAAATAAAAAATATCTCCAACATTATAACCAAGAAACAAATGACAATATTCACCATTCTTTACTCCCAACAAACAAAAACAATCCAATACTACAAATTAAAAGTATATCTAGCATTGTAACTAAAAATAAATAACAATAGTTTATCATAACTTAACGCCCACGCCCAACAAACAAAAATAATCCAATAAAACAAATCAAAAATTTCACCAACATTATTAAGAAAACAAATAAGAAGTTCATCATTATTTATCTCCCAACAAGTGCAAATAATCCAATAACATAAATAAAAAATATCTCCAACATTGTAGCAAAAAACAAATAGCAAAGTTCATCATTATTCAACTCCAAAAAGGAAAAACAATAGTAACAAATAAACAATAAGACATCTTCTAAATAAATAAATAACAATAGTTGATCATAATTTAACTCCATCACTTATGTTGCTATAGTATAGATCTCAACAAAAGTATAATACACTAACTCTTTTTGATTTGGAGTCCACAAATTCTCAAGTTGCTCTCTTTTTATGTGTGTGTTCAAAGACTTCAAAATCAGTCACATCTTGCTCCAACATTTTTCTCTTCACCAAGTAAAAGGAATGACATTATTCTATAATAAAAATAATATTTTAAAGATAGAAAACAGAAGTTACCATTTTCTCCTTGTGTGCCCCATAAGGAATTGAATCACAAGTATGCACAGAGATGGAGCCATCCTTCTTTGTCATATGATTTTTTCTAGCAAGTTCGGATTTTTTCTTAAAATAATTCGTTTCCCAGTGATTCTTAACCAATTCATTCCATACATTTTCATCTAGCCATTCAGGTCCCATTCTCATCATATCTATTATTTTAGGTTGTGTTCCTAATTTCCCACAATCTAACTCTTCATAAGCTATAGAAAGTGCTTATCCCCTAGCAGTGTAAAGCATCTCCCCGAACCGATTCCCAACATTTTCATTCCACACTTTTCTCATCTCCATGTCTGTTAAATCATCCCATATGTACCTCTACTAACAATAGTAAAATATAATCAAAACATTATCCAAATTTGAAAAGTAAAATGTATAGGAGTAATACAAACCTTAGACACAAGTGCAGCAAGATTTCATCAATATGCCATACCAAGAGGCAATTTGATCTCACAATTTCTCAAACAAATTTGGCCTTCTGGCACCTCTTTTTCTTACACCACACAGCAAACCCAGATGCAAGCCTGATACATATGGACAAATATCATCAAGCATAAAGAACATGATTAGGTTAACCTATATCAAAGCTTATGATACAACATATTTAGCTACAGGTCATTGCCTTTAACCCAAATTGGAAAATCAAAACTATAATGCCTAAATAAACTACAGAATTCCAAAAACTCAAGCAGGCAAAGGAAACAATTTACACCTTAATCGAAGCTTCAGTTTGATAACGAAACAGGATGCAAATTTCTTCCTATAACTTTAAAATGAATAGGACAACATTAATGGAAGATTATTTCTAGCATTTGTAAATTTAGATTATAATAGATGCTAATTATATATATAAATGATAAAACACTCAAGATAAATACATCACCCAATAAAATAGACTAGAATTTTAGAGCCTAAAAATTGTTAAACATTGTAACATGTTAAGGAAAGCAGCAAGCATCAAATATAAACCTACTACCAAGGAAACTTTGCAAAAAACAAAACTCAATTGAAGCATCTATATTATCATTCTGAAATATATTAGATATTAAAGGTAAAAATATCTATCCAATAGAAGAAAGAATGGACAACATTGATAGCTGGTGAATATATGTACAAGAATGGGAACTCAACTTCTTAAGGATTCTGATGCTTAGTAAGATTCAATGACATTTAGAGATTAAAAGCATGCATAATTGAGTTCACAATAAGATGCAATTTCAACCATCTTTTATAGTTGAATGAATGAATGAGGATGCATAGTGAAGGTCCTGAAAGATACATAAAGAAGTAAATTCCTTCAAAGTTAATGACTTCAAAGATGGGTTCTTTTCAACGGAGTTACCTTCATAAAACCAATGTGCATGCTCCACAAGTAATAAGATCCTTACAAAAGACTGCTGTTCTTCCTTAGGTACATTCAGAACAAAACAGTTGCAGAAACGATAGGAAAATATTTAGATAGAATTTAACAAAAGGTAGTGCAGATTGAGGAAGGACAAACTATGAGTGACAATAGAAAGTTCGTCACCATTGCAGAGTGAATTCAAGACAATCAAGCGAGTAAGTGGGAATGATTTTCTAAAAGCTACCAATTCTTAAGTTCTGCATGCTATTCCTCAAATCCTTATTCTTAAACGTTCATCACTGCATTTTTCCAAAATATTATCAGTATTGCAGTAGACAAAACTTTTAAATAAAAACAATAATGGTCTTTTCTTCTTTATTTCCTGATTCTTTACGAACCTTACTGTACATCAAGAACGAGAACTAATTAATAATTTTTCAGGCTACGTCATCCACATTCCTCATAGTAATTCTCTAATAATTTCTTTACAACTTTACCATTCAAATCAAGCCAATTAACATTGTGCACTAAAATTGTCTAAAATAGTGGGAGTGAAACATATCATTTCGACCAATATTTCAGTAAACCTTCAATTCCGAGTCATAATACAATCAAGAATTCAATTTCCACTATATATCTTCTTAAATCTCCCCTAGAACCTTTCTTCATCATCCTTCCCCTTCAACTAAGACTGACAATGTTCATTGAGAAGAAAAGTTGAGAAGACCAGAATATGTTCACTGTTTAATAGTTGAAAAACAGGAAGAAAACGTACCAAAAGAATTTGTTGCACTTACCATAAGAGGCGTCGATGATGAAAGGGTGGGTGGCCATGTGCGGAGCTGGTGAGAGCTGAATATGTTTGTGTGGGGGAGGATTTTTTTTTTGCTGCATATTATCTAATTAATTTTGTAAAATTTGTAATTAAAAAAATTCATAATTAAACATCTACTCCTAAAATCTATTGGGAAAATGTTTAAAGTAAAAAAAATTGATGTAAGTAATTTTTTCTCAAAATTTTTATTATGTCATTCTAAGTGTTGTGATTCACAAATCTAATTGTAATAATAAAAATATTATTATCAATAATTACAAGAATTAAGTCGTAAAAGTATAACTATTAATTATATATATAAATTAATTTTAAATAGAAGTTAAATAATTTTTTTATATATTTTATTCATATAGGAATGGATTAAATTTGTCTAGGTGGATGGCTTATTATTTAATAACTAAACCAAGTCTCCATACAATTTCAAATCAAACTTATAATTAACAAAATAATTTTTTTATAATAAATTTTGTCTTTATTACAATTATTTTGCAATTTCTTATAGTGAAGTTTTGGTACAATATAATAATATTTTCTCAAAAGTTAAATTGCAATATTATTTTACATATATGATGATTAATTAATTTATTAAAAGTTATAATTGTAAAAAATTAAAGGAAAAGCAAAATTATTGTCAAACAAAATTTTGAAGAGAACAAAACTTGGAATAAAATATTGGAACAAAATTTTAAAAGCACATATTATAAAAATAAAAATTTATAGATGTAATGTCTCCAATGTATATGGAAATTAAACTGAGACATAAAGTTTTGTCTTTAATCTGTCTCAAAAATACATAATTAAGATGGATTATTTTTGTTAGTAAAATAAATATTAAAAAATTAACAATTTTTGATGGATTAATGACGGAAATATTCCATCTATACTTTTACTCTCTAATTTGTCTATTTTTTTTTTATCACAATGATTATTATTTGGTCCTTGTTTTAAATTTTAAGACAAAATTGAATTTTTGTCTATATTTCATCTTTAATCTGTTCAAATTAAAGATGAAATTTTTTCTATCTTAAAAATTCCATCTTTGATACCTTGTTCTCTTGTAGTGAACACTAATTATTATTTTTTTCTTTTTCTTTTTAACCTTTACTTCGCAAGGAAATAATTGGTGGGATTGTTACCATTGAGTTTTACATAATCTTTGCGCAAAAGTTATCCGCCTTCCTTATAATATAGTTTTGCAATTAATGATGATTCGTACAACTTGTTTCATGACATATATAGGATGGATGACGAGCGAATGCTATCAATCATAATGTTTTACTTGAAGTAATTCTGACCTCTAAGTAAATTTATTATCTTTTTTTTTTTTAAAATTAATACCGCCAGAGCGGGGGGTTTAAGGCAAGAATCCCAACCTATAGATTAAAGCATAAAAAATTACAATCAATAGATGTTCCAATTAGAAGATAAGAGACTAAGTCAAAGCACATTTACAAGTTGACACCTAAAGCTATACAAAAAGGAATTAAAAACAAATCATTCCAGTCTAAAGTATGGATAGCGAAGCTCTTCCATCTTGAGGAAAACCTTGACTTTACTTGGAATCATGTTGTAAGTCAGAACTTATAGTTGTTCCAGTCCATGAGCATTCTTGGCGAGGAAGTCTGCTACTGCATTATCTTCACGATAGATGTGAGAATAAGAGACGTTAAGTGTGCGGCTGATGAGGGAGATTTCGGCAATGAGATGAGCAAAGGGCCATTGGTGATTGTTTTCATTTTAGATCAAGAGCAAGGCACCTATGGCATCCATTTCCACCTGAACATTAGTGATGTGTCTTTTAGCACAAAGTTGAAGCCCTTTCTTAACAGCATAAAGCTCCGCAAAAGTGTTAGTTTTGTATTCGATGGGTTTCTCGAAAGCGAAAATAACCACGGCTCGGTGGTTTGTAACAACACTCGTAGCTTCAGTAGGTCTCGGATTCCCAAGGGTTGACCTGTCGGTGTTCAACTTGAAATACTCATTTTGGGGGGTAGCCCACATCACCGTTTTGGGCAACAAAACAAGGGCTGGAATCATATGAGTGCCGAAAAAAGCAGCAACATCTAAATTTCAATTCCAGTATTTTGGTTCAAGAAGTTTGGCCTGGGTAGCTTTAGAGATGAAGTTACTGATTGTCCAAATAGTTCGCTGAACCGGGGAGGAAAGAAACTTATGTTTAATGTCATTTCTACTACACCAAATGAACCAACAAATTAGCATAAGGACAATCATCAAGATGTGTAATTTGCCTCCTGAGGAAGGCCAGTTAATCCATGCTTGGAAAAGGAGGGAAATGTTAATTGTGTGTGGCATAGAGATATAAAAGGTGTGAGCAAAGTGAAGCCACACTTCTTATGCATAAGTGCAAGTGATGAATAATTGTTCAGTGCTTTCTACTTCATGACAATGCTGGCATTTAGAGATCATGGTGATACCTTTTTGTTAAAACCTGGAATCTGAAGGGATTAGATTGTGTAATAATCTCCAAATAAAAACAGATATAGTAAGAGTGAGAATTTTATTCCAACAAAGAGGGGTCAGGGGTACCAATTTTTCTAATATGAAGCCAAGTGGATTTGAAAGAGAACTTTCCATTGTTAGAGAGTTTCTAGTACATGGTGTCTTGAAATCCATGAAGGATGGGGACACATCAAACTTGATCAACGATGTCTGCTGGGAGCACATCCTTCAATCTCTCTCTATCCTTGTAGAAGTGAATAGAGGTGTTGTCAAGGTTATTCCAGTTAAGGAGATTTTTAAGAGATGAATTCGGAGCCAATAGTCAAGTTAAAAGGAAATTTTGCCCTCACCAATGGTAAAAAAAAATATTATGATCAACTTCTTCATGGATTGCACATAATCTTTTCCAAAGACTTGAGTTGAAGGTGAGACTTTGACAAGAAGAGGGTGTTTATTCCCACCATATTTGTTTTTCAAGAAAATGGCCCAAAGGGAATTTTGAAGATGAAACCGCCACCAAAGTTTAAGAGTGTAAGCATGGGTAGTGTCAAGAAGACTTCTCATATTCAAAACCCCCTCATGATAAGGAAAACACATTCTATCCCAAGCTCTCCAATGAATCTTTTGCTTGGAAGAGTTAGAGCCCCAGAAGAAATAGTTGAAAAGTCTCTCAATCTTGGTAAGTCTCTAAGTAAATTTATCATCATCATCTCTTTGGTTAATCACATAATGATAAAATTAAAATCATAGATTGTTGGAAAATAAACCTCATAACAGAACAAAATTAATGCATTACTAAAAGTAAAAAATGTTGATTGCGTCTAGTATTATGGATTGAGGATTGCACTAGTGCAAACAATAACGTGTGCGGTGAGACTGAAAGCCTAGCACTGGACTATAGGTCCCCGACACTTAGGTGGTTTTATATATTTTATTTTGAGTTAATTGCAAAAAATCTTCCTGTGTTATTTCGAATTGCCAAAACCCCATTGAGTTATGAATTTAAGCAAAAACCGCCCTCATGTTACAATTTTAGTTGCTCACAACCCCCTACATCCATTTACCTATTGACTAATTATTTCTTGATGAAAATACCCCCATTTAATTACACGATTTTTACTGTCCCCTTTTTTCACTATTTCTTCAAGATCTCCTCTGTTGAAAATTAGGACTTACTAACATGCGAATCTCCCAAATT
Source organism: Jacaranda mimosifolia (assembly GCA_018894105.1). NCBI lineage: Eukaryota > Viridiplantae > Streptophyta > Magnoliopsida > Lamiales > Bignoniaceae > Jacaranda > Jacaranda mimosifolia. Next base: position 23,449,310 of record CM032128.1, on the reverse strand, counting down.
ATTTTGTATGAATTTAAAAAAAAAAAACACTTAAAAAACTTAAACAATCTAACAACAAAGTGCTCGAATGCTTTGGGCTGACATCTTGGCCTCAAGATTTGCTGTGCAACATCAGAGGGTGATTACCAATTTGATTACGGGTAATTTCGCTAGATGGAGGTTGTTTAGTTGAAGTTGATATGGTATATTGGTTCTTGCTAAAATTTTGCTGCTGCTGGAAAATTTGTTGCATTTGTACGGCTAAAAAATTTTGCTATTGAAAATTTTGCTACATTTTTGCAATTGAAATTTTTTGTTACTGCTAATTAAGTTGTGAATGATGGTACATTTTGCTGCTAAGTTGTGAACTAATCCAGTCATACATCTACATAAGGTATATATGAGGATTTTATTTTTTTAGATCAATTTTGTTATGGCTTGTTGTCGGCATGATCTGAAAAGTCAATGCTTGCTCTTGCTTTTGCTCATAGTCATAATGACTTAAAATCATTAATAAAAAATATAAATTATAAAATAATTAAATAATTATATATATATGCATATATAATACAATATCATATATATTAGTCAATACATATATATTTATATTTATATTTATACTTAATATATATAAGATACATATATATAGCATATACATACACATACACATACACAACCCCACCCCATCGCAACCCCCTGGCCCCCCACCCCAGCCCCCCTACTAGGCCAGATCTGGCCATGGCAGCGGCAGCCGATGGCCGCTTGCTACCATGAAGCCGCCATGGCAGTGCAGGAGCGGCCGCCTGGCCCTAGCCAGAGGCTATGGGTCCCAGCTGCCATGGGCAGCAGTCGCCAACCGGTCATGGTTGTCCGAACAAAGGGAGGGGTGGGGGTTGGGGGAAGAAAAAGAGGGTGGGGTGGAGGTGTATTTTTAGAATATAATATTTATTTTTATTAATTAATTAAAAACTTAATTACAATATATAATTTTTACCTATTTGTTCTGAATTAATAAAGTACTTTAAATTTTTTATCTTATTTTTAATTAGATATATTCATAATTTAAACAATTTATTTATTTTAGATATGATTATTATTTTAACAAGTCATTTGTTTAAATTATTTCATATATGTTTATTATTTTAATATAATATAATACGTAACTCAATTAATAAATATATTTTCCATTTAATATAATTAATCAATTAAATTATGTATATAAATTATTTTAGATATTTTTCACTATTTAAATTATTAGTATGTTAGATATTAATTTTTTTCATTTTTTATTTTTATTAATAAATAAATTCAACTAAATTTAATTATATTATTTTAGATGTGTTTTTATTTTAATATTATAGAATATATAATTCAAAATTATTGAATTATGGTTACATAAGATAATAGATTTTTTAATTTTCTTAATTAATAAGTAATTTCAACTTAATCTAATTAAATTATTTTAATTATAACTATTATTTTGATATCACTAATCATTATGCAATCTAAAATTATAAAAGCCATTTTATTTAGAGATGAATTTAATATTTTTTAATATTTTACTTTTTTTAATTAATAAATAGTTTAATTAAATTTAAAGATTATTCAATATTTATGAATTTTTATTAATAATAAAATATATTTAAATTTATTATGTGTAATTTAAATAATATTAAAATTACACCCTTGTGGTATGAAAAATATTACAAATAGGTTCAAGTGTAATTTTATCTTAAAAAATAGCCATAACAGTAACTACGGGGCATTTTCGAATTTTCATGCAAATTTTTTGATGACATCGGCATTTTTTTGTACGGAGGCTAATGAATTTTTAAAAATGTAAGATAGAGCAAAACTTCAGGAGGAGTATTTATAATTTTATCAAATTTTTGAATTTTTAGGGTAAATAGATCAAATCTCATGGGGTTTGGATAATTAACCCAATGAGATAAGGAAAGCCGTTCCGACCACAAGAGTGACAGTTGTAAGGGTTACATAGCTAGAGGTAGCAAAAGAATACGGGAAAATAGAGAAGAGGCAAGTCATGATAAAAAAAAAAAAAAAAAGCTAAAAATAATAAAGAGTATTTCAATTGTGATGACGAAGGGCATTGGGAAAGAAATTATATATTGTCAGTATTAGTGTTAGTGGATTCTTGATTGTCAATCCTGCGATATATATCATCACAAGAATTGGTTGATCACATTTAAATAAATAGAATTGATGATAAAATTTTCATAGGAAATACGTTTTTTTTTTGTAGAATTTACGGTAAGTACTGTTCAGATTAAGATGCATGATGCATTTTTAGAATTCAATTAATATTTGACATGTTGGAAAACTTAAAAAAGAATCCACTTTCTTAAGACACGTTGGATAAGAATGATTCCGAATGTAGGGTTGATGATAGAGTTATTTGAATTTATAAGGGTACTTTTTGTCGTAATAAAGCTAGGAGAGAGGTGTAATAGCTTCTAAGTCTTGCAGGGCAGTACTACCATAGACAATGCTTGTTGTCATTAGATGCTCACACAAATCATGTTAGTAAATTGTGGCATATGCTATTAGGACATACAATGCTTGTTGTCATTAGATGCTATTAGGCCATATAAGTGAGAGGAGGACGACATTGTTGAATAAACAAGCTTTGTCAAAAGATAAGGAATTAGTTGAATTTTAGTGAATAATGTATCTCTAAGAAATAGCTTATAGCTTTGCTCTGCCCCCTTGATCAAAACAGCAATCTCTCCTAAAGTTTGGATTAATTATAAGTATATCTTTTTTGATTTAAAAAATTATAATTAAAAAATAAAATAAAATAATAATAATAATAAATTAAGTTGATGATAATACAAATTTGAATAAAAATATTTTAAGACATGCAAATAAAAAGTTTTGAGCAGTGTTTTGAAAATCGGACTGGACCGGCCGGTGACCGGTGGCTAATCCAGTCCGGTTGATGCCTGAAAATCGGTGCCGGTCAAAACCGGTACCGGTTCAACTGGTTTTTGATTGGTTCACTACTTCTTTTTTTTTTTTTTAAATTTAAAAATTACTTTTTTTAAAAAAAGAAAAGAGAAATTATGAATTGAATATGATAATTAAAGATTTTGGACATGTAATTTTTTGAAATATGAATTTATTTTCGTGATATTTAATGAAGTGGTAGTTATATGTGAATGTTTATGTTTAATTTGTTATTTTATTTTGTTTAATCTCTCTTAAATTATGTTGAATATTTAGCGTAGAAGAATTTATTTGTACTTGGAGTTGAAACATGAAACGAATTATTACTTATATTAGTGTGAAACATTATTTTTTATTTATTTATAGTTGACTAATTGTAAAATATTATTATTTTCTAAAAAACATACTTAAAAATAAGTAAGTTGAAATCTTTTCAAATAATATTTTTTCTATATCAATTGAAAGTTTTATTTTTTGTTAATATTAAAATATTATATATTTTTATAAAATTAAATATAATTATTGCATCATTATGATGTCATACCGATTGAACCGATAGTCCAACCGATTGAACTAGTACCCAGTAAAATCACCAGTTCTTTGTCCAATTCGATTTTAAAAACATTGGTTTTGAGGGGTGAAACAGATGGGCATATGGAAACAAGCATGGTACCAAAGATAAGCTGACTGAAAGCAATCTTTCTCGAGGAATTAAAAGAACCAAACAATCTTAGGGTCATCGAGAACAGTGAGAGAAATGCAGCAAAGCAAAATAGTAGGTAGGACTTAGGAGTTAGGAGGAGGTGGACTGCTGGAGCAGCTTCAAATTCAATTCACAATTGGAATTGATTGATTAATGCGTTCCGTACTCTACCGCAGTCTCTATTGGGGACGGCATCGGCGTTGGACCAGTTTGACTTTGACAAATTAGACCAATCTCACCATCTGTGCCACCTCTTTCCTCGTACAATATCTCCTGTCAAAATTTAGGCTCCCTTGGGCCTTAGCTATGTTTTGTAGCTGCCTTGAGGAATGAAAATATTAGCACTATGTTTGTTTAGGGAACGTTTGATTATGTTTTGTGGATAATTAAATGAATTTTGGAAATGGGTATGGGAAATATAATGGATGTTTGTTTATATTATAGAAAATAGTTAGAAATTTATTGTGGACATAGAATTTTGGAAAAAAACATATTTTAAAATTTTGGAGGTAAAATAAATGTACGTTTGGTTCTGTTTTGGTAAAGTGATATATGTTTTGGAGAAATGAATTTTGGACGCGGAGATGGGAATAATTAAAAATTTATTTTGGAGAGGATATTTTGGAAAAAAACATATTTAATATTTTGGAGGTAAAATAAGTTTGGTTCTGTTTTGTCAAAATAAAACTTAACAAAACACTTCCTTAATTTTTTTTCAAAATATTTTCTAACTCCAAAAAATAATAACAAATGAGTACAACATTCCTCAATTTTAACTCCCAAAATACTTTTTTATACCCAAAATGCCCCTCCCCCCTAAAAAAATCATGCCTACTTCTTTTTTCACTCTACCTTTCATATTACTCATTCATTTGTCTTTATCTCACTTCAATTTACTCATTCATATAAATACACACACACACACACACACACATATATATATACATACATACATATATATATGAAAATATTAAAGTTTTATTAATTAATTTTTTTTTATTTTTATTTTTTGCATTTAGTTATAAATTTAACCAAAAAATTAAATTTAGTGTGATAATTTTTTAAATAATCTATAACATTTAATAAAATATTAATTAAATAAATCAACTAATCATTCAAAAATATTTAAATAGTTCACTGTAATTTAAAATTTTTATTATTATTTTTTTCATTTTCGAGTAACATAAATATTTACGAATAACTAGTTTATAATTAAAAAGTAAATATGTTAAATGTATTATATATTTATTTAATAGTTAATATATAATTTTATTATCTTATTTATTTATTATATATATTTAATTGTTTATTACTAGTCTGTGTACTAATTATTACATATTTATATTAAAATTTTAATTTAGTAGCATTTATATTAATTATTAAATATTTTTATTTAATTATTTATTTAAATAGTAAATACATTAATAATTATATTTTTATTAAAGTATAAATAATATTTTTGTTAACTCTTCTATTTGCTAATAAACATATTATTATTAAATTCTTATTAAAATATTATTTAATTTAGTAAATATGTTAATTATTACACCCTAATTAAAATATTATCAAAATTATTTCAAACTTTACTAAATTAATTACTATTAATATTATTAATAACAAAAAATTTAAAATAATTATTTAATTAACAGTGCATAATAATATGTTTATCAATATTTTTTGCTTAATTATCATTAAATAAAGTTTTATAATTAAATAATATTTTTTCATTTCATAATTTTTATTTATTTCATCAAATTATTATGTCTTAATATTTTCTTAATTATAATTTTTAAAATAAATTTAAAATTAAGTTAATTACGCATAACTTCACCAAAATCCTATATCAATCATTACAAATACATACATACATACATACATACATACATACATACATACGTACATCAATCATCCATATATATTAAATTTAAAAATACAATTTTACCTTACAAACTCAATAAAAAAATAACAAATTTGACAACTATAGTAAAATTTGTCTCTGGCAAAACAACTCTAAACAAACAATTCCATTTTCCAGATTTCCCTCAAACAAAACCAAACAGGTTGAACCATTTCTTAATTTTAACTCCCAAAACATCTTTACCCAAAATATTTTTCAAAAAACACACAAAACATAGCCAAGTATAAATTCTTTGCTATGCAATATATTTTATTAAGATAATTAAATAATTTTTTTTTTTATAAATGTAAGATTAATTTATTGTACTTTTGTGATGATGTCAATTTCAGTGAGTTGGGCTTTTCAGTTTCGACCTGAGTATACAAGTCAACTAGAAAGATAGAGTTGGGTGATGCAGGTTAAATCCTGTAGCTAATGAACAAAAATTAGGCTAGCCAAGAGGGTGCTCGGCTAAAACCCTCCGATGCTTAAGTTAGTTTTCGACCTAAAGATAAATTGACAGAGTAATGGCTTAGGAAATGTGTAAAAGCGTACCTTCGTCTTTGAAAGAGGGGGCATTTATAGTGTTTGGCGAGGGGTAAAAGACAAGTTTATCCCTAATATACTCCAGACCTTATTTTCCATGAGTAGGGGTAACTTAGGTCTTTTCAACCTAGTCAAGAGCCTTTGTTAATGACAAGCTGGCCGAAGAGGGAGCTCGACAGGTTGGCCAAATAGGGACATTAATGTGGAGGTGATGCACCATCAATGGCATTTAATGTGGATACGAGGATGGTTCGAATGCATTTAATGCGGATGCGATGGGTGGCAAGCACTGCCATTAATGCTTTTGCAGCCAAGCTGTTATCGCATTGTCTGCCAGTTTTGACCTCTTCAGTTGGGGAAAACTCGACCTCGCAGAATTTGTGCCTTCTGCTTGGTTTAATTGGGCTTGCTACTGAGCCTGGATCCTTATTGGGCTTTGTGGGCTTTATCCATATCATTTTGGATGTAGAATTTTATGGTTTCTTATATTTAACAAATGAAATACTATTGTTCTCTTAATATATTATTTCAAATAATTAAACAATTGTAGTGCCCCTACTCGAGATGATCCCTAAGCAGAGGTGCCACCAATTCAAGCTTGAAATATAAATCAAATAATAACTAGAAAATCAAAAAATTTAACCAACTCAAGGGGAAAACAACTCACACTAACCTAAAAGGTTAGTTCATTGAGCGAAATATGTACCACCAAGTATCTTAGGTTTCATACAAACATCCTCATAGCATCTCTTAAATAGCTGTCTCAATTAGGTGGAGACTATATGTACAATCATAACACCTAATCTATTACAAAATGACCTAACCAAAGCGTGAGTCTCTGCTTCTCACTTGGACTTGTCTAGGCAAAGAATAAAGCATAGCAAAGAGGGTGACTCGTACGGACTCAATGAGGAAAATACATAACAAGAGACAGAGGGAAAATGTTGAATTTCAATGGCTATAAACAAGGTCATTGATAATAAATAAGATAATCAGTTCATGATTGACGAAAATTGAATTTACACTCATAAAAACATGAAACATGTAAACATTTAGCTGACCTGTTGGCATCCTTCCTTATTGCTCCTTGATGTATATAAGATAACTTTACAATAGCATTTAACCTGAACAAGAAAAAATTCTCCTTATCTCTCCATTTGCTTGAGCACACGGCTCGGTGTGTAACAATTTGTTTTTATGGCATGGTCGATGGCATACCCAATCCCGCCACTCACAGTTTGCTACCTCCAACTACTTGTAAGTCAGGATCGTAGGTTGGTACTAGTCGGGAGATCTGTCATCGTTGGTCCGTTCCACCCGATCGTCTTTTCGGACTAGCTTTGGGCCCAACTTCCCATGGCGTCCCTCCGGATTGAACTTCCCAAGGGCATCCCCGTGGGTTGAATGATATAATGCCAATAGACATCAATTCAACTTTTAAAGCAATCACATGAACATTTTGGAACTTTGCAAGATTTGCAATTTACAAGGCATAACATTATCCAATAATAGCCGACAAGGCATATTCCAATAAACAAGGTATATGAACAAATTAGAAGAACTTCTGACACAAATAGGTCTACCGGACCATTTCAAATATTACTTTCACAAATATCAAGAACATGGGGTTAGTTGGCAAGGCTGGGGTACAAGGGACATAAATCTGACAATGTAAAGAAATTTCTGGGCACTAGAACGGCTCAAGCATATAATAACATTCAAGAATGCAGGCGAGTCACGAAATTCGACAATCGAGAATTAATAAGTTTCATAATCAAGTTAAACAGAAACCTTCACAGGGGTTCATTTCGATAACAAACAGGTATGCAAAAGTACCGAGTGGCAGACCCTCACCTCAAAAGCCTTAGAAATGCGGTTACAGTCTATTGGTCTACAGTTTCCTACCCCTCGTCACCTAACCAAAAGAATAGTTTACTTATCAACCCACATTCAACCTGAATAACCTCCAATAAATAAAATCCTACTATTAACTGTCTAAAATCAGTAACTACCCAATTAATTCGGTATAAAAATTCATTTGAAACTATCATTAAGAAACACTCTTAATAATGCCGCTAATTTATTATCAGTTACAGGGTTCTTAGCATTCTGAGCAATATATATAATCAATTTCCTAATTACCTAATTAACCTTATATCATTATCCCAAATCAAAGTAATAGCCAGTTATCTTAATTAACCAAAAAATATCATATAATAATACAAATTTGGGCCCACTAAATTCATATAATAGTCCATGAATATCTCATATTTGGTCAAAAATCATAATTTTCGGCCAAATCAACTTAAACTTAGCCCTAATTCATTTTAACATACGCATTCAAAATATTCAGGCCCTGCTCCCGTCTCACAATTTCAACTTCTCAACTGCTTCAATTAACTCAATCGATAAATATTAATATTTTATTATCGAATTTGGATCCATGCATCACTTATCACTAAACTCTTATATCACTATTTCACTTAATAGTCATAACTTTCGACCAATTGACATGAATTACATCAGGAATCAACCCAATGATTTACTCAGATTAAATTAGGAATCAACTTATTTGATTGATCTATATTTTACCCAATCGATTGAACTCGAGGTCGAACCATCGCATGATACCAATCTGCATGTACTCCGTTTGTCACGATGAGACTGATGGTTGGCTGCCGGATCGCTGTCGCTGGATAGCCATGCCGCCACAGTGCGCTGTTGCTGGGATTGGGTTACGACACCACCAAACTATGCGCTTTGCTGCGCTCTAACATAACCCAAAACCAAATTTTGAATCAGACATCAATTGGCCAGTCAATTTGTTGGAAAACTGCCAGCCCGCCACAAATGCCGTCGTCCTTTTTTTTCTAATTCTGCCGTCTCCGATGGTCGATTCTGGAATTTGAAGCTACCATGTTCTTCCTTGAGCTGGGCCCGTCAAAACCCACCTCTTGGTTGCTGCAAAAAGCCACCGGAATAGTGAACCCACCGTGCTCCGCTGTGGCAGCTACTTTGAGCTCGATTTTCGGCTGCCTTGCTGGTTAGTTTTGGGTGATATTGGTATGGTTGTGTTCCTTGTTCAGAGAGGAAAAGATTGATGCCAAATTTGCTTGGTCATCGGAGAGAGGTCGCCAGTGAGAGAGAAATGGTGAAGGGTAGGCGGGTGAAATGAAGAAGAAAGGAGAAAATGTTATTTTTATAAAATTCAACTTTTGTTAATTAGAGATTAACCCCTCTACTTTTGTTCTCTTTCCAATTAGGTCCCTTAGGAATTTTAGTGCCTTATTTTGACCCCTAAGACTTGTTAGTGCCTCTCTTTGGCCCAAAATAATTGTATTTAGGTCCCCAAAACTTTAAATGATGGTGCAATTGGGTATTTTCTATTTGTATTTTAACTCCTAAAACTTTGAGAATTAATTAAATTTTAAATAAAATTTTAATAATAATATGATTTTTCCGGGGATGTTACAACAATGATATCAAATAAAATCCATTAAAAACAAAATGCATGATGTATATATACTAAATAACCTTTTAATGTGAAAAATATTTTTATATTTCGTGTAACTGTAGTTATAACTCTTTGTCAAAGCATGGGATTTTTGTAAAATATACATAATAATAGGATTATATTATAGTTAAAAACCATGAAAAAAGTTAAAAGATTGGAATAAGATTTGTAAAATTTAATTTGGAATAATGCGATCTCTAAAACATATATATCAGACTAATTGAGCTTTGAAATGGTTAAAATCTATTTTGTAATACTTAATGCATTTTTTTTTTCTTTAAAAAAGATTAGAAATGCCTTATTCAATATTTCGAAAAAACAATAAAAATTATATAATATATTCAAAATGTTAACAATTTGAAGAGTCTCAGTGTCTTTAATAATTCCTTCAACATATAAACACCAAAACATTTGTTAAATAATGGATTTTTTTGTTTCCTTAAAATTGAAAAGAGGGTGACCCAGTAGCTTTACTACCAACTAATAAAATTGAAAAGAAAATATTTAATTGGAACTAACTAATAAAACTACCAATACACTTGCAATTAAAATATTTTATACATCCCATATCCCAATTTGGTTTTGACTTATTATTAAGGGATTATGGAATATGATTTACATTCAGAAAAATGATTTTCTTTACTTGTTTTATTTGAAGAGCTTCTTCAAAATTTATTATCTAAAATTAGATCCTCAAAGTGAAAAAGAATTTTAAAATTAAGTTCATAAATGTAGTATATTTGCTATTAATCAATCAACGCATCCTTGACATACGACAATAATAAATTATTTTAAATTGTTTTAAATTAATTTTTAAAAAATCATAAGAAAACCAAATGAGTTGGATTCTGTGCTGTTAAAAATGTATAAAAGTATAATTGAATAATAATTATTTTCATAGTAAATTAATTAATTCAATAAGGGTAATTGTTAATCTATATTAATAAATACAACATAATGGTGCTTGACCATAACTGTGCAATTCTGATCACATTTTGAAATTCTTGAATATTATTTTTTAAATTATGTAAAACTTACCATTGATATTGTTAATTTTATTTTTTTAATTTTGTTTTAATATAACCAATTTATCTGTTATAACTAAAACTTTATGCTTTATTTCCCCAAAAGTTGCAAAATAAACTTTTATCTCATCAAATTTGTTAAAATATTGGTAATCATAAATTTTTTTTCATTGGATAAATTTTATAAAATTAGGTACTCCTACAAAAAAGAATTCATTCTATAAATTTAACTCATCAAAAGATTAAAAGATCAATCTTATATTTGTTTTATACATGAATTTTGTCAGTCTATATTTAATTTTCCCTTGATCATTTCTACATCACTGGTCTTACCATTATTCTATACTTCTATTTTTTTTTTTTTTTTTTTTTATCAATTGTAAAACTTATTACCCAAACCAATATAAAATGATGTGTTTCTCTTTATTTCTTTTTAATTTAATTTTTAGAGGAATTATGTTAACAATTTGATAATTTATTTTCTATAAAAAAATTTAATAACTTTTTTATACCACATATATATATTTATTTTATTTTCCTTTCTAAATTAGGTAAATATCCTCACACTCTAATTAAATATGTTATTTAATGTTGTTACTTTCTCTTTAATCTAATATATATACTAACGCTCCAATCCGCAAGTACGGATTTTAAAAGAAATCGAAATTTAACAAACTGGGTTCCAGTGTTGAGAGCCAATAAAAATGAAATATAGTGATTATAATGTTAAATACGAAACAGTCCTAGGTAAACCATGCATTAGTTAATTAGGACCTTAATGTGATGCTGGAAAATTACGCAGACCGAAAATTAAATAAAAATCGAATATAATTGCAAAATTGAAAACTTATAAGCTGGGGCCAATGTGTAAAAAGAGAAAAGTTTGAGGGACCAACAGATACGACGGGGGCGAACGTGAGGTACTTAAAAGTTGGTGAACTGAAATGCAAGCAGTGGAAGAGTTCTTGGACTAAATTGCAACTAATGAAGAAGGTTTGTGGCCAGATTGTAATTTTGAAAAAGTATAATATTATAAAAAGCCCGCCTCCATTTTATCTAATTTTCACTAGTGAGCCTAATTCCTTTCCTCCACCACACCTTAGCCATTTGGGACCAAAGCTAAAAAAATAAATTGACCATCACCTTCCCCATGATGAGAAGAAAACAGTGGTACCAAATTCACTGTGAAATGACCGACAGAAAATTGGAAATTGGCGGCCAAACGAAGCAAGCGGCAGAGGTGACAGGCATAGGATGGCTACTGAAGCTCATGGCCAAGAGGTTTGTTGTGACAGGCTCAACTAGAGGAACATGTCAATACCTTCAATTGTGGAAACAAACCACCAGAGCGAGTAGAATTGAAGTGGAAACACGCGATGGTGGGTGGCGACGCTGTGAGCTTCTCTCTATAATTGACCAGTGATTCGTTGGCAAAGCAGAAAATTGAAAGAGGACTTTTGCTTAGCATGAGGAAATACATTAGTTTCGGGGTAGCGGAGACCAATTTTGGTGACGATAGTTGGCGGCGCTCCGGCGGGCTTGAGCACAAAATTTTAGGGCGGCGATCTGAGTGCATGCGAACTAGTTTTGGGCTGTGAATTGACCCCAAACTCAGTTAATTTAGTAAAATCTCGTTTAAATGATTAAATGTTCCCTGATTTAATTCTCTTAAATTTTAAGTTGGTTTTCTATGTAAATTTAAGTTAGTTGGACTGGATCTTGATTATGGATCAAAATGATTAGATATGATTTTAGTTATAAAGGGATATGTGGACTTGGATCATTAATTAGGGGCTAAATACTATCAATTAAGCTAATTGACACATTTAAGAATTTAGAAATATAGATTGAAAATAAGAATTAATTATCATAGAAATATATACTAAGTTTGTAGATATGAACTAAATTTATTAGTTATAGACTAAGAACATTAATTTAAATGCTAGTAATGGAAGTGAAACATTAACATGAAACTGATAAAGTGTTTAATTGATGATGTTTGACTGAATCGGCAAGCTTAAGGAAACAAAAGGTAAATTAAGTTCGGAATAAAACCTTTAATCATGTAAATGAGCTAGATGTGTAGCGAATATAGTAATATGAATTAGATGATATAGAAAAATAGACTATAAATCTAAATACTTTGGTATGAAAATTGAGATAGAAGGGTCATCGAGGGAATAAACGGACTAGCATAATTAGAATGCGTAAACAGCCGTAATCATTGTTAGTAAATGTTAAACCATACTATTGATGTTTATTTCACATTCTGATTGAAATTTGACAAGAATCCGTGCATTCCCGACCAATAGAAGGTTTCTAGCGTGGATGCTAGATATGAGGTGAGATTATACTTAATATTATCTTTCTTGTTGGGGAAAGGATATATTATGTGTATTATAAGCTTTAATAAGATTTTTGTTTCTTGACCTATCTGTTTGATCGTGATATTGTTATATGCGCTTGAAATTGACCTTCCACCTTATTTGATCCTCTGTGAATTGTAATTGAAATTATTTAACTGATCGTACTCTTGTTTTCAGCCTACTAGTGTCATTTCAAGTCTTTCTGTCGAACTTCCTATGCCGTTTTGCTCTAGTTGACTCACTTGATTTTGACATCACATGATATTGTGCTGACATGCTTGAGTCATTGTTATGTTTTATTGTTACTTGAGACGGTCTTCCTGATCGATTTATTATCATATCCAGGACTCATTGCTTTAGTTATTATTAATCATAACATAATTTATTTGAAAATTGATATTGCTATCGGACTTAATTGTTAATGAGACTAATGGGAATGCCCTCGGGGAGTTTAGACATGAAGGGATGCCATGATAAGTTTGGCCTGAGATTAAGATCGAAAATACGATTAGGCTGTATGGATCAACGGTGGGGTCTCTCGATTGGTATCTGCTACTGATCCTGCCTCACAGATAGTTGAAGGTTAGCTGTTTGTTAGTGAGGGATCTATATGAGGTCAACAATTCCATATTGATTGATTGTCCAAGTTGACTACTCAAAATTTGAATGGATAAAGGATTTGTTTCATAATGATCTATGGAGACATAAGGTTAGAAAACACTAACAACTCCTAATAAGATGTTAATCATTTATCGCATATCATTGATTCATTCTTGAACCTTTGATATTTGGATCTATCAAAACCAATTCATGTTGTTATGTACTTGGCTTTATGTGAGCGTTTTACGAGTACCTTTGTTTATTTTGATTTCTTTCAAAGAATCTTAGCTATTCTCTTCTTATTTGATATATTTATATGTAAATTAATTGTTGTTCACCTCACTAAGTCATTTAGACTTGATCTTAATTTTTTTTCCTAGTTAGGGACTAAAAGGAAACTGATGCTGCCTCATGCTAGTTATAGTGTAAATGATTTTATGGGATAGTAGCCAGTTGTACAGGTTATGTGACTTGTTATGTAAACAAAAGTATGTTAAGTTTGAATCATGTTCGATTCTGATGGCATGCGTAACTAGTTACATAGGTTTTTTTTTATTATTTATGTAAACTAGAGTTTGCTAAGTTACATGTTGCCTGATTGTAAATGTTATGTATCAGGGGTAATGTAATGCTAGTAGCTTGATTTGTTGACGCGGTTTTGCTCCCTTGTGGAATTTAGTCATAGTATGAGTCTGTTGATCATTAGTAAGTGTTAAGTTTGAATTCAACTACTTTTTGGTGTAAATATTATGTACGTATAGATTTGTGGTGTTAATGATCAACTGTTGTGAAAATATTACTTTGTGGAATTTACTTGTGGCGTGAAAGAGTTAAACTAGAATGGGGCAATATAGAGGTGATATCAGAGCTTAGGTTAAGGAAAACTTAAGTTACACTAGGATATAATCCTTAGAATATGGAATTTTAGGTTAATGGAGATTGAGTTTGATTGTGGAGTTGAATACGATATGAACTTTTGAGATAATGCTCGACATTAAGAAAGTGAATGATTTTGACTAGGTTGGCCAACTAGTGTATAAGCTCTTACTTCTAGTGTATCGGGCATATGATCTTATAATTATTGGAAATGATGATATTGTTTGCAATTATAGTATTATGTGAATAATATCTGTGAAGGTTGAATTTGATAAGCATAGGACTCTTTTGGGAAGAAATGTATTCAGTGGGTGAAGAGTTATTTTGGAAATCAATATTGTACAAGTAATATTCATGGAAGTTGGATCTACGAGTAGAGGATTGCTTCAAGAGGAAACATATTTGGGAAGTGAATGATTCTCTTGGGATGAATAGTATTTGGCGCATGAATATGTTGAGATTTAGGTGGCATAGTTACTTTGGAAAAAGGTTGTATGGCTAGTGAAGATGATTCGAGTAACTAAGAAGACATTAGGTTGAAGTGGAGGAAATAGCATCTGAGATGAAATCTATTAGGACCAACATTCTAAATGTAAGGAGAAAAGTGTGATATTAGCTATATGATATGATGCTTGTAATGCATTATTGAAAGTTGAGAGGAATTACTATGATGATAATGAAGGTTGATTAGTATGACTGTAGAATGATAACGGATGGGGAAACAAAGGGGAGATTGTCTGTAGGACATGAGGTTCTAAGAAATCATATTGTGAACTCGTGGAAAATAGTATAGCGCTGGCTATAAGAATAACTAATTTTAGTTATGCAGCATATAGAGTATGATAGAATATTTGGTTCTAATGATAACATGCTAGACTTAGTAAGTTTTGCCCATCATGAATCAAACATTAGCTAGATCGATTGACAGTCTAAATATTCTTGAGAACTGAACTAACTTATATATATATGCATTGATAGAATTGTATGTGGGGCTTGTAAGTAAATAAAATTGTATTGTATATCGCATATACTGATTTAAGTTATAGGGAATCTTGGCTTACATTTAGATATCCTATATTTTTTGGAAGAAAGTTGTCATCTTGATATTATTAATAATTAATAAGAAATCTATGGGCTAGATGAAGTCGAACTCGTCCGACAAGGTTGAGATCATAATATGGCGAGAGACAACATTACTAGAAAATCCTAAAGCGTGGATGCTATCATATGTAGATCAAGTCCTAGCAGACGGTCACCAATCAACTGAGCTAGCAAGCCTGAAGATCGTGATGGAGACATTCCAATTATAAATGTCTTATAGAAAGAATTGGAGATAATACCAGACCTCACTCCACCATGTTAATAGATCTGAAGGCAGAAGGGCGTGTGATATAACTTGTGTTGCACTTGAATAGCAAAACTTACGACTTAAGTTGATAAGTCCAAAAGCATAATGAAAGACCCTAGGAAAAACAATCTCAAGAAAATTTTTAGAGTTTCACCGCCCGCCCCTTGTGAATACTAGGAGAGGATCAGATAAGTAGAAAATAGAGGCATGGATTAAGGAATACGAGGGAATTTGGTTATCGAGCTAACTTGACAAACAAAGGAATTAAGTACACTACTTTTCTTTTAGGAATGACATTATTAGTAGAGACAAAAAGAATAATAATAAGAGTACGGTAAACTTCATCGAGTTGGGAATTAGAACACCTTTTTCCACATAAGTTATCTGACTTGTCTCTAGTTTTTGGGTTATTTAAAAATCGGACCAATAGGGGGATACTATTAATTGGTAATTTAAGGAATATATGTATCGAGAGCCACCCTCTACTTGCAATAGGGATTATGTATATTATGAATTGAGATGATGCTATTAGGTATGATCCAAGTTCTCATGTTATTTATAAATATGATACATAGAGAATTGTCCGAATTGTTTAGAATTGATATATCGTTATCTTATTATGGACCTTAAATACACTTGGAATTGAGGTATGAGCCATATTTCATCTGTACTTGGTTTCACAAACATTTAGGAATTGTTCCTATCCAAATTAAGGCTATAGACAATTAAATAGGGCCAAAAAACGCATCAAAAGTACAAAAGTTTCTTAGGTGTTGTCAATTAGTGTTGTTCGTTTTTCCCAAGGTTGTAAATCCATTGGATGAAATAACTCAAAAGAATTGATGACCTGAGTAAATAGAGGTGTAAGGGAGTTTCGAGATGTAAAAGGAGAATTAATCTTGGCACTATTCTTACCTTTCTTTGGGAAACTTATGGAAATGTCATATACACTTATGCCTTGAAAAGGACATTTGTTCATGAGAGATTGACCTCATATACATTGGAAAATCTTAAGTCATACGAACAAATTATCTGTCCCATGACATAGGACTTGTCGCTATGGTAATTAATTTAATGAAACAAATACACCATCTATGGATAGAAAAAGAAAATTTCTTGAGGATTATGTTGTATTAGTAAACCTCATTTGGGTATTAATGAAACACAAATGAGGTATTTGGGTAAGTTTAAGACTGACAAGTACTTTAGGTCAGAAGAACCGATTGTTATACCTATTGGATGACAAAATAGGTGAAGGATAAGCGTGAGTATTATAAGGATAGGGGAAAAAAAAAAAGATCATGGGTCATGGGATTAGCAGTCAACTTAGGGCTCGTTTGCTTGGTAGGATTGTGTAGGATAGATGTATAATCTAGCGTAATAATTATTTGATTATCACAATTAAAGCCCATGATTAATAAATAGTTCAGTATTTTATCCTACAATGTCGGAATTATGTATCTCATCCTTCTTGGTGTGATTAATAATCCTAAGATTAGAAATATTGAGATTGATATACCAATAAGCTTAATTAACAAATATGTATATATCACTAAGACTTGATTCATAGAATCAAGTTTCTAACAAAATTCTAAATTATTTGCACAATTAAATTTATTTTTATAATATTCTTTTATACAATATTTATCTAAAACATATAAATTTTTTATATGAAAATTATTTCTTCCATGATAATAAGATTTCAAAAGCAAACTTTATTTATTTATTTATTTATTTTTTGTAAATTGAGAAATAAATAATATTTTTCAAATATAAAATTGTGCTTAATATGAATTTATTTTGTAAATTACAAACTAATATCCACCAACATATTAAATATAAAATATTTTAATTTGCAAAATAAGTCCATGGTTTTATAATTTTTTTAAAATAAGTTATTTTTCAAAATAAAAATCAACTATAGCACCCCTTTTCAGGACGACACCTAAGCTGAGGTACTACCAATTCAATCTCAGTATTTCGCTCATAGCAAGCAATAGGCCCATAAAGTTCCTCTTCAAATCCTTAAAGAAAGGCATAGTACTTTAACTTAACACGTTCTGACAAAATAACAAAATACATAACATTATCAAAATATATACAAGTTTAGGCCTTCATGATCATTCATGACCTATCACAACATCTCAAAATCAACTAAGCATACATGGAAACCTATATACACAACCAAGAGTCTAGTACATTTCAAAATACATTCAAGCCTGAAGACCTCGTTCACCATCTTTATCTGTTTGAAAGAAATCAAATAACAAGGGAGGATAGGGACTTAGTGAGGGAAAAGAGGAGGATAAGATTTAAAAAAAAGTTAAAAAGGTACGACCATCGATGAACAATTTGATAACATAAAGAAAGTTGGTATGAATCAACAACATACATAATACATATGTAATCAAATTTAATAGGCTGTTGGTCATTCCATCCTTATCACTCCTAGATCAAATCATAATTGCGAGTACCGGGCATCAGTACCGTTTAAACGTGAATTTCCTTATCACTCAGTTGCTCGAGCACTCAACTTGGTGTAACAACTTGTTGTATGGCATGGTCTACTGCATGCCGGATCCTGCCGCTCATAGTTTGCTACCTCAACTACCTGTAAGTCAGGATCGTAAGTAGGTACTAGTCGGAAGACCTGTCACCGTCGGTCCGTTCCGATCGGTCATTTTTTCGGACCTAGCCCAGGGCCTAAATCCCCCCCTCCCGTGGCGTCCCTCCGGGTGATATCTGGCCATGGCGTCCCATGGGTTAGTATAATGTAATGCCAATAGATATAAGTTGCACCTTTAAACATTTAGTATGATAATGACAAATACGTAGTTGAATCAATAATGTACATTGGCCGGCAAGGCCGTTTAGGGTTCATAACATAAGGCAACAATGTAACAGAACAGGACAATAGATCGAAACGATCCCTTTAGCAAATAACAAACTTGTAAGAAGCTAGCAAGTTATATGGGGACAGCCGACAAGGCTGCAGGGTCAAGGGACAGAATTTTGACAATGTAAAGAAAGTTCTGGGTACTAGAACAATCAAAAAATAGAATCAGTATCAAAGCTAACCCTCACAGGGGTGTTTAGATCAGATAACGAATAACAAATCGGATTGCAAACGCAATTCAGATTTCAAACAAACAGAGTAGGGTACAAAACAGAACCCACACAGGGGCTTATCATAAATAATAGATAGTTAGGAAAGGTTCCAGATTGGCAGACCTCATCTCTAATATCCCAAAAAGAAGTTGTCGCCGCCTACTGCTCTGCGGGACCTACGTCGTCGTCACCTATTTAAAATAATATTTCATAGTCAAATTTCTCGTTTAGCCCTGATAGATTTCTAGAAATTGTATCACAAGCATTCTAATGTCATTAACTTATCTACTAACACAATGATAGAGATTTAATAGCCTTTACCAATTTCTCCAATAAATCAACATTACTAGATTTAACCACGATGGTCCATATTGATTCCAAAATAATATGATCTCTCATTCTTTATTTACAAGGTCATAGTCATGCCATATCATCATCCTAAACCACACAATTATGATTTAATTCCTTACATAATTAACCCTAATCAAATATCACTTCATACCATTATTAAATCAAATTTTGGCATTTTGCATGATAAGTTTGGGTTCACAATTTTATATTCCTTAGCATGGGAATCGACACATATATATAGGCATATCATTCCTGCCAAATTCCTATTCTTGGCATGGATACAAGCGTAATAGAAAGGTACAACATATGCATATATATATGTATATATACAACAAGGCTTTTTTCTTCCAATCATTTACCACGAACCACTCAACGAGACCTCGGATTCACGAACCAATCACACGGCTGTGATCATCGCGTTGAGAGGAGAAAACTGTCCTCCCGCCGCCACTGGAAAGTTGCTAAACTACCACCGTTCTTCGCCTTTTCTCCTCTTGAGTCCAAATCTTCACTCAAATTTTGGTTTGGAAGCTTTTACAGGCCTCAAACACCCATCACAAAGCCAAACTCCACCTCTCACCGCCATGATTGTAACTTGCTTCTCCACCACCGTTCGCCTTCCTAAACCACCACGCAATGCCTCGAACGTAATCCTTGCATCCTAGTCTACCAACTACAACACCTAGATCACCCTCTCAACGCCACCCATCGAAAAACGCCACCAACCGCGCCAGAGGAAAAAAATGGGTTCGCTAGAAAATGGGTTAACTCGGTGGCTTGGGGTGGTACATGTGGGTGCAAGGTGTGGTCGGAGGTGTGGGGAGTGTTTTGATGGGTTTAGGTTGGTGAAAGAAGGTTACCTGTTGCAAGCTCGCCGGAGTGATGGTTGCGGGTGAAGGAGGAAAGAAGGAGGAATTGAAAGATGAAAAATGAGGAAAAAATGCAATTTGCTAGACAATTTAAAATTGAAGTTTTAGATTTTTCAATTTAACCCCAAGAATATTGAGCACTCCTCAATTAAATCCTTGCAATTCCTAAAAATTGCTCCTTAGCCCCTGTTGACTATGGTTCTTCTATGCAAACCCCTTAAATCTCAAAAAGTGTTAATTCAACTATTCAAAATTGTAATTCTGACACCCAAAACTTTATAAATTAATTAAATTAAATAAAAATTCATAAATCAAGAATAAATAAAATATCAATTAACATAATTCACAAAATAATAATTAACATAAATAATGAAATAATTAGGGGTGTTACATCAACTCTTTTTTAGGTAATAATATTTGAGAAAAAGGTTTAAATATATAGATTTACTCACTATAATATTACATATATTTAAACATTTTTAGTGAAAATAAGTCAATTATTAACACAAGATTGGGGATGAAATTAATATTTCACACTTATCTTAAGTTACAATCCTAAGCATCCAACCAACTGATTGTATTAAAATTAGAATATCCAAATTAGTAATTCAAACAAACAAACAAAGTATTGATATATTTGCTAGTTAATGAATCCTACACTTATCAATTACATCCAATCCTATCATACAAAGAAAATGAGCCCTTGGAACATAATAGAATGTGAAATACTCAAGAGAAAATGAGCAGGTAAAGAAACTCAAGACTATTCAATAATGGAAGCAAAGTAGAGATTACTTAAGATGGGAACATAGAGAATCTAGAACTGATCAGATTAAGAAATAAGAGTTGGCAAAAGTTCCATTCTTGTAAATGATGAAATATTATGTGATGACATTCCAAACTCATTGAAATTTTGAATGAGAATCTGGTTTTAATGAGGGAGAATTTTAACATCCCAATCCACAAGTATGGATTTTAAAAGAATTCAAAATTTAATAAATTGGGTCCTGGTGTTGAGAGTTAATAAAAACATAAATAGAATAATTATAATGTTAAATAAAAAAAGCTTAGGTAAACTATGCTTAATTAAGGCCATATATGATGGGAAATTGTGGGAACCAAAAATTAATAAAAATCAAACTTAATTACAAAATTTGAAAATGAAGCTGGGGCCAATATATGAAAGGAGGAAAGTTTGAGTGGCCAAAAAATAGTTCTGGGGCAAATGTGAGGCACTCAAAAGTTGGCAGTCTGAAATGTACGCGGTTGAAGAGTTCTTGGACTAAATTGCAAATGGTGGAGAAATTTTGGTGCCAAATTGTAATTCTAAAAAGCCCAATACTATGAAAAGCCCTTCTCAATATTATCGAATTTTCACTAGCGAGCACAATTCCTCTCCTTACCACATCTCAGTCGTTTGTGGCCAATGCTCAAAAGTAAACCAATAGTCACGTTCCCCACGATGAGGAGTGTGGTACCAAATTTATAGTGAAACAACCAGTGGAATGCCGACAATTGGCGGTCGAGCTGAGCAAACGGTAAAGGTGGCAGGCACGGCCATTCAAAAAGCTTAAGCTCATGACCAAGAGGTGTGTGTAAGGGGCTTAGCTAGAGGAACACCATGGTTCATTCGATTGTAGAAACAAATCACCAAAGCAAGAGAAAACATGCGAAAATGGGCAGCGGTACTTCAAGCTTCTCTCTTCATTTGACTAGGGATCTGTTGGCGGAGGAAAAAATTGAAAAAAAAAAGGGCGTTTACTCAGCATGAGGAAATGCATCAGCTAGTGGTAGTGGAGCTCAGTTTTGGCAGTAGCGCTCTAGTGATCTTGAGCACAAAATCTTTAGGGCAATGATTCGAGTGCTTGCGAGCTAGTTTTGGGCTACGAATTGAGCTCGAACTTGGTCCATTTGGTAAAACTTTGTTTGAATAATTAAATGTCCCATCATTTGATTTGAATAAATTGTTAAGTTGGTTTTGATGTAAAGTTAAGTTAGTTGGATCAAATTATGATTATGAACCGGAATGATTGGATATGATTTTTGTTATAAAGTAATATGTGGACCCAGATCGTTAATTAGGGGCTAATTACCATCAATTAAACAATTTGACATCTTTAAGAATTCAAAAATATAGAATGAAAATAATAATTAACTATTATAGAAAAATATACTAAATTCGTGGATGTTGACTAAATTTATTAGCTACAGACTAAGAATATTAATTTAAATATTGGTAATTGAGGTGAAACATCAACCTAAAACTGATAAAATGTTTAATAGATGACGTTTAACTGAATTGGCATGCTTAGATAAGCAAATGGTAAATTGAGTTCGCAATAAAACCTTTGATCACCTAAAGGAATTGGATATGTAGCGAATCTAATGTTATGAGTTAGATGATCTGCAAAAACAGGCCATAGTACGAAGACCAAGATAGAAAGGTAATTGCAAGAATAAGTGGGCTAGTGTAATTAGAACGCGTAAATAGCCATAATCACTGTTAGTAAATATTATACCATAATGTCAATGTTCATTTTGCATTTTGATTGAAATAGGTGATGAGAATCCAAGCATTCCTAACCAGTAGAAGGTTTCTATCATGGATGCTAGGACATGAGGTGAGGTCTTTGATATTATTCTTCTTGTTGGGGAAAAGATATATGTATATATATAGGTGTGTGTATGTGTGTGTGTGTGTGTTATAAGCACTAGTAAATTGTTTGTTTCTTGACCTACGTGTTCGATCGTGATATCATTATATGCCCTTCAAATTGACATTCAATGTTATTTGTTGCTCTCTAAATTGCAATCGAAATTATTTTATTGATTGTACCCTTATTTTAGGTCAGTAGTGTCATTTCAAGTCCTTTTGTCAAAATTTGAAATCCCATCGAACTTCCCATTCCATTTTGCTCTCATTAACTCATTTGATAATTTCTTTGATTTTGCATAATATTGTGCCAACATGTTTAAGTCATTGTTGTGTTTTATTGTTGCTTGAGATGGTCTTGCCAATCGATTGATTGATTGTATCCAAGACTCATTGCATTTGTTTATTATTAATTATAACATCATTTATTTGAAAACTAATATTGCTGTTGGACTTAATTGTCAATGAGACCCTTGGGGATGCCTTTCGGCAGTTTAGACCTGGAGGGACGCCACAGAAAGTTAGGCCAGGGACTACAATTGAAAAGACGGCCAGGCCGTACATACTAATAGGGGCCTCCTGATTAGTACCCACTACTGATCCTATCTCACAAGCAGTTGGAGGTTAGCTTTCTATGAGTGAGGGATTGGCATGTGATCGACCATGCCATATTGATTGATTGTCTAAGTTGATCACTCAAAATTTGGAGGGATAAGAGATTTGTTTCATAATGATCTACGAGAGACATAAGGTTGGAGACCACCAATGGCTCCTAATAACATGTTATTGTTTATCACATATTGTTAATTTATTCATAAACTTTCGATATTCAGATCTATCAGAATCAGTTCATGTTTGACATGTACTTGGCTTCATACAAGCATTTTACAAGTACCTTACTTTATTTTAATTTCTTTCTAAGAATCTTAGCTACTTTCTTCTTATTTAATATATTTATATATAAATTAATTTTTGTTCATATCTCTAAGTCATTTGGACTTACGCCTCTCGTATGAGCTTTGTTTTTTTCCCTAGATAGGTACTAAAAGGAAACAAACGGTCCACTTGTGCTTGTGTATATAGTCTAAATGGTTTTGTGGCTTGGTTGCCAGTTGTACAGGGTTCTCTGACTTGTTACGTAAACTAAAGTATGTTAAGTTTGAATTGTTTTCGGTTATGACATGCATAACTAGTTGTTTAGGGTTTTTGCATTTGTTTTGTAAAATAGAGCTTAATAAATTATGAATAATGTTGCTAGATTATAAATGTTATGTATTAGGAGTGATGTAATGCTAGTAGCTCGTTTTGTTAAAGTGGTCTTTCTCTTTTGTGGAATTTAATCGTAGTATGATCTATTGAATAATGGTGATTGTTAAGTTTGAATTCAGCTGCTTTCTAGTGTAAATATTATGTATGTATAGGTTCTGGTGTTAGTGATCAATTATTCTGAAAGTATTACTTTGTGGAACTTAGTTGCAACATGAAATAGTTGAATTGGAATGGTTAGCACCTCGACCTAAGGTAGGTACTATTTTAGGCGGGATGCTACAGAGGTGGTGTCACAGCTTGGGTTATGGAACTTGAGCTATGCTCGAGTATGATCCTCAGAATGTGGAATTTTGGGTTAGTAGAGATTGACTTTGATTGTGGAGTTGAATAGGATATAAAGTTTTGGGACAATGCTCAACTTTTAGGAATTGAAAAGTTATGACTAGTGTGGCCAACCAATGTATAACATCTTACTTTTGTTAGGCATATGATCTTATAGTCCTTGGAAAGGATGTTACTATTTGCAATTAAAATATTATGTGAACAATATCTATCAAGTTCGAATTTAATTAGCATAGGACTATTTTAGGAAAAAATGTATTTAGTAGGTGAACAATTATTTGGAAATCAATGTTGTACAAGCAATATTCATGGAAGTTGTATTTGACGAGTAAAGCATTACTTTATGAGGAAATATATTGGGGAAAATGAATGATTATCGTGGGATGAATAGTGTTTGACGCATGAATACAATTGAAATTATAATATTTTGGAAATGATGTTACTATTTGCAATTATAATATTATGTGAACAATATCTATCAAGGTCGAATTTGATTAGCATATCACTATTTTAGGGAGAAATGTATTCAGTGGGCAAACAGTTATTTTGGAAATCAATGTTGTAGAAATATTCATGGAGGTTGTATTTGATGAGTAGAGCACTACTTTAGGAGGAAATATATTGGGGAAAGTGAATGATTATCTTAGGATGAATAGTGTTTGGCACATGAATACAGTTGAAATTTAGGTGGTATAATTACTTTGAAAAAGAATAGTATGGTAATAGTGAAGAAGATAACATTAGGTTGAAGAGGAGGAAATCCCATATGAGATGAAATCTATGAGGAACAACATTCTAAATGTAAAGAGAAAAGTGTGACGTTGGCTATATGATATGATGTTTATAAAGCATTATTGAAAGTTAAGAGGAAAACTAGTATGATTATAATGAATGTTGATTAGTATGACTGCAAAATGATAATGGATAGAGAAAAATGGGAGATTATCTGTAGAACATGAGGTTATAAGAAATCGTATTATGAACTCGAGCAAAATAGTATAGCACCAGCCATAAGAATAACTAGTTTTAGTTTTGCATGTGGAGTATGATGGCATATTTTGGTCTAATAATAACATACTAAATTTAGTAAATTTTTCCATCATTAATCAAACATTAGCTAGATTGATTGATAATCTAAATATTCTCGAGAACCAAACTAGCTTATATATATGCTGATGGAATTGTACACGGGGCTTGTATATAAATAAAATTGTATTGTATATCGCATACATTGATTTAAGTTATAAGGGATCTTGGCTTACATTTAGATATCCTATATTTCCAAAAGAAAATATGCATTTTGATATTATTAATAACTAAAATGAGAGCTATGGGCTAGACGAACTTGAACTCATTCTACAGGGCCCAAATCACAACACCGCAGGAGATGAAATCACTAGAAATTCCTCAAGCATAAATGCAGTAGTATGTAGATCGACTCATAGAAGATGGTCGCCAATCAATTGTGCTAACACACTTGAAGATCACGATGAAGACGCTTTAATTAGAAATTTCTTGTGGGAAGAATTAGGGATAACACTAGACCTCACTCCACTCCATTAATAGATACCAAAGCGGAAGGGCACGTGACATAACTTATGTTGCAATTGAATAGCAAAACCTACAACTCTATTAATGAGTGAATCAAGTTGATAAATCCAAAAATATAGTGGAAGACCCTAAGAAAGCCAATCTCAAGAAAATTGCTAGAGTTTTACCCCTCGAATATTAAGACAAGATCAGACAAGTAGAACATAAAGGCGTGGATTAAAGAATGCGAGGGAATTTGGGTATCAATCTAACCTAACAAACAAAGGAATTAAGTTTGCCACTTTTCTTTTAGCAAGGATATTATTAAGAGAGATTGAAAGAATAATAATAATAAGAGTACGGTGAACCTCATCGATGTAGGAAGCAAAACACCTTCTTCCACATAAAACTGTCTAACATATCACAAAGGTTTGGGTTATTTAAAAATTAGAAAGAGATGGGGATACTATTAATGGAAATTTGAGGAATAGATGTATTGAGAGCTACCCTCTACTTGTAACATGGATATTGTGAATTGAGACTATGCTATTCGGTTGGATTCGATCCAAGTTCCCACAACATTTATAAATATAAAACATAGAGAACTTTTTGAATTGTTAGAATTGATTTATAGCAATCTTGTTAGGGACCTTTAATATACTTGGAATCGAGGAATGAGCTATATTACATCTGCGCTTAGTTTCATGAATATTTAGGAATTGATCCTACCAAAATTAAGGTTATAAACAATTGAATACAGGCTAAAAATGTACGAAAAGTACAAAAGTTTATTAGGTGTTGACAATTAGTATTATTTGACTTTTCCCAAGGTTGTAAATCCATTGGATGAAATTACTCGAAAGGATAATGATATACTAAATAGAGGTGTAGAGGGAGTTTCAAGATTTAAATGGAGAATTAATCTTAGTGCTATTCTTACCTTTCTTTGAAAAACTTAAGGAAATGTCATACACCTATGTCTTGAAAGGACATTTGTTAAGGAGAGAGCGATCTCATATACGTTAGGAAATCTTAAGTTGTAGGAACAAATTGTCTTGCCCATGACATAGGACTTGCTGCAATGGTATTTGCTTTAATGAAACAAAGACACCATCTAAGAGTGGAAAAAGAAAATTTCTTGAGGATTATGTTGCATTTGTATACCTCATTTGGGTAAGTTTAAGACTGACAAGTATTTTGGGTCAGAAGAACAGATTGCTATACTTAATGGGTGATGAAATAGGTGAAGGATAAGTGTGAGCATTGCATGGTAAAAAAAAGGACCCAACGTACTAAGGATAAGTATTAAATAATAATAAGATCCTATAAGGTACTAAGGATAAGTATTAAATAATAAGATCCTTTATTCTACCATCTCCTAATCAAAAGACCTTATACTCTACCCTATTGAGTTCGTGAACTGGACCATACTTTAAAATACCTAAATAATAATATTATATACTGCACCTATTTTTTCTAACTCAAGACTTATTTGATATATAGATCGAATCTTTTATATTAGAAATAATAAATAATAAAAATAAAAAATTATGATAAGCTTTTAATCCTTTGATTTTGAATAGGTCTAGCAAGGCTCAAACTCAAACTCTATAATGCATTTTGCATTAATTAGGTCCACTAAAGCCTAAATACAAACTCTAGCCATAAATTAAAATTCGAAAAAACAAAACTAGTTTTCTTCAACATGGAAAATCTTCAATTTCATCACATAATAACCCCAAGGTTCTCGTAAATTCATTACATTGATTAATTTAATTTAATTTATTTTATTTATGTATTCAATTTTTGGAATACTAAACAAACAAAAAATAAAAAATTAAATAATATTATATTTTTCTCTAACTATATTTTTCTTCTCTTTAATTTTATTCTTCCCATTTTTTAAATAATGTTATTTCATATGGTATACCGAAGGAAATACATGTATATTATAATTAAAAAATATATTATCATATTATAAAATTAATAAATATTTTTATCACTAGCATACACTTAATTTTAGTATTGATAATTTTTGAGCTAATTGGTCAAACTTGTATATTAGAATAATGCATAATTTTTTATTATAGAGCACATGGGTAATCTAAGGGTGTAAGCCCTATCCATATCCATAATATTAATTTTAGTGGTTTTGGGTATGAGTGTGGGTCTAGCAAATATTATTTAGCTTAGGTATGGGCATTTTAATATCCTTTTGGATTTGGGTAGGGTAATATCCTATCTATTAATAGACATAATAAGGTGATTGCTTTAACTTGTAGTTCCTGTATTGGCAAGCATCTATATGGCTTGGGTAGCATAGCCACTTCACTACATCTTCATAAGTCTACTGCAATCTTTCCCATTGATTATGCTCATAGCTAGATGGGGTGCTACCTTGGCACGTATTTCTTATCCAGGTTTAAAGCATGAGGAGCAGTATGGTCAGATATGGGGAGAGAACATGGCCAAATACTTTGAGCTTTTGAAGGTATGAATTTATTCCTCATTATCAATCCTTCAATTTTTTTAAAATATATATTCATATCTATGCAAATAGATCACATTAATGTATGTCGTGTGCATATAAAATATTTACAAGAACCTTTTTATGGCTCATGTTCTATCTATTTGATGTTTTGGTCTAGAGCATATCATATCATTGAAGTTTATAGCTCTCATCAATTTAGTTAGCAATGTGGTTTCTTTCAATACATCCTAGGTTACTTGAAAAAGGAGATCAATACCTGTGATTTGTATGATTTTCTTTGATCATGGCAACAATTCTTCCTTTCCATTTGTCACAAAGGAATATACAGACTGGTGGGACGAATGGTGGAAGGATTTAAGAGCAAAAAGTACCAAAGTTGTTCTTGAAATCAATCAGAGATGTGGGATCAAACTCTGGACGATTTAATCAATGTAGAGAGAAACTTGAACAGCACGCATCTGAGCCTGGGCATCCTAGAGAAGCCATCTCTACCTAAACAAACTTCGGTGAAGGATCCCGAAGACAACCAAGAGGCCTCAACAATTCAAAATCTTATTATTTCAAGGTAGGGTGAAGGAGAAAATTTGGAGCTTAAGGAGCATAATATCACCAAACATGCCAAAGCACCATCCAAAAAATGTTGTAGCTTATTTTAGTATTCATCTCTATACTTATATCCACCGAGACTCCAATGGAAGAAAATGATGTAATTTATGCATTTTCATGCTCAAATGGTGACTCTAGCAACCAATGCATACTCAAGAAGAAAACAAAGATTTAGGATTTATCTGATATCATAATTAATTCAGGCTTCTTTGTAGTGCTAGGTTTTTCTTTACCTTTGGCAGAGTTAGCAAAAAATGTGTTATTATTTTCATACAACATGTATCTCCCTTTTTTGTTTGTATTATTCATCTATTTTTGCACCAATTCCATCTTTTTTTTTTTTTTTTTATCTTTCAAAACTTGAATAGAAGTCTTAATTACTTCCAAAGGTAGTACTAGTTCGATAAAAGAGTCAATTCTTTTGTCTTGCTTGAAACAACCGCTTCTCATCCTTTTTACAATGACATGTAAGCTATCCATAAAACGCTAGTCCTAGCAAGTGACGATAGCTAGCATTGTCTAATACTGCAATCATGAAAGCTTTGGCCGGATAAGATAAGCCCAAAAATATTTGAAGCTCCATCTTGGCTACTTCCATCTGCCAAAATCTTTGAGTTTTATCCTTGAGTTATAAAATCTGAAGTTGAGCAGATATTACTCAGATTTTATTGGGAATGAATATGTCAAAAAATCGTGAAAACCCCATTTGAGTAGCTTTTAAGGATAAAACCAGCAATTGATGATTTAATCACATGATGATAATATATATAAAAGACACATCATCTTTGGAGAACCACTTAAAATCTATGTTTAAGAGTGGTTTCAATTACACAAAGCTCAAGTCGAATTTAATTTAGAGAGAAACAAGGGAAACTCATGAGAAAACATTTTTTATTGTGCAACAAGATCTCTTTAAAACTGAAGCAATAGAAAATGAATAAGATGACGAGGTGAATGATCTCAAGGATAAACTTATCCAAATCATCAAGCAGCAGAAATAGTTAAGATACGACTTCTTGAGTTGAGTGGTAAGGAAGAACTTGCAAACTTATAAATCCATAAAGCTAAAGAAAACTTGTCTATTCTTCGAAATGAAGTGGTCACCAAGAGAGAAAAAAGCTCAAAGCTTGAGAATACTAAATTTTTGACTGACAAAAAGGTTGAGGATTTAAATAGAATGGAGGTCTTGCTTGAAAGATCTGGCAAGAATTTTGTAGCTTTTGATTTATTCACATGAGCACTCAGCTATTTAGCAATTTTTTTTCTTTTTTTGTTATTGATGTAAAAGAACAATTTGTTACTACATATGCAATTAAAAAGTTGTTCTTTTTTTCCTTATAAAGTCTCATTGTGTTTCATTCTTTTATTTGTCCAACATTTTTTTATTCTTCACATTGACATTAACCACGAAAAATTGCATTGCATATCTCCAATAACCGAGTAAAAAAATAAACTTGCTTAAACTCATGAATAGAATTGGCTATCTCATGAATAAGCTAAACTTATTTTAATGGAATGATTAAACTTGAAAAAAAAAAACCAAAAGTTATATTAATTTTATAATTGAATTTGGAAAATAACTTTCAAGGTAACTATGTATCCTATCAAGGGGATCAAGTCATCACATAGTTCAAAAACTTATATCTTTGGAGAGGAAATTCACACTTTATACTTATGCATGCCAGGAGTATCCATAACTTAACCACCCTGAACGAGGTAAAGTATTTTTACATTTTAGCCACATGAAATACTTTCAGTGGAGTAAATTAGTAGTTTATCCTCATGCATCACCATTGGTGGATATCGTACACAATTTATATCTAAGAGTGAAATGTAGTTTAGGCTTATGTAGCATGGGGCACACTTAATTTGGGAGATATTTTATACTCATGTCGAGGAGTTCACTTAAATTTGGTTAATAATTTATACTCTTGTCAAGGAGATCACTTGACTTTCTCTTATCAAGGAAGACTTTGATTTAAAGAATTTAGATAATTTATGCTCATATATAGGAGTATTGTTAACATTTTAAACTCTTACTAAGAAGCATTTAGGGAGATTTTAATTTAAAGATTTAGATAGTTTATGCTCATATCCAAGAGTATTACTGATAGTTTAGGCTCTTATTGAGGAACAGTTAAAATTTGGATATGTTCATATGGTTCATAAGTAGAAGCGCAAACCAATTATTTTTGTACCACAATGTATAGTATCAATGATTTTCCAAGTACAAGAGCACCCAAAACTGGTGAATTCATGAGGTATTTCTTTATACTTTTAGACGTATTTTTGTGTCCATTAACCCATAGGAAAGAAGAGCCTTTCTTCATTAGGTGATTAAACAGTTGGCATCTTTTTGCTAGATTTGATATGAACCTCTTTATAAATGCAAGTTGCCTTGTAAACTATAACTCCTTAAGGTTTCTTCATGCATGCATCTTTTAGACAACATCAATTTTGGTAGGGTCCACTTCAATTTTACAATGACAAAGTATGAAGCTGATTAACTTGCCAAATGTCACTCTAAAAACACACTTGAGCGGGCTCATCTTAAGATTGTATTTCAATCAATCAGATACCATGTGAAGATCCTCTAAGTGATTCTTCTCATTCTTCAATCAAATATTCTGCATAGTTCATTGATAAGTTGCATCTTCATTCTTCAATCCAGAAGGCATTATTTTATAAATATAAGTACCATTCGGAGCGTGGAAAGCTATACACTCCTCATTTTGCGTGACAATTTGATTTGGTTGTACCTAGATAATCCATCCACGAAAGATAAGGTTTTATGTCCAGCAGTCACGTTAACTATGAATTCGATAACAAGTAGTAGAAAATTATCCTTTGGGCATACCTTATTCAAATTTAAAAAATCAATGCAAATACATATTTGACCATTATTCTTTCTGATTGGTACAATGCTAGAGATTTAGGTTGGATATTTAACTTCTCTAATAAACCCCACATCAGTGAGCTTATTAACCTTATATTCAATACGAGGAACAAGCTCTAGGTAGAGTATTCACCATTACTGCTTTGCTAGGCGTTTCATGTCTTATGCCAAGGTGATGAATTGCAACTTTTAGGTCTAATCCTAACATTTCTTTATATACCTAAGCAAAGACATCCTTGCACTTGCTCAAGGTTCTGAAGTATGATTTTTCTTCTTTAGGGCTTAGAAGTATGATAACGAATATGGGGCATGGCTCTTCCATTGTGCTAAAATTCGCTTGATAATGAATATGGGACGTGGCTCTTCCATCTTCCTAAAATTCAATTCCTTGAGTTTATCTATAGTTGGTCATTCACTATCTTCAAGTTATGGAGGAGCTTCTCTGATTTCATCTTCAAAAATTTCTAAATTAGGCTCTTCATCAATTGTGATATGATTACATGTGTGTTATCTCATTATTTTCTTCATCACATGACCACTCAGTCTCAACAACTCTCCATCTCTGGAATGTAATACTCCACTTTAGTGCTCGACTCACTTTTAGGATTGGGACAAGTATTATTCTCCACACTGAGTAGTTTGCTTCTTGCTATCAATCTATTAAACTCCTTAAGATATTGATAACATATTTCTAAACTTAGCTTCTTGTCAGCACTTGTATAGTTAAAGCTAATAGTAGCCTCTATTCATTTTCATTTGCATCATTCTCATTGTATAAGTGTCTTATGATGCATTGATTTATTTTCACAAGTATGTCCATACTAATGACTAGAATTAAGGATTTTGTTCCATGCAATTGAGGTAGGTGAAGAGTCTGACCCTCAGTTTTCAACCCCAACATGTAAGTCTCACCACTCATTTTTCCTTGTATTTATTGAAGCATTATTTTTGAGTTAATTGAATACGAAACCTCTTAAATATGGATTTGTACTAGGCTTGCTTTGATTATTAGCACCAAGTCTTTTGAAGGTGGAAAGAAGAATAGTCGAAGCACTAAGATGATCAAATATGGAAACTCGATGATTATTTTTATTTTTGCTCTTCTTGCTTCACATCATATTCCATGAAAATATGTTGGACATCAATACACTTATCCTTGTTTATCACTTGGATCTTGACTGGTTCTACAAGTTTTAATCCCAAGCATACCCGCAACTGATCAACATGAGATCCTTATCTTCTTAGTTTTTGTTGTGCTTCATTAAGGCCATAGATCTTCTCTCTAGTTAGCTCAAGCTTAAGCTTACCTAGAGTGAATATACTAGCAAAATCATAACCACATATTTTAAGAAACCTATACGCCCTAGTATCGAATGTCTCCTTGAGTTCCTTGTAAGGGACTCTTACAAAAGAAGGTCCATTATGGGTCGATGGCTTGTGTTGACAATAGGCATGGTTAATTTTTTCTTTGGAGTTTGATAGTTGTTCGACTCTAACATCTTCGACTAGCTTTTGGCGGCATCATTTGGTTGAACACATACTCCAAGTGGAACTTGCCTTTTTCCTTGACATGATTGTAGCTTATATCACAAGATCGATAAATTAAGCTTTTCTTTAGACTCACACTTTTTATTTACTAAAGCCTCAATAATGTCAATTTGTTCATTCTTTCATAGCAAAATTCTTTTTGCTCAATACGATGGTTTCTTGGAGTCCTTGTGGATTGTACTTTACTTATTGAGTCCAACTCTAGATAAATTTTAGCATCTACATAGTATGATTCTGCTTCAGTGAATATATTTACATCTACGCCAACTTTCATAATTTCTCTATTTCTCGAATATTTGAAGCATTGGTGAAGAATATAAAGTATTACTCCATTCTCATAAAGCCATGGCCGTTCCAAGAGCAGTTGATAAGAAGTCCTTGCATTAATGACATGAAATAAGGTACTTGCATTCAACTCCTTGATTGTGAGGTCTGAACGAATGATGGCAATGGCTTGTTGATGTACTTGATTGAAATTTTGAATAGTTAGACAGCTACATGAGAGTTCTTTAATAGAAATTTCTAGGTTTTTGTTATAGTAATTTTTGGCATGATATTGATGATAGATCCTCCATAAATGAGAATGCAATTAATCTTTTGCTCTTGCATGTATCCTAAAACAAAGAGTAGGCTATTGTGAGGTCTTAATCCCAGCAACAAGTTTTCATCTGTAAAGGTAAGGGTTGTACAACAAGAAGAGAAGTGTTGCTCTTCAACTTCACATAATATGGTGTCCACTGTCTCAATCCTTTGATCGAAGAATCCTCTTGAGAATTAGTTCATCAAAATCACCTGATTCTTTTTATAGCTTGCTGATAGATTTCCTAACATACCATTTGTAGCCTTTAAACTTTTCATCATGTTAGTTGAGGGCGCCTAGCAACATATGAGACTTTTAATTCAATAGATGAGGTTTCTTAACACATCATTTTCTCCTTTATCAGTACATCATATGAGCCCATTCATTACTATCTTCAATTTTAGTAGAACTTGTCTTTAGCTTAACCAATTCATTAGCAGATAGAGTCTTTACCAATCTTGGATCCAAACCCCCTAGCTAAAGTATTGTTAATGCCCCCATGGGTGTAGATGAGGAAAAGATATCGCTCTTGCTCTGCAAAACACATGTAGAATTTGCTACTTCTATAGCATTAGCAAGGTTTGTGCCAATAACATCTTTAGTGTTAGGAATTATCTTTCCATCCTTTGCTAATTCCATGACATTACTTTGAAAATAAAGTATTTCTTTATTAGATGACCGATAATCTAATGGTACTTGCAATATTTTGGTTCATTCATTCTATCAACTTCTTTAGCACGTTTTAGTTCTAGTAATTCAATTAGCTTCTTAGCTAATAGTTCATCAAATATGCAAGGGACATTAGAGTTTGGAAATGGGTATGTTTTCTGTAGCATTCCTTTGACATCCGCTTGCTTGTTAAAGAGCGTTAATCTCCAATATTCTTAGCAACTTTTTTGTTGCTCGTTGAAATTTGAATGCAAGTTGTCTTGATTGCCATAGATTCCTTAGTAGAAGCCTTGGCATATTTTTCACTTCTCTTTGAGTCTTTTCTATCCTTATTTTGGTCTTCAAAAAGAACTCCAACTCTATGATTAACAATGCCAAGCTCCAGTCAACGCCTCAAAAGTGCGAGGCTTGATTCCTTGAAGAATGTAGAGAAGTCCCTAAGATATACCTTGGATAAACATCTCTACTGCAGACATCTCTGAGAGTCTATCTTTATAGTTTAAACATAATGCATGCCATTAGTTGATATAGTCCACTACTGGCTCGTTCTTCTATTATTTTGCATTGGTAAGTTCAATCATGCTCACAGTCAGGTGAGTACTATACAAATGATTCAAGAATTCCCTTTCCATCTGATCTCAGCTATCAATAGAATCAAATTCCTAGTGGATGTACCATTGGAAGGCATTAACTTTTAGTGAATGCACAACCTATTTTGCAAAAAGAGCACAATAAGTCTCTGCATTGTTACATGTCTCTATGAAATGAGCCACATATTATTTTCGGTTACTCTTTCCATCAAATTGTTATAATTTTGGTAGTTGATATCCTATTGGCATTTGTAGACTTATTAATTTTGTCCAATTTGAGAGTGACACATATAAATAATATGCTAGTTATTAATTCAAAATTTTCTATTTATCTTGGGATTTATTAAATTTAATTCCAAAAGATAAATAGTTAATTTTAATTAATATTCTAATATTTATTTTATGCTCAAATCAAATATTAACAAGTGTCAAAGATAAAGTATCTTCTTTTATGGACCAATCAAATCAAAGATGTTTGATATTATCTATTGATATCTAATATTATATTTATATTTGATATTATCTTATTAAAAAGATAATTATCAAAGAAGTTCTATATAAAGGGAGTAACCAAAGTTCATTATGCACATAACATAAGTGCTAGCAAGTGAGAGAAACTTTGAAGGAGTGCATCAATTCTCTCAAGCAATTCAAGGAGATCCACGATGTTCTTTACGGTACTCATATATTTTGTGTTTGATTCGAGATTAAGGTGCGAAGCTTTCGAATTGGTGTTATTTTTCTTCAAATCAAATTCCAGGAGATCTATGGCGTTTAATACATTTTTTGTGGAGCTCATATATTTTTGGCGTTTGATTCGAGATCAAGGTGCAGAGCCTTCAAATTGGCGTTATTTCAAATCAAATTCAAGAAGTCCACGGTGTTCAAGGCATTCATAGCGAAGCTCATCAAATATTAAGATCATAAATAGAAGGAAAGAATCACAGGATTAGATTAGAGATTGAATCCACAATTGATAAGTTTGAATTTTATTCTATTTGTATAGATTTTTCTTATCTTGTAATTTTATTTATTGCAATAAAGAAATTTGCGCTTACAAATTTCTGGCATGCCCCGTGGGACAATCTCTACCTCTCATCTTTTTCTTTTATCAAGATTGAAGTATCATGGCCACCAACAAGACTGTAGCATTGAAAATTACTACCTCAAATTCCTCAAGTGTTGGAGCAAAAAGTGTTGGTGTCATCACAAGAAGTATGTCTAAGAAGTTGCAATCATCTTTGGAGGTGACTCATTTGCTTAATGTGGAAAAGGTGTTGCCACATTTTATTGAAATAAATAAAGATGGTAGAGACTAAAAGGAAGAATCTGCATCATCTATTCCCCAGTTAACATCAAATTCCTTGACTATGGTGACGTTGATGGTAACAAGTGCTACAACCTTGGAAGAACAAATTGCAAATTTGATGAGGGCCATTGAAGGACTCACGAAGTATGTCCAAGAGCAAGACTTTCAAATCTCTAAATTGATGAGCAAAGTAGACAATCTTGATGCTAGCTGCATGGTGGAGAAAGAAATTGAGACTCAAGACGAAGGTGAAACATCCACAAGGAGACAATCAACCAAAAATGAAGAGATTACAACAAAAGAACTATAAGTTTCCACTAATATACTAATTCCCATTGACCTACTAAAGGAGTTTATCATAGGGACTATCAAAGACAAGCTAGATAGAAGTTCTAAGTCGTCTATGACTTACTCCAAGCCATATACTCAAAGGATTGACAACTTGAAAATAGCGATCGGTTACCAGCTCCCAAAGTTTCAACAATTTGATGGCAAAGGCTACCCAAAACAACACGTGACTCATTTCATTGAGACTTGTAATAATGTTGGGACATATGGAGATCATTTGGTAAAGCAATTTGTTCGATCACTA
Source organism: Jacaranda mimosifolia (assembly GCA_018894105.1). Classification (NCBI taxonomy): domain Eukaryota; kingdom Viridiplantae; phylum Streptophyta; class Magnoliopsida; order Lamiales; family Bignoniaceae; genus Jacaranda; species Jacaranda mimosifolia. The sequence continues at coordinate 23,412,086 of CM032128.1, read as the reverse complement.
AAGGGCAATGCTTTTGATTTGTATATTGACTTGGAGGCAGGCTCCACTGATAGTTGGGGGTAACTAAAATAAGAGTTCCTCAACCATTTCTACAACACTTAAAGGACAATTAGCATAATTGAACTCATCAACCCGTCAGTGGAAAGGAGAACTGTGATTGACTATATAAATCACTGGAGAAATTTGAGTCTTAACTACAAAGATCAATTGTCGGAGGCTTCAGCAGGCATTGGAGTCTTTGTGAAAAACTTTTAAAGATTTGGCAATTTGTGCACATAATATTGACATAAGCATTAATTTTGAAGAGCAAGAAGACTCAAGTGATGCCGATGATGATGATGATGATGATGACACTACAAAAAAAATTAATTTTACTGGGGTTGAATTTAAATTTAGCGGGGGTTAAAAACCCCGCTAATACCTTTAGTGGAGGTTTCCCAAACCCCCGCAGTTACGTTTCTTGCTAATTCTTAGTGGGGGTTTCCGTGCAACCGCCATTACAACTTCGCTAATAATTACATGAATCTGTGGGGGTCTTTGTTTAAATTAAAATCCCCGCTATAATTACAAAATATTATTCGATAAAATTTTAGAGGGAGTTTTAAGCCCTCACTATTAGAAAAACGTATTAATTTTTTATAATTTTAGTGGCAACTTTAAACCGCCGCCACAAATAAAATATATTATTATAATGGGGGTTTGGAAACCCCCGTTACTAATTAATACTTTATTTGTTAGAGTTTTAGTGGGGGTTTTAAACCCCCGCTATTATTTTGTATAGTTTTAGCAGATTTTTTTAAACCCCCACTTTCAGTAAAAGATACAGTTTTATATAATTCTTGTAGGGGTTTGAACCCCCGCTAATATTAAAACATATTTTTTGTAGAATTTTATTGGGGGTTTCCATATCCCTGTATGTTATTCCATTTACGTACCAATAGAACTACATTCTCAAAATTCAACATAATCCTTTTGATATTAAAATCGATTCATAGAACTAATTCTCAAAAGCTTCAATATTCTCAAAAACATAAAGTTCATGATTCAAAGTACTAAAACAAATGTTTAATGCAATTTTTTCACACATAAATTCTTAAAGTCAATTCTAATATGTACTAAACTACTTAGTGTTTCTCAATGAACACTATAGATAAGTAGCTAGTGAGGAGCTTCATTGTGATCTTGATTGCTAGCACTTGAAGATCTTCCTACTGGAGAAGTAATAAGTTCATGTTGACTACCTGTATCATGTTGTGCCTGTTGGGAGAAAAATGATTATTTCATAAAATCAGCACACCAAATTAAGCTATAATGACTTATTCCAAAATATGAAGAAAAAAAATGTAAACAAATACCTGTGGAGGAGGTGGATCAAAAATAGAAGCGAACTCATTAGGAATCTGTCCTTCTTTAATCAGAATATAGGTATAGGTCTTGAATGCACTCATAGCATTTTTCAATTGTGACTCTAGCTGAACTAATCTATCATCATTTTGGGGATTACAAGATGCACCATTTGATGAAAAGCCGCCCAAGCCACGCAATTGAAGGCTTGTGATTCCAAAGGAAGATGTAGGTACAACTCCCAAACCCATACATCGTACTCGTCCAGGATGCTCCTTTCCTAAGATCTTAGCAATAACATCATTAGGTGAAATAATAGAGTTGGCGACAAGATCATGACTCATTTCTTTCTCAATTTGCTCCTACAAGTGCAAAATAGATATAAGATACTATTAATTTAATTTCTATCTTCTATGTTGTAAGTTGGGAGTGGAAACTCAATAAATTAAAAAAAAAAATATATATATATATAGATACATATATATAACTTACTCCTTGTTCCTTTGCCATGTCATTCACCCAAGATCCATCTTGATGCTTATGGGTTGCAAGGAATAAATGACCACGACCCACAGGATATCCATATTCCGTTTCCTAAAGTTTTCAAATGAAACACAATTAATATATTTATCCATATCAATGTAATTCTGAAAAAAATAACAACAAATTAACAAAAAATGTTATAACTACCATCTCATGTCTTCTTCTTGCATTAGATTTTGATCCTCCTATGTGTGACACTATTTGTTTCTTTTTATTTTCAGCATTTTTCTTACAAAGTGCTTATAATATTATAATTACAACATTAAATATACAGTACTAAATCAAAATCACATAACGCTAATATATTTGCAATGTTACCCGTGTCTCCGATTTTGAACGATAATCAACATAAGTGGTCTATTGATCTCGTCCAATGCCCTCTGGAACATTGCTTATAAGCTCATCTCTACTCTTTTGAGGATCATAAACTCGTTCCAAATCCTAAGTCTACTTCCAGCCCATTTCTTTCCAATAGATTGTAGAACATAACGTCTAGCAGTGTTCTCACTCGTCTTGAAACAAAATCAAGGCTTCAAGAAAGAAAAAAAATGACCAAATTTAATGAATTCTTCCATCTATATATTAAATTACCAACATTCAATAAAATAACTATTAATTATTAAAGTAATCATTATACCTTAATTACATTATCCCAACAATGGTCAAGGTAGTGCATCGGCATATCTATCCACTTTTTAAAGTTGATTGGGAACATGGATGAATCAACAGCCAAATTTTCACAAAATCCTGCAAGAAGGCTCTGTTCTTCTCCATATGGAAGATTTAGATCATCAAATTGGACCACTATTTGCACTCCATTTGGTAAGTGGAAAACATCTCTTACTTTCAGCTTGATGGTCTTAGCAGTTCCATGGGAATCTGTAATGATGATATAAATAAGAATTACCATAATGCAAATTTAAAATTCCAAATAATTATATTGCCATACATTTACTAGAATTGAGAAAAGAACGTCTTGATTGAGAAAAAAAATAAGATATACCTATTGTTTGTATGGTCCAAAATGGCTTTGACTCACATCAAATATGATGGTAATCCGATGAATTTGAAGTTTGTGTTTGGCTTGCTGTTTGTGTTTTGGGTTGAGTTCCACTTGTATTTTCATCTGAAAAAACAAAGTTTAGTGGTTATTGTGGTGGAGCTGATGGTAGTGATGATGGAAAATAATGTTGAGCTGATGGTGGAGCATCATGTGGTGGAGCTAATGGTGGAGGAACTTGTGGTGGAGCTAATGGTGGAGGATCATCTGGTGGAGCCTGTGGTGCAACTGATCGTGGAGAAGTTGATCTTATAGAAGGTTGTTCTAATGCTTCTGTTACGTGATCATGCGGCTGAATGGATGGCGAGGCCTGTGTTGATTTGTGTGTATTTTTAAAATGCTTAGCCTTTGGCATTGCTATATATTGAAAAGAAATTATATTAGATACAAAAGTATAACAAAAAAATTATATAGATTAAGCTCTGGCAAGTATTTGGCCTCAAACTAGTTTATAAGTAAATTGCAAGGAAAGATAATATAAATCATGTTAACTTAAGAGAGAGACACTATTCCTTAACTTAAGAATGTACACCTAGAAGGAATGGAAGCTGAAACATTGAAGAAAATTAATTGTCTGGAGGTCAGATTTCAAACCACAACTGTAAGTGGTTTTTACAACTTTAGTCCACAATAAATAAATACATTTTTCAAGAAGCTTCATAATGAGGTAGGCATGATAAGACAACAGGGTCATTCAATCAGAAACAATAGAAACATGGGAGCAGTGAAATGTAAACCATTGGTTGTCAGATTCATTTAAAGGATCACAGAACTTTGGGGTTGATTAAGAGGAATGATCTATTACATGAATAACCATTGAGAGTAATGTTGATAATAGAAAATTATGTAAGGTTGAGGTTCGGTCTTGCTTCATACTTTGAAGTAGACAAAACCTTGCTTTCTGATCTAGTTGCATGGAAGAATGAACTTCAATGGTAAGTACCTATAAGGCCCTCCAGTTTTTTCAAGTTGAATGATAGAAGAAATATACTAGATTGTTAGCATCGCATTACCAAAATTTCAGGATATTTTCTGTCAATGTTCTAATTGAAACAAAATTGTTCATAGTAGAAATGGTGAGAAAATAGAATCTAAGTGAAGATTATGAAGAACTAATTAGCTAAATAATTAAAATTGTATTAATTCAAGAATCAATAAATTTTAGTATAGATAAGCGCAAATTCGAATGGATTCGACAATAAATGAGCCAACCTCAAATTTAATACTTTAACATAAACTCAAACCACAAAAATTTCGCTATCACCTTTAAAGTTCTTCTAAAATAAGTTCGCCGTAGGATACTGAGAGTTGAAAAGGAAGAATCCCTTTGACAAAAAGAGAAGGTGAAAGTTAAAATCAATTTCTGTAGTTTTGGGCCTATTAGTAAAATATCTCTACTTTCTGGGCTTCACAACTGGGCCATTACAAAGTTCTTGAGGGCCTAAAATAGTACCATTGCAACTGGACAATCAAAGAAATTTGGCAAAGCCCAACACTAGTTTCCTATGAGTCTATGACAACAATCAGGATAATCCGCTTTCAATAGAGCTTAAAAGTTACTACTTTAAAGCCTTAAGGTGCCAATAGTATGCTAAATGAATTCCATCATTTATACTGCAAAACTACTAGCTACAAGCATCAACTGAATGATTAGAAACACCTTACTCACAAAATTTGCAATGTTCATCAATAATTCTCAAGGTTCATCAACACAAAAAAAAAGAAAAAAAAAAGGAAAACAACTAGCACATCATTTCTCAATTCCATACCACATTTGTCCATCTCAAATTCTTTGCTCCTCTAAAATGTATTCAAGCATCAGATGTCCCAGATTAATAAAACACTTGCTCTCTAAAAACTTGAAATAAAGGGCAAATGAGCAACCGACAATCAAAGTAGACAAGGGGAACTATGAAATCAAGAAAAAAAGTTATGCACAAGCACAAGGTTGCACATAATTTCAATTAAATTTCGTTCTAGCATTATAGAAACCCAAGCTGACAATGGAAACACCATTCATTTGAGAACAAAAAATGAGAGAAAATCAGTTGCAGCACAATGCAAAAATTTAGCAGCATCTCAAAGTACATTTTAGCAATCTACAACAAATCACTGCTTTGGGCTTTTAATATATCATCACATCAATCTGTGTCAATCAGCAGAAGTTATTAGCAGAAAGTTTAAGAGACCCAGTTTATATATTGTATGATAGCAACTAGTTTACTGACCCAGTCAAATTTAAGTGGCAAGGTTCCCAAGTAATTAGAGAAAAAAAATTCTTTATGTGTGCTACCTTGAATTGCAAACAGCTAGCAAGATAAATACCGTGTGGAAACTCTTTTACATTTTTCTTAAGTCAATTGAGCTCCTAAATTAATTTTAGAGGATTTCCATTCCAATAGAATACGTCAATCCCATAATTTTTAGGAAAAATAAAAAGAGAGATAAAATTGAAAAAGGGAATATCAATGTCACCTTCAACTCAAATTTGTCCCAAATTTTTCCTTAAAAATGTGCACTATAGTACCTCAAGAAGATGTCACCTACATAAAAAAAAAATAGATATAAACAAATAATCAATAGCGTCAAGTAACTTAGATGTATGTATATTTATATAAACACACACACACATAGAGAGAGAGAGAGAGAGAGTGACTATTACTAGCGGTGGGCATCGGGCCGGGATTATCGGGTTCGGGACGACCGGGTCGGGTACCCGGTCGTCCGAGATTTTCTTTTCACTACCTGATCCCGGCCCGAATTAGTTTCGGGTACCCGGTCCCGAAATCGGGTACCGAGATTTTGGCCAAAATTCTGTCCAGGTTGTGGGTTTATTTACTTCATTTTTCTGGCCAAATTTGGCCAGAAAAATGAAGTAATTAAGGTTCAAAATATGGACAGAAATCTGGACAGATTTCTGTCCAGGTTTTGGTTTAATTAGTTCATTTTTCCGACCAAATTTGGCCAGAAAAATGAAGTAATTAAGGTTCAAAATCTGGACAGATTTCTGTCCAGATTTTGAACCAAATTTTACCTTTTTTTTTTTTCTTTGTAATATAAATTGTATTTTTGATAGTATAAATTTTGAAATGTAAATTTGTTGGTACATAAAAACTAATTGAAATTAACTCAACTCTCCAACTCCAAATGAATTACAATTGACAAACACAATTTGCTATACATATTGGAGAGAAATCAAATATTCAAAATTTTAAATTGCTCAACTCCAAATTCTAAACTCTAAAGTGAAAAAAAAATAAAAATCCTCAAACCATTACACAAATTATAATTTACAAGTTACAACACCAAGGCATTAATTTAACTTTCAATTTAACAATTCAAATTCTTAACATCAAGTATTCAAGTCATCCATTCCACTTTTCAAAGTCAACATCCTTTCAACTATCCAAAATTCAAATCACATAAACATGATAATTGATATCAAGTCATCAATATTCACAAACAATCTCTAATGCGTTCCCCCATTCCGCTCAAATGCTTATGCATCAAGGATGGATGTATCAACCCCCATTTGTGTCAGCTCTACAAAAGTAGTAACAAGATTAAAAAGAAATTAATACAAAAATATAACATTAAAAAATAAAAAGAATTAAATTAGTTAAGTTACCTTGCTCAAGATTTTCTAGTTCACACAAATCTTCCTCCACATTAATTGGTTTCGAAGCCGAGCGAAACCAATCTTGGGCACAAATAAGAGCTTGAGCTACTTTAGGGGATAAGGAACTCCTAAATGCATCAAGCACACGCCCTCCAGTGCTAAAAGCAGCCTTTGAAGCAACTGTGGAGACCGGCACCGCTAATATATCACGGGCCATCCTAGAAAGTATAGGAAATCGATGAGCCGACACTTTCCACCATTTCAATATGTCAAAACCATCTCCACCCTCTTAACATTCTTCTTGCAAATATTTCTCTAATTCAGTCTTCCCTTGTTTACTTTTCTTCTTATTTTTCATCTTGTCAAACTCATCAAATAGATCATATGCTCCTTCATCCTCCTTACTCAAAGTGTACCTAGCACTAGAACTTTCACCACTTGTTTTAGAACTGGGGCTTGTTGGAAGTACATGGGCATATATTCTTTGATATTCTTTGAATAAATCATCAAATCCATTTTTGACAGCTTCTTTCATGTCCTTACTAGATGGACTATCACATGTTCCAAAATTTGAATACATTTTATCAAATGTGAACTCAATGAACTCCATCTTCAAAGTAGGATCAAGGATCACTGCATAATATAAAATCTTATTGATTTTTGTAATTGATCCCCAATATTTGTCATACTTTTCTTTCATTTTTTTGGCCATCTCCTTCAATTCAATGTCACTACTCTTCATCCACCTCGAAAGAAGCCTATCAATTGCACTTATTTTTTTGAATACGGTGTTTGATGTGACATACAAAGAGCCAGAAATTTTCAAAGTGAGATGAAAAAAATGCCCAAAAAATTTCAACAACAATTTTGCCCTTTCAACAAAAATTTCAACAATCAAAATGTGAAGGAACTCCATCATCGAGATCAATATTAAATGCACGATCACTGTCCTCATATGCTTCAAAGGCCTTTCTAAGAGACAAAGCGGCATCTAACATCAAATAAGTAGAGTTCCATCTAGTAGGTACATCAAGTGACAACATCTTATTTGTTTCCAATTTTTCAAGTTTTGCACAATGCTTGAATTTTTTGTACCTTGCTGCAGAAGCTCTTATATACCTAACAGCCCCTCTAATACGAGTAATAGTCATACTCTCATCTTTTCCTTTCAAACCATCTTGCACAACAAGATTAACGATATGTGCAATACACCTCATGTGCATATATTTACCACCCAAAATCATACTATCTGATCGACAATCAAATTTCTTTTTTATATAAGCAATTACACCATCATTTGATGAATCATTATCCACAGTGACAGTAAAAATCTTATCAACACCCCAATCATTCAAGCATGCAGCAACATCCTTACCCACATCCTCACTTTTATGGCCAGAAATAGGACAAAAATTCAAAATCTTTTTCACCAAATTCCAATCATTATCAATAAAATGCACAGTAAGACACATATAATTCACTCTTTGAAGGGAGGTCCATGTGTCAGTGGTGATGCAAACCCTTTGTGCATGTGTGGCAATGAAGGACTTCAACTTGGATTTTTCATTCATGTACATCTTAAAAATATCTCTAGTTATAGTCCTTCGGGATGGCATAGAAAATTGAGGACATGTAACTGACATAAAATGTCGAAACCCCTCTTTCTCAACTGTCCTAAATGGCATCTCATCAACAATAAACCAATGACATAATGCATCTCTAATTTTCTCTTGATCAAATTCCCACAAAACTCCTCCACTCTTTTGACCCTTTCCAATTGGTTGGTAATTCAAAATCTTATGTCTAGTTGTAACTTCATAAGGTTTCTTCTTACATGATTGATAATGCCTATCAAGCCCTTTAGTTCCATGTAAATTAGGATCCGCCCTAATACATGTTTCACAATATTTACATCTTCCCTTTTGGCATTTATCATTTTCACAAAAAAATTTAATAAAGTGTTCCCACCATGGTGACCTAGATGCAATTTCTTTTTTAACTTTTTTCTTTGGAGGTTCCTTTTCCTCATCTACATTCTCATCAACAAAAGAGTCTTCGGCAGGACCCTCTAAACCTCGAGTTATAAAATCATCATCATCATTCAAGCCATACTCCAAGTCATCTAACAAATTTAATTCCTCATCAATTGGATTAGCAAAACTCACCTCCTTAGTCTTTCTTTTTGGTTTTGGATTACTACTTTCCATTTCACTTTCCAAGGGGATACGTTGATTTCGTAATTTGGATTGGATGAGTCCCTGCAATGCAATTAACAAAAAATTAATTTTTCTATACTTGTAGTTGTATAATCTTATTTTTATTATATATCAATTTAAACAATTAATAGATAATAAACATAAAAATTAAAAAATAAGATAACAAATTGAAAGATTAAATATTTAAATTCATTCTTAAATATAGAGGAAAAATTAAAACAAAAGCAAATCATTATCATTCATTCATATAAAAATTAAATGTCTAAATCCTTCACCCAAGACCAAGTCCCAACCAATAAACTAAAAAATTAAATAATTACAAAATGCATATATAATAGATAATAATAGATCCTAATATACATGAATATACAAAAAAATTTACAAGAAAAGTGAAAAACTAAAAAATCTAAATTTTATCAAGAAACCCTAAACTAAAAGTTTTATTATATTGTAAATAATATTAAATCTTCTACCTAGCTAATACATACCTATATTGGGGCGGTGGTGGTGGCCAGCGGTCGGCGGCGGTGGCGGCGACGGGCAACGGAGTTGGAAAGACAAAAGAAAAGAAGGGGGGTGGGACTCGGGCGGGAGAGAAAACTGAAAACAGAGGCAGAAATAAGTTTCTGCCTCTGTTTTCAAGTTTTTAAGTTTCACTATTTCAGGCTTTTTTTTTTTTTTTAATTAATGTAAACCGGGTACCCGGTTCCCGATCGGGCCCGGATTCATTACCCGAATCCCGGCCCGATTTCAGGGGACCTGGTACCAGACTAACCGGGTACTCGATCGGACCGGTTCGGGTACCCGAAATTGGGACCCGAATGCCCACCCCTAACTATTACCATGAAATGTAACAAAGTTAACTCATTATTAATGAGTTTGAGAACCAATAACAACAACTAGAACAATAAATACAAAAAAAAAAAAAAAAGGAATGAAAAAAAGAAAGAAAAATAGCTGATAAATTTTTTTTTTCCATATTAACAAAGAAATAATGTTTGAATATTTGAAACCCTTCACAAAAAGTTACTTATACAACAATACAAACCATCAAATTAGTCAGGCATTTGCTCATCTATCTCAATATCACTATCAGTATCTGCTCTAACTTCATCACCATCTTCATCTATTCTCGCTAATTGAATGTTTGCATCCTCAATGTCAAAGAAATGTTGAAGATTTTGTTGGTAGTATGGCTCATTTTCATACACACCCTCTTCATGATCCGCACCCATGTCATACACATCTCTTAGTTTAAGATGCACAACGACGCTTCAACCTTCATTAGCCTCATCGTCTACATAGTAGACCAATTGTGCTTGTGAAGCTTCAATATAAAGATCATGATCTTCACGTACACCCATATGAATCAATCTAGAAAAATTTACTGAATTGAAGTTCCAACGATCCCTTCTAAATCCTCTTTCTTGTGTGGTGTCAGCCCATTGACATTTGAAGAGGATTACCATGAAATGGCCATGATAATTAAGCTCAATGATATCCTTCAACTTCCCATAATATGACAAATCTGCTTGCCTTACATTTTCATCTACACTACTTGAAACACATGATGTGTTGGAAGTTAGGAATACTCCACTGTTTTAAGTTTTCAATCCATACTCTCGAGCTAAAGTCCAAAATGTAAACCCATTAATGTTATATGCTGTGAACCTTCTTGCATATGTAATTGGACCTTGTGCTAGAAACTTTAGATCAACTGGAATTGAGTTTGTTATGTCTGGATTCATAATCTAAAATGAAAAATAATTTTGTCATATTAGAACAATTTCAAAAAGATTTAAAGCAAAGGAAACATGCATTATTATTTGTTACTAACCCTCTTAGGGAACCAATCAACAAACTCTTTATTAAATCTCTTTTCTGTCTCTATAGCTGAAGGTCTTCGACCCCTTGAACTCCTCTTTATGTGCTCTCTAAATTCACTATATGCACTAAATATGTTAGTACTTATGTGCATGACTAGCTATATCAATTCGTTATAAATCACATCAAATTTAATCTAAGTACTCATCGTTGGACAATTTAGCAGCACATATCGATGTGCTTGTAATTTTTCCAAAAGAGTTAAAGTAAATCTTGAAACAGAGCCTATTGGTTTGCCAGTTTTAGGAAATAATGAAGACCCTTCACATGTCATTAATGTCTCATTTGGTTCATCATTAACACGCCTTGGTCTATTTATTCGTGTCTCAGTATCCTCAAAATACCGTGAGCAAAAAGTAAGGGCTTCTTCAGCTAGGTAACCTTCAGCTATAGACCCTTCTGGTTGTGCCTTATTGTGAATCAAGGACTTTAAGTAACCTAAATACCTATATGAATGTTGGTAAATAATTAGTAAAGTTATAAGTTTTTAAAAAAAGATCACCCAAAAATGGAAAAAAAAAATATTTACCTTTCAATAGGATACATCCATCGATAATGTACTGGACCTCTGAGTCTTACCTCATCAACTAAATGAATCATCAAGTGCACCATAACCGTAAAAAATAATGGAGGAAACAACATCTCTAAATGGCACAAGGTGAGCGCAATCCGATCTTGGAGCTTTTCAAGTTCTAAGATGCTTAGACATTTTTCACAAATTTGTTTAAAGAATGAAGAAAATTCTATCAACACTGCAGCCACATTGTTTGGCAACACATTGCGAATAGCGAAAGGCAACAATTGCTCCATAATGATATGGCAATCATGACTTTCCAAGCCAAAGATCCTTTTATGTTCCAAATCAACACATCGGGAGATATTACTTGAGTAGCCATCCTGTACTTTGACATTCTTTAAAGTATTAAGAAATTGTTCTTTCTTTGAATTGGGAACTGTGAAAGATGCAAGTGGACATTTACCGTTCTCTTCTGCCCAAAGATCACGTCTTATACACATAGCTTTTAGATCTTTATGAGCTTTACGATTATCCTTTGTCTTCTTTTTCTTATTTAGAAAAGTGTATATGATATTGTCGCATACATTTTTTTCAATATGCATAACATCTAGATTATGATGCAACAAATTAAACTGCCAATAAGGAAGTTCAAAAAATATACTCTTCTTTCTCCACTGTTGAACTTCTCTCTCTTTGGCATTTTTTCTCCTAGAACTTTTGCTCTGTGATCCATTTTCTCCATCACTAGTTTTAGGTATAGATCTAAAAGCAACATTAATATTCTCCACTTGCCTTAAAATTTCAGACCCTGATAATCTGATCGATGGATTTCTTTCCTCAGTATTGCTATTAAAGCGCATTCGATTCAACCTGAATTTATGATTTCTTCCCAAAAAATGCCAATGGCCTATAAAGTACCACTTCCTATTGAAAGGGAGTCAACAAGGCTCTACATCAAAGTTATAAGTGGGGCAAGCAAGGCCACTATATGTATTCCAGCTCGAAACAGTACTAAGACCAGGAAAATCAATAATTGTCCACAAAAGATCCGCTCGCATTCTAAATTTTTCATTCATTGAGGAGTCAAATGTTTCCACTCCTTCGCTCCACAACTCATTCAACTCTTTAATAAGAGGTTGTAAGTATACATCTATGTTGTTCCCGGGCATTTGTGGACCTGGAATGATCATTGAGAGCATAAAAGAGGATTGTTTCATACACATCTAAGGAGGAAGATTGTATGGAATCAAAACCATTAGCCAAATGCTGTAGCTAGTGCTCATTGTTCCAAAAGGATTGAACAATCAGTAGCTAAGCCAACATGAACATTTCTAGGATCTGAACCAAAGTCAAGGTGCATTCTATCAAAAAATTTCCATGCCTCGGCATCTTTTGGGTGCCTAATCAACCCATCTTTATTATTCTTTAAAGCATGCCATCTCATTTCCTTAGCTGTCTTAGAACACATGAACAATCTTTGAAGCCTTGGTTTTAGTGGAAAATATCTCAAAATCTTTGCAGGTTTCTTTCTTTTCTTTTTATGACATCCTAAAATATTATCTCTACTTCCTTGACTATTTGACTTCCATCTAAAGGTGTGGCATCTCTTGCATTCTTCCCTTTCTATATTTTCTCCCCAATATAACATACAATTATTTGTACATACATGTATTTAGGTATAGTCAAGACCAAGTTTATTAATAACTTTCTTGGCCTCATAGAAAGAAGCTGGGATCTTCGCATCCTCAAATACATCTTTCAACAATTCTAATATCATAGTCATTGCCTTGTCACTCACTTTGCACAAGCACTTTATGTGGTACAATTTCACTAAAAATTCTAGCTTTTTATATTTCTTGCAACCCTAATATAATTCCTCATTTCCATCTTTGAATAACTCATAAAAGTCTCCACAATCTGCATTAGACTCATCATTTAAAGTTTCATATTCATCCACTAGTTGTTGTGGTATGTTAGACTCAGTGCCATGTTGTCTTGAAAACCCAAATACTTTGTTGATCATCATTTCCATAGGATTATTTGGATGCACTTCCTCCTGCACAATATCTATGTTTCTAGGAGGCTGTTGCACAACTTTTTCACCATGAAAAGTCCGAACTTCATAAGTTCTTGGAAAAGACTTGCAAATCAAATGGACATGTATTACATCGCTATTATGCCATTTCATAAAGCCACACTTTGGACAAGGGCATTTAATTGCATTTCCAACACTAGCATTTGCAAATGCGAAGTCCAAAAACTTATCCAAACCATCCAAGTATTGAATTGTATTGTGTGGCTTCGTAATCCAAGACTTGTCAATTGACATTATAAAGAATCTAAGTTTAAAAAACATAGGTTTTTAAAAAGTTTTACAAAGAAAAAGTACTATATAAACTAATAAAACAAAACTATTATTTATAAATAAACATAAATACGTACCAATGATCAACAGTAGTTCCCTTGCTTTTCCAGATGCAAAAGCTAATTGATGAAAATCACAGCGATGATAGTGCTTCTTGCACACAATACATTAAATATAATGTTTTTTTTCTTTAAATGTACAACAATAGAATTTATAAGAAAATGGACCACTTGAGGTTGGAATGGTTGCCATAAGAAAAAATTCCTTCACATGAAGACATGGCTAGCAAATAGAATATTAAATATTATAAAATAAAGTTAATTTACATTTTAATATAATCTCGATTCCTGTTATAAAAGAATATCTTAAAAGTGGAATAGTCCATTCAAAATCAGACATATTAGCTCTAAGTTTAATTAAAATCTTGATCTATTAAATGTACATTATTATATGTATGTGTGATTCAATAATCTCGCAGCTATCTTGTTTCAACATTAGTTATTCAATATCATAAAATATTAAGCTCCTCAAAACATATGTTTGAAAGCATATAAAATATGTACGCAGAATCAACTTACTATGACAACTAGTATATGATCTAAGAGCAAACTTTCATATACTTTTTTTATATATAATGGCAGCAAAATTGCATTCAAGAGAGCCCATATCCAAAGTAGCTTGTTTATAGGTTTCACCCATTGGTAGTACCCCAATTCTTGAGCATGAGAACAACTTTCAACTAGCACTCAATTAGTATATATTCCCCATCAATCATGACCACCCAGATTCTCAAATTTCACAGGTGAACACTCGCAAAATGTGCCCTAAATCCAGGCCTTTTTCCTTTGTATTAATTCTTGAATATATAACAAGAGACAAATGAGTAACTTAGTGGTAAATTTTCATTTGAACAGATCAGTTCTAGATTCATGCAAGTTCCACAAGAGTAGTTGGACAATCAGCCATGATCTTAAAAAATAAAATAAAAAATAAAAAATAAAAAAAATCCTCACTATATAATAAGTGCATAAAATTTTCAACTACTTTAGGAGATACAAATGTTGGATAAACAAAGTAAATAAGGTCACTTATTATATGGGCACGCATCAGTTTTTGAGGTTTCCACACATTGAAATCCCCAAGTCAAAATCGAACCTATGCATATATAATATTAAAGTTTTCAGTCCATAACATCCCTTTATAACTATTATTGTAGTATTTTTCAGACAATATGCACATCCCAAACTTTAATGTTTTAGGTAGATCCTAAAGTTACTATATTAATTTCCTCACATAAAATTTTTGTCTTGAGGACTTTATTATGAATAGTCACTGCATCCATCCTGGCAACATCCCATCTCCATGTTCTGTTGATCCTGCTGCATTATTTAGTGCCACAAAACTGTATTTGTTGGGGAGAATAGGATCATATATCATCTTTTTTTCATCTGCCAAGAATTTAATAAATAATATTTTTCTTTTTTCTTTTTCTTGAATGTGGAAATATATTGCATACCGAATTTGTGTTGTGCTGTTGCAGTCAAGGGGCTCAAAGAACTGAGCAGGTGCTTGTGGTGAACATATACTAGTATCATCTCATGCAAATGAAGGGACAATTCAGTAATTACAAGCAATATATATATATTCCCTCCTATCCAAGCCTGCAACTTACTATAATATATTTAAATAAAATTAAGAAATGAAAGAAAGATGAACTGAATTGAAGAAGGTGGTAGAAAATGGAATCAGTAGTATTTCACGTAAAATGATTGTCCTATTTATATATACATATTTTGTAGGTTTCCTCTTGTTGTTTAATGGCAGCAAACACTATAATACATATATATATATATATATATATCCCTCTCACACATGCACACACACATACACACACATTTTGGAATCCCCGTCATTTTCTTCTTCTGTTGCTTCCTTTGCCAGATATATATTTTAACCATACTTCGAATTATGTGATGGGATTTAAAAGCCTGTTTGGGTGACGGCATTTTTCTTTTCCTTCTTCTTCTTTCTTCTACTTCTACTTCTACTTCTTCCCTTATATATCTTTTTGAATGAATATTATTCTAAACTTCAATAAAACCATATCATGCATAATTGCATATATAGACATATATATACATTCTTGATTTCCTTTAAAATCTTATAAATCACATCATAAAATCTTGATATTGAGAAGTTGTTTGGACATTCATTTCATGAAATTCAGACAAGGTCCCTATGCTACTAAACTCCCCCAATATTATATTTTCAAGACCATATAATAAAAATCTTTTATTTTCGTCCAGTTTTTTCCACCCTTAATGCAGCCAAACTGCCCCTCCTAGCTGCTAGTCTTACATATTCAGCAACAAACATACCAAATTAAAGAAGGAATAAATTAGAGTAGTACTCATTAATTACAGAAATGGTGAGGTTAAACCTCCAACATATTGTTTTGATTTTCGTTTTCCTAGTTGCCCAGGGAAAATCTTTCTCACTTGCTCACCATGGTAATTAAAATCATTTCTTTTAATTTCTATCACAAGTAATATGCTTTACATAAAGAATTTTGTAAGGAATTTTTGCTTTCTACTTTTGCAGTGAAGGAAGTAATTTTAGTTGAAACTCAGAATGAATTTGTACATAGAGACAGCAACTTCGATTCACAAAAGAATAACTGAAGATTATATAATATGTTCCAAACTAGCTAGCTAGTGGCCGATCAGAGAGAGTTAGAGAACAATTTTTACCCCTGCTTTTGCTCTATTCTCACTGATCAGTTAATGATTTCATGTGTAGTGTCCTTCAAGGTAGTGACAACATTATCATTGTTAGTCCATCGATTCATACCAAGTATAAATAGGACTTATGAAGCATAGACTAACTACATTTCAAGTCAGTGAAAGTAATAAAGGGCTAATAGCAATTTACCTCCCTGTATTTTAAACAATAGGCAATTTACCCCCCTATAAAAAATAAATGTTCAATATACCTCCCTATGTTTTAAAAAACTATACACACCGCCTCCTCCTTCTCACTTGCTGTCCATTGAACATAATTTTAATATGAAAAGACTAATTTACCCTTAATCATTTAATATATTTTCAATTCAATTTAAATAACCTTTTATTATCATTTTTTCCCTTTCATTCTTTTCTTTTCTTTTTATTTCTCATTTCTCTTTTCTTTCATTATTTCATATATTTCTCATTTTATACATCTATATAAATTGATCGTTATTTTATATATTCTCATTTTATACATATATAAATATATTTGTAAAATTAAAATCACTTTTATTTTTATTTTATCAATTATATTCATTTTCTTTATACAATTTTTTTTATTTTTAAATTTTAAAACTATTTTTAACTCTTTTTATCTTCATCCTTCTAATTTATTCTTTTTTTTATTAATATATATTATACAATAAATATAAAACATATAATATAATATAATAAACATAAATATATTTATGTATATATTTATAAATAAATATTTTATATTATATTTTATACCCCACCCCCACCCTAGCCCATCCTATCTTCACCTGCCAGCGACCATGGAGGCTGCCTCTGCGAGCAGCATCGATGGCCGCCGCACGCAGTGGCTGAACGGCCATGGAGGCTGCCTCTGCTAGCTGTAGTCGGCGGTGGGGTGCCGACGATGGCTGCCGGAGCCGGTGGGGGATAGTGATATATAATATATATATACACATATAATATATATACACATTATATATATAATAATATATTATATTGTTTATAATATGATTTGATCTAGACCGTTGAATTTTTAAAAGAAGATCCAACGGTTGATGAATAAGGGCATAATTATCTTTTAAATAGAAAATTTTAAGCCCAGATGTATGCACAAGCACATGTCCTACACCCACGCTCTCAGGGGGGTTCATTGCATGATTTTTGAAAATATGAAGGTGTTCTTTGTCTATTTTATTTTCACAGGGAGGTAATCTGCCCATTTGTTTTAACAAAGGGGGGTCCATTGCAATTTTCCCAAGTAATAAATATACCCTTCTTGTGGACAAGTATCATCATAATCTCATAAGTAAAGTATTGAAAGATGGTATATGTACTTGGAGAATACGAACTTTATGGTTTTCTTGAGGTAAAACCCTGCTGATAGCTAAATTTGGAACTATCCTGAAGCAGTTTCAAAAGAAAATAAAAATAAAAATCAGAGGAGCATAGAAGAACAAGGCTGATAATAAGCTTATACATCAGAAACCAAAACATAAGTATATAACCTAAAAAACATACATAAATCTACTCTCACTTGCAAACTCCAAACACACATCTTGGAGACAGATTTTACATAGGTATATAACCTAAAAAACATGCATAAATCTACTCTCACTCGCACTAATCTTGATGTCCCAACCATGTAGTTCAACAAGTCCATAAAGAGGAAAACAAAAATAAGAATAAAACACAAAGCAAATACAGTACTTATTGACTCACTTGTCCTAATTGTAATCCAGTAAATTAACAAGCTATATATGATGCTCTCTTGCTAATGACTTTAACAAAAGCATAAAAGAATTGAAGAAGGCATTCACAAGCATCCATCCAGATCTGCACCATCTAATACCATTTGTACACATCAATCAACCCATTTGAGAAAGGGTATTTTATCACTGTTCTTTGATTAGTTAGAATAAAGAGAATAGAGAGCAAGTGTAGTTGCCAATTTAGACTCACAATTTAAGGGTCTTTTCAGGTCATCAGCTTCAAACATTTCCCAAACACTTAAAGGTATGTAATTAGCAGGATTTGGATTTTGTGGCCAATCCACTATCTTCTTCCAAAAAAGATGTGTATATATATATATTCTCATTCCATAATAAACTTAACTATATGCGAAAGTTCAAATACAGTCTACCCAATTTCAATCAAACAAAAGGCTAAAAATAGAAAAAGAAACTATTGGCAAGGAATGAAAGCTATTCACCCTTCATACATTAACAATTATTACCAAATAAGTAATATAAATTTCAACTTCCACTCTTAAGAATGATCCAATACCAAGAGAAGGAGGCAAGACTTCACCCATCAACATATAAAGCATTCAACACTTCCTCCAATAATCACTTTTTTCAGTGTTTATCAAATACCAATCACCTTTTTCTCTTCTTATTATTTTAAAATAATGAATCTCATATGCAATTTGAAATAATGAATCTCATATGCAATTAAGCATTCGACTCAAAGCAATAAGTAGCAATTCGAGCCCTGTTATTAGCATAATCTGACAGAAAGACACTTATTGCCACAACCAAAGGAAATCTTAGGGAAATCAGGAGTATAAGTTTACCTTGTCACTAGAGCCAGCGACCACTAATTCACCTTCCACAACAAATTTGATACTTGTAACCTACATAAGAATAAAAGATTGGCAACCATATTCTGGTCAAATAAATTTATCAGAAGGAACAAAAATTGAAATATGCAGAAAAATAGAAAATATGATAGTTCTACTCAGTTTCTTTGAATGGCCACTGAGGGTAGTACTACTTGACCTGAATGTCAATCAAAATTAGATAACGTCGACGGGGAATCAAAAAATTTTCCGAATGCGAACTTCAAATTTTTGCTCTCCCTCAACAGGGGTTTCGAGAGTTTTTCTTCAGGAGGAAAGTTGGGAAGGGATAAAAAACTGAAATTTTTGGTTTTAGACTATAAAAATCACAAAGACTTGTGATTTTGTGGATTAATGCTATAAGTTTTTTACAAGGAAGAATTGTAACAAGAGATAGCGGGAATGGTTAGGGCAAAATAAATAGGGAAATAGTGGTTGGATAAAAAAAAAGAGTGAAAACTGGAATGATAGCTATATTGAAAAAAAAAATCAAAGTAAAAATTTTAATAGATAATAAAATTAGCGGGGGTTAGAAACCCCACAATTATAATGCGTTATTTTATTTAAAATATTGTAAATTTTTTAAAATTTAAATATCATTAGTGAGGGTTTAAACTCCCACTAAATATTCAAAACTCCCATTATTTGCTATTAATTTGTGGGGGTTGTTATTAATTAGCGGGGGTTGTTAAACCCCCCCTAAATAACATAATTAGTAGGGGTTTTAATAACCCCCACTAAATAACTCGCACTATAATGATTATTTTTTGTAGTGTGATGTTGGGGACAATTAATTTTTATCTTGAAATCACGAATGCTGCTTGATAAGAGCTTAAACTATTAATAATGCTCCCAGATAAGAGTATAAACTATCAAGTCTCCAAGTCTCCAAATCTAAGACCCAAGTTGTCAAGTCTTCAAATCTAGAAGTCAAGTTTTCAAGTTCAAAACCCAAGTCTTTTAGTCTCCAAGTCTTCAAATCCAAACTCAAGTCTCCAAATCTCTAAATCCACGACTCAAGTCTCTAAGTCTCCAAGTTCAAAACTCAAAATTTGAAGTCTCTAAATTAAAGAATCAAGTTTCCAAGCCTTCAAGTCCAAAGTTCAAATCTCCAAGTTCTACGTGTTCCTTGATAAGAGCTTAAACTATCAATAAGGCTCCTAGCATAAACTATCTAAATATTCAAAAGCTCCCCACGTGCTCCTTGATAAAAGCCTAAACTGCCAATAATGCTCATAGATAAGAGCATAAACTATCTCAAATTCTCAAGTCTCCAAGTCTTTAAGTCAAAGCTCAGGTCTCTAAGTCTTCAAGTCCAAGATCAAAATTTCAAGTCTCCAATTCTTCAAATCCAAACTTAAGTCTTCAAGTCTCCAAATCTATTACTCAAGTTTTCAAGTCTGCAAATCTGTGACTCAAGTCTCTAAGTCTTCAAGTTCAAGACTTAAGTCTTCCAAAAATCAAGTCTCCAAATCTTCAAGTCAAAGCTCGGGTCTCTAAGTCTCCAAGTCCAAAACTCAAAATTTCAAGTCTCTAAATCAAAGTCTCCAAGTCTTCAAGTTCAAAGTTCAAATTTCCAAATTCTATGTGCTTCTTGATAAGAGCTTAAAATGTTAATAAGGCTCTTACATACAAGCATAAACTATCTAAATATTCAAAGTTTCCTCATGAGCTCCTCGATAAGATCTTAAACTATCAATAAGGCTCCTAGATATGAGCATAAACTATCTAAATATTCAAAGTCTCCCCATGTGCTCCTTGATAAGAGCCTAAACTGCTAATAACGCTCCTAGATAAGAGCGTAAACTATTTCAAATTCTCAAGCCTTCAAGTCTCCAAGTCGTTTAAGTCAAAGCTCAGGTCTCTAAGTCTCCAAGTCCAAAACTCAAAATTTCAAGTCTCTAAATCAAAGAATCAAGTCTCCAAGTCTTCAAGTTCAAATTTCAAATCTCCAAATTCTGTGTGCTCCTTGATAATAGCTTAAATTGTCAATAAGGCTCCTAGATACAAGCATAAACTATCTAAATATTCAAAGTTTCCTCATGAGCTCTTTGATAAGAGCTTAAACTATCAATAATGCTCCTAGATACGAGCATGAACTATCTAAACCTTTCAAGTTAGAGTCTCCCCGTGTACTCCTTGATAAGAGTGTAAATTATCTATTAAGTCAAACTCAAGTAAACTCCTTGATATGAGTATAAATTGTCAACCAAATTCAAATGACTCCTTGACACGAGTATAAAATGCCTATTCAAATTAAATATGTTCCTTGACGCATGAGCCTAAATTGCATGTTACTCTTAGCCCACATAAGTATAAACTGTGTACGAAACCCCCTCAAAAGGATGTTTACTTTGAACTGTGTTATGACTTGATCTATTTATTGGGTTCACAGATAGATGGGATGATTTCAGCATAAAAATCTCCAGGTATTGGCAATCCACAAAGTCCATGAAGATTCCATAAAGAGATATAGTTCTTGACGATAGTGTACAACATGCTTGTAGAAGGGCTCCATAGCTTAAAGAATGCTTGGAGGATTTCTTGTCGCAAACATATTTGAAAAATGGAGAGAAAAAAATTTCAAATACTTCAAGTCTTGCCTTTTCCGTAGCTGGTTTTGTAAACTTATTAATTTTACCCAATTGGAGAGTGACACGTATAAAATAATATGCTAGTTATTAATTCAAAATTTTCTATTTATC
The DNA here is from genome assembly GCA_018894105.1 of Jacaranda mimosifolia. Lineage (NCBI taxonomy): Eukaryota > Viridiplantae > Streptophyta > Magnoliopsida > Lamiales > Bignoniaceae > Jacaranda > Jacaranda mimosifolia. The sequence goes on along the minus strand of CM032128.1, from coordinate 23,390,454 downwards.
TTAGGATTTATTAAACTTAATTTCAAAAGATAAATAATTAATTTTAATTAATATTTTAGTATTTATTTTATGCTCAAATCAAATATTGACAAGGGTCAAAGATGAAGTGTCTACTTCTATGGACCAATCAAATAAAAAATATTTGATATTATCTATTGATATCTTAATATTTAATATTATCTTATCAAAGAGACAACTATCAAAGAAGTTCTATATAAAGGGGGTGAAAGCTCATTCTACACACAACATAAGTGCTAGCAAGTGAGAAAAACTTTGAAACAGTCTAGTAATTCTCTCAAGCAATTCAAGGAGATCCACGGCATTCTTCATGAAGCTCATATATTTTGGTGTTTGGTTCGAGATTAAGGTGTGAAACCCTCAAATTGGTGTTATTTTTGTTCAAATCAGATTCCAGGAGATCTACGACATTTAATACGTTCTTCATAGAGCTCATATATTTTTGGCATTTGATTCGAGATCAAGGTGCGGAGCCTTTGCATTGGCATTATTTTAAATCAAATTCAAGAATATCGACGATGTTCAAGGCATTCAATGCGGAGCTCATCAAATTTCAAGACCATATTTGGAAGGGAAGAATCAGAGGATTATATTAGAGATTGAATACACAATTGATAAGTTTGAATTTCATTCTATTTGTATAGCTTTTTCTTGTCTTGAAATTTTATTTATATCAGACATAGAAATTGTGCTTACAGCATTCTCAAAGAATAAACTCTCTGTTGTATAGGGCTTTGAGTACACAAGAGAGCTTTGAGAAGGCATGTCATATTGATCTCTGATTGGATTGGTGATCTTGTCTTGTAGTTGTTGAATAGACAATGTAGTGATGGAAGTTGGAAAATGGTTGTCTGTTACTTAGTTTATTGCTTGTAGGGCATTTCCTTGGCTTGTTTCTCCTGCACTACATGACCAAGAGAAGATTTTTGTGGTTGTGGCTAAATTCTCCAAGGTAAGAGTGCTCCAGTTTGTTTGTGAGTTGGTAATTTGTAAATCTTTATCTTCCACAATTTTTTGGAGGTTAACTATCACTTAAGCCATTTGAGCAAGTTGTTCATCTATTGTTGTCACTCCAATAACCATAGTAGGCAACTCAATGAAAGGGAAAATCTTAGGATATCTCTTTTGGACTTGTAGAGTTCGAACTATCAGATAAAGCAAAATCAATAGTTTTGCACCTAGTCATGGACTAATAGACAACATTAGCTGTAGATTCAACAGCATCTTTTTGGTTAAGAGGAGTTGGTTCTTCTTAGGTGCCATTGAATGATTACAACTAACTTTAAAATTCAAGTGGGACAAAGAGATGTATGAGATGAAGGATAGGATCCATCACATCGGGTGTGCCAGAAATTTGTTTGCACAAAATTTTGTTATCTGTAAAAATTAAATCAAAAGATAAGAAAAATGAAAGAGAAGTAATTAAAACAAGAATTTACAATTTATGAGAAAAAGATATCCTAATTAATAAAGACTAATATTCTAATTCTTCTCTCACTTTGTGATTGATAAGCTTGAAGCTTGTTCTTGGATATATAATGTAGTCTTTTTTGACTTGATAAAAGAATACTATGAAATTTCTTAAAATTGAACCTCGATTTCAAGATTAAAAGGACTTGATGATTTGACACCTTGAAGAGGTAAAGCACCTTTGTGGTAGCAATATATTGTCGGGGCATGAATTTTAAGTTTTGAAGACTTGACTTTGAAACGTGGAAGACTTGAATCTTGGATTTGAGGATTTGAAGCTTTGAATCTTGGACTTGATACTTGAGCTTGTATGCTGCTTCGTACGCATGTGTTCAACTTGTGTGTAGTATATATGTATACATGTATGTATGTATGCCGAATGATCCTTGACCACCCCTTGTATAGGTGTTTACTTGGACTCCCAAATGAATTGAATTTCCTCGTTAGTTATCTCTGCAATGTGTGTATTAAGTGATAATATCAAATATTTTTTAACTTGATTGGTCCATATACATAGATATGCCACGTGCCACAACTTGTTCAGCCCGAGATTGCTAGGCTACAAGACTTGATTCAATTGACTATAACACTTCACCTTGACACTTGTTGATATTTGATTTCGAACAAAATAAATACTAAAAAGGTTAATATTTTATCTTTTAAAATTAAATTTAATAGATCCTAAGATATAAAAAGAAATTTTAAAATCAATAACTAGCATGTTACTTTACACGTGTTACTTTTTAATTGGCCAAAAATTAATTCATCTACACCTACTATTCCTATTAATCTTCCTGCGAAGGCAGTTGACAAATCGTCAAACGCTAGCATTGAGGCCATGATGAAGGATCCAACTACTGTGGCTCAACAGACGAATGGGTAGGAGTTAGACTGAAACTCAAATTTTTTCTTGTTTTTCTAGTTGAGACTATTTTGTTTTTCACTTTTCTTCAACGGAATGACCAATTGTTGGCTACTACTTGAGTAGTCTGATTATGTTTGATTTTATCTTTTTTTCTTCTACTTTATGGATGGTTGATGGTCTTATGCGCCTCTTGTCATACTCAACTACTTGGATGATTGCATGATTCATGTTTTTCTTGATCTTCTTATGCTATTTGCATTTTCCTCATATTTTTGTGCTTTTTCCTTTTCTTTTTTTTACCCACTTCTCGAGACGTTATTGCAAGAAAAAGTGGTTTTGAGCCTCCTTAAGGCTCTAATAGAGGACTTAATTTTTAAATATTTATTTTCTTGAAATATAAAAAAGATACTACTTTTTTTATGTGGGCTTTATACAAATTACCCCCTTGTAAAGTGTCTAATTGGCTGAAAACCCCATATATTTTTTAAATTAGAAATTTACTCATACATATTTTTAAAAAATTGTCAATTAACACCCTTCCTGAATGGGGTCTTCTGCACGCACCAAACCTGCGAAATTTTTTGGTGTTTGGACAACTTTATGTCAATGAAATGACAAAGTTAGCTTGTATCATTGTACAAAAATAAACCCATCTTCTTCATTTCATTCCTACACCAATTTCAGACATTTTACTCCATTTTTTCCTCTGAAGAAACCGAAGTGAAGTCAAGAATGTCTTCTTCAAACAACACCAACTTCAGGAGAGCTTCAAGAAGTGCTTTAGATATCAGGTACCCGTCCACTCCTCTTTGTGAATGCAATAAAAAGGCTGCAATAAGGGTTGTTGAAAATGATAGAAAGCCCTCAAAAGGCAAGCTCTACTATTGTTGTAATTTTCATGGATGTGAATAATTTTGATGGGTAAAGATTGAAAAGGCAAGTTGGTCTCCTGAAGGAATTCCGGTCACATATTCATCTGGCAAGACAATGGTTTGTGAAGATGACTCTGAAATTGGAGAGTGTAGTGAAGGTGCTGAGGTTATTTCAAGGGTTTCAAGGGCTCAACCAAATGAGGGAAATTACATTCACATCTCTTGGTTTATTGTTGTAATTTTTTTTATGATAATTGTTATGTTATTGCTTAAGAATTAGTGTAGATGGAAGCTGGGTTGTTGTGGGTTTTTTTCTTTTTTCTTTTTTTTTCCTTCTCTCCAGTTATTGAGAGTTTGTGAATTTATTTTACATATGTGAAAATGGACTCATTAGTAAGTAATCTTGAGTAATAAATTTAGGAAGAATGAATAAATGAGGGTTAACTAGATACTCAATATTGAGCCAAATAAAAAAATAAAAAAGAAGAAGGTAAGCCTCCAAAGCAAAGCCTTAATATAAGTACAAAGCTGGAAAAATAAGCAATACATTTCGACGGCCAAACTAATACAAAAAAGAAGAATAGGAAATGCATCAAAGGCCCATATTTCATCTATACCCAGCTGCAGAAATGTACAAAATATGTGAAAGTAGAGAATCCAAGAAAACCAAGAAGCTGTCAAAAAAATGAATTCCCTGATAGAAAATAGGTAAGTTGCCAAGCATTACTTTTAACCACCAAAAATATTAACTTTTATACCAAAACAATACAAAAAGCCAGAATTTGCAATTGTATATTATTTTCTAATTTACCAATTAAACATGATAATCAAATGGCCAAAAGGTATACCCCACATGCACCAAAACAACCTACCCATATGCACCCAAACAACCTACCCCAAAAGTCATATTAAAAGCCACAAAAGTGACACCACAACACACATACCAACACCAACAATTCATTTTTTCTTATTCTTTTCTTGAAGCCTTCTTGACCTATTTCTAATATTCTGCAGAACCTCAGAGAGCTGAGGTTTTTTCATCCTTGGAGCTCTTGCAGCTTGAGCAGCTCCTGTGTTCACCTCCCTCTCATGTGAAGTTGAAGCCTTTCTTTTGCCCAATAAAGCCTCATTTCTTGGTCCTTCATATAATCTTCCTTGACTTTTTTCCCCAGATTGAGTATCTTGCTTGCACAAACAATAGAAACAAGCATCTTAGTGATTCAGATTTTGAGATCTAATAGTAGTGACTAAGATCAATGGAGCAACCACATGAATAAGCAACTGAAGCAACTAGTGACTGAGATCTATCAGTAAAGGTACTAATTTACCCTTATTTGATTAGTCACAACAGCAGAGCTTGAAACTTGGGTTTGTTGTGTTGCAGCTTGGTTTGGTTGAGAAGTTTGAACTTGGCATGATTGTGTTGAAGCTCCAATTGGTTCTTTGACTTGCTACAAGGTAATAATTTTATGCAAAAAGTTAATTATAGGGATATATAAACAAAGTACATAAGTAAAAACTGCATAACTTAATTTAATGATTTAGTTACTCTTTGGATTCTTAGTTCTCTTGCACCACTCACTCTTCTTCTTGCTTCTTTAATTCTAGCCTGCAGAATAATATACATAATTATATATGTTTGTTTATGAAATATTTTATGTCACACAGCAGAAATAAAGTATACTTTAGTTGCAAGATTCCTTTTTGCAGCTGCAATATTGGAATTAGGTTGTCTTGCAGCACTTGGTTGTCTAGATCCAAAGTTATTTCCCTGCATTTAAGATGTTCATTAATTATAAAGTTTAGGTAAAGGATGAAAAATTAGATATTTAAATTAACTTAAAACCTTATGCAATGTTGAGTTTGGATGTATTGGATTTTTGCATGTTCCTCTATTATGCCCTGGTTGCAAACATTTCTTGCAAAAATGTGGAAGACCTATTCTTGTTGGGACTGTTGTTTGCAATTCATCTGCAGTCTTCGTTCTCATTTTTCTAGGTCTGCCCCTCTTTCTTGTGTAATCTGGTGCACTCAAGGGTTCATAGTTTGTCTTTATATAATCACTACTCCCAGGAACATGTATCATGTTTGAATACACCCTCATATATGCCTCTTTCTTAAAGCAATTAGCTACATAATCATCAATTTTGTGCCTTCTCTCATATATGGCAGCATAAGCATGGCAACAGGGGAAACCATTCAATTGAAATAATCCACAAGTGCAGGTGTTCTTGTTCAAATCAACTACATACCTTTCAGAAATTCCAAACTCTACTTCAAATTCATCTCTTCTACAGTACCTAGGAACACAAAATCTGGACTGCCTGTGGGCTTTGTTCAACTTTCTCATAATGTTAGGACATATTATCCCATCATACTTATCCATGCCCTCCCTCTTCAACTGTATTCTTAAGGCTATTCTTCCCTTCATCCATTCAAACATAGAGATTATTAGCTTATCTCTAGCTTGAAGTATATAGCTGTTAAAAGATTCACACAAGTTGTTGACCAAGATATCAGACCAACACATGCTCCTGAAGTGAGATCTAGCCCAATGATGTGCTAGTATCTTCCTAAGCCACTCTGTAGCTGTCACATAACCATCATCAAATTTAGGATCAAGATCTTCTATTTTCTTCATCTATCTTGCAAACTTATTTTTGTTTCCAGTGCATGCAGCTTTCCACAATGAATCCTTTAGCTCCAAACTGCTATATTTTGCTCTAAAATTGGCATATAAATGCCTCAAGCAAAACCTATGTTCACATCCAGGGGCAAGTTCTTCAAGTGCATCAATGAGACCCTTTTGTCTGTCTGAAATAAAGGTTCATCTCCCCTCATCAACTCCACCAATATCTAAGAACAACTCACCTAAAAACCAACTCCAAGTTTCTCTATTTTCAACCCTCACCACATCTATTGCTATTGGCCACATATTGTCATTTCCATCCCTTCCAACTGCAGCTAGAAGTTGTCCTCCATGACATGTCTTTAAGAAGCAACCATCAAGCCCTATGATGGGCCTGCAACTATCCAAAAACCCTTTCTTCATAGCTTCCAAGCTGAAATACATTTTGTCAAAAGTAGGGGGTTCTTTATCTTCCTGTCTCCTCAAAATTATTTTACTGCCTGGATTTGTAGCCTCCACAGTCTCACAATAATCCCATAGAAGTCTATATTCCAAGAATTCATTCCCTTTGATCTTTTCTATTGTTGTTTTCTTTGCCATAAAAAATGTCCAGTAGTTTACATTCAAGCTACACTTCCTATAGATTTTATTCTGCAAATTCTCAATGCCAATATCAGGGTTGTCCCTAATTGATTTTTCCATCATCTTTGCAATGTACTTGTAATTAGCCAATCTGTTGTCAAATTGTCTTGCACAATGGTGTTGACCTCTCAAAGTTTTAATCTGAAATGCAGGCCCTTTCAGGATTCTTGATGCATGGATCCTCCAATCACATGCCTCATCTTGGCCAACTGCCGTGATTATGTGCCCTTCATTCTTCAAGAAAAGAAGCTTGTATCCATGCCTCACACTCCAATCCCTTAGCACTTCTCTAAATTGCTTACCATCTTGAAACTTATCCCCAACTTTCAGCTCATAGCTCTTCATATCAATGCACCATGGCTTGTAGGAAAGAAACTTGGGGACATCCTCATCTGAGCCATCTAAACTTAACAAGTCATCCTCTTCATCACCTGAACTATACCACTCTTCATCTTGCATATTGTCTTTCAAAGCTGATCTTGTGCCCCTTTTGTAGTCATAATAACTTTCTTCTTCATATTCTTCAGTTTTTCAATCAATTCAGTCTTGCTTGGCACTCTTTCAGCAAAGATATCTTCATTACTTGAATTCTCCAAGTCCTCTAACATTTCTGAGGGTGCATCTGAGTTTTGATGTTCCTCATCCTCCCCTTCATTATCTTCCTTAGATTGTAAATAATCTGAGTCATCAGACTCAGATTCTTGATAATTGTCAGTTTTTTCTTCACAAATGCTTTTACCCTTGTCTTTAACAATTAGTGCATTTGAGCCCTCCATGTTAACATCACTTATAATAGCATCCCCACATTGTGAATCAAGAGTAAAATCTAAATTATCATCCCCCCAAAGTTCACTAAGTCCAAATGTTACATTATTATGATCCCCATCTCCATCTAAATTAACACCTAAATCATCAGCACCTGTGTTCACATCAACCCTTCCATATTGTTCATTTATGTTAGGAGCTGCTTGATCATCTAAGTTTTGTTCATCTAAGTTGTCTTCATCCAAAAAAGTAACATCCACATCATCAATCCCCCCTCAACATCATTTCTTTCTTCAGAACCTAGACTCACAGCTGCACCCTCATTATCATTTCCCCTCTCAGAACCCAAACCCACATCATTATCAGCCTCACCCTCACCCTCACCCTCACCCCCATTTGTTGCATCACCCACAGATTCTTCATTCATTTCACTATTCAAATTATGTTGACTTTGAACAATATGACCCTAAGTGTCTATAACTACAGTTGGTGTGGCTGTTTCTTCAACATAAATAGTTATAACATGAGAGTTCTTTAAAGCAGTCTTCATTTCATTAAGAAAAACTCTTTCTTGTTCTTCATGGTGCTCAATTTAAAATTACAGAATACATGTTTCTTACCTCCTTCATACATGACAACAGGGTCACTCACAAATATTCCACCCACCCACATTTCAAGAAAATGATCCTCCATTTCTCTACTACTTTAAAAAGAGATATATTGTGAGACTAATATGTTATCACTACAGGTTTATCACTGCAATATATACTTTACTATATATATGTCACATGCCATGTCATATTGTTATAATTATCAATACAACATATCTGGTTCAAAAACCAATTTTGTAGCATTTACAACTATTATAGCAATATTACAGCAATTCCAAATATAGAGCAGCATCAATTTAATCTAAAAAGTGAAGCATCAGAAATCAAAGCATGGCATAATTCTACAATAGCTAAGCAGTAGGAGTTTGAGCGCCTAAAAGGTTAATAGTTAGCAATTTCAAACTTCAAAACACATAAACTCAACACAGTTCAAAAAACATGGCCAAGTGTTCAACAAACCATGCTATACATAAATCAAACCCTAATGGGATCAGTTCTAGACTATCAAAGTTAAATCAAACTACTTTTCATCACAATAGATAGATAATAACACGAATAACAGTAAAACTTTTGAAAAGCCTTAAACTTGCAGAACAAAAAAAATAAAAAAAATAAAATGTGCTACCGTTGTTTACCCTGAACCCTAAACCTTCACTAGCCCTTCTTAAAAGCTTCAAAACCAGGCCCAATGTATGTGCACGTTGTCGTCGTTGCAAAATGGACAACTTAGAATGTATCCACACGTTTTATTCTATCACAAATGGGCCACTCCTTCAAAATTGTTCCGATTAAACCACAAAACAAAAACTAGAATGTGATATTATCAAACAGATGAGCATAAAAAATAAGAGGAAATGAGGATTTTTTGAATGCAAATAGGATTCTAGGGTTTACACATTATACAGAGAGAGTGGTGATGAAGAGATTCTTTTACTTCTGAATATGCCTAAATCCTTTACATCAGCAATATTTAACTAAGGGCAATTCAGACATTTGATTATTCAAAAAACTGCAATTTTAAATTGGGGCGAGTAAGTATTATTAATGCAAATACAAGGGGTAATGAGAAAATTAATTATTCACAGGTGGTTTTTAGACAATTAGAAACTTTACAGGGGGGTAAATTGTATATAGCACTTTTTTATGTTGATAAATTTTAACTATAAGGGCAATTCAGTAAATTAATTAAAGAAAACCAAATAAATTAAATTAGCTAATTAAATAAAAGAGTTGGAGAGCTGAAAGATAATTTAAACCCACAAAGAAAGGCAAAAAACTCTAATGGGTGGAAACCCACCAAACCAAAGACTATAAATATTAAGTACCAGAAAGAACTTGGACACAATAAATCTTTCGCAATGGCACCACAAGCTTTTGAGAACTTTCAAGATATAGAGATATCTCTGCACATTTTACAGAGGAAAATGACCAATATTTTGTTGTCTGATGGAAAGGACCTCATCCTTTTTCCATGCAGCATTCATTTTTTAATCACATAAAGTAAAATGAATATTATGGTAAAACAAAATATTTGAATATTAAATTTATTTATTGTATATCGCACCTAACACATGCTAGTTTAATTTTGTATTGTAAAATTAAGAATCTTTCTGTACTAATTAGTCTCTTAGTTTAGGAATAACAATAAAGCAGTGTACCCTTATAAATAGAAGTGCTTTCTACTTGAAATATATTTGGAAAATTCATGATATTCATGAAATACTTATTTTCAATTTTGAGTGGGCTAAGATGGAGTTGAGAGTATGATTTAGCATTAAATTTGTTGGAATGATTTGGGAATTTTTAATAAATTGAATTTCCTACCGAAATTACTTTAAGAAAAAAAGTATAATTAATAAAAAGTTAAGCAGTAGCAAGCATATAGAAACTCAAAAAGATTGGACAAACCACAGCAACTGGTAATTAAGCAGTAAATGTAGAAGCACTTCAAACTTTTAAGCCAAAATAATCACTCAAATAGTACATAGATTTAAAACTTAAATAACATAATAATTACCCCTCACAGATTATAGCGGAAAGTAGCATATATGAATTTTATATATTCTTTCTCATTTTGGAAATATTAATTAATTAGCTAGCTAGGCTTCATCATCATCAACATCATCTTCCGCGTCATCGACTTCATTGAAATCGCCAAAGTAATTAGGAGGTTCTCCGGCAGACCTAAATGGCGCTGCGTCTTCTCTCTCCATGAACGAAGAATATTCAATGTCTTTCTCTTCTTCTTCATCATCGGGATTTTGAACCTTCTCTTCGTAAGGCAGCGCGGTTAAGTCTTCCAGACCTTCTTCATCTTCCAAATCCACCGCTTTGGTAGACTCCGCCGGCGGCGGCAGCGGCGATACCACTTGTGGCTCTTTACTAACTGCTTCTGTTTCGGTGGTCACATCTTCCACCGGCTTAGCATCAGCCTGCATTAAATGAGTTTGATTTTACCGACGAAAACAACTTTTAAGTCGCTTGTAAAAGCCTGCGTGCTTCTGTGCAAATTGTCATTGTACCACTTATTAATTCCCAAGTACATTGGTTTCAAAAGAAAAAGAAAAAAAAAAACAGAAGTTAATTCGGAAGTTTGAGATGCACGAAAGTTTCATAGTTTGCCTATCTAATGATTCATTACTTAATTGCATGTAAACAGACTAATTTAAGTAGGAATAACTATAATAATTAAGTTGGTAATTAATTAAAAGAGCAAACTAATTAAGCAAGAGAGAGGATACCTGAAGGGAGGCCATGAAGCAATTTGGCAGCAGAGAGTAAAGTGCACGACTTAAGAAGTCTTGAATAGACAAACCAGAATTGGATACAAAGATCTGTTAAGGCGTTTGGTCCTATAAATAGGAATTTGTCGAATCGTATCTTGCATGTATTATACCTCGTACGTATTCTCAATATTTGATTTGACAGTACTCTTCATATTCATCAGGTCAAGTTGTTTTCATACATAGTATACTTTTAAGTTTGGCATAAATCTTCTGTTTTCATGTCGTGTTTATACTCTCCATGCATGTTCTTTAATGAATATTACAAAATACTTAGTCTTGTGTATATAGTGTGTTTTTGGACTGTAAGCGTAAGGAATTGTAATAATTAAAGGTGTAATGTAAAAAACAAATATCAGTTCTACTACTACTACTACTACTACTATTATTATTATTATTATTCCACCAATCTTCAAAATCAAGCTCACGATCAAAATAGAACTTGAACACTCCATGATATAGGTAGACAACTCTTAAGCAATCCTTTTCTTTAAAAAAAATCTCAAAACGAATAAAGATAAAGTGAAAAGGAGACTTTAAGATGTAAATATAGCTTAATAATTGAAGACTTTAGTGAAGAAGGGCACCAAATTCCATTCCTATTAAGTTCTTAGCCTTGAGATTCGAATGCAATTAGAGCTAAAAGCAAGCTAGCTGGTAGGCATCGAATTTTTCTTGCGAGTTGGAATCCGAAAAGACTGTCTAAGAAGGGATAGTGGTGCTCAATCGGATCAGCATCTCTACTTGCATGTCTATGATCACATCACGGCCGTAAGGTGGGTGGAGTGGGGGAATTTTCTATCTTTGATACGTGGGGCATGGAGTGCTTTGGTCCAATCCTTATGCTATGTTTTCCAAGTAAGGAAAATATCTTCGTAGCTTCAAATATATGGTACCATTTTATTGTTACTTTGTGAAAAGATTTTCCTTTTTTGACAAAAAAAAAAAAAAATTATTTTAGGAATCTAAACATAATTTTTTTTTCATAAACAATTATAACTATATTATGATCTCGCCTTAATCCAAAATCTTGGACAAATATAATTGTCATAATAAACATAAAAATAATCTCATGGTCAGGAATCTTTTGCTCCAATTCGTATATGAATTTCTCCTGGATAGCAAATTAAGGGCAAATTGTATTTTACCCCCATATGAAAATGAAAAA